>OY759169.1:63681984-64881984 GCA_963662145.1 Sturmia bella | reverse complement strand
AAATCTTCAATGACGTAACGATCATTAGGTAACATTTTTGTTACCATGAATGGACCTTTATATTTGGGTTCTAGTTTTCGGGATATACCAGAACTAGCAGCTTCGTTACCCACAAGCACCAGGTCGCCAACTTTATATTGTTTCGGGGAAGAGTGAGCTCCGTCATAGCGTTGCTTAGCGTTTACATTGTGGATAGCAATCTTCTGTACCGCCATTTGACGCGCTTGATCTAGGCGTTGTAAGCGGTTTATTTCGTTATCTTTAACTTCATCAGGATTTTCGTCGTGCAGTATTAGAGAAAGTTTGTTTCCGACTATATCGCGAGGCTCGTAACCATAAAGTAGTTCATTCGGAGATTTACTTGTTGTAGAATTGCTTGAGGAGTTCATGGTCCACTGGATGATTCTGAGTTCCTCGTCCCATTTTCGATCGTTTTGGGTGGATGGCAACAACATTGAAAGAATGGTACGATTCATGCGTTCCACTTGGCCATTTGCTCTTGGAGTTCGAACAGCGATTAACGTATGTTTTATTAAATTCTCGTCACAATATCGTCTGAAATCTTTCGACGTAAATGCCGATCCCCTGTCGCTTATAATTCGTTCAGGAGTACCAAAATATCCGCTCATCTCGTCAAATATTTTGATTACATGTTTAGTTGCTGTCGATGGAACTGCTCTTATAATAACGTACTTCGTAAAAGCGTCAACCAAAACTACCACGTGCTCATTCCGCTTACTAGACTTAGGAAAAGGACCCAAATGATCGACATGAACAGTCTTAAATGGCACGGGATCTACGTCACTATAGTGATATTCACCTTCCTTTTTACCCGTTGGACGTTGATTAAAGGAACACTCCACGCAAGACTTAACGTAGGATTTTACAAAATTACGCATTCGAGGAAACCACATTAGGTGCAGTAATTTCTCTATAGTTCGACCAGCGCTGGTATGACCCGTTTTATCGTGGGCATCATGAGTAACTTTATAGCGTAGTGATTTCGGCACAACCCAGAGATGCTTACCATTAAAATTTTTATAAAGACGACCTTTTTCAACCACATACTCTTTGGTCAACTGTTTATCTTTAGCATTAAGTTTGAGTACGATTTCTTTTAAGACTGGATCTTGAAGTTGCATACTGAAGAGCCAATCATTTTCGTCAACGTTTACCTTGTCGATTCGTAGCGAAGCTGGTTCAACCTCACGTGGACTCTCGTACGGAGCGCGGCTGAGAGCATCAACATGACACATTCTTCCTTCGGATCTGTGCTCTAACTGTATATCATAATCCTGGATACGTAGCCACCATCGAGCGATACGTGGTATTAATTGCTTTTTAGACATCGCACACTTCACGGCACTACAATCAGTCACAACGACCACTGGCTTCCCATAGAGATAGTATCTGAATCGATCGAGACTTTCAACTACGGCTAACGTTTCGAGTTCGTAACTATGCATGTTTTTTTCGGCCGGGCTGGTGGACCGACTATAATATGCGACTGGTCTCCACACGTCGTCACATTTTTGCATTAAAACCGCAGCTAAGCCGATAGAACTAGCATCCGTATGCAGTTGATGTATAGCGTTCACATCATATGAAACCAAAATAGGTTCACTTGTAAGGGCTAATTTTAATTCCGCAAATGATTTTTCCTGCTCTGTACCCCACACAAAGGGCTCATCTTTTCGCAACAGCTGACGTAACGGTTCAGATATTATTGCATATCCGGGGACGAATTTGCGAAAATATCCACTTAAACCCAAAAATCTGCGGACTTCTGTCAAATTTGTCGGTTGTTTAAAATTGCGAATGGCATCTGTTTTTAGTTCGCCAGGACGTATACCGTCGGGAGTCAATCTATGTCCCAGAAAATTAATCGTGTCCTTACAAAATTCGCATTTGCGAGGATTCAACGTCAGACCAGATTCTCTAAGCGCTGTTAAAACCCGTTTCAATTTCTCCAACATTTCGTTAAAGTTTTGGCCACCAATCAAAATGTCGTCCATATAGTGGATCATATCGTCTGTCAACGTTTTTTCCTTAACCTTGGCCATCAATCTCTGAAAAGCTATAGGCGCGTTTTTTAAGCCGAAGGGCATACGCTTAAATTCATATACTCCTTCAGTCGTGACAAAGGCAGTATATTTCGTACTATCATTTGCTATGGGGATCTGATAATACCCACTATTCAAGTCAAGAACAGAGAATATCTTATACCGTTTTGCCTCCTGTAATCTCTCCTCAATATTCGGCATAGGAAAGACTTGCTTCACCATATGTTGATTTAACAGTCTATAATCGACGCAAAAACGATCACTTCCATCCTTCTTTTTCACCAATGTTATGGGGCTTGCATATTCGGATTCTGACTTGACAATAATATCGTGATTCAATAAGTCTTGTACTATTTCGTTTACCACTTTCTTCTTTGGCTCAGGAATTCGATATGGCGCTTGGGCAATTGGTTTTTCGGTATCAAGATCGATTCTCATTTCAACAAGGTCAGTTCGACCAATTTCACTTAAATCATATGCAAAAACATTTCGGTACTCACCAATAGTCTTCATTAACTCATATTTTTGTTGGTCATCAATCTTTCCATACTGGACATCATTTTCAGGTATATCTGATAGCTTAGGAAAATTGTTTTGAAATTTTAGCTCACCGTCTTTTACCATAAAATTCACGTTCTGACTAACAAACGCGTCCTGACCAATCAGTATATCGTCTGCTAGTATGTCGTCATCAACAATATACAACCTTGCTGTTATCTTGACCTCGTCGACAAAAATATCAGTCTCCACGTATGCTCTGGAATATCTTACACCACCACAAATACCCTTGAGTCTTAAAGAACACGGCTTTTGATGACACGGTAACATTGAAGCGATGCTGGACCGAATTAAATTGCATTGACTACCCGTATCGACAAAACATGATAGCTCCTTGTCGTTGCAATATATCTTTCGTCTAAATATATCATCATTAGTTTCACATTTTTTTACGTTCGCAGTTTTTCGACCACAATCCTCAGGCTCACCAACAGGATGCACTTTTTGACAACTATTGCACCGTCTACGACGTTGTGGTTTTGGGCATTTGGATGAAATGTGACCCTCTTCATTACAATTATAACACGTTATTATTTTCTTTCTAAATTGTTCATAAGCTTTTACCGGATTACGGATCGTTTCGTTTCTGTTTCTAACGAATAATTTTGTATTTTCAGTTTTACTTACTGATGCATTCCGCAAATATGCATTAAATGTTTCTCGCATTTCTTTTACCGAAGAAAACCGTAAAGCTGCAGTTGCAGTCTGTAATTCGCGGTGTTTTAAGCCGTCGCGTATATATTTTATGACTGCAGACTCACTCAAACCATATCGTTTACCTAACGCACTCATTCGAAAGCAATACTCTTGCACCATTTCACCATTTTCACGCGTTGCCGTTGACATCTTGAAATGAATATCAGCTTCATCTGGCACTACACTAAATTCTTCTCTCAAGGCTTCGGAAAGTTCGTTCCAGGTGATGTACAGTTCTACTGAAGCATCAAGCCAAAGCTTAGCAGGACCTTTTAGCTTACTACTAATCGCCAACATCATACAACCCTCATCCCAGTTGTAAGCATGCATTGATTTTTCTACACGATCAATAAACTGCTCCACACTAAAAGTTCCGTCCTTGGTAGGATCATATTCAGGTAGTGTGTCCGCGATTTCTTTCACACTGTATACGTTACGCTGCCGAAGCTCTCCATTTTGAGGCGCTGCAGGGGGTTGATACAAATTATTGCGTTGTACTTCAGGTGCTCGAATATTAGCACTAGCTTGTTGTTGAACAATTGATAGGATATTACCCATCATTTCACGTAAATCATTAATTTGCGCCTGAACATCTTCACCCGCTCGCGGTTCTTCAAATTCGATTTCATCGGAAGCAACAAATTCTTCCAGCCGTTGTACTAACTCAGCTTTACTACCGGTTGTTTGCAAACCACGTTCACGTAATTGTTCTTTGAGGTCATTGACCTTTAATGTTGCTATTTTCGGCATCGTAAATAGCTTTACAAAATCTCACGTCTTCAATTATACTCGCAGTACAATATTCGTTATCGTTTTTTTATTTAAATTTCTAATTAACAATTCGTATGCGTTTTAATAACATTCGTTATTATTTACTAACATTCGTTTTAATTCGTTAAAAGTCTCACTGTATCAATATAAACTCTAGTTTTTCAATTCAATTTTTCCGTTTTAATTCGTTTGTTTTTCTTAAGTACATAAATACACAAGTATATGCCTTCTCGTTAATTTTTATACGTTACGTTGTTTTCGTTTCATTTACTTTACCACGCACTTGCACAGTTTTGCTTTCGAGTTTTTACACATACAAATGATTATTCGCCGTTCAATCACTGTATTTCAAAGCTATTACTCACATAAAATATTATGCATCGTCTTCGTTAATTTAAACATAAAAAGAAATATATGTATATCCGTTTGAACACGTTCAATCTCTCTGCTTTTCGTATGCTTAAAATGTCGCTATATATTATTTGACGTTTACGTTTATTGTTTCGTTATTCGCTTTTTTTTTATACGTTTACTTTCTCACATTCTCTTTCATAAGCTGAGGTCATTCACTTCACTGTATTATTTACTTAAAACCTTATTTATTCATATTTATGTATATACATACGTTAACTTTTCAGTCGTTCTTCTCTTTGTGGTCTTGCTACTTTTTTTCGTTCTTATTTATTTCATTCTTTTTCTCTCAGAGTAACGACATTTATTTATACATAACTTCTCCTTTAATGGTCTCGTATATACATATGCACATACTCGCACTATTTTGTTTCGTCTACCGTTCTTTTGTTCTTTTTTCTGTATGCACAACTTATTTTCAGCGATCTAATGAAAACACACACGCGCACATGCGAGTTCTGCTCGCTCTACCGTCGGCGCACACAAGCACTCTTTACTCTACGTCTTAAGGGTGGATTAATGCCACTTCTGATTTGTGAATAAGTATTCAAATAAAGACGGAGCGTTTATTATTAGCAATGTTTACTCTTTAATGATTCGAACAAGACTAAAGTTACAAAGTAAAATGAAATATGACAATGCCTGTTTTGAAAAGGAAAATACAATACAAGTAAATAAGAATACATAGAAGAAATACGATAAGTTTGGCAACGTCGCCTACAATAGACACTCAGTAATGAAGAGTTTAGCTGGTGGTATGGCTATAGGCTGCTTGATAACAGTAAACAATTAGTCATTTCGTAAGTTGAAAGTCAATTGGGGTGCTGATGAGCGACATGGTGGTCAGGAAACAGCCCTGGTATATACCCCAGCCTGTAAATCTCCAGCTTTAATTTTCTTCTCTTTTCTCTAAAAATTTTGACCACTTCAATTTAATAAAATAAAAAGAAATCTTTCAATGTTAAGAGAATAAAAATTGGTTTGAAGCCCTATAAAATTATTAACAATTGTAAGAAATTATGTTTTCCACCTTTTCTAGTTCAGCTTTAAGGCGTATTTCAACATTTTCTGTTGGCCAGTTTTTAAATTCTTAAGCGCATATTAATCCTTAGAATGATCATAAGTACTCTGAAATTGTCCCTCATCAAACATTTCCCTTTTTTCTTCCCGTTTTCAAATTTCCCATTAAACCAATTTTTATTTTTAATATTTTTGACAAGTATATTTTATCCGGTTTAAATTACTTTGACCTTTTTAAATTTATTTTCTCACATTTCACAATGTCTACTGCTAATGCTTTCACATGGCCCACTATTAAGTCACGTTTTCGCACCATTAACCCACAACTTCCTTCCAGCATACTAAAAATCATGCTTGAAATTATCATAAATGCTGGCAAAATTCAGTAAGTTAAATGTAGTAACATAAATATTGAACTTTACGTTACAAATTATGTGAGGAAGGTTTCAGCATTATATGGCTAAAATCCCAAAATAAAAAAATAAGAAAAATTGAGTCTTAAAATAATAAATATGCAAAGAACAACCAGCCATTATGTGTTATTTTCTGTATGCTGTTTATGCAAACAACAGAGAAGCAACAAATTTAAAAAAGATAAAACATCATGTTTTTCTTTCCGTTCCATTTCTCCTCTCCTTTTTTAAGCCTAAAAGCAAGCACTGCTTTTTGGTGTACAAAAAATTCATTTAATGTTTGCAAAGTCATAAGCTACCCTTGTCTTAGCAAATGTCTTGGCTTTTAAAAGATTTAATTTTTATTTTGCTTTCTTATGTGACTTAAAATGGAACGTGTATTTCTTTTTTCTTTTTTTTCTTTTTTGTTTGACTCATAATGGAAGAGGTGACAATTCAGAGCTTTGAATGCATGTGAGTGCTTAAATGATTTACTTTCTTTTTTAAATTTGTTTTTTATTTTTGCTTTCGCTGTGCGTTCTTATGACAAGGGTTTCTTGTTTTTATCAGGAAGGCAGACTTTTGTCAGATATTTGTGGAAGTGTGTGTGTGTGTATTAGATTTAGTTTTCAATTGAAATTCTGAGTGACTTGTAATTTTTTATTTTTACGCTTTAGTTGTTTGCGTGCCGTTATTCTTATCCTTCCAGAAATACAAGCTTGATGGTATTTTGGGGCACATTCAGTGCGTGACAAAAACAGTTGACATTCTTAAGCGAAAAAAAATTTCAATTTGTTAACAAATAAATTTGTAAAATTTTAATGGGAGAAACCACACACATACATATAAGTTGGTGTTTATCGCACAGTATACCATAAACAGACATAACCCAAAATTCAAACGTTTTAGGAAATTTCTTCCAAAGCATGAATTAAATCTTTAATCAAATTAAGTTCGGTGTAAAAGGTATATATTTATGTTGGTGTTATAGAAAACGGAAAACTACTAAATATCCAATTAATTTTTATTTGCTAAATGCGACAACAAGCTCAAATATGGAGTTTGTTCTTTCATAGCGCTATTCAACAAAGTTTTTAGGTAGGCAGTACAGCAAACAATTAGCATAGAAAAAAAGAAACTTTTTAAAATCCCCTTAAGTATGAAAAGTTTTTCAGATGAGCTATGTGTGGTGCCATATTATTACACTGACATTCTTAAAAAATTAAATGCTGTTGAAATACATTTAAGGGCAAATTTTGTATGAACAAAATGTTTTTAATTGTCGTTCAATAACATTTTACTTCTTATAAATACTGGTTTTAATATAGAAATCACACTGAAATTGCGTTAAATTTTAAAGCACCAAAAGTTTCAATCTCTTGGCCTGACAATAATTTAATCAAATGCAATCCAAATGACTCTGTGATACGACTGTAGATGAAACGAACGAAATAAATACTCAAATAGGGATACTTTTCAGCATCTGCATTTCATTATTTATCAATTTGTTTACAAGAAGAAACAACTAATTTTGACAAAAAGATATGATAATAGAAAGCAAATTTAAGACGCACAAAAGTATGCTTCAATATTGATGGCAAGCGTTTAAGTATAGTAAAAATATGCAGCACGAAAATAAAGCTCTCTCGAAATAGAGTTTACGTAACAAAATCAGTTCTATTAAAATGTTTTATATGGCTCCTTAAGAAAACATAAATATTTTGAGTTGTGGCAGTGTTTGTTGACAATATGTATGTATAAATTACTCTGTATACTACATTGTTATTAAAACTTTTTTACTTAATTTCCAGCTAGCCAAAATGGAAAGTATATTATTAACAACGGCTACAATTTTTCACTGCACTATAATTAATTCAAACTTGAAAATGTGTCAGATTCAAAACATATCATATCTTTAGTAAAGCATACATATAATTTCGAGTTCAAACCTTTTTCAATTCAAATGCCCGAGTGCCTTTGCGAATAAATTGTTTAGAAGGGGCGCAGAGGCGTACTAAGATTTCTTCTTCATTGTGCTGATATTTTTTTTTTTTTTTTTTTTTGAAATTTGGTTTAAATAATTTTCTAGCCTTCCTTTACCTGGCATGTGTCTATCTATCTGTGTAAAGCATCAGCTTGCAATGGCTGTTTGTGACAGGTTATAACACAGCACAATATTCTATTGTATCCTAATGCTTTCTTGTATGACTTCAGTCGTCTGTTTCCCCACATATTTTGTGTAGGCGGAAAGTCATTTGTTAATTAATTTACCTTTTTCATTAACGTGCTATTATTGATGTATTGAAAATAAAATGGAAAAATTCTTATAATTAAATTAATCAAGTGCTTTCCATCAAAAAAATTTTTAATAAAGTCAAATCCGTTTTGTATGTTGTGCAAAAAATATTCTGAAAATTACAGATTGATGTACTGGCAATTAGAGATATTTTAAAAATTTGGGACCTGGAACGAGCCTGGTTGAAAATTTTAAAATAAATCTTTAGATTCTAATTTTATTTTATTTGTATAATACAGTTTAATTGATATCAATCGTAAGCAATTATTTAAATAGCTTAAAGCTTTGCTTGATTTAATTTAATATTTAAAAAAAAGTGTTAGATTAAAAGAAAATAAAGAAGGAACACAATATTCTGTCATTGATCTTTAATGAGGGCTAGCAGTGGCATAAACAACAAAACTATATTAAACCATTAAAGAACAGTTATTTCGTTTGAAAATACTAACTTCTTTCCTAAACTGCCTGTAGGCGTTCTTTGAAATTTCTTGAAGTAAAGTGAATTTTTGTAGAAGTTTTAAAAAGCACTGCAAATGTTAAATAGTTTCTGAAAAGTTTTTTTTCTTTAAAACTGGCAAATTTATCCTGGCAATCACTGTAGTTAAAATAACGTTATTTTCCAAAGGTCCGCTTGAAGTTAATTTTATTAATTTTTTTCTTTTTGATTAGGGCGCTCAAAATGTTACTTAACACTACTCCTTCTGTAGCATAAAATAGTGTTTTGTTGAAAAAAGGATATCTTAAATTTTAGAAATCACTCCATTTAAAAACACTTGCGTGGAGAAATAGACTAATGAACGGCTTTTTGAAAACCAAAGCATACTTTTAGGAAATTAACAGAAAATTATATTTAAGAAGCTATAATATTTTCCATATTATTACCATGATCTGAGGTGAAGGTAATTTCTCTTATATTGTTTAAGTCGCTGCCATACCTATATGTTATTAAATGTACAAGTTTTAATTTTTTTTTTATTTTTTATTTTATTAATTTAAAATCGGGAAAGAAAATTTTAAAACTTGCTAATTTATATAAAGGATGGGCTACTTGTCGGTTTAAACTACCACTAGCTATTTCAAATTTGGCAATTTCTATGGCATTCAGTTCCTTTATGAGTTCCAAAATTAAATAACGTTGGAATTTACTGAAAATTTCGCCATTGAAGTTTTTGTCAAAAAAAAAAGAAAATCACATTTTAGCAAAAAGCTTACTTTTATCTTGGTGGTTATTAGTTATAGTATGTAGATATGTTTTTTGTTTGAAGCCGCAGTGCGCTGATGATCATCGTGGTAGACGTGGAACAGCCATGGTATGTTTCCCAGCCAATAAGTCTTCAACTTCAACTTTCTGGTCTTCTTTTTACATCATTGATAAGTACAATTTAACCACAAAAAATTGTTCTTAATTCTGGGGAATAAATTTAAGCCTTAATCTCGATAAAGTAATTAAAAAATGTAATCCAAAATTGCCGTAATAAGAAAAATCAAAGTAAGGCCCGATAAAATAATTAAGAACTGTAATTACAAATTGTCGTATTTGGAGTCCAGAAAGCCCTCAGGTGGTCTGCTAAAAGCTATTGCTCCTATTAGAAGTGACTGTTTGCTGCGACTGCTGGTAACAGGGAGGGCACTGACTTAACGGCCAATGAAGCGACCTCCCGCAACATGAAAACCAATTTTTTGTATGCTCTCTTTATAAAACTGATGCAAACCATAGTTTTCTTGCCTCAATCGATTTTTTAAAAGAAACGTTGATGACCGCCTCAATAGCCGAAAAGGTGATGTGAATTGGCTGGCCAAAAGCTAAGATTTAAGACGGTTTGACAATTTTCTGTATGGCGTCGGTAAACAAGTGTTGCGCCGACAAAGCGAAGACCAAAATACATGGTGGCCAAAATACATATTAGCACCACTTAGTTTTGACACTATATATTAGAAAAAGTACCCATAAATTTTTCCTATAGAATGGGGAACTGTGAGGAGGATA
The DNA here is from genome assembly GCA_963662145.1 of Sturmia bella. Taxonomy (NCBI): domain Eukaryota; kingdom Metazoa; phylum Arthropoda; class Insecta; order Diptera; family Tachinidae; genus Sturmia; species Sturmia bella. The sequence goes on along the minus strand of OY759169.1, from coordinate 64,871,790 downwards.
ATATTTCATCTCTAACTTAAACAATTGCACTTCACTACAAAAAATTTAATTTTTGCTAAACTTTAAATGGCTCTTGTTTTGTTGCATTTTTGAGTTGAAACTTTTAAATTAACCACCCAATAAAATAAAGATATCTATACAGTAATATTAATTTTTTTAAAGCATAACTTCTATAAAACATAGAAACCCTTTTTATAATTTTACCAATCTAATCAATGCTGGCCACAGAAATGTAACAAAATATTTTAATCTTGCAGAGCCAATTCAGTTCATAGAGATTTTCTATAGTTACACATTAAGACAAAAAAGTTAAAAAATTAAATGAATGCAAGCAGTCAAGGAAATATAACAAAGTCTAAATAAAGCGCAGGAGTAAACAAATTGGTTTCATTACCACAACAACCAGAACTATAATATTTATACTCCTTTGGCATAGCCAGTCAGCCAGCACAAACAAACACACACACATACACCCACATACACACCTGCATAGATGCTTGCAAATAGACAAATTTACAATTCAATCAGACGTCAGTATATACAAAAAATATGTATGTGGTGTATTAATATAGCTGCTGTTTACCTTTTCTTGGCAATGGTTGTCAGTCATCAAACTGTTCCTTCTGCTCTCACGAAAAGCACACCAAATGTTAGCAAAATTGTTAAGCAACTAAAGAAATGTTTTTGAAACATTGTAGCAGCATTCAATTTAGTAGTACAATATTATAAAAGGCAACATGTGCTTTTTCGATGCAGAATAAACCGACTATAAACAGAGCGGAAACATAACACGTACAAAAGCGATCATGTGTATGTTGTGTGCCACACACAAAGGCAAACAAACTCAATCACACACACACATAGATGAGATGAGAAATAACAGAAAGTATTATTCAATCAAATTTTATCAAGAATTTTTACCTGCAACACACAGCATGAAGTTGGAATTATGAAGTCAAGTTGGCTGGTTTTAGTTGGTTGGTTGGTTGTTTGGTTGGCCTGATTGCCAGCAACAAAAGAAGCACGTTGCATTGCTATTACTTATGTACCAACGCATCATAAATATACATGAATCCCTGTCAGACAGCGCATGTGTTGCCAATTCTATTCGTGGTGGCAGCCAGCGGCGGAAAGAGCAAATGACGCTCAAACCCAAGGCAGCGGCCTGTTAACAGATGAATGATAAACGTTTTCAGAACATGTTCAAGGAATTTACTGGAAATGCAATAAGTTCTCAACTGGCAAAACAAAACATGCTCTACCAACCGAACACGTGACTATTACACGATAAAACCTCTACAACTTAAGTTGCAAATGCCTCAAACAGCAGAGCGCACAGAATGAAGGTAAAGAAAGTAGAAGAAAAAAAATCCTGTTGATTGGTAGGCCATTTAATGAAGAAAAACTCAAGCTCTGTTTTATTTTGCAACTACTTTAGTGTATTTCTGCCCTAAATGCTTAGCTCACTCCAAGGGCTTCATAATAAATTTAATCCAAAGGTGCCCATTAAAGAATAATAAATATATTATGCTTCCTTAAGGCAGGCATCAATAAATTCACATTAGATGCATATTCTTTTTTTAATAAATGGTATAAAATTTATTTGAAATTTGTGAAAATGGATTAGATGTGAAATGGCTATAAAAACTAAATGGCTTAAACGAAGTTCTGATAAACAGTGAAAATCACTGCTTTTAATATAACAAAAGCTGTTTTTTACTAGTAATTATGCTCTCAACTTTTCCGTCCAATTGACAATAAAGAAATTTTCCACAAATTGGACTAAATATCGGTTTGCCTTTATAAATTGAACTTTGTAACCTACACTTGTTTGAGCAAGATTAAGCAGCTTACCAAAATTGGTGTTAAATTATGGTTATCAAACATGGTTGTACCCCAGCTTATACATCTATACGTATACGTTTCTGGTGTTCTTTAACAATTTTGATTACTGTAATTAATCACTAACTCTTATGTATATTTTGAACAACTAACAGTAATGTTGAATCTAAGGCCATTTAATATGTAATTAAAATCAACTAATTCTTATTTCTAGTTTCATCAGGCTTGACTTCGATTTTTACTTTCTCAAAACTTAAAAAGATTTTTTTTTTTTTGATAAGACTGGAGTGGTTAACATTTTTAAAGAAGACAAATAAAGTAAAGTTGAAGACTTATTGGCTGGGGAACATACCATGACTTGTGCACGTCCACCACTACAATCCTCTGCTATCAAACGGCCTCAGGCGCAGGTCATGACTAATTGGAATTTTGTCTGTTAGTGTACCCAGCAGCAGATGATTTTTTTTTTTTTATTTTTTTTTTTTGGAGAAATCCCCAATAAAAATTTTCAATAATTTCCAACGTTGCGCACATCAATTTATTTTAGAGTTCATGACAAAATTAAAAAAAAAATAAAAATACCCCGAATTGTAACAGGCAGTGGTTCAAATCTAAATCGAACAACTTTTTTTTGAGCTCATCTAGATTAAATCTCTTTTTCTTTTTATATTATAGCATTTATAATATCAAGCTTGAGAGTTTTCTGGCACAGTTTTGGTAAATTATTTTTAAAAAATATTTGTGTTCGAAAATTAATAATTATTTCTGGCCCCCTTCAAAAACTAGTGAATAGTTTTTGCCATCCCATAAAGTATGACTTTATTTTTCACGAAAATTGTTTTTACCTTTAACCAACTGTATTTGCTTGCTAATTTATTTATTTATTTATTCGTTAAGCAGATTTCTATAGTTTATTTTTCTTTCTCTAGAATGTTTGCCTTATTTTTATGTTGGTTGGCTAAACTTTCTTTTTTTCTGTTTTTTTTTTTTTGTTATTTTCCTAATGATGGTGATTTAGAAATATTCGTCTTTTTTTCCAAAAAGTTATTGTTGTAAAAGAAGTTTTTTTTGCTGTATATGATGTTTACAATTAATTAAAAAACACAAAAACATAACAGAAGAGTACAACAAGTTGAAAACAAAAAGCCATCAAGTGAAAAAAAAAGAACTGTTGCTGTCTTATTGTAGACAAACAAAAACATCAAAACTTGGTGTTTGTATTTCAGTTTTGCCTTTATTTTGACTGGTTCTGATGGATGAGTGTATTCTTACTAATTCTATTTTCCTCTAAAACTTTTTCTTTCATGCACAAACGCCGTACACACACACACATACACACTCACACACTACAGTATTCTAGAGAGGACAATAAACTCGTTAAGCTTTAGCTGCAGCAAATAATGATGAAATGGTAAAATAAAACCCATGCTTATATAAAAGCCAAACCATTCGTAACGAAACCAAAAGCGAAACAGTGAGACCAACCATACCAGGACAGCGCAGCCCTGCCCAGACCACTCTAGCAAAACTAAAACCCTCTAAACTTTATATCATACTATTTTTTAGATTGCTGCTGCTTGCCTTGCTTGCGACTAGTGGTTTAAATTGTTGTTGTTGTTTGCTATTTATTTACTTTTCTCATACGGATTTCGTTTATTTGGCCATAAGATATTGAATTTCATTATAAAAACTACAGCCAAGCAGCTCTCCTTCCATATTAATATTTGCCTGCATTCCAGTCAGAAAATGCTTCTAGTGTTTAAAATATTTCCTTGGAAAGCATGAGAAGCAGAAGGTGAACCAGGAGGGGGAGGAGGGGGAGGAGGCGTTAGTAGAGAAATGTGCAAAAATATACAATCGAAATTAATCAACAACAGACGAGACGCGAATTCCATTTTATTATTTCTTTTTTAATGTGTGTAGCTTTGTAAGTGCGCCAGGCTTAAATGGTGTTAGTGTTGTGTAGATGTTTTCTTCTATTTCATTCTTTTTTTTTCGTTACATAAATTGTTGGAAAATCTTGTTATGACTAGTGTTTGCCTTGCTGCTGCTGCTGCTGCCGCTGACACTGTTTATATTGTTCTTAGAACGTACATATAACAAGTTGCTGCTGTTAAGCCAACATAATACCGAAAAGCAACAAATTCTTTTAAACAATTCATTTACACAAACGCTTTTGCCTCAACTAATGTTTGTGTTCTAGATGCGTGGCATGTGTATGAAACGGAAAAAGTTTTTCAGTTAACTTCTGTAATGTAATGCAAATACATTTTACAAGCAATCAATAGTCAATAAACATAACATTCAATATGATTTAAATATTCATGCTAATGCCAAAGGTTTCCACAAGTCTTCTACGGCTAGGTTCTTAAGGGTGCGAATATTTGTTAAATTCTAATTGGGTAATTTATTGAAAAAGTTTTGAAAATGTATAGAAAAGTAAAAAATTCTTTCATAATAGTGGAAAAAGAAAATACATGACAAAGTTTTATCCCACTAACAAAAATATTTAGTGATTTTTGAGTAAATTTGAGGATGTAAATATATGCCCAGATATCCTTTTATTTATCTTTTTTCAAATATTACCTCAGACAGAAATTTGCGGCATTACAATTTGATGTTACGTTGCCGCATCTGGAACATGCACAAGTTTTTCGAAACTTAAATATTCTGCATATTATTTAAAAAAAAAAAAAAAATATAACAGTTTCGTAAAGGATCTTAGAAGTAATAGAGTAGGGTATAATTTTAGGTATAAAAACATATAAAAATAAATTAATTTAAACTTAATTATTTATTTGCTTTAAGAGCCAATTGAAATGTATTAATTCAGGTCCTAAAATGAATCTTTTCAAAAAAATGTTTGTTGTATTTTTCAGCTGTCTATATGCCGACGACATTTCGTTGGTGCTAATCAACTCATCAGTAGACTTGAAAAATTCTTAAAAGTTTGTTTGAAACTTAACTACTTATTCCATAATTCCCATGAACAGGATGAGAATCAGAAATGCTCAAACAAACCTTTAACACAGCAAACATTTCTTTTTTCGTTTTGCAACACTTCTACTTTTCTTTGCAACCTTCTATACAACGAGTCACCATTGGTTACTACGATTTGTATTTTTGAAAGTATCAAAAAGTAAAAGTTTTTGAATATTCAAATATGAACTTAATTATTTATTTGCTTTAAGAGCCAATTGAAATGGGAATTATGGAATAAGTAGTTAAGTTTCAAACAAACTTTTAAGAATTTTTCACGCCTACTGATGAGTTGATTAGCACCAACGAAATGTCGTCGGCATATAGACAGCTGAAAAATACAACAAACATTTTTTTTTTTTTTTTTTGAAAAGGTTCATTTTTGGACCTGAATTAAAAAATGAATTTATATAAAAAAATTCCTGAATATTGTCGGTACTTTTTCTAACTTAATGCAAGTTATTAAGAAGTAAAAACAAACCACAACTTGAGACGTATTACCAGTAACAAAAATGTATAGTAATTTTGACATAAGATGCAATGAGTATATAGTTATGCATATATCCTTTTTTTACTATTTTAGATAAAATGAAAGCCATTGCCATATATTAATGCAAAACTTCCCACTTAACCCACGTACTTCCATACAAGAAAACAAACAATACAACTTAAATAACATGCCAATAGTTCATCGTAACATGGGAAAAAAAAAATTATATAAATATATGTATATATACATATATATATACGTATAAGCCACAACTCAACTGAACTCAAGGCAAAAACATGTCAATTCTGTAAGTGAACGTATATGTTCGGTTTTATTAATGAAAAACACTACATTTAGAACGTATAATGAAGAGTGTGTGGCACGAAAAGGGAGGGAGCATCTCTAAAACAGAATCTGAAAAGCGAGCAAAACATAAAGAAAAAAAAATTGAAAACAGGGCTTCTTTTTAACATCAATATTAAGCTGCAAAGTTCAATTAATTGCACTGAACTAACAGAATATAAAAGATCAACACTCGCTCATACTTCAAAACACACACACACACACACAAACCGCAGAAATTAAATTAAAATTTATACTACAACACGAGTAAGAACAGTAAGGGTTTTATTTACTTACACACCCAAATAACATTGCATACATTTACGTATGTTTGAGTATTTGTGCTACTGAAACAGAACGAATGTATTGGATAAATGAAGGCAACAAAGCGAAAATGAAGTGAAGCACGTTATGTGAATGACAAGTGTTAAGACTTTAACATTTAATGTAAAACCAACCAAACTATAAGGGTTGAGGTTTTTAGGGTAAATGAAGAAAGAAGCAAAAAAAAAATTTTTTTTTTTCAAAATGAATAAATAAAAAAATTCCATGCCAAAGAAGAAATAATTAAATTTTAAAGGGTAAATGAAATTTAATTTGTAAGGGTTTTATTTAACAAAATTTATATGTAATGCCATTGAAATTTCCTTTTCTTTCCTTGAAATTAACAGAATTTGAGTGAGTGATGTTTTTCGGTGTTCAAATATAAAAAGGCTGATATGGTCTGTACATTGATTTCATTTCTGCAATAAGTAGTGTCCACTTACCACCCAATCGCAATTTGCTTGGCACTTTCTAAATTATATATGTATATAAATTATATATTAATGTGCCCGTCAATGTGGATTTCCTAAGAGTCGCACTACGGGCGATCTTCTCGCATAGCTCTTCCAAAAATGGTGTCATTCGATCCATAACTTTGAAAGGAGTAAAGTGGCGGCACTAAATATCTCTTAGGAGATATCTGCAAGGCTGTGTGTGGCACGGTGCAATACTCTCAAATGTATTGCTTTTGGTGTCAGTGATGACTTCTCTCGATTCATGTAGAATTTCAGCAGCGACCGCCCAATACGAATTGTTATAAATGGCGCGTCATCAAACGAGTTCAAGTTTAACTCAGGGCTACCGCAAGACTCCGTTCTTTCTTCTACTCTATTTCTTATTACTCTCATTGAACTTCTGCTAACAACTTCCAACTCTATTCAACATAGGCCTAGCCTATCAGATATTGGTAACAAAAGACAAAACATGAACGTTGCACTAAGAAACGGTCTACGAATAATCTCCGAATGGAGTCATGGGTGAATTTTAATCCTCGTAAAATCCAATACTGCTTATTGACCTAAAAACGCACGGCAGCATCCTCAGCTGTAGTCATGATTGGTATAGCTATTAAGAAATCGGAACATCTTAATGTTCTTGGAATGAAAATTCAGTGTGATAACCGATGAACTCAACCTATTTTTTATTTTACAAAAGAAACAAGCGTCTAAGTTTCTTTAAACGTCGTAAGACACACTAAAGTCCATTTGATTTTTCTAATAACTATAACCTCGATATTCGGCGGAAAATGGAACATTAATTTCGTGTGTAGACCAGCGCCACTAAGTCTGTGTAGGGCTTGTTCGACCCCGTGTACGAAAGAGATAAGAAGCTCGTCGATTACAGTAAGATATCCAATTGTATTGTCCCACTGGAGCATCGTAGCAGTGTGTAGAGCGTCACACTATTTTATCGGTACTTCAATTGACTCTGCTCTAAAGAGATCGGTGATCTTTTTCCCGAACACACACACACACACACACTCTTTTAATCAATACACGTCCATCATCCAGAGCTCATCCACTTGTCGTGAATTGACCAGCGAATCTCACAACACACAGCAGAGAAAATTCGTTATTCAGCCGTAAGGGCCGTCTGCAAAATATATTTCCTATCGACGTATTTCTTTCTAGTTACAATCTCCTTTCACCTGAACCTACCCTGTCGGATATTGAGTAGTCGACTACTAAAATAATTAACTTTACGTTAACTTTTATGGACTAGCTTCAAATTAGCTACAATACAATCGATTTGTAATTCACTTTTTGTGTACTGGCTATAAGCTAGCTGAAACGTAGTGCAGAGTTAAGCCAAAATTCAAATAATAACACACACACATACACGGTAAATAACTCTTTAATTAAATTGCCTATTGTCGCATTCGTTTTAAATGTTGCGATGGCCGAGTGAGTATGTTGGCTGCTCACCAGTCTTGAGGCTTAGTGGTTCGATTCCCACCAGAGGCTAACAAAAAAAAAAAGGAAAGTAGGATGAAATTTAATTTAATAAAATAAAATAAAATATTACCACCGAAAAATGTAAAATCAGCTTTGATTTGTACTTTTTTTTCTGTGGGTACTGACTTTTAAGTAGCTAACTTTAAGTTAGTTGAAAAGTAATGCAACGTCGGACAATTGAATACTTCCTAGGACATCATCATGTTAAAATAGTCAGTTTTTTGCATTGAGAAGTAATCCAGGCCTGAACTAGTACCTGTTGTCAAATATTTAGCTGTAAGTTAGCTTGAAGTTAGCTTGGTTTCCGACCGGGTATTTTTCTAGTTCCCGTACATTGCACTGCGTATGTAGGCGTCGCCTTCTGAGTACTGGCCCAAATAAAGTAAAAGTTAATTTGTATTTAAATTGCCAGGTTCAGTTTAAACTCGATTGCTTGAATTTAAAGTGAGCTTTCTTTAATTGAAAGTATTGCGAATATACAAAAAAAAAAAAGTATTTTAAAGAATTTTTATTTACGAGCTGGAAAAAATTTCATTCGTAAATAGAAATTAAAATCATGGCATAGATCAACATTAATTGTGTGAATGAAAAAATAAATGACATTTTGTAAGGCCGAGTACACTATAGTGCATGTAAACAATATCGCAGCTTAGACAAGTGCTGATAAAAAGCGTGCTGTCTTCATAAGCCCATCTCTTACCCAGTTACAGTTTTTTTCTTATTTTTTTAATAATAATTTTCATATACCATAAATTTGATTACAAAAAAAATAATTTGAAGCTGATTAAAAACTGAAAAATAAACCGTGTGATAATAAAGTTCGAACAGCAAAATTGGTAATGGGAAAAAAGTGTATTCGTCTACAAAAGTTCAGAAAAAAATAATTTTTACTAAAATTCATACTATAGAAGGAAAAATACACCAAGGACTTTAACATTGTTTATACTTGTTAGAAACGAAACTGAAAACCTGTTACTGTCACCCTAAATAAACTTTGCTTTGCGAGATGAAATTTGTTTTCCTTGTATTGCCGGAAACAAAATTCAGACTCTGATTCGCTTACCCCTAAATAAGCTCTGTATTTTGAAATGTGTTATCATTCAATTCGAAGGCTGTAGGCTAGATATTAGTTACACTCTTTTGAATGTTGTTCTTGTTCTATTATGAAATAGTCTAATGAATAGTTGTTCGACATTTAAAACAATTTTTATGCTTAACGAAGTTTTTAATATCAACTGTGTTCTTTCTGTTGTTTTTTTTTTTTGAAATTAAACATTTTGTAATTAAATACTTTGAACAAGCTCATAATTAATAAAGTAATTAATATATTTTAAATGTTGTTGTTAATTTTCGATGTTGTGCGTAATATTTTTATACATATTTTATATTAACTATCTACCAAAAAAAAAAAAAAAATATTGTCACCATTGGCTTTAATCTGTTAAAATATCAAAATCGAAAAAAAATAATGAAAACAAATTTGTTTAACAAATTTATTAAACAAGTTTTTGTTGAAAAATGGTTATTTTAAAAATAAATTTATTTTATTTCAGTGTTGTGTTCTCTCACCCAAATAAATAAACCAATGAATAAAAAACCAAAAAAAAAAAAAAAAGAATATAAAAAACAAAATAAAACAATTTACCAACTTTTTAAATGTGTGTTTTTCGTGCAGTTTGCTGTAGTAATTTGAATTTTTGTTCTTGTGTTCCTTTCTATACTACACACACACACATACTACCACATGTCTCTCATGCTGTGTATAAATAAAAAATTGCAATTGTTATTTAACCAAATTTTTTTTTCACTCATTTCTCTGTACTTTTACAGACCGTAGAAAAACGTGCAGCTTAAATGATGATGACGATGCTGTGTCAACTTTGAACTGCCGCTGCACCAAAACCACTGCTACATTTAGCCATGCAGCTACAATTGTTGTGGGTATATGCAAGGACATTTAAAGAACATATACTTTCCTTTGCTAGAACACACACACACAATGACAATAAAATGAAATTAAATGATATGTAACGCATACCAAAATAAATGTATAAAAAAAGTACGCAAACAACATCAGTGTAATAAAGAAAAACTGCAAAGTCAGGCTGAGACCAAAATGCACAAGACCACTACAAATTATCAACAACAACAACAACATCAAATATAAAAACTATAATAAAAAACGAATTTATTCATTTTAAAATCACTCTTTAAGCACACCGAGTTTATGATTTTTTCGAACATTTGTCATATCTATCGAAAGGACCATTTAAAATATTGCTGTTAACTAAGGACATGTAATCATGCAACAATGTAGTTCGATAAAATTAAACTTAACGCATAATTTTTAAAGGTGCCTAGAGTAGCAGGAGCTTTTTAATGTTAAATATTGTTATTTTTCTAATAAAACAAACAAACAAAAAATAACACACGTTCAATTACTTAAAAACCAGCCATTGCAACTTTTGTGATTAAACTATATGACTTATCTAAGATGAAAACAATTTACATAACTACAGGGATCTCAAATCGTTATTTAAGTTAATGCAACAATACTACTACTTAAAGGATAACTAACAACAAAGCCACCACTAACTATAAAAAGACTTAAACAATATTTAAGCAACAGAGTGCGGTATTCAAAGTTTCTAACAAAACAAAACAAAAAAAACCAAAACAACAAAGTAAGCTTTCAAATCATTTAGCATTAAGAAATAAAGTAAAGATATTAATTCATTCTAAGATTTATTATAGAACATTGTATTAGAGAAAATATTAAATGTTTATGGATGTTGTGTTTATAATAAGCGCTTCAAGTGGAAGGGGAAATAAATCAAAAATTTCTAGAAATCAAATTATATTCCATAAAAATATGTCAAATAACACTCTTATAAGCCTGTAATAATTTTTATGAATTAGAGGGTAAATGTTTTATTTCGGGTTAGCAATTATTAAAAATATTTTCGTGTTTTTGCAACTGCCTTCAAAAGAATTTTTGTCTATTCATATACATTTTCATTTCAATCTATTTTTACAATATTGAGTACAATGAGGATAACCAAACTTATCATGAGCTTTTAGAAAACCTAAACACATTTAGTTTATGTAAATTTAAGTACATATTTATAGTATTTATATATATTTTTTTCCTTATATTACACTATTTCTTATATGGAAGATCAAGAATCTTTTATCTTCTTCTATTTCATCTAAAAGAGATATTGCTACGATATTTGACTGATTACTCAGTGTTTGCATATAATTTGAGCTGAATTTTCTTACTTCATTAATAACAAGTAGAATATATAGATCTTTACGAATTTTTGTTGCTAACAAACCAAGGAGCATTAAGTACGAGTCTTAGAGCTTTAGATTGCTAACGTTGCAATATTTGTAAGACTGAACTACTTGCTGTCCCCCATAATTGGATGTCATATGTTAATACTTTTAAAATGTCCTTATATATAATTAGTTTGTTACGAAGATCTAAGACAGACTTATGACCTAGCAGCCCATGCGAATTCTTCGTCAGCATGTTTAAGTGATTTCTTTCTGCTGAAATACGTTGCTTCCAATTAAGCATTTTGTCAAAGGGCATACCTAAATATTTAACGCTCTCTGATTTAGGAATTTGAGCATTATCTATAAAGACTGGTGGGCAGTCTTCTCGTCTGAGAAGAAATGAAGTAAATCTCGAGTTTTCTATATTTATAGTAGTTTTCCACTTCACACACCATTTCTCTAAAAAATGGAACTCATGTTGAACATAAGATGAGGCGATAATCGGAGATTCGTCAGTAGCTGTTATTGCAGTGTCATCAGTGCAAGCAGCTATTGTGGCTTTTTCGTAAACTGGCTGAATAAATTGTGTATAATATAGGGCCCAGCCTGCTTCCTATTCTATTCTGCCATAAAATTATCTTTTTTCTATTATAAGATAAGATTTCAGTAGCAAGTAGAAAGGCGTAAGGTGGTAACATTGTCTTGAGCAAACTCTGATGCCAGACCCTGTCAAAGGCCTATTTGACATCCAGAAACACTGCCGAACAATATAATTTTCTTTCAAAGACATCAATATTTACGTTAACTATACGGTGACATTGGTCAGGAGTGCCCTGCTTGAGTCGGAATCAAAATTGTTGATCGGGTATTGTATTGTTTTTCTAAGTTTAGTGCTAGACGATTAGAAACAATTCACTAAAAAAAAATTTTTTTTTACCAAACAACTTATGCTTTTATTCTTCTTTAATAGTTTGTAAGAAATTTTTTCATATTTGCTTTTATACAAAACCTTTTCTTATATCCTTTTTTTTTCATATAAAGGAAAAAACGTAAAATCAAAGCACTTCCTTTGCAAATGAATTAAAGTATTGAAATATTATAAGTTATCACATGCGCATAGCTTATGCCGCCTTAATAGTTATAAAAACTATTATTGGAAACATCATACATACATCATTCGTGCATCATGCTTTACGACAGATAAAATTTTTAAGAAATTTATGTTTAAAGTAACTTACAACACGAGATCTTGTGTCCGCTAAGATATGGTGTAGCAGGTTTTGAACTTATTTATGTATTACCTAAGGTCTTCATATATCCTTTTTTCCATTTATTTTCCAAAATTATTCCAATATTGCAAAATAATACAAATAGTTGAAAAATTCATTCAATGCAAACTACTCGTTAAACAATTTTTATACCAAGGATTTAAGGACTGTTGAAAAAAATGTTTTTCGTAAAACATTTCTTTTTTCTTTTTTTTTTTGCTAACAACTTGTGATTCCAACTTTATTTAAATATTTTCAAAGAAATTTCTTCATAAGTGGGATCATAGTAGACTTGTTCATATGTCCTTTTATTTAATTTTTAAAAATCCTTAAAATAATAGAGGAAACCACCTCAAGCTTAATCATTTATTTTCTGCAAAAACGTACAACTGATTTAATTTTTAAAGCAGTCTTTTCATATCAGGTTTTGTACTAACTGACTTTTTGCTGGGAGAAATAGTTTTCTTTTTGTGAAATTTGATGTAAATGTTGTATTTATTAGGTAAGCAAACATAACCTTAAAATATGACTTGTTAAAATTCAAAATTTTATAATATTTCCCCTGTTTTTTTTCGTTGTTTTGCTGTTTCTCGCTATATTCATATTAATGAATTTTCATTTGCCAACAAAAAAGTAGTGGTCTCGTTTTTTTCTTCGAAAAAAAAATTTTTTAATCCAATTTTTGTGCTGACTTTTGGATTCACTCGTGACAAATTTTATAGTAATTCCCTTCCTGCAAAGTTCGCTATAAAAGAAAAAACTTTTCTTATTAAATTCTTTGTTTTTCGTTTTCTATTTCTCTTTAGCCGCTTGTTGTTGTAACCATGTGATGTATGTCTTTTTAGTTGTTTATATGATACGATATGTGCAAAAACGGCAATGAAAAATCGTGGTCACGTTTTTTTTTAAATAGGATAGTGTGAGTAGCATGGTATGTACTTTTGTGCATATGGAAATTTTTTCATTTAATTTTTCATAACTCACTTCATAAATATACTTTACAATTTGCCAGTTGCCATAGAGTAATTTCGTTTTATTAGTGCCTACCATTTAGTTAAAATGCCAAAAATTCAACAGAAATTTATTGTTTTGTCATTTTGTAACCTTCACCAGTTTGAAACTTGCTTTTATTTTCAGTTCTTTTCATTTCAAGAAATACGTGAATTCACAGTTGACATTTCAAAGATGCCAAAAAAGCTCGGCAAGCTTAACGATGTCTCTTAGTTTCAAGTTAAAAAAGAATCAAAAAATAATACAGCAGAAATACCCTCACACCCGACATTGTACAAGATGACTAAAAGAAAAACTTCAAATTATCCTTTTTCTTGATATGAATAAGCTTAACTTTCTTATTATTCCCTGAAGGGTGGTAAAAGTGCTGCACTGGCTGGGGGGATGGAAAAGAGTCAGCACTGAGTTGGAGTTTTGCTAAAAACAATTGCGGTACTTTACGACAATTGTCAAAAGTTCAAACAAAACTTTTGTATATAAGTTGCAGCTCATGACAGGACCTTTCTATGAAAATAGTATAACAAATTCTAGGGTTTACTGTTTGCACACACACACACACATACACTCCAGCAAATACACAAGCTGTGATAATTCACTGACACCAGCGTTAATATTGGCTGTTTGCTGCTCCTGCTGCTGTTTCTGCTGTTGTTGTCATTCAAAGAAACAATTTTTTTATACTTTTTATTGCTATGACTGTTGTCTTTTCTCATGATAATTTTTTTTGTGTCTGTCTTTGCCATTATATTAGGAAGAGCACAACAAAATCTCTGATGTCTTTTGCCACACTGCAAAAGTCGCATATTCGTACATATATACACTTAATCCTTGGGGTCCTGTTTTTATTAAACATTGTAAGTACAGCAAAGCTTAGCAAACGTGGAGCAGGCAGATCATTGTGTTTGCTTGGAAAGTATTTGACATTTGTCAGCGCATTTCCCTGTTTAAATAAGCTCAAGTGGCTGTCAGTAATATTAAATAAAATGAGTTTTATGCCATGCTGGCAACCAAGCAACCAGGCATCCAGGCAGGCAGGCAGGCAGACAGACAGACAGCCCTGATCTCTAAAGAATTGTTGAAATGTTAAAGGGTTAAGTAAATTAGTTATTATGCTTGTAAATAGGCCTTTGAAATGCAAGGCTTTCTTTTCGTTTTTGTTTTGCAGAAAACTACAGCTAATTGTCAATTAGTGTCAGCATCAGTTTTTGGGGAAAATTTTTTCGAAATAATTTTGCGCCTTTCCATTTTTTAAACTAAAGATGGATAAATGATTGAACATGCAGTGGGCAACCAAAAACCATAAGCAACTCTTAAAAAATTTAAAACTTCTTTTTCAACATTTAAGAAAAACGCTTCTTTTTGCTGGAGCCTTGTTCTGTAAATTACTTTTGCTTGCAAGTGAGTGTGTGTGTGTGTGTGTTTACGTGTGTGCAAGGATAAAAGAAGGCATGAGTGTTTGGTTTCGTGGCCGGAAACCAAGCATCAAAACTTTTCTTATGCCTTATGGAATTGAAGTGTTAATTAATATTGAAAAGGATAAAAGTTTTTTGACTTGTAGTCTTTGTTCGCAATGAATGTTCTTAAGCGTGTACGTGGCTGTGTGCGCTTATTGGTGTGCATTTGCCTTTCTACTTTCAGCTTTCTTAATAAATTACACAAGAAAATTAAAAAGGTTTCAGGCGAAAAAGAAAATTACACAGTTTTTGACTAGTAACCGGATATTAAAAACAAGAAAAAGTGGTAATAGATTTTCCCTAGGAAAAAAAAAGAAAACAGTCGTTACCTTTTATCTTATTTAGCCATAAAAAAAGGTAATTATCCTTTTTCAAATGATATAAAAAGAAGCCTGTAATTTACCGCCCGCCAAATTGAAATCCATTGTGTACTAGCTGATGTTTGACTTTTTTTGTTTTAACAACGCACAAAAAAATAGCAAAGTGTTTTTAGAAACAACTCACCATAAAATGCTAAAAATGAATAAATGCTACAAACAGGGGCAGAACTAGGATAAAAGTTGAACTTTATGTAAACAATTATATTTCTGAAGCTGTATTCACTTTAATTTTAAAAATTTAACTTTCACCCCCCAAAAAGGACATGCCTACCGTAATGCTACTTCTAACGAAATATTATAAAATTTTGAATTTTAACAAGTCATATTTTAAGGTTATGTTTGCTTACCTAATAAATACAACATTTACATCAAATTTCACAAAAAGAAAACTATTTCTCCCAGCAAAAAGTCAGTTAGTACAAAACCTGATATGAAAAGAGCCAACACTCGAAATGTGTTGAAGCAAGATTTTCTTTGCCCGCTTTTCGCTCCAAAAAAACATGACCCCCACTTTCTTATTGAATTTCATTTCGGGCAAACATATGCTTGAAACGACTACAAATGCACTCACATTGTCGTGATCATAACAGCAAGCAAGAACAGAAAAAAATGTGTAAAAGTATAAAATTACACAACAGGCTGTTTTAAGGTTATGTTTGTACAATAAGAAAATACAAAATTTGCCACGAAATTTGTGATGTGGAAACTGCTTAGCCCAGATGACAGTCTGATATCGTAAAATCTGTCAACTCTCAATACATCTGGGAGCTCAAATATGTTTGACCAGCCCTCAGACTGTTATTTTCAAAAATAACATGACCACTACATTTGCATTGAGCTTTTTTTTTTTTGTTAATATATGTTCATAAGACACTGAAAATACATATATATTGACATGGATACTACACAAAAGAAAACCCCGGCAAAAACGTAAGAAACAAAGAATTGGATAAGAACATATTTTAAGGTTATGTTTGCTTCTTTTTTTTATATGAATAAACACAAGCCTACAAAGCTGTTTGCTTGCCTGCAAAAAAGAGCCTTTGGAAGGTATAGAACCTGCCGCCTTGAAGACTGTTAGTAGTGCACTCTTTTAATGCATTCATTTGGGCGGACGTTGCTAGAAAATACAAAATTTTCGTTTAACATGACAAAAGTGAAATTATTGTTCACAGATAAAAGTCTGATATTAGAAAAACTAACACCAGTGAAGCGAAAATGTCGTGGAGTAAGAAGTAGTACTGACCCTGACACGGTTATTCGTAAAACTGTTGCAAAAGAAGCTAGAGTTCATCATACCGTAGAGTATAAGGTCACTGCTGCCCTTTAGGAGTGAAGTTGTGGTCGCAGGTGAAAAAAAACCTGATTAGTATATCCATTGAAATTGCTTTTAATTCACATCAGGCTAACGCTTAGCATGTTTTATTATTATTTTTTGTAGATTTCTGTCTGCTTTTAGGCTTAATGAATATTAAATTTCAATGGAATACTTACCACAATCTGCTACATATCTGTGCAATTGTGCTTCTGTTTCGAATTATCTTAGCTGACTTTTGAAAATCATGTCTAATTAAGCAAATTACAAAACTCTTGTTAAAATAAAATTTACCAGTAATGTGTTTGGTTTTATGCAATCAGTTGTATGTGATAAGCAAAGATTGTATCCTTTTAAATTACTTCTACATGGAACAGAGATATAAAATCTATTGAAAGCATTTTCTAATTAATTAAACATATTGAAGTACATACACTACTAAAACGTAATAACAAATCAAATACACGTACTTCCAGACAGAATATGTTGCTATTAAAGTAGCCCTCACCAATGACGACAGCAAAAAATAACAAACGAATACAAACGACATCATATATAAAATCTTTGCATTTAAATACAAACAACACGCAATTTCTATATAAAATTACTATCTGCAAATAAATATCTAGCAATTCAATTCATACACAAATGTTCTTTATTAATCAAAAAGCACTCACTTTTCCACACACACACACACACACACTCACGCACTCTCATATAGGCCCATAGAACTGCACATTTCAAAGAAAAAAAAATTCATTTATAATTGCGCACACTTAACTTGTATTCATACTTCATTTAATATTGAAGAAACCTCATTTCAATTAATCAACCACAAAATAACATTTGTAATTAAATTTTCATTATAACCAACATAAAGAAAAACTTCAAATTTTCAAATGGCACACATACGCGCACTGACATCTACTTGAACAAACGAACGTACATCTACAACTGCACCTCAAATTAAAATCTACATAAATAACAACCAACCATAAAAATAATTCCTATTAAATTATTCATTTCCTTGATTATTATTTAGAATGCGTATTTAACGTGTAAAGTAATTTGTGTTTTAATTATTTATGTTTTTGAAAATATCACCTCAAGTGAAGTGAAGAAATATTTCAATGATTTGGCAAAAGTGATTTGTAAGACAATTGGTTTTCAAATATGTATATATAACGAGAAAAAAAGACTTTCTGATTAAACTTATTAGACAATAGGGGGTGTATTAATCTGAAAATCAAATCTATTAGTTAGTTTTTATTGAGACTTTATTTTTTTTTTTTCTAGATAAAAAGATTAGCTAACATAATTGCTCAGGAAACTTAAAATTAAAATAAGTATTATTTTAATAACATGTTTTTTTTGACAAAGCATCTTGCTTATTTAAATTAGAAGAATTTACATTTACAAAAACTATTTCACATGTGTTTTGAAATAAGTGCCGGGAGACTTACCGATTTGTTGTAGAGTTAAATCTACAAAAAAAAAAACTTAATACTAATAAAATTCAAACTTAAAACTAATCTTACAGCTATGCTTAAGCTACATAAAACCAAAAAAAAAAAGAATATCGAAAAAAAATAATTAACAAATTTGAAAGAAAGACCTTTAGCTCAAAAATAAAAAGAATTAAACTAAATTAAAAAAAAAATATATTAAATTAAACCAACAATGTATTAACTCAGGTCCAAAAATTAACCTTTTCAAAAAGTTTACTGTCTTTTTCAGCTGTCTATACGCCGACGACATTTCGTTGGTGCTAATCAACTCATCAGTAGACTTGAAAAATTCTTAAAAGTTAGTTCGAAACTTAACTACTTATTCCATAATTCTCATGAACAAAATGAGAATCAGAAATGCTCAAATAAACCTTTAACACAGTAAACATTTCTTTTCGTTTTGCAACAGTATAGAAAAGTAATGTGCGAGTAAAAATGCTGACCAATTTAACTATTACGGTGTTTATTTAAAATGCCAATACTGGAAATATATCGAGTGTTTGACCAACTAAACATCTATTTGAAATACATTTTAGAACATGAATACCAGCAAAAATATTTAGAAATATAGCGGCAACAAATATTTATATAGCTATTAGGAATTTTTAGAAACTAAAATTAAAAAAAAAAGTATGTATTATTTCTTATTTTTATCAACGATCTCCTGAACGCTATTGAATTCGGAAACATTCTAATGTTTGCTGATGATGTTAAACTTTTCTCCAAGATAACAAATGAAAACGATGCCTCTTCTCTCCAAACTGATTTAAATAGTTTATTTAACTGGTGCAGAGTAAACCTCATGGACATAAATCTGAGTAAATGCAAATCAATGACATTCACAAGATATTCACCACTTTCAACTAAGTATTTCATTAATAATACAGAACTTATAAGTGTGGAGTCAACTTTAGATCTTGGAGTTTACTTCGACAAAAAACTTAATTTTAACTCGCACGTCACATATGCTGTCAACAAAGCAAATAGCATTTTGTATTTTATTAAACGCTGGGCGAAAGAATTCAAAGATCGTTACATAGCAAAAAATCTGTTCACTACACTAGTGAGACCTATACTTGAATACTGCACAGTAATTTGGGATCCGCAATATAACTCTCACATTAATAAGGTAGAGTCAGTCCAAAAGCAATTCCTGCTGTTTTGTCTAAATCACCTCAATTGGAATCGAACCGTAAATTTGCCACCATATCGCAGCCGACTAGCTCTTATTAACCTCCCTACATTGAAAAGCAGAAGAGTTGTAGCTAACATCTCATTCCTTTTAAAACTTTTAAAAGGAGACATTGATTCATCTAATCTCCGCGATAGAGTAAACATTAATATCCCCACCAGACAACTACGATCATACGCACCACTGCATCTTCAATTTCATAGATCAAACTTTTTAAATTTTGATCCTTTCCGTAGAGTTTGTGGCGAAGTAAATCGATTTTATGACCTCATTGACTTATCTGGCAATATAGATGTTATTAAGCGAAGACTTCTTTTATACTTAAACTCCATTGAATATACTTATAATTGCTTTTAATATTGTAATGTAATTTTTGATACGCCAATTCATCCTGTTCTCTACTATATGTACTAATTTCTCAGCTGTTGTATGCATTTAGCTGAAATAAATAAATAAATAAATGTACGTTAAGTATGTACCGTTTCTCAAACAATTTTTTCCGGTACACTCCTTCTAGCTAGTGATTTTACAAGGAAGAATTAAACAAATAAAATGTTATTTGTGCCTCTCGCAAGGGTTGCCTTTTTACATTTTCCCTATATCTTCGACAATTGTCTCGAGAAGACCAGTATTTAGCTGTAAGCCTTAATGGTGCCAAATATTCCTTGTGTTATTTATTCAGCAAAGATATAGTGTTATTGGCAACACAGCTAAATTAGCTAGAAAATTGGCAAAAGGCAGAAAAAACTGTACACTGTGTTTAGCTTAAATATTTAAAAACTATTTAGACACAAAATACTTATGCAAGTTAAAGGGTAGATTCTTTGAAAATAAATATAAACAAAGACATTTCTGGATTTTTTTTTTTAAACAATGACATTAAATATGAACGGCAAAAAAAACATAAACGAAGACAAAAATGCAACCATAGTTAAACAACTTGTCTGCCAAATCAAAACACCTTTTTTAAAGCAACACCAATTACATACTTGTACCATAAACAAAAGCCCCACGAACAAATTAGGGCTGGTCGCATAGCATAGTGCAAAAAGGACCTCTGTACACAATAAGGCCGTAATAAAAATGTAAGGCACGTTTCTTGACTACAGAGAAGCACATGTGACTTGTGCACCTTTGTGCACCAGCAAGTTCAAAAGGAAAGTTAAGAGTTAAGTGCCATACAATACGTGGCTAGAGCCTGTTTATAATGACAATACAGTGCCATACAAAGACGGCTACGGTAAAACTGGATATCTACAGCAATTTTTCTGCAATTACCATAACATGTACCTTAACGTTTATATAACAACACAAAGATAAGCTCAAGGCATTCAAGAACTATTAAAATGGCAACAACTGAAAAAATTAAAAAAACACATACAAAAAACAAGGACTGGCAGATTTTTGTCAGTTGTTAAAAATTGCCAAACACAACGATGATGACGACACATGTTTGTACGAGTATTGTATGCACAAGCCTGGCATCAACAATAAAACTGAATGAACATATTAAAGACCATTAGGCTCATATAGACAACTAAAGTGGCTACGTTGGCCCATTTTACCTCAGCACACTTTTGTGTTTATTTTTGTCTTTCCCTTCTCATTTGCTTTCTTGCACTTTTTGTTACTTTTATATTTGTGTTGTAACGTTATAAGGATAATAATTGCATGTTTAACTGCCTTTTCCTTTGCTCCAGCTGTGCCAGACCAGGGCCACGCCAAAGAAGTCATTAACGCTGTGATGTCTTTTTAGTTTTCATATGTTAAATTGCCCACTGTGTTCCCCCTTTGCTTTCATAAAACCCGAACGGAAAACCAGCTTCAGTTACAACACAAATAGGATGCTGGTTGGCAAAATCAAAAAAAAAAAAAAAAAAACAAGAAAAAAAAAGAAAAGCAATTTAAACTGTATGTAATAAAAACAAAAACGAAAAGAAATCCTGACTCTGGGGTAAAATTGAAATTGTTAACCACATAAAATTACAGGTTATTTAAAGTAAGGCACATGCACACAGAAAACAGCCACCAGAACCTAGAAAAATGTAAAACATGACTTCTGCATTGGAAACAAGTGCAAGAAATAATGTCTATAAAGAAAAACGCTCCGAAAAAAAAAATTCCATGATAAGAAACAGCAGCACAAGAGAAAATATGAGTTAACAAAAGACAGACAGTTTACTAATTGTATAGTTTTTTTTTTTTTTTGTTTTTTTTTTTTTTGTTATTTAGCAGTTTTTATTTTTCATCAAAATCACAAAAAATAATCTAGAAAAAATGCCAGACAAGTAATTGTATTTAAAATAAATGCAAAAAAAACCAGCAAACAGCAAAACTATAACAAATTTTCTATGGTTGAAAATAGCAACTTGTTTTCTGACATTTGCTGTGTTGCTGTAAGCATTGACATGTAAATTGCCATTTAATGACTGACAAATATAAAGAAAATATAACAATAATGTAGTGGAACGACTTCTTTTTTTTTCGTAGTGCTTACAGACAAGAAAATCAATTTCCCTAAATTAACTACACAATTGGCAAAAGAAGATAAAAAAGTAGGAAAAATTTAAAGGGATATATGAGAGGGTCTGTAAATAATTTTGGTAATAAAATTTAATATTGGTATATTCAAGTGCTAAAGGTCCTTTGCTATATGAATTTTCCTGAGGAAGTGGAACGAAGTGTCAACAAAAGTATAAGAAGAAATATAAAAAAAATATGTATAATAAAGGACCTTTAGCTCTAGAAAATATCCATATTAAATAAAAACAAATATTCTCGTAGAGAACCAAATATTAAATGTAATAAAATTCAATTAAATTGATGTTCTTAAAATCTTAATTATCTAAGCTTAGGCGAAGAGTAATTTATTTATTAATAAAACTATATACTGACTGTTTTCGAAAATAAATTTAATTATTTATTTGCTATAAGAGCATTTTAAATGTATTATTTTAAGTCTAAGACTAGACCTTAATGTTTTCTGTCTTCTTCAGCCGTCTGTTCTTGATGCTAATCAACTCATAAGTCGACTCAAAAAACCTCAAAGTAATGTTTGAAACCCAACTATTTATTCCCAAATTTTCATGAAAAAAATGAAAGTAATAAAGAGTAATTTTTTCTTTTTTAATATTCAAAAATAAATTTAACTATTTATACGCTATAAGAGCATTGAAAAATGTATTACTTTAGGTCTACATACGAACAAAGGCTTAATTCGCATGTAACAGGCGGTCCAAAAGAAGTTATCCGATGTTGTTTAGCTTCCAAAATATTGGTTGTAGCTGCCGTTGCTCTGTCCTGTTCGAACCACATATACTGTAGATCTAATTCGTTCAATTGCGGCAGATCGAACTCGGTTAACATGACCCGCCTTTAAGGTTCACCAGCGGCGTCCTCAAAAAAATGGCCCGATGAATTCTCCAGGGTGACTTTTAGCAGGTGTAGTGGCTCTTCGTGCATTACTCGTTGATTTTCGGTGCTCGTTCACGTACCCGCTGAGGTGGAAATCAGCCTCATCGGTCATTATTATTTTGATTAAAAAAAATCGTCCACTTCGTCATCGACACGATTATTTCGTGTTCTTGAGGAAAGTATCATTCCATGACTTGTTCACTTGTATTCTAGACAGCTGTCTAGTTCACAAATGTAAAAATTGTTATTGGCCGCCATTTGCACAAAAACGAGCAACTTTCAGTAGGGCCGATTTCTATTAGCCCACTTTTTAGACTCAAATCACTCCTTTGATTATGTTCATATTTCAAAAATTCAAAATTTTTGTCGATTGTAATTTTGTAGCAGTTAGTTTTACTTGTCTTTCATTTGCGGCAGTTTTATTCATTAAAAGTAATTTTCAATGCCCGTATTTTTCTTTTATGGAGAGACAAAACCCATCTCCATGAGAAAGAATAAAAATAAAAGTGCAATTGCTGAATTCAATAAATTTAACAAAAATCCTTTCAGCATCTAAAAATTTTCAACACCGTTTGTGTAAAATTTTCTCAGCATTATTATAATAACCAACTTCCTGATATGTTGCCAAGGGGAAAGGCGATTCTTATGCACTCTCATACTTTTGACATTTATCAAAAAAAAATAAAAAAGATTTCCATTAAGCATCTGCCAAAAAAGGGCATGTGAAAAGCCTCGGATAAGTTTGTACTTTAAATATAAAAAAAACAATTAGTTTCCCATTAACTATGTTGTCACCACATGCCAAAAAGTGATATGTGGTGACGTCCTTCCGTCTAGTATCATTTCCATGATAAGCCAGCAGTCATGGCTAGTGGATCTAAAAAACAATTATGGAAGACCTTTTCTGTTGAAACATTTTATTGCTTAAACTCTAATGCGCGTTGCAAGTGTGTGATTGCAAACGAAAACGACAAGTGCAATCGCTGGAAGTAAAACGGAGTACTTACAAAACCCAATCAAGTAGATCATACTTATAAACCTTATCGTGCTTCTTATATAGCCAGATGTTTCAAACGATATTACTACTGTTATCGTTATCATATCCCATTTCCATATACAGCTGTCACAATGTGCCACGAAGTAATTGTATGTACACAAGTGGGTGTTAATTATCTGAAATTAATAAATAACATAAATTCTGTCGAATAAAAAGTGAGACATATATATAAATTAAACTTAGTTTTACCAATCATAATGACCTCCTCAGTAGTGGTGCACTAGCTCTGATGGTGCATATCTTTTGTGTTTTCTAGGAGACAGTGATTTTTTAGCCGGCAACTACAATCTCAGTTCCGCCCCCATTAAATGTGAAATTTTGAAATTTTCATATTTTTTGATTTTGAAATGTGAAAGACAGGAAAGGAAAATATATTTCTTTCAAATATGTTTGTTGCTATGTTTGTTTTCAAAAACATCAAATCAAAACAATTTTCAATATTATTGTCTTTAAGAAGCTATCCGAGCGAAATATCGACAAAAATATTCAAAAAACATACATATACTCATATAATAAAAAGAACTTCAGCTTAAGAAAATAGTCATATTAAGTCTTAAAATAAGGGTAATTATATGTGGAGTGTATATCTGTACATCGTTTGAATATAAAGTTGTTCAACTTAAAACCATAGCTGTTAAGTAATGATTAGTAATCGTAATCATTAACGAATTAGATTATTTTGGTTTTAAGGGTAAAATAATTGATTATAATATGATTATTTTTGATTTTCCAAATAATTTATTAACTACTACCACAAGGAATTCAAACTTTCTACAGAAAAACTGAAATAGTTTCAAAACGCCTAAGAGTATGCAATGCCATGTCAATTACGTAACCAACAGGCCATATTATCGCCATTTAAAGATTTTGGAATCGCGTCGAAAGCTTAAATATTGGCATCAAAATACCGCAATTGAAATCAGTTACATGGATTTAAGTATAAATATTGTCAACTACAAGAAAATCTTTAGATACGAAATACCAACTCAAAACAATATCAAATAAGTTTAAAATTTTAAAAGTGCTTGAGTGTTTGCTGTATTGTGAAGTGTGTGTGTGTGTGTGTAAGATTTTTACCAATTTTTAAGGCGATAAACCATATTTAGTACTCAATGACTCAATTTTTTGCAGTCTGCTTTAAGGAATACTAGCATACCCAACGCTTGTAGTTCTCAATATAAAATTCCTAAAAGTATGCTGCAGTGTTTAATAGTTTGTTATTTTATTTTTATTTTTTTTTTTTTTTACTTCTCTTAGTGTAAGTGTGTTATGTTGTTGTTTAATTAAATTGTGTATGTGTGTATTGTTTTAAATATTAAAAGCTATTTTTATAGAAATTTTTTATGAACAAAAACATCGACTAAATCAATATTTTTTCCATCTATTTTCTACTTTTTTCTTTTTTTTTGTGCTCTACCAAAAAATAAACTGACAAAATTTTAAATGATATAAAAAAAATCGTACCTAAACACAACACACAATTGGCCTTCTTTTTTCTTATCAATTAATTTAATTTTACAAAAAAATAAATTATAAAATTGAATTGGTTGTATGGTTTTCATTTTTTATGATTTCATTTTCTTGCAAAATTTTTGCTCGCTCGCGTTTTGTTTAACTAAAATTGAAATTTTTTTTAAACACATACACTTTTTTCCAAAAAATTATCAAAAAAAATTTAACTTTTTGATGGAAAAAAATAAAAATCTTTTACTATAAAATTATCAATGTTGTAATATTTTATTTCCATTCTGTTTAATTTTTAAATGTTTTTTTTTTAATATTTCAATATCATTAAACGTAATATCAATGTTGTTACTTGTATTGAGCGTTTTGTTGTAATTTGATAAAAACAAAAAACTGCATTTAAATCTTTCTTTTACAAAAAAAAAACAAAACAATTGTTTGAAATTAATACTTTGTTATGTAAACGTAAATGTTAATGCGGGCTGACTTTTTGTATTTGCTGTAATTTGTTTAATTCCTTTTATTTCATTTACCTTTAACCACTTTCAACAAACCCCTATAAAAAATTGATAAATTTTAATTTAAAAAATATATTTTTTTTATTTTCTTTTTTATGATGCCAACTCACCTCCTCCCCCTCCATGTATTGTATTTTTCATAATTGTTTTGTATGCCGTTGTTGTTTTGAAAAAAAATATATATACTCTTAACCATCAACCAACCAACCAACCAACCAACCAACAAACAAACCAAATACAACCGAAATCATCTATTCCACAACAAATATCACCGCTACCAACACACACATACCTCCACCAACCGACTCATACAAACATACAAACTCCTCACACCAACTCGAAATTAATATGTACACATACTTCCCACAACCATGTTACACACTCGTTCTCCTCGTACCATCATTACAACTCAAACTACTACTACCACCACTACAACTACTACAAATAAACAGAGCATAATATAGATCGCAAACTGTTCGTTGGCATGTTGAGTAAACAACAAACCGAAGAGGATGTTAGACAAATTTTTAATCCCTTTGGCACTATAGAGGAGTGTACCATACTCAGAGGTCCGGACGGTGCTAGCAAGGGTAAGTACTTTATATTTTCATATTTTTCTGTTTTTTATTATCATTTTTTTCTACACATCATATTAAAATGAAACTTTGAAACAACAAACAATATGAAGTCTCTAGAAATGTGTTAAGGCGAAAAAGGACTTTTAAGACAGTAGTTATATTTTTGTTATTTAGTAATATTTACTTTTTTAGTTTTGATAATCAAAATTTAGTTGTTTTTTTTGTAGTCAAAAGGACCATAAGAGTGAAAAAGTAGTGACTTGATTACAACACGACCTGGTACTGACTTTCATTTGCATTGCGTTAAGCCAAACCACTCAAAAGAAAAAATAATAAAAAACCATCTTATTTCATGCAACTGAAGCATGGTACTGACCAAGCGCAACCATCCTATACCGAAGGCATTGCCCGTACACAATTATTAGAAGTAAATAAATTCAGTCAAGTCCAAAACTGACTCGCAAAGGGTTCCGTACCACTGTGCAAGCGGCTTTTAACACTTGTCCCTTAACAATTGAAGGTTTTGCGGTATTTGGGCTTGTGCATATTTAACACCTCTAGCTATGAAAGAAAAAGTCTTCGTTACGTGAATGAAGCCATTTTATTAAATATTATTTTATAAATACAACAAAAAGTTCCATTCCAGCTACTAAAGCTTCATTAAGAATTTCGAAAAATTTTACTTCGAGAATGTTACGAAAAGTGTTTCGTTCTTGCTATGAAAAGTTTTCAATGAGTTTTGAACAGACAGTTTTAAATAAGCTGCACTTGAGGATGATAATAACATTTTAAAATTTTCGAAAAACAAGAAACACCTGCTTCCTTTTTTCAAGGCGATCATGATTTTCATTTTATTACTTAAAAGTGATGAAAAAAAGTATCAGTCTGTGAACGAGATAGTTACATTAATGCAATGATGATTTTTCCGTCATGCAATTAATTAACATTCAGAGTAACCCTGCCTACGTTGCTGGACAGTACCATTTTTCTCAACTCTTTGCTTCACATCATTCTTTTCCAAAAAAAATTTAAGCGAAATCAGCACAGGCATTCCCGCGCGATACTGGACCAAGGGAAATAGGTATTAATTTTTATATACATAGATATAAGCCAAGAGCTCGAATTCTAGTTCTGCCAGACATAAAAATCAAAAAAAAAAAAATTTCCACCATATAAAATGCATTTTAATTCTGTAAATCAGCTTGAAAAGAATTTGACTAAAAATCATGTAAAACTTGGACAAAAACAATAATCTTAAACATAGTCAACTCCTTTTTGTTCCACTCATTTCAATTCTTACTACTGCTGAATGGGTATGGTAGTTGCTCAATACTCGTGCGATGACGGTTCGAACCCTGGCAGAGGTAAACGGAAGACTTTTGACTGTATGAACTTCAGATATGCGAATCATAAAAACAATTAAGTAAAATGCAAAGAATTAATTGCAAATTTTTTTCGACTCTGCTGTAGTGTAATACAACCTTTAAAACTTTCGCTTTATTTCCAAAAGCGTCCTCTAACCAATATTTATAAATTATTTATGAGCTCCTGGCAGGATCGCCATGTAAAGATAAAAACAGACCAACTCTTCTCATTGTTCAAACCAGACTGACTTCTTTTTATTTATTTATTTCCTCTTAACCTACCTTATTCTATATTCACAGTTGTAACTTAAAGTACACAGTTGTAACTTAAAGTACAGAAAAGGTTGTATAACACTACACTGCCATTTCGTAGCACCAACGAACAACTACCGACATAACTATTTTGGTAGCCCGAATGACTTTTTTTATCATTGTAATTTATAAACTACCCAGTTCCTACCCAGTTAGAGGCAACATTTAAGTTTTTGCATCTTGCTTTTACCATTTTTTGAGTTGTTATTTCGTAGCGTCCATAAGTACGGCTAATTTTTAAACTAACTATTGCGTTATGCAATATTCGATTATTTTATTCTTTTTTTTTTTGTAGAGGCCAGGCAATTACATAGTCGAAGCAAATTTAAAACTTTTATCTCTTGCGCATCAGAAGTCATACCATATTTACAGTTTATTGTATGGGGGCATCTTATAGTTTCTCATTTTTTGTAGATATTGATACATATTGCGGTAGATCTTATGCAACCACATAGGCTGTGCAAACTTGGTGTCTCTATATCTTACGGCTCGAAAATTACAGCTGATTTTCATAGATTCTTGTATGGGGACATTGTTTAGGCTTCAACTTTTCGAAAATTTTAGTCTTCTAAGCAGGTTCTTAGGGAGTTCTCTAAAATCTAATGAACTCATTACTGTTACCCATAGTGTGCAGATGCATATGTGCCGCATAAGCTTTTGTGATATATATTTTTTGTAAATTTTATATATTTATTTGAGCTTAAGGTCTTTTGTAATTTGAGTATTTATTTTTGTCGATATTTCGCTCTCCTTCGGATAGCTTCTTCAGGACAATAATAATGAAAAATGTTTTGATTGGTTTTTTTAGCAAATCATGTGAAAACACATTCTTGCGTAAAAAATGTTTGCGTTACCCCAAATGTTGTTCATTATAATTAGTATCGAATGAGTTTGAAATAAGCCTCACTGAAATTATGTGAGTGAAAGAAAGTTATGTTTTTGCTACGATTTTACAACTAAAATAAAGTAGCAAAAAACTTAAATATAGAACGAGCTTTTTCTTTCTGTCTAAGCGGGGCCATAGCCGTTCAACTCAATGAGTTCAAGGTGCCCATACAGATGTCAAATCACCAATCCCGTAACACGCCTCTTCGGGGCTATTGTCAGAAAAGTCCATTCAGCGACAAATGTTTTTTAATACCAAATTGTTTATAGATCGCTTTACATATTTGCCATTAAAATTCAACCAAATCTAAACTAAATGTACTTGTTTTAATATTAAAATAATATCTTTGTTATTTAAAACCAAAAAAATCGATATATTTCTGATATACAGCAAAAACCGGTTTCTCAAGAAAATGGGCCTGCAGGCAAACAGAAAGGCTTCTTGTGCGTTATAGTTAAATAAACTTATTCAGAGACAGAACATAAAAATTTACAACACTCCTCTGCGCATATTAGGAACACGGAACAAAATTATACGGCTGTAGTACGCCACAAAGCTTTACTCTTTTACACAGATATCATCTATATCAAGAATCATTTTCGTCCTTTTAATTGTTAAAATTCACATTGCGCAGCTACAAAGCTTATGGCTTCTCTTATTCTGAAACTATTTTGCGTCAAAGACAAAAATTTAAATATTAAAAAAAAAGTATGTACTTCCCTTTTAAAGTTTTAGCTGATATCCCCTTTTCGCCGTAACAATTTTTGTTTTTCATATTTGTTTTAATCAAAATGTGAAATAAAAAATATTTGTAGAAAAATTATATTTTTTTCAAGTTACTTTATAAAGTGTCTGTATTTTTGTAATTGTTTAGAACAGCTCGTTTTTGATGTGTTTTTCTATTTCCAAATTCGTACTAAAGTAAATGAAAAAAAAGAAAGAACTAAAAACATAGTTTTGCTACTCGTTTATATTTTTTTTTTGTTTAGCACAGCTAGTTGAAGTTATTAAACTTGCTTTTTTTTATTTTATCCATAAATGTGTATTTCTGTGTGGTTTGTATGCATTACGTTACAGAACTGTATTATTTTTAATTAAAACTACAAACAATAAGTAAAGTAACAAAATGAAAAACATTATGTTAGATAAACTTCTAAAACATGACAATAAAAGAGTAACCAAACCAAGAGGGTAAAAGGACAGTTTTGGGCAGTTGCAGGCCAGGATATTGGCAAGTGTTAAACATTTATAAAAATATAAAAAAAAGAGAATAATTTTATATAATACGCAATGTGGATTATTTTGGCATAAACAAACATTTTAAGAAATAAACAAAACACAGATTCTTTATCTAAAAATCAATTTGCTGCTAGAATATTATTTTTTTTTTTTATAAATTTTTTAAGAAATCTATATGCCACATCTGTACATGCCACGATATGCAAAACTTTTGCAATAACTGCTTACTCATACAAAACGCCAAAACCAGCACACACACACACACACACTCACACTTATATATCAATATCTATACAAAAATGAAGGCGAATAGAACATTATTGTTATGTACTACATATACATATATTTCCACTCGTACAAGTAATATTTGTTGTTGTTGTAGCTGCAATGTAATTGTTATTGTTATGTTTGTGATTATTTTAAGGTTCAATGCACAGCTGTGTATGAAAGATAAAATTGCAGTGGTTATGATTATAAAATACACAAACACACATACGCACACACATCGCCTCACACATTTAAACTGTTAAACAAAACTGCATACAGAAGTTTATAGCCCATACTTAGATCATAATATTAGTATTAAGTTTTGACGTTGGCTTAGGAGGAGGGGTAAACATCAAAAGTCAAGATTAAGCAACTGAAGAACATGACTTGAATATTTTAAAAGGATAATTTTAACTCTTATTATTATTATTATTATTATTGTTATAAAAAAAAAGTTTTTACTTAAAAAGAAGAAGAAAGTAGAAAACTTTTTAAATAGTTTGAAGCAACGCTAAAATCTACTTTTTGGCAAAGTAAAAGAAAATCAATTGTATTGCAAGTTGTTTGTTTCAACTAGATTCCTGTAAAATTGATTATACTTAAAAAAAAGTTTTGCTTTCTCAGTGTTTTTACTGAATCACAGCTGAAGAGGATAGTGTCAAAATTCTGATAGTATTCATGTGTACTGCAAAAACGCTCCTACAACAGTTTTCCAAATAATCTGCCTTTCATACTTTCATACTGCGAACCGCCACATACCTACTATAAAGACATATGCTGGCTTTTGTAGGAGCAACAACGTGCTTCGTAGCCCCCAAAGACCTAACCCGAAAAACTTCAATGAGCTAAGACTCCGCCCACAACAGTTTTCTGAATAACTCGCTCTTGGTCAGAAAGAGGAAGTGTATACTGTATGGCATGTCAAGTTCTGCCTTCGGTTATGACAGTTTTGTAATTATCAAGATCGTGGGAATACTTTCAAATGTGACAGAATAAAATGACAAATTAAAACCATTTCATTTATTTGGATATTTCAACATTTTCCCAAGCAAAATTATGTATGACATAATGACATGGCACCAGCTTAACCTGTCTTTTTAATTTGGGAATACTTTTCATTTCTTTTGGCGATTTACTTTAAAATTCTTGCTCTCAATTTATTTAAGAGAAGGAAGATTTTGAAGACATCATAAGCCTTGGTTTTTTAATCTGTATTTAAAACAAGTTAGATTTCCAGTTTTTGTGATTAGGCCCATTTTGGAAGCAGAATATATACCTTATTTGATTTTCAAATCCGTGCTTAAAACTAGTTAGATGCCTAGTTTCATATATTAGGCTCATTTCGTATTTAGAAACAAACTTCATATTTTATTTCAATTATTTAAATTTCAAATTATTTAATAGAAATTTGTTCAGTAAAAAGCTCAGAAAGAAAGAAAGACGACAGTGCATAGTTTCCAAAAATATTCTTGCCACAACCAAAAATTGGCCTAAAAGTAGGCAGCACTTTATGGTTGTATGTCTATGAAGGAGTTCGACCGAAAACAAAAAAAAATTGACTTAGCAAAAAAAAAAATTTCCAAATCTCGCGTGTTTTATGCATACCAAACCCTAACTGCAAAAATTACGTAACGGACAAGAAGATAATTTTACAAAAGCACTTTTTTCTGCTGTTCTTCTTATTCTTTTAGAATCTTTTTATAAAAATGCATACTTAAAAGTTTTATATATGACTAGTGCTTCCAAAAAAAAAAACACTAGTTGAGTATATACCGCTCTCGCGCTCACGCTTGTCATGTACTTTTACAACCTTAAAATAAAGATTTTTTTTGCGTATTTGCTTTTTACTGAAATTTTTGTATGAGAATATTTCGGACCAAATTTGTAATATGAAAATGTACATGCAATGTAAATTTTCATTAACATGTTAGCAAAAAAAAGCCAAAAAAGAAGAATTATATTGAAAAATTTTATTGACATAGTTTTTTGTCCAGAGATTTTCGGGTGTGAAAAATTTATCTAGCATGGCCCCGAACAAGGCTCGGCTCATTAGATGCTTAAAGTGTATAACCAAAATTTGATGTTACTCTACGATTTGCCAACCGATGTTTAGACATTATTCGTTATCATTCGAACAATCTCTGTTTTGCATTATTATAATTTCTTTCTTAAGAAACATTCATATACCAAGTAAAAATAGCCATCTGTTCTATGTTAAACACATTGTAATTTTCTTTTCTCTTGCTCGAATTTCATTTTATACTTATCTCCATGCAGCTGTTATTCTATAAGCCTGATTGGAATTCTAAAATACGCTTTTAGCTTTTTGATCAAGAAAGCTTCAGTCATCGATTAGAATATTTAAATCTGCTTGTAAAGTGTAAAGGAATTCACCTCCCACAGAAAGACACACTGTAGGTACTTGTTTATGACAACGTGATGAATTGTATTCGAGTAGGTGCCACAAAACACCAAAAGCTAAAAATCAAACACGTTTGCGCACATCTACACACACACACACACACACACAATGATTTGGCTACATATTCATTATCATGTCTATGACCAAATTGTTTAGCATAAACAACATGTAAATACGTTTGTGAGTGTTTCCACTACTGTCTACTGTTTCAGAATATATGTACATATGTGAGTATGTATGTGTGTGGGAACTACTACTTAATGCCACTACGAAGGACCTACACCAAGAGATAGACAGGCTGCCAGCAAATTAAACTAAAGACACTAAATAAAGTGTTGAAATATCTCAACCAAAGTAGAAAATTATTGAAGTTGTACACACGACTGCAACGCTACAAGTACTTCTGCTCCTCCATTGCTGCTTTGACGTTGTTGTTGCTATTGTTGGTTGTATTTAGTACATATACATATTTTCATTTGGAAAATAAAAAATGACATGTTGCTTGATACTCAATGAGTTTTCATGTCATTTACAAAGCACACTCGTGCAACAAAAATACACATTTTACATTGTCTAGCAGCAAAGTGATGCATGTAGAAAAAGAAAGCCTTACACATACAAACATACATACCTACCAACATGCATACGAATTTAGTTTTATTAACAACAAGAAAGACACGTTATTTTCAAATTTGCATAAGTAGCGTTATAATATTGCCAAGATGTATGAGTTAGCTAGCGCGTGTGTGTGTGTGTGTGTGTGTAGTGTTGAGTAAGGGAATTGTATTTCATCATTTGACTAAAGAGTGCTGACAGTAATCTGATGAAATGAGAGGCCTTATTCCCTTTTTAAAACGTCAAATGAGTATAAAATAAAAATGCAAGAATATTACACAAGCTGCTTTAGCTCGTATTCATGTAGTGAGTGTGTGTAGTAGTTGTTGCAACATTATCACTGTGTAAAATGACTGCTTGTGTTGATGAAAATTTGCCTTGCATTTAAAGCATTTTAAATTATTCAACAACGTCTTGTCTCTGCTGCACAGTGCTTCGTTTCATAGGCAAAACTAAAAAATTTTAAAAAATTCCCAGCACTTAACTATATGTCGCCGACATCTCGTTGATGCTAAACAACTCATCAGTAGGCTTGATTGAACTTTAAAAAAAAAATGCTTGAAACCCAACTACTTATTCCAGAATTCCCATGGACAAAATGAAAATCAGAAATGTTCAAACAAACGTTTAATACATAAAATATTTGTTATTTGGTTTTTTTCGACCCCTTTTTTATATTTTATATAATTATTTTCTTGAGCTAAAGGTTTTCTTTATTAAAATATTTGAATATTTTTGTCGATATTTCGCTTTCCTTCAGTTACGAAAAAACATGAATGGGATTTTTCATTATTATTGTCTTGAACAAGCTATCCGAAGGAGAGCGAAATATCGACAAAAATAATCAATCAATAAAATAAATATATAAAATACAGAAAATATTTGTGTTTTAAAAAAATTAATTTCAATATTGTTTTGGAGGCGAACTTGCAGGTGGGAGTGTTCATGCACCCACCGAATGTAGCAAAGTTTTTCGTAAACCCAGAATGCCTAATTTTTGAAAGATTAATACATTTTCCGCGTAGTCTAATGAAAAAGTGTCTAATTATACCTGAAAGACTGTGCAGCAAATTTAACAAAATTTACAGAAAAACAGCATATTTTACCAAAAAAAACATAAATCTTTGTTTTCGAGACAAAATGTATATGGGAGATGGGCATATTTGTGCACTGACTTTTTCTAAACTTTATTTTTTTCTTAGCTTACTTCATTGCGCAATAGTTTCCTTGTAGTTTACTGGTTACGTCGTTGTATAATAAAATTTCTAGTTTTGTTGATTCTCTATATGGAAACTAAGCACTGTGAGCCACCCGCTCATACATGTGTGTGAATGAGTGTGTATGTGTGTATGTATGCATCTCTGTGAAGACAAGTACTTTGAATAAATTAGCAGCAAACTGAAAATGCATCATCATTCGTGCTACAGCTTATGCTCAAGTCTTTAGATGGCATAGAATTTAAACTCTCTTTAATACAAAAGCACTTGCTTATGGAACAACTACTACTACTCACTCGTACATTTATAAGCAACCATAATACAATTTAATTTGCATACCAAAGTCAAAATGGTTAATTGCGTAAAACGTTTAAAGGTTTTAATTAAAAAGGAAAGTTTAAAAAGAGCAAAACTAAGGGCGTGAATGGTTAAGAAGCCACAAATAAGAAAACGAAAATGCTTTGAATTAAAAACGTACGTGTTTTATAAAGGCACAATTTTAAGGCTACAACACTTTTAAACGAATATTGTTGAAAAAAAAAACTCCCGACTTAACGTCTACATCAGACAAATTTTTGCTGAGACCAACGTCTAAACAAGTCTCGATAATTAACAACTGTAAATCATAAAGTTCAATTATAAAATTATGATGGAAAAGGGAATAGCTTTTTTTCTAATCAGTAATAGAAACAAGACCCGATAATTAACAATTGTCAGTCATAAATTTCAAGTACAAAGTTATAGTAATGGAGAAGGAAATAGATTGCACTTTTCCTAATCAGTACCAGGTTTGTAATTTGTGACAGCCTAACAGGCTGGGCATCACAATAAATCTGAATTCTTTTCTTTTTCAAAACCTTCCAAGCGCAATTTTGCTGTCGTTATGTCTTCTATTTAGCTTTGGTGGGTGAACTAAAAAACTTATGGAAATATATCTGCTACCGCGAATATAAGCTATAACTCCCACTTTCCTACAAGTGGGAGACCCTTCCCCAAAAAATTTCTTAAAACAAAAATTTTCCAACACTCCTCCTTTTCAGTACATATTTCAACTGGTTATAAATGCCACCACTAATTTCTGTTTGAACAATCAGCCAAAACGCAAAAACAAAACACTTGTGCACTAAAGCGACACTACTATTAAAACTTGAAATTTATTTCGAATATTATGCTACCTGTTGTTTTATTGTGCCAAAAAATTCATACAAAAGAATGCTTATAAAATGTCAAACACATGCACAAGCACATGCAAAAATATGCTCACAAACAATTCATAACTGTCACTTGAAACTGGAAAACAAAGTTTTCCAGAGTATTTGTATACACAAACAACAACTTGTCAGGAAACTAAATAAAATAACAATGAAATAACAGCTTGTAATAAGAAACTTTTTTATGACACATAAACTCACACACACACAGAGAGACACAATTTAAGCAGCAATTATAACAAAAAGACAATAAATTTCAAATTCAACACCAACTACATACACCCTCTTCTACTTCAATTATGCATTCTTCAATTTTACCATAAATACTGGTAAATTTAATATCCTCATGTCAATGTTCTTTTTTTGTTCATTGAAACAAAAATAAAATACTCATACAACTCCATTAATGACATAATTTGTATACAACCAGTTTTTTACAACAAACGGAAGTGGTTTGCCTTACACAAGCGTGTTTGAGAGTATGTGTGTGTTTGGGTGTGTGGCTGCGGCTGCGGGTGTGTGTGTGTGTGTGTGTGTTTCTTTTTTTAAGGATGGCAGCACGAATTTTTAAGTGTGTTTGTGTTCTAAAAGTGATAAATAATGAAACAATATGTAACTGTGGGTGAGGCTTTTTTTAACATTTCAAATTAAATTCTTCAAATAAGGAAAACATTTTTTTTAATTACACTTCTATTGCTTTTCATTCAGTGTAATAAACATTTTACATGCTTTGTGATTAAACATTTTAAATTAAAAAGAAATTTGCTTACTTTTAGCAAATGAAAATTAAACTGCCTTGTAAAAAAGCAGCTACAAACCCTTTTTTTGTTCAAACAAAAAATACCTGAACATAAAAAACCAAAATAGTACATACATACATGCTGGTGTGTGTGTTTGTGTGTGCAAAAGATGGCCTAAAAAATGTCATAAAAGCACTATTTTGCTTCAATTGTTTCTATTATAGGCTACTCAAATAATTTTACTTTATTGAAAAAAAAAAATATTCTTAGAATTAATTGACATCTGTTTTAAGTGCCCAGAACATGTGCAATAAACTCGCCAGTCATTTGCTTTCGTACGTGCGGTTGTACTTGATCGGCTCTGCTAGAGGTCAAAGTTTTTGAGATTCTTGCTGAAGCCTTTTTTTCGTATGTCTGAAGGGCAGCTCAGACTATTATACAAGCATTAATACTTTCATTGCACTTTACGAAACAAACGTCTAAATACATTATTGGCGACTGTCAACAAATCTAACGTAAATTACATTTTGCATTTACACTATCACGAAAAATGGTACACGCCAGGGTAAAATCTTAATCGGCGGCATATGAACAGTTTTATGAACATATTCGGAAATTCTGCCGCCCACTAGAAATATTCAACTGCTAAAGTAATCGTTATGTGTAAGAGCATGAAAATATTCATAACTGAGTTACCATTATCTATAAGACATATCGTGAACGAAATATAATTCCATGCGATTATTAAAATCCAAATTTTGAGCCATTGCATACGAAAGAATAATACTATCACCAACGGCTCGCTATCGGTGGCAAAACTATCGACTCAGCGAAGCTATTTTATGTGTGCTGTTATGAAACGCAATCCTGATCCAATAAAAAGTATTATCGTTTTGAAAATTATCAAAAAATGAGGAAGTCGTAGGGGATGACAAATTTTTACCGTATTATTTTTCGTCACACAACGAACTATATTCACGCCATCACACTTGGCTTTTTGACAACTATTAATACATAGTATGATAGTCTAAATTGCTCGCAAGCGGCAGAAAAAACCTCATTTGGCTTGAAATTTCACGGTGCATAGTTACATAAATAAGCGAATGAAAAAAACAGATTTTTACTATAAAAATACACATATGATGTTTGTTTGTACCCTGCATTAAATGTTACTGCAATACTTTATGATTGAGTCACTTGTACTACCGACAATTTCTGCAAATACGAATTACTATAAAAATTTTAAATAAGGCTGTTATTGAATATTGACCATGGGCGTTGTAATAACAAAAAATTTAGATTCATTGTTTCCTGGTTTACAGTATTAGACAAAAGAAGTGGCTTCCTTTCTACAGTAAATTTATATATTTTACATACAAAGAGATAGCCAAGCTTTGTTTTCTATTCTATATGAATTTGAATCATTCTGTAAAAAATAAATAAGCAATAACTGTTAATAATTTTATCGAGCTTAAGTTCGATTCTTATTCCCTCAAAATTAAGAAAGATTTTTTTGTGTTAAAATTCGAATGAATTTTGAAAAGTATACATAAACATAAAAAAATGCCTTTCACAATGAAAAACCAATCGAGAACTCTCTTTTCTCTGGCTGAAGCAAAATCGAAAATTTTTAAGTTGTTATTTGCCCTCGAAGCCTTTATGATGTTATGTTTCGCCCGCTGCCGGTCATGAGATCGGCTCACTTGGGTCCGAGAAAGGTGCCATTGTGCTACCCGCGAAGAAGTCTCTATGATGAAAAGAGGTCATTTGGTACACCAAGGTCGAAGTGATGGAAAAATGTGCGGTTGATAAAAAACAAATTAATA
Organism: Sturmia bella; assembly: GCA_963662145.1. Taxonomy (NCBI): domain Eukaryota; kingdom Metazoa; phylum Arthropoda; class Insecta; order Diptera; family Tachinidae; genus Sturmia; species Sturmia bella. Next base: position 64,833,318 of record OY759169.1, on the reverse strand, counting down.
ATTTGACGTTTTATTGAAAACTAAAATAAATCAACACCCGACGGCATAATAGAAACGAATGAAGCTACAAAGCCACAAAAATTATGTTTGCGTCTTTGATTATTGAAGGTCTGCAGCAAATTATTGAAATCAAACGTGTGTGACGACTTTTTTGCACATGTCCTGGACACTTTACGGCAGTTATTGGTCATATTTAGCACAAGCACATACCTGCACGTACGTGCACGCTCAACTTTTTTTTCTTCAATAAGTATTTTTGTTTCACTATTACACCTGCACGTACACTTTGCATTTTGTTCGGCATATACCTTCTCGCATCTCCATTCCATTAAGTATTCCTGATAAGTACCGAAGCCGTTACGGTTAGATGCACGGAGCACACTACAAGCCTTCCCATATAGTATTCTGGAGTGATTTTAAGCATGATAACTCAATAAGAAATTAGTTTTCTTGCTATTTAGTGAATGTTTGTATTTTTCGATCACTCGTAAAATCAAGTATTTATTTAAAGGTTTAAGAGAACGATATTTTATGTCAATGGCCAGTCTGTGTAATGAAGCCTAAAATCTTCAAAAATTAAAAGCCTGAAAACTTGTTTTTATATAAAGAGCTGTAAGGTTTTTTATCAACATATTTCTCATAGTCCTTTCTCCTTATCGCTTAATAATAAGTTTTTAATTATCTGCAAAGGTTAATTGAAAATAAAGTCCTCCGCCCAGAAACCATCATTGAAGCAAGTTGTATGTCTTGAAAACTTTTTAACTTAAGGCAATACACTTGTATGGCTTTTTGGAACAACCGTTAACTGCTGAATAAATTTGAAACGAAATTGTAATATGAAAATGTAAAAATAATTACATGCTCTATAAATGAAACGCAGAAAAGAAAAAAAACAAGATGGACATGATTTCGTGTACGCCAAAAGGCAACAACATAAGCAGGAGACTATAATACAACATATGGAAGAACTTAACTTTTTCTCATGCACGCAACACACACATACACACAAGTTCACCAAATGCCACTCACTCTCCCCGTGTGTGACAGAGTGTGTGAGCGAAACATTTTTTATGCCAACTTGAACCACTGGCAACATCATTATCATTAAACATGATGACAATGATGAAAGAAAAATTGTTTAATGTTTTCTTTTTTTTTGTTTTTTTTTTGTCTTATTTTTTGCTCTGCTGCATGTTACTGATTTAATTTGCAAGTTTTCAGTTTTAATTAAAAGCAGATGAAAATTAAAAATTATTTTTATTTTGTGGCACCATTTCCGCACTCATTATAATAGAGAAATAATAAAAACAGTAATAAGAAGCATTGTATTTTTAACAACAGCGTTTTTCTTTTTTCTGTTTTTACATACATAACCTTTGTGGTATTAAACTTTAACTCTGTCATTTACACAATGCAGACAACATACATACATATGTACATAGATAGCGTCAGCAGAAATGCCAAATCATATAATTAATATAAAACAGCATGCATAACACTTATGTTTTATATCCTCTGCACCATTTAAACTGATAAATAAAATATAATTATAATCAAAATTTGAAGACATGAAACTTGGAATACTAACGGGTGGGCCAAAAGAAGTCATCCTACGTGGTATCGGTGGTAGCGCGTTTTATTGAAGTTGCACAGAGAAAAAAGCACCTAATAAAGTAGAAAAAAATCAATAAAAAATCTCTATGGTTTTTTTTTTCAAAAAGGACTCCTTATTATTTTAAATGCGAAAACCTTATTGAAAAAACAACAATTAATGAAATTAAAATGATGATTTACGTGTGTTTATATAGGAAGCTAATAAAACCAATAGGGAAAAATTAATAGGATAACTTATTAAAATCAATAAGAAATCCTTATTGTATACAATTTACAAGAAAACCTAATAGAATCAATAAGTTCGTCTCTATAGAATTTTTTTTTTTAGTACCATGCAAATCGGAAACCGAGTAAAAACAAACGTGAGTAACAAGTTTTCTTCTTGGTTTTATGTGTATTTCTTGTTGAGACAATTAATAAGATTTGCAACATGGAAATAATAAGAAATATCCATAGAAAAATCTGCTTTTCTCTCTGGTGGGATATCCCTCAGCCTAAAAACGTTTCAAAAAGAAAACCTTATTGAATTTATTAGGAAGTTTTCGCTCTGTGTGCTAAGAACAGTGAAAATTTTGCCAGACGCAAACATGTTTTTTATATTAAAGATTGGTTTAAACATTTCTGACTCGTTTTGCTCATGAAATTTTAAAATCAGTAGTTGAGTTTCAATTATAATTTTAGGAATTTTTCGAGTCTACCGATGAGTTTATTTCAATCGCCGAAATGTGAATGACATACTGATGGCTGAAAAAACAGAAAACATTAATAAGGTCTTTTTTTAAACCTAAAAAGAAGGAAACGAAATTGTTTTGCAAAAAGAATAGAATTGCATGAACTACGGATATTTTCTCGTGCTGTCGTGTACAAATATAAATGATAGCCTGGAATGTATATAAAGTTCGGAATTTATTTATTTATCCATCTAAGCCTATGGAATACAATTAATAATAACTTAATTACAAAATATATTAAATAAATCCTTATATTCTAATAGCAATTTTAAATCAGTAATTGGCAACGAAAAATCGCTATTATTGATGCCATTTAAAGTATTCAAGGTCCATAGCAACGGCTCACGCCCCATATAGATAAAGTATGACAAGCGTAAGTCAGTACGTATAACACATTTTCACCACTGTTATGTTTCTAGGGTATTGAAAAATTTCTGAATGCTTGAAACTCAACTAATCATTTTATTAATAGGAATTTTTGGAATAAGTACTTGGGTTCCAACATTCTTTTCAGATTTTTCATGTATACTAATGAGTTAATTAGCATCAACGAATTGGTCGCGGCATATAGACGGCTGAAAAAAACAGAAAACTTTAATAAAGTCTATTGTTAAACCTTAAATATGTTAGAGCTTAGTTTTTTATAAAAATAAAAAAAGTAATAAATTTAATTTTAAGGCTTAAGATCTTTTTAAAATTTTTTTAATTTTCAAAATGTTTGTAACAAAACAAATATATTTATTCTTTCAATATTTCGCCCACAATTTGTTGGCTTCTTCAGGAATATTTTATATATATATCCTGAAGAAGCCAAGAAATTGTGGGCGAAATATTGAATAAATAAATATATTTGTTTTGTTACAAACATTTTTATAAAAAGATCTTAAGCCTTAAAATTAAATTTATTATTAAAATAAAATATCAAATAAACTATACGTTAAAATAAAAAAAGTTTTTGTAGAGTTTCTTCCTTTAAGAGACTAAACTGTGGTTATACAAACAACTCTGATTATCAAATCTGTTTGTCATTCGTTACAGGATTTTAATATTTGTAGATGTAATTGGCATTGATTTGATCATCATAATTAAAGCAAAGAAGATAAAAGAGTTACATAGTATGGAGAGAAATACCCTATACCCTTACCTTGCGTCTATTTAGCTTGTATTGTGAGTATCGTTTTTTATTTAGTTGTCTGCAACGTTGTTTAATCTCTGCTATGTCACTAAGTTACATAGTTAAGTTAAGTAAAAATCTACCATAACCAAATCCATAAAAATGTACCAGTCACGAATTACAATTTCAATAAGTTTCTTTTTCAAAACGCAGGTTGAGCTCTGCCACCGCTTTCCATTTTAAGGTTCCTTTTGCTTATGCAATCTAATAAATATTATGCCAAGGCAATGTTTAATTGTGAACTTGGGTCGAAAAAAAATTGGCTTAAGACCGTTTTCACTACTTGGAAATTTTATATTTTTGAATTGAAGTAAATTTTAATAATTAATTTGAAAGTTTTAAATTGTGAAATATTACTACGAAATGGAGCCGCCACAATCCTGACCTGAGCATTTGTAAAGTTGCAAAAACAGGCCTATATTATTTCTAGTTTCTTCAGAATCAACTTAATAACACAGATTTGCATTTCAGTAAACGCTAGTAATAAATTATATGTATATATATACATACATGAGCGTTGCATATACTTGAGTATTTACTTTGTATCAAACCCTGCTTTTTTTTAAACACAATCAAAATCGGCCATACGATGCTGGCACCTCATCATCAGCATATAAATGTTAATGATTCAAAATGAATAATGTATGTGCACATAAACAGACTTTACGGTATTAAGGTTCTTCCACACCGCACACACGCTCAGACACACACACACACACAGAGAGACAAGCAAACACACACAACATTAATTTCTGTTACAATATAAATACTGTAATAAGGTTGTGTGGTCAATTGCTTTCCCCTTTTTTCGTATTTAAAAACTACACAAAAAAAAAGCGACAGCATAATATTGAAAATACTTTAGAGTATAATTAAAGTAATTGCCTTGGTTATATAGTTGTATAATGTAATTTATTTGAAAAAAAGCACCAAGATACGTTTGTTTGTGTTGTAAAGTATTTAAAATTGATTTTCAAACGGAAATTAATTGCTTGTTTTATACACATACACATCGATTTAAACGAAAATATAATAAAAACCACGCATACAACAAAAACTTCTGAAATGTACAGTTGCATGAAAAAAAAATGTCATAAAAAATTTAAGCCTTAAAGCAGACCATAAAATTTTTTAAATTCTTACATTCATTAATTGCATTCTACTAATGAAATTATTTACATGCAGCTGCAGCAATATCAAACAAAACGAAAAAAAAAAACACACCAATTACTGGAAAAATTTAAATAAGTAAACATAAAAACAAAATTACTTGTTTTAAAGGAATATCTCAAAAGTAAGCAACAGTCTGTAAATTTTCCAGCATCGTGAAAACAGCAATCATATGTGTCCAATTTTCATGCACTAACACAAAAAAATTGAGAAAAGTTTTGAAGCATGCTCGACACGCTATGCTAGAGTTTTGTACGAAATTTAGGCAAAGGTTGTAACGACACGTACTCGCTGGTTGCTGGGGTAACTCAGCCGTGTCCAGAGTCGTTCAGTAAATAATCGAACTCCTTTTATTTTTTCTGACAAAACGTTATAAAACGTATTTATTTATCGTCTGTTTCTAATTTTGTGGATAATCCTTGCGTTGGGGAAAACAGGTGATGACCTCATATAATATATGAGCGACCAGGATATATGAGTGCAGTTTGTATTCCAAAGCAAAATGCTTTATTTCCAATTTTATGTGGCCCCAAATGAGAGGGTGACTTTGGGCGTCACAAGATATGAAAGATTAGACTTCAAAAAGGCCAACACTTTCTGCTCTATGTTCCCCAACCAAAACAGACTGAAATTGACAGCTTCATTTTACTTTTCTTCGTGAAAATAAATTTTTTTTAGTGAGATCTTAGTAACTAACCCTGCTGTCAAATAAAAGTAAAAAAAAACAAGAGAAAAAAAATTGGTCACATTAAACTAAAATTGCCAGCAAAAAAAACTGTAAGCCCTGCTTTTAGACTGGTACTTACATATGTACAACCAACCAAAACGAAAATTCAATCAGCAATTGAAGTTACTGTCGACCGAATTGCATTAGGCAGGAATCGCACCTGCATCCTCGACGACTCTTAGTAGGGCAGTCTACCAATTCACAAGGCTTACTTTTAATTACTCCTACACGTCCAGATAAATGGCTAGACATTTTCTTTCATATATTTCTTTATATTCTCTTTTATAGTTTCTCTAATGTTGTATATGTTTGTGCTGCTAAAATGTGAACTTAGGGAAAAAACAGGACTTAGTATTTATATAGAAAATACCGTGGTTATTCAGTTATTCCATCTGCCGGACTCTTGTACAGCTTTTCAGGCGGAAATGCGGGCAATTAGGAAGTGCATTAGGGTAGTCAAGGAAATGGGAAGGCCAGTACCTGTGAATATATTCACTGATAGCCAAATGGTCTTTAGAGCGATCTCAGCTGAGCGGATTAAATCACAAGCAGTTTGAGATTGCAAAAACGCTATTAACAGTTACTCGGCCAATGGTAAACTGCGCATCATATGGGTGCCAGGGCCTGCGGCAAAAGCTGGAAATGAGAAAACAAACTCACTTGCCTCCAGAGCCAGAGCGTTAAGCCACATAAGCATAAAGAAAGAAAAAAGTGTAAAATTTGCAGAAAACAATAAAACTTGTGACAGGGTAGACAGGGCAACTTAAAGAGCAGCACAATTTTTAATTGATTTTTTTGGATAATCATATAAAAACTTTTTTTTTTACTGTTGCACAGTTTTGTCCATTCACTTTGCTGCCAGTAAGTCAAGTTTGTCAAAAAATGATATCCTTATATTCTTCATACATCACCAATTTAGATCTATTTTTTCTAAGTGTACGGTGACACTAAGCAAATATTTGAACTAATAATCCAGACCACAGGTTTCTTATTTAATGTACTCTTTTAAGCCAGTACATATTTGCAAACAAATATAAATGCTGAAATTTGTTAGAAAAACGCAAACTAGTATAAGGAAATGATTATATTAAGTTTTTCAATAGCATGATATTCAAATGCAATTCACAGAATCCGCCATACGTTACGTATAGCCTATTTCAACTGACGTTGAGGTGTCAGTGCAGGAATTTAGAGCTAATGAGCATTTCCCTGCCGCCTGCTATAAAATACTAAGCTAATTTGTATTTCTAGTCTATTAACGAAGCTTATGTATTCTAATTTATTTTTGTTGCCGCTCAGTATAAAGAACTAAATAAAAAAAAAAATCTGCAAAATCACTCAACTTACGTCAAAAGTTGAAGATATGGCAATTCTAGCATTTTGTTTCGCGGAAAATTAAATAACTAGAATAGCACTCATAAGATCACAGAAGTTTTTGTTTAGCTCTCAGTTAAAAAAAGCTACTGGCAAACGTGTGACGGCCTCTGTGTGCAAGATTTTCTATTGTAACATTATGCACATGATTTTTTTAGGCACCCAATATTTAAAGCTATGTGTTTAAAAGAACATAAAATTATTTGTGCTTTTTATATAGTACTGCCTATTTGACTGATAAACAGATGAATCGTCGTTTTGGAACAAACACTTTAATTTAATTGGTCTTACAAATACAGAACAAGAAGACAAAAATTTGCTTAAGAGTTTGTATTTGATTTATATATTGATTATGGAAGTTTCAGATCTTTGTTTTTTATAACAAAAAATTTGAAGCAATTATGTATATGAATTTATTTTCAATATTTTGCCAACAATTTGCTAGCATCTTCAGGAAAATAATTATAAAATTCAAAAAACAAATTATTGAAAAGATTTGATTAACAAACATTAAAAAATGAAATGTGGTCGGGGGACCCCCGTCTTCATCTTCGAATGTAATACAAGGTGAAATCTGTATGTTTTATTTTGTGTTATTTTTGAAATTTTATATGCTTCTTAAAATGTTTGGAGCGTTTTATTTTTTTTACTTTTGACACATGCAGTATTTTTTGTCAATCTGCTACAAAACGAAGAAAATTTTTGAATATTGCTGTTTTTTGTTGTGACATCCTTTTCTTTAGCGACATCTATCAACTGATAGTGTCCGTTTTCACAACTAATTAATATTTATTGGTCGACAATTTTTTGTCGACAGATACACCAATACATATAAACAGCTCACACGCTTTCGTGACGATTTCTACTAATTTGCACTACCAGGAAGCGGCGTTAAGGAACTTCGTTCCAAAAACTTTTTGCCGATTTAAAATGTAGTATTAACAACATTCATGAACAACATAAATATAAAAACCAAAAATACAAATTAACCTACAGGTTCAACGAGCAACATTTTCTATCTTAATGTCTACAACAAGTTCAATATTACAAAATAATAACTTACCCCCTAATTCATAAAAATTATAAAAGGCTTATAAGACTGCTATTTGACATATTTGTATGGAAAATCTGTCAAATAAGAGCCTCATAAACCTATTATAATTTTTATGAATTAGACGGTTAATATTTCAAATGTTGCTCATTGATTAACATTTGTAAATCGTTTCCTTAAGATATGTAACATTTCAACAATATTAAGTTCTTAATTTTTTCTTAACTAAATATCTATAACTTTGAGCTAAATTGTCAGTGTCTACCTGAAAGTTTATTCTTTGTGTTGCTGGTGCATTAATAATCTCTAACATGTAACGATTTTTATAATTATTTTCTGTTCTTAATACTTATTTTGATTTTTGATCAAATACAACATTCAACTATTGATTTTTAAAATTACATTTTCATCGCTTTGAGTGCGTTTAAATGGATTTTTATTTGCCAAAAAACTGTGGTCCACATTTTCTTAGGGCAACTATTTGCCCAATGTGACCGACCCTTAAGACACATTTCTGGATTAATGAATAATGTGATTTCTGAAAATCACATTTTATAATGAACCATATTTGATAGCTGATAGTGATGGTGCTATTCCGGAAAACTCCCTGAAGAGCTGAAACTTTGATTGGCAGACAGAAGCAAGACATGAAGAATTATTTGTCTTTATCATACAGTGGTAGCATAAAATCAATGAAACAAATGGCCATGCGTATCTTTAACCTGAGTAAATAGTAAATGTTGTATGAAACACAAATACAATTTTTTCGTGCTCTTAAATTTGTTTTTGTTTATCTATTTATTTTATTTTCTAATTTTCTCTCATAAGCAGCAATATCAAAATTTCTTCAGTTTTTTTTTTTTTCTTTTTTCATCACTTATACGCATTTTTAATTTACATACTTCAATTTTATATAACTTTAATTTGAATAGAAAACTTTTTTCTTCTACTCAGTAACCATCTAATGTATTATTAATTCTCATATCTAAAAATGTCCCTTAACCTTTTTCTCCAACAAACAATTTTAATTTAAAACTAAAATGAAATGCTGTTAGATTTCTCTAAAACCAAAAAAAAAAAATACCAAAAAAGGAAAATGAGCCTGTGAAAACTAATAAATGCCCAAAACGTGTCTTTCTTTTAACATTTGCAAACACAAATCTCTGGCTAATGAAAACATTTGCCAAAAACTCATGCCATAATTGCCTGACAGCACAGAGTGGGCGGAGATAGGTAGAGCTATGGGCAAAGCATAAGGATGTCTTAATTTTGAAAACAAGACCACATGTTGGCTAGAAAAGTAATGAGTTTTTTTTCTCTACTTGTTTGTTTGTTAAATCTACAAAAATGTAATAGAAAGCAAACCTTAAGATTAAAATTAAAAACCGAGCAAAAACACGCTCTGTTAATGAAAAAGAACATGAACTGTGTATATGCACTCATATGAAACTTACAAGCACAAGTGTGCTTTATTAACACATTTTTCCATGACGAGAAACTCTGAGGTTAACACCAAACGGAAGAAAAAAACTTCTCATTGCCAGCCAACTAACCAACAAGCAGTACTCGTTGGACGGCTCGGGCTGGTAAATAACTTTTCTCTGGTGTTAAAATTAAGTTAGGTGTACTCGTACAACATACAGCAAGTTTGATGATCAGGATGTATGGTTGAATGTACGTTAGCCAGGGCAATAAAAGCAAATATTAGAGGAAGAAAAAAAAAGTCGAAACCACAAGGCGTTTAATAACAGGCGTTTTCATACTGATAAAACTCCCAACAACACCATCATCATAAAAGGTTAAAAGAAAACCAACGAAAAACTTAAAACTTTATGAACTTTCTTTTTTTTTTTGTGCCCAACGAAAAGAAAATGGCAATAAAGTGCTTTTATAGAAAAGAAAAATAAAATGCTGGAATTACAAAAATCCACTCGAAGGATAAAAATAAAGTATTGAAAACGGAAATTAAATTTCTACAACTAAACACTCTCACACACAAACATAACGTTTTAATAAATTTATATTTATAAATTTAAGCTGATATCCGCTGCAGACAAATGCCAAAAAATATGTACTTAAGCAAAGCGAAAGCAATAAAAAAGTAAAAGATATCTATCTCTTCTTCCATTCAAGCAGCAAATATATGAATTAGCCCATAATGTTGTGAGCCAAAAAGCTTTTATAATTAAGTAATATACCTGTGCACTGAAACTAATACTCACGAAAAAAGCTATCAAACCTCAATTTTACATCCTCTATTTCAAGTAGTAAGGTTCTTGTGATTATGTCATACAAAAAATTGTATCGTATCTGATATTTTATTCAGTTATAGAAAATATTTTTCTTCTTTTAAAATACCATGCTTTTCGTTTTCCTTTGTCATTAGATTTTTTTTTTAATTTTATGTCAGAGAGGGAGGGGGTCTAACTACATGTGTTGAACAAACTAAAGGTGACACGTTCAATTTTAGTTTTTATGAAGAATTATTAACAAAAAAGTGCAGCAAAATATCAATATGAAAGCAAGTGCCAGCTAACGATGAAAAAATAATTTTAGTCGATATGGCATTCGGTTATAAGATGTATTGATGTTTACTCAGTATTCAACAAAACTCACCGCTACGTACATGTGTGGGTCAATTATTTTTATAACTAAGAATATCTAATTTGTTTAATAAATATATACTATTTATTTTATCTTTTTAATTATATGAAAAACTATTTAATACAGCTTCAGATCTTCAGGATAATTACAAATATTATCCTGAATATGATAACAAATTGTTATCGAAATATTGAATAATATTGTAAATAAAAATTTTTATATAAAAACGATCTGAAGCTGTATTAAATAGTTTTTCAAATAATATGTTTAATATTTAGCAATTTGACCCTTTTTTCTTATATTTTATATATTTATTTAAGCTTAAGGTCTTTTTATTAGAGAATTTGAGTATTTGATTATTTTTGTCAATATTTCGCTCTCCTTCGGATAGTTTCTTCAGAACAATAATAATTATTATTGACAAAAATAATCAAATACTCAAATTCTATAATAAAAAGACCTTAAGCTCAAATAAATACATAAAAAAATATCTAATATGTAGAAATGAATTTCATAATTTATTTAGGTCGGTTTAAGAGGTGTTTGTTTGCTCATGCCTTTTTACACTGACTAACATCCAACTGAAACACTAGAAGATGTTGAAAATGTGAAACAGTCGTTTACATTGACAACATCTTTCATCATTCATTTATTTAGCTGTCAAAAAAAAGACCCAAATTTTTTTGTGAAAATTAAAAAAAAATTTTAAATGGACTTGGAGGAGGACTTTTGGATTTTTTTCTTCCCATAGCTCAAGCAATATGTTCTCCATATCGATTGACCATACGATGCAGACACCAGCTTTCTTTTGCACTGCAATTAAAACGAATTTATGTATAATTAATTATAAATTAATTATTTTCTGAAATGTCGTTTTGCTGGTGATGGTACAAAAGCAATTGATTTTCTGCAATTTTTTTTTTAGTGATGGCACTAAAAATATCGAAAGATGTAAGATGGAACAAACTGTGAAAATATCATCTTCTGCTGATGTAGAAAGATGTAGAATTTTCGCCCTGTACAATTCTTGTGGGAAGATGTAAACATCTTTGCAAATTGATGAAAGATGTAAGATGTACGTCAGTGTAAAAAGGCTATAAGCTAGTATAGGCTTGTTATGCGCTCCGTGGATATAACCATGAATAGTTTGAACCATAGGTCTATAGAGACTCCGTGTCATTCCTTAGTTTCCTCCATCATATGTCATGCAATTGGGTACGGTCGGAACCGTATTCATATAAGAAGGCGGGGCACTGGCATAAATAGTGCTCCAATGTCTCGCTCTCCTTCTCACATGTATTTATCTACATTTATCTCCTCCCGCTATGCCTATGCGATTAAGGTGTGCCAGTAGTTGACCTCTAGTGACCTGTCATAACTTCCACTAATCTACTTAATTCGGGCTTGCTAAGTCTTAGCAGTCCCCCGTTTTTTCGTCATACAATTCTTGGATTAATTCCCATGGTTGCGTTATTCTAGAATGTTAAATGGGCTCTATGTGTGAAATTTTTTAACTCGGAGTGCACTGCATCGAAGGGTTCCACGCATACTAAGCTTATGTTGATTACCTCCCCTGCGCTTGAAGCAAGTGAGTTTGCACTCACAAGTCACAAGTTTTGTTGTTTTCTGCAAATTTTACACTTTTTTCTTTCTTTATGCTTATGTGGCTTAACTCTCTGGCTCTGGAGGCAAGTGAGTTTGTTTTCTCATTTCCAGCTTTTGCCGCAGGCCCTGGCATCCATATGATGCGCAGTTTACCATTGGCCGAATAATTGTTAATAGCGTGTTTGCAATCTCAAACTGCTTGTGATTTAATCCGCTCAGCTGAGATCGCTCTAATGGCCATTTGACTATCCGGTGAATATATTCACAGATCCTGGCCTTCCCATTTTTTTTTATTACTTTATTTACAAATTGTATATAATTGCATGAGTTCTTTATGTCTCAGCGCCACTTACTTATTTAATAAAAAAAAAAAAACTAATAATAAAAGTAAAAAAATATATATAAAAGTAAAACTATATGAATTTACATTGGTTATTTTGATTTAATTTGCACTCCGTAATTGACCGTATTCCCGCCTGAAAAACTGTGCAATAGTCCGGCAGACGGAATAACTGAATAACCGTGGTATATTTTCTATAAATACTAAGTCCTGTTTTTCCGTCGCCCTTGATCCATTCGCGTAATAATGAAGCCCCAGGGTCGGTCAAACAGGAATGTTTCGCAATTGACCTCTAGTCTGGTCTCCAGTATGCAAAATGACGTCAAATTTTCCGGTATAGACACAACTATGGCTGTAAAGATTTGTTGATGATGCACTTCGTGTCGCCGATCGATCTACTCCCTCATCATCTTTAATCGTTTCGCTGTGAGAGCCATTTCATATGTTATAGGAATTTCAATTGGCTCAGTGGATAATATTGCTTCCATCGCCCTTGTTTGTGTCGGTTTGAAAGCCCCGCTTCTGCCTACACAGCAGGTTCTTTGAACTTCCTTTATAGTTTTGATGTTGCATTTATATGCCAGCGACGTCCACCACACTATAGAAGCGTGGTAATGCAGCCAAAAGTAGCTATTAATATTAATCGTTTATTACGGCAACTCTTTTCTTATTGCATTTCAAGCAGCAATAATTCAAGCAAGCCTAAATTAAACTCATGTATTTTGGAAAGAGGTTCAAAACGTTTTTTATTTATCGTTTTTCTAAAATACTTCTCTGACTTCTATTACATATTTTTTTAATTTTAAAACATTTTTCAAAACAATAAATGAACCCCTTTAACTTGCAGTGGTAATTATAATTGCTATTTTTTTTCGCAGCACATATTTTCGCAAAACGCAATGACAAACAACTGAAATATCTAAAAGAAAAATTGAAATCAATTGCTATGAAAAAGGAAAAAAAAAAAGAATAACAAACACATATTTCGCTGCTAATTGAATTTCTAAATTGCAGCTTTTGTTGGGTTGTCAACAACAACAGTGAATAGCAGCAGCAACAGCTAAAGCTTTAGAGCAACAAAACCATGGCAACAATAATAATTAAAGCAAAATGTTCTTTAGTTCAAGTACACACTCATATGCACATAATATATGAACAGCTTCTTCATTATTCTCTTCTATTTCTGCAAAATTATCTCCCTCTAAAGTGGTTAGATGATGCTCCTTTTTCATAAAAATATTTGTGCCAGAGCGTGTGCGTGTGGGTGTGCGTGCGCGTGTACGTGTGTATGTGTGTGCGGGTGAATATCATGTGTAAGTGGTTGATATGTTGGTGATATGAGAGCCTTGTAATATTGTAACCAAGGACAACCATAAAGCCACATACAACAGTATGAAAACCATTCTAAGGCTTGAGAGCTCACACACACACACACGCACACACATGCAGCCATATTTAAGTGTTGACTTGACAGTGTGACTGAATGACTGTTTGGTTGGCTGCTGAATGTTTTTGGCTTGGTTTTAAGAGTTTAAATGCGATATCTACTGCCGTTGTGATGCTGCTGCTTTTCATGAAAATGTGGTTGCTTAGTTGTTTGCTTGTGTGAGTTTGTGTGTACGAACAGCAGCAGCCATGTATGCAGCTGTGTTGTTGGCTTTAATGTAAAGTGCTTGTTTGCTAAAATGTGCAGCAAGTGGATTTTAATACTGTTGCTCTGGGTAACCAATTTATAAAACTCTTTTGTTCTACTTATTCCTTTTTCATTCTTCATACTTAAACAAATATTTCTATTTTAATAATTTTTTCCTTCGCAGCCGTTTTGTTTTTTTTGTGCTGCTGTTATCTTTTTTTTAGGTGGCTGGCAAAGTTTTACGTTATGAGTAAATAGCTAGGCAAAAGAAAGGAAAAAACTTGCTCCCCTAAAAGTATTTGCTTTGCAATTAAAATTTAAACACTGGCTTAAGCTTAAGATCTTTTGAAAGAATATATTTAAGCACATAAAATGAGCAAGGACGTTTTTGTTGCTGGCAAATGTTAAAACTTTGATTCATTATGCATGTCTGCAAAGACATCAACGACAAAATGACGCATACGTTTATGTTTCTAATAAGCTAAGCCCATACACGTACACACTCTGCCAGGCTGGCAGGCGGAGTTCCGGGTCTTTTTATTTTTTTTAATATAAAGTGTTTATCTCGTTTTTATGTTTTGCAAGATTTTCTTCTTTTTGTGTGAGTTTTGATTGTACAAAGTGTTAGTCTTTTCCTTTTGCCGTAAAATAAAAGCCTTTTTCTTTTATATTAAATGAAAGTTGATATATGTATGTATGTTCTGCATGTGCTAAAGTGCATGTGTGTGTGTGTTTGGTTTAATGTTTTTGTGTGTTTTATTTAAGTTTCTAACTTGGTAAATGATACTTAAAAATTTATTATTTTTTTTTGCATTTTCTTTTTAATTTGTGTTTTGTTTTAATTAAATTAAAATCCGCCGCTTGTCTGGCATAAAAACATGCTGCTAAAGTCTGCCTGTAGTTGCGGATTCAAAGAAAGTTATAATTTTATTTTTATTGTACATGTTAAACATATACCAGATTTAGTATAAGCTTGAGAGAGAAAAAAGTATTTATGTTTTCTCTAGTTATATTTTCTCTAGTTGTCAATTTTTCAAAAAAAATGCATAAAACACAGCTATTGAAAAATCGTGGTAGCCCCCGAAAATTTTGGGAAAAGCAAAGCAATTAAGATTAAAAAAAGCTGGACTTATGGCATGAAATAATAAATTAACACTTATTCAAAATTAATCAAGGAAAAGGACATTTTAGTCTATTCAGTATAAAATGCGAAATTCTCCCTCAAGTTAAAAATGGAATAACATTCTATAACTCAGCTTTTTATTATCGTTTTGTGAGTCAGACTTTCGGCTTATAATGATATGTAAAACATTATATTTTATATATATGTATATATATATATATATATATATATATATATATATATATATATATATATATATATATATATATATATATATATATATATATATATATATATATATATATATATATATATATATATATATACATATATATTAATTAGATAAGACAAGGGAAACATCAACGAAATTTAGCAGGGTGGACAACCAGCTGTTTCGAAGCCGCCACACTTCTCGTCAGCCAGCTAAATATCTTTAATGTTTTCTTTGTCTTATTTAATTAATATCAATCACAAAAATAATATAGAACTTGACAGCGATAAACTTAATACAAAATAATTATAGAAGAATAAATTTCATATAATAAAAATTAATAAACTCATTATAAACATTATTTTAAGAACTTCTTTATGAACCATTCACCCTTACTCAGTTCTAGACATGGTCTAGAACTGGCGGTTTTCGTTATTACTTTAAATTTTAAAAGCTCCTATTTTGCACTTTTGACAGTCAAATATGTCAACTATGATTGAAAGTTGACGGCTTTCTATAGAAGATTTTGAAAAGCTTAGTATTTTTGGCCAATCACAGCATCGTTTGCAAAAAACCGCAGACTTTCATTGCAAATCAGGCGAACCACATTAACGAAAAATATTTTGTACAGCAAAATTGAATTTTCACTTGAATGCCTAAAATTTTTGACCATATACTTAAAGTCTTTTATTTTAATTTGTTGGCTAGTTCTCTTCTTTACGGTTGAACCAACTTATATTCCATTATAAATTAAAGCCTACTTTAATATTGTTATATACGTTTTTTTCTTGTCTTCTATTTTCACTTCTTAATAATATTTTTGTCTGCTTTTAATAGTACATCAAACAAAACTCTTAAGCATACTTAAGACTAGACTTAATACAACACACTTTGAAACTCAGACAAAAAATATACAGATAATAGTAAAAACAAGGTACAGAATAAAAGTAAACAGCTTGATTTAGAAACAAGATACTCCTGCTTCAACAATTTTTAACATTATTGCAAATGTTAAGACGCCCGTGAAATTAATTTAACACTGTGTCAATACAATAAACAATATTTGTGTTGGTAATAACACTTCACCAGCAGCCTTTGTCATCACATTTCGTTTTGCTAAAACAGTGGGTCATAAAATTTCATAATAAATTAGGGTTTTAGGATTTTATTGGATGGCATAACAAATTGAAACCGAATTTCAATTTGTGTTTTAAACAAAAGATATCAAGAACTAAAAACAATTACAAATGATCCTAATTGTTTTGAGTTCTTGTGCACAGCTTTGCAATAAAATAAAAATATTCTAATGCCTAAAAATTAATCAACTAAGAAATATTTAATTGCGAAATTAAATTGACGGTCATAAAATCAAAAGAGTTTCTAATTATTCATTATAATAATAAAAGTTATTTTATTATTGCAGTAATTGTAGTGAAGGATAAAATATGTTAATGAAAATAATACAATGAATAAGGCTTTGGCACGTGCGGACCGAAAACTTCGCATGTGTCTGTTATTATAAATTACAGTGTACAACAAAATGAAATTTTGTCAAAAAAAAACAATGATTTCGCAAACGATTCTTGTGCAGAAGGCTAAAATAAAACTGTTCAGCACTAATGAAAGTAATCATGTTCTGATAACCGATGCTTATAGTGAGGGCTACAAAAAGATATACCTGTAACGGTGTCTTAAAAGTTTCCAGTTTAAACCGATTTTATGGCATATATAAGTATGCACTCTTGTGTGGTAAAAAAAATGCAGAAATCCATGTTATGCTTAAGTTTTTCCTATTTAATGTCTTCAGCAGATTTATTAAGAGCATTATAAAGTAGCACAATATTGGTACACGTTAACCCTTTCTGCAACAAGGTTATATTGATATATTTTTATACACAAATCACCTTTAAAAGAGATGCATATGAAATTGAAATTTTCTGCGAAAATATTTTCCACAAAATTAAACTATAGGCCTTGCGGAACACACCGACGTTGAAAATTTAACATTAATGAAAGATATAAGCAAAACCTAAAGAGGCATTTTAATAAAGCTAAATTTTAATAAATTTAAATTTTGATTACAATTACTAATCAATTATTTTTCTTTTCAAAAGGACTAAATAACCCACCATTTACACATGCAAGTAACTTGTTGCAAGTTGTGTGTACATATTAACAACCAATACATTGAAAGAGACAATAAAAGCTGTTGCTACTTGCTTGATTGTTTACACATGCAAGTGCAAGCTCATTTTCAAAATGTCATCAAAGCAAATGGTCTTAAAGAAAATTGCTTTTTTTACAAAACGAAAACAATAATAAAAAAAAAAACAATCATGCGGAAAAAACTAAAAAATCACCGTTCCATTTTTTAAATTTAAAATTAATTAATTAAATTGTTTATTCTGTTTTTGGCCGTCTACATGATTTTTTAATGGCTGGGTTGTCAAAGTATTGCCAAACGAACTTTTAGGGGGAAGCAAATTATACGTATAGCTTTTCTATCAAATAAATAGTAAATTTATATTACAAATCGATAAAAGCTATATTTTACTTCAACTTTTTTATATTTTATCTTATTTTTTTGGTATATAAGATAAAAAAAATAAGCAATTAAAAATCATTTCCCTCTAAGTTATCGATTAAAATTAAAGTATAATCTTTATACGGTAACATTGTTTTTGCTTTTTGGCATTTTATTGACATGCAAGTGAAAAAATTACTGGCAATCAAAATCTTTTGCAAGTGACCATTACCAGCCCGTAGGAAACCCCTATTGAAAGAATTAAAAAGTTATGTTTTATTAGAAGTACTATTCTTGCAAAATTTCCATCAAATGTTTTATATGACTACAAGGCAAATAAATAACATTGTGAGTTGTACACATCAATACGAGCTCTATGAGGAATATTTGCCTAAAACTTACTAAGCACGTGTAAGGTCAAAAATTTTCTTGTGATGAGCTTCCATGAGCTTCTCTAATGTTTATAACAACAAATTTAATTGAGTATTAAACAAAATTAACGATTTTTTGAAAAGCAAAAATATTTGAGCCGTCGTGAACTCGATTTCCTTCCACCATTTGAGTAAATGTTGTTTGTGATGGAAAACGCATATGTAAAAATTGTAACTCGTGACTTGAAAAACTGTTCTGCGCTTAAGTATTGCCAATTGAAGTGAGCATTAAATAGGATGGCAAATTTTTTGTAAACATTAAAGTCGTCATGAATTCAATTTCATTCCACCATCTCTGGAAATTTTGTAATGTAAAAATTGTAATTCGTGACGTGACTAAATTTTTGTTATTTGTGACGCCAAAGTATTGCTACTGTTAAGACTAGTTCATTTCAATGCTTTTTATTGTTGCTGGTTTCGAAAACAAACCATAGGCCTTCTCAAACATATCAACTGGTCCTTCTTTTTATCGCAGGGTATTCCTCTTGTATGGGTCCCTTAACAAGCAACTGTGCTAACAATAGGTGTAAAATTGTATAGAAGTGTTAGCGTAAATATTTTACAAAATGTCTTAATATGGCATGTTAACACTTTAACAAGATTTTATGGCCTCCTTGTGAGAGAACATGTACTTGTAGTTGTTTGTGTATTTAGTTATTGAAAATTTTCAAAATCTTAAGCAAAGAGTTCTTAGGGCCCAAGACGATTTTCAACACATCTATGCAAATAAATGTGCTTGTATTGAAGTGTGTGTGTGTATGTGTGTGTGTGTGTGTGCAAATATCCACGTATTTAAGAAAATAGGCGGTAATTGTTTGTTATGGTAATGGTTTCGACAATACACACAAACAACAAAAAAGGTATTGAATTTTAAGACCATAAGGATATTGAAGGAACATAAATGAAATCTGCTGCCTTTATATAAATTTTGTTATTAATGTTGGCATTGCTGGCTGCTTGTGTTCTAAATAATTTTGTTGCATGACGACGACGGTGATGATGATGATGATGATGATGGTGATGACGATGATGGTGATGATGTTATTTTATACAACTACAATTGCTTTTGTGGTGGTTGTTGGTTTTGTTGGTGTTATTTGCTTCGTCCTTGTTAGCTTGTTATAATAAGGAAACCGGATATTATTGAAATTTTAGCACTTGTTTAACATACAAAAGGGGACACAAGACGCCGGTGAAAGAAAAAAATTGACAAGAAATTGTTATTTCAGTTGGTAGGCAGGATAATTTAAAACTCTAAAATGAAATCTCATTTATTTTAATAGTATTTAAAATTATTCTTTAGAATAAACTTAAACTATTGAAATTTTGCTTAAATTTTTTGTTCTTTACTAATTTGATATTTTTTCTCTTCAACTCTCTTTTTAGGTAAGTTTGTAATGCCTTTGAAGAAGGAAATTGTAAGTTGTAAGTAAGAAAGCAAAACAAGCTTTTAAATATTCTAAGAACTTTGTGATTTTTTTCAATATTAAGCCTGATGCCAAGTAAATGCAAGTTAATTTTTCTGTTGACTTAGAATCAATAAAGTTCCACAAATTTCTAATAAATTGTTAGCCTACACATAATTTCTCTAAGAAGGATCGTTATCTGGAAAATTAATATCAAGTAATAAAGTATCAAGAAAAACAAAGTACTATGAAATTTCGCTGGAAATTATTACATATCCCACAATCGACATGAGTTTCCAAGTATAAACTTTGTAAAGTCTACTCGTAGCAATTCCTAGTTTGCTCAATGAGCTATGGAATATGCTGAAATGAGGTCCTATGGACTCTAGTTGACTGCTTATGCATATTGAATTCTGTCACTCGTGGCCAGAATAAAATAAATATTTGTTGCCATATTTAATTTTTCACTACACATAAAGCTTAAGCAAACTCTGTTTTTCAACTGACAACTTTTTCTCTTTAATTTACAAAATTTCTATATTTTAGTAATTTAATTAATAACCGCAAATGTAAAATAAAACCTGCATGACTATAAGCCTACATGGCCTTTTGATGTAGGCTTATTTCTTTTAACAAGCCCTAGATTAAATATGAGATAAAAAAAAATTATATAAAGAATTTCATTTACTTACGAATCTCATTTGCATATGAATTGACATTTTTGTCAAAGAAAAATACTAGTAATTTATTTAGATAAATCTCTGTACTTTTAACAAGTTTAAGGCACAAAACATTTACATATGTATGCGTATCAGCATCAAATCTAAACTTCAACCCTGGAATTCTTCTTCATTTTTTTTTTTTTTTAACTTAATACTATCTATTCATATTCAAATAAAGCCCAACATCTACATTTAATATACAATAATAATACCATATGTAATCAAGCACAACAAAAATTAAAATCCTTCCCGCAGCACTTCTGCTCTTCCAAGACTTCAGCTCTGACACCACCACTTACTTGTTCTGGTTTTATTATAATGAACATTTAAATGTTTCGAACAAAAATCAAACTCAAAAAATTACTAACACCAAATATGTAATAATACACACATGTACTCTCAGATGCTAGAGTTGTGAATTCAAATAACAAAAGTTTTGTTTAGGTGTATGTGTGCAGAAAACATAAAAATGTAAATTAATTCAATTTGTTAAAAAAAAAAATGTCTCCTTAAAAAGTTGCCCTCCATTTCATTTTACATAGCCCCTAAATGTATGCTATAGTTTATTATATTTCAACACATAAACAGGCTGTATAATAAACCTTTCTGAAAGAAGTTTGTTTTGCTTTGACATGACGCCTACAATGATATTCATTCATAATAACTTGGTCATATGGGAAAAAATTATACACACAGCTCTCGACTCTTTTTTCATATTCACTCTCTCTGTGCTCTTTCCTCATCTCTCTCTCTCTTTCTCTCTCTCCCCCTAATGAAATGTGAGAGTAAAAATGTACTTACATTAGCGTTTATGTGTGTATGCTTATACTGCGTATGTATTAAAATTGTACCCTGTGTTGGCATTTTCTATATCATTTATTTCTAAATAAACTAAAACCGTATTGACAGCCGACAATACATAATAATGTGACATGGATATGGATATGGTGGGCTTCCACATTCTGTAACATTTTTTCTCCACAACTGTTTTTTAATGGAAAAAATATATATCGTTACAGGGCATGATAAGACCCTAGAAAATTTTTAGGATAACATACCAAACAATTCAAATGATTTTTATTTTGCACAGCAATGTATTTCAGGGGGATAGTGAACAACTTTTAACTTAGTTACTAAAAGTCCTTGACTGCCAAGATATTTAAATTAAGCACTTTATTTGTCTTTTTTCAGTTATATTTGTTGTTTTATTTATCTAGTTTACAACCGTTGCCTAAGCTAGAGTATTTTGCATTTTCTGTGACGCTATGCCTAAGTTTATTTTTATTTTACCAACAAAAAAAAATCTATAAAATAAAAGTCCTGTGGAGAGTAAAATCATATTGTTCCTAAGCACATGCATACCTTCATGTGAACACAAGCACGTATGTATAACTTCTTTGTACCCATTTCCAAGGGTATGAAGTAGAGATTTGAATAAACCTAGCTGGCAGAAATGACATCAAGGATAACAAATCTAGAGGATTTTGAATGACAGTTTTGTATTGGCATGAAATTGAATATATTCGTAGTTTTGAAAGAGCACATTGATAAAGGTTATTATGTTTAGTATTGCATTTTTTTGTTTGATTGAATTTTTGCGTTGAATTTTAGCAATTTATTATTAAATTAACACAAAGAAAAATTTCCAATTTGACAGTGAAGACAAGCGTACGACACTAAAACCGAGAGCGATTAAGAAAGAAAAAAAACTAAATTGTGGTAACATTTTGTGCTAAGAAAGACGATATTTGTTTGACTTCCTATAATATTATTTATATGTATGAAGTGCGCATTTAACAAATTTCTGTACATTATCTGTCAAAAAAAACTCTTAATAAACATAAAATTATTTTTCACTAATAATAACAAATCCAATAGCATAGAATTATTTTTTTCAAAAGCACAATTTAATTAGGTCTTGAGGCTGTTTTAACTATAATTTTCTTTACAATGTTGTCTCCTTTTAAAGCTTTTTAAGCAAACAATATTAAAGCAAAATATTTTGTCTTTAATTTATCTGTTGGTTTCTGCTTAATTTCAATTTAATTTAATTTAATTATAATATTTGCTAATGACTGTTGATTGCCATTAATTGAAAACACACTTGATTAAGATAAAACATTTACTTTATTTACATTTTTACTAATTGCAAGTTTGCTGGCCTTCCTTTCTTAAACACAGTTGCTGCTTAAGGTGTCATTAAATGAATTTCTTAGTGTAACAAAGACAGCAACAACAAAAAAAGAGTAAGCGAAACAAAAAAAAAACAGAAAGCGATGAAGCTTTCAATTTAATTAAAAGTAAATTATATGAAGTTGGCACAAGACGATTTTGCTTTTCATTTTGTCTTTCAATTTGCATTTAAATCAAAATCTTCAATTATTTTTTCCTCCGCATCTTGAAATATTAACTCTTTTTTTTCATTCGTTTAATGTTGCAGTTCTTTTGTTTAACATTGCTTGATGGCAATTTAATTAACTTGACAAACTAATGATGATAACGATGAAGCTGTCAAAAGTCTTAATACAATATTAAAGTCCTTGCTGCCAGACATTAGAAAGAAAACTATAAGGAAGAGAAAACTTTTAAAAATAAAACAGAAACTGATAGCAAAGAAACATTTTGAATTTAAGAAAAACTTTTTTTTAAATAAGATTACAGCAAACATTTTCAAAAAAGAGTTTTTTTACTGACACAAAAAAAGCAATATTAGCAGTGGAGGACATTAAAAGAAATTGTAAAGGTACTTGTATAATATACAGCTTCAAGCACCAGCAGTCTTTCTTAACAACTATTTAACAATCTTCTCAAGTCATTAACTGTAATTAAAAATATAAAATGGAAGCTAAAACAAAGTATAGATATTTAAATAAAAAAAATATACTTCTTTTTTTTGGCGAAACAACGAATCACGTTACTCCCTGTAAGCCTAATTCGCACACAGAAAATAAAATACAAGAATTTGCAAAAAAAAAAAAAAAAAAGAAATCAGGGCTGGAACCCGAACGAGAAGAAACAAAATTTTTAGATTTCAATGAAGTTTTTGGTGCGAAATTTTTTAATACTTTAATTCCAAATATTTGACAAAATTCAATTGAATTCTAGTGGTGTTTGGACAACATAAAAATATATTTAATTTTTTAACATTCCTTTATTATAAACAGACTCAGCATACAATTAGAGCAAAAATTTTGCGTCAGCTAAAAGTACCAATTGCCGTAAAAAGCTCAATGGTGATTACAAATTTTGTACGCGAAACAGGTGTTGTTTATACCATGGAGGAGAAATCGTCTACCTATGAAAAAATGTATGAAAAGAAATTAAAAAATATACGATTTGGATGCCTAAAACCGTTCTCGAAATTGCGATTTTACATTCTGAGCAAAAACGACCCTCCGACAGCACTGCTTTACCAATATTTTAATATTATCGAATTATTATGAAACTAGAAACCGCAGTTTTGGTAGCTATACGACTCCCTCTACAAACCTCTGAAATTCATTTCTATCAAAGCTTGGCTCTTTATGCTAAAGCTTTCCCGAAATTTTTTAATAATTATATACATACGTACGTAGGTGTATTAAACAACAATACTAATCAACAAAAAGTACACAGGAAGGTTAGAAGTAAAAGTAAAGCATAGTGACGTACATACAAAGATATTGTCCATCATACATGTGAACAATCACAAATTATCGCTTAATGAACATTCTTGAATTTTATTGACTTCTAGTCTTTGTTGTAAGTTTTGGGTAACCTTTATGGCCACCATTTCACCTCACCGCCCTCTCCCACTCAATTTCACTTTTTCACTCATGTTGATTCTTAGATTCACAAAAATTGTTTCCAATAACATTTTCTACAAAGCTGCCGAACATACGCTACATCTCACATGCAAAAAAAAACATAGTTTTATCTACCGATATGCTTCGATAATATAAAAATAAAATTGTGTCGTAAAACTCCGACACACATTAGTTAAATATTTAGAACTTTAGAAAAGGTTTCAAGTGCAAAGAAATATGGCAACGCAGTGTTGCTTTACATTTGAGCCGAAGTTTGATTGATAGGAACTGAGGAATAAGCCCCAGAAACTTCTATTGGCTCTACGGTGCGGTTGTGAAGCTCATATTAGTGTATGAGTAGCTTGTATGGTGAAACGCACTAGAAGAGACCACCTACTAGAAGTACTTTAAAACAATATAGCTTACATCTGCCTTGATAGTAGCTAGCGCATACAGCCTTACAGCATTTAAAGCGATCTTTACGACGCTACAATGGCTACAAGCCGATATCATGGTCAAGGAAACTGCTATGAATTCGGCGACAAGGCTAAGGCAGGTGGCATGTGGAAAGATGTGGTCTCAGTGCATGCATTGATTATTCAAAGATACCAGACCTGACGGATTGAATAGACTACTGCTAAATGGCCCCAATGATCGATAAGAGATTTAGCGTAAATCTGTCGAATGTCTCCTTAGATAGTATCGCAATATATCAATCAGAGGACTCAATCGTGTTTTTTACGTCGAACGCAGAGGTCTGTGTGCACTATGTATTTGGTATGTTAAAAGCGTGTATTTGTATATATCGTTTACTTCTTACTCCATACCTACTTATCGTTGTTGTAATCGACCTATATGTATGTATTAAATATTTGCATATATGCATTTACACACGTAAATAATGTAAAATTTCTTAAGTTAATTTTTTAAGTTCATGTGATTAAACTTGAAATTGTTTTTCTTTGCATGTGCATGAAAAAGCGTAATTGAACAATTAAGCGCCTAAACGATTCTCGCACACAAACTATTTTTATCGCGAGCGTACGTAACGTGTGCCAAACAATTCTCACGCTCACATCTCTAGTTTCTACATATAAGCAATAAGAATTACCTTGTATCTACCAGAACTTGTAAATTATTAAAAAATGTGTATTGTGAGATTTTGAAAAAAATTAATTTTTAAAGCCCTTTTTAAGAACTTTTCTATCTTTAGATAAAATCTTTTTAGATTTTACCGTTTATCCTATGA
The DNA here is from genome assembly GCA_963662145.1 of Sturmia bella. NCBI lineage: Eukaryota > Metazoa > Arthropoda > Insecta > Diptera > Tachinidae > Sturmia > Sturmia bella. Next base: position 64,807,844 of record OY759169.1, on the reverse strand, counting down.
AATCAATATCACTGTTGCTTATACTAACACAATGGTGCCCTTTAACAAAAACAGAAAGAGTTTTAAATTCTTTTCGTATTAAAAGTTGTAGATCATCAATCTACTTTCATGACTCCATGTCAGAATGATGCACTCTGTTTTATATGTATTTGATTTCATTACATAAAATTACAGCATGTTAATTTCATGTACCAATGTTCTATTATTTGCTTTTATGTATTTTAAATATATTATATATTCCTCTCTCTCTCTCTCAGTCTTTCTCTAAAATTACTATAACAAATTTACAAAATAATTTCCATCAATTTGTAAATTTTCGAAAATCAAAAACTAAAGTCTTAAACACAGCATACCAATTGTGATGCATCTAAAGGATATTATAAACATATTAGTGTGCATACGCTGTAACAAGCAAACATTTCATATTACTAGTCCTTATTTACACATTCACTACAGTGTGATTATATTGCATTCACTTTATATTTCCAAATAAATCAACAATGGCTGCATTGGTCTAATAGCAAACATTTTCTGGGTTTGTTGTTCTTGCTGTCCGTTTCATCGTTGCTGTGTGTAAATGTATTGGGTAACATGATAACCTTTGTCAGCCTTGTCCATTTATATGTAAAGAATTTTATCATTTTTCCAGTAACCCCTTCACTACCTGCACACACAGCTTCGTTAAATCCCCTTTTTATACAGTAACTCTTAACAAATTTGCATAAAATGATTGTTGTGTATACCAGGCAAATCAATACACACAAACGTATGCGAATTTGCATGGGTATGTGTGTGTGTGTGTGTGTACGTATGGAAGTTGTGTCTGTTCTACTTGGCATCCATACGAAATTCGGTTGTATTAGTTTGAATTTTGTACATGATTAAACTTATACGTGCTTATTTAACCAATATTATTAGTTGTGAGTTTCGTTACAAAATGGATTTAAAATCCAATACTTTTTCTCAACAGGGTTGTCTAGTTTTAAATTAAAACCTTTCTGATACTTAATGATTACCTACAGTTTAGATTTTCATATAAAAATTTAAAGATTTATAGAAGCAGCCAGAATTGAGTTTTAAAAACATAGTGTGATTTAAATGCGGTGAAAGCTGAATTTTTTGCTAATTGCGTAAATTAAATCAATTCAAATTTAAAATTTCCTTTCAAATATTATTTTGCCTTTTAGAGTTTTAGTATTTGCTGCCTGTTTTTCTAAATGCGAACGAGGATTTCATTCATACTTGAATTGAAAACAAAAAAAAAATTGTTTTAATTTTTCTTGTTGTATTCAATACAGGTATGCGAATGAAAATTTCATTAGCATTTAGAAAAACAAGCAGAAGCAGTGTACTTATGTATTTGGCTTGTTCTTTTAGGTTTAACCAGACGTTTTTAAATGTTTGCTGTTTTATGTCGCCAAGATGTCATCATCTGTGACATCTTATTCTATTTTTGCCTAAGACTAAATGAGAATCGCTATATGTTAGGTCTGGGCAACAGATGAGTTTATTGGGTATGGGCCATTGTCATAATACATTCCATATTTTTTATGGTCACATTGGAGACTTATATCACTATATCTGAGAACCCCTTTTTGGCCAGTTCAATATGGCTTATTAAGTTTTGACAAGAAGTGTGGTGTCTTCGAAACAGCTAGTTTTCTACCCTGCTAAGGGTCTTTGATGTTTTTTTTTTGTCTTATTTAATTAATATTACTCACAAAAATAATACAGAAAGAACTTGAGCCTGATAAACGTAAAACAAAAGAGCTTCTTAGCCGGACCAACAGCCATGGTTTTTTTTCACGTTCACTATAATGGTCACCAGGACCCAATTGCAAATTTCTCAAGCTCTTATGTGTGCTCTAAATGTGTGTGACTACAAACAAGAAGTACGAGTACAATTTACAAATGTAGGAATAAAACAGCCAATGCATACTTATATGATTGAGCATGTTCGAATGCGAAAAACTTTAATTTTCCTGGCTATGACAAGTACTTCGTGCAAAAATATGTGGTGGCATACTTATTGGAAATTTTTCAATTTTCAATTCATAGTTTCGTTCTCAGAAAAGTCTGATACAGATCTATCAATCGCAAGAAAAATGTGTAACTGGCATTTTTTCAAACTCTGATTTTTTGCACATTCTGATTGATTAAAGTATCTTATATTGAAATATCCAAAAATACTTTAGCTTATATGAAGTTAGAGTATCGTTTTATACGCATTTGAATTTATGCGGGTTTTCGTTTTGGAACGCAACTATCGCATAACTCGGTACCTGAGTGTTTTGGTCTGCAGCGAATATGGAGATATTCACAAATACTGAAAATTTACATCACTAATAGAAGCAAAAAAAAAACGAACGTATTTTTTTCTTGCTTTTTATATTTTTGTTCTTTAAAATAAAACCACCTTTTTTTAACCAAGCAGTCCCTCTTTTTTTAGCATGTGACTTTTTTTAGAAAAAAAAAAGAAAACATGTGCTCTCAAGCAAAAGTGTGAACAACACAAAAATACCTACGTTTATTTTAATATAGGCCTGAATTAACAGCAGGCTTAATGTTTAGTATCAACGGCCTGGAAATTTCAACAAAAAAAAAACAAAAAATATAAAAACAAGCAAATTTCTAATAGCAAAACTACCCACCTTTTTACCCTGAGAATAAAAACAGGTTCTAGTGTAGTGTGAAGTTTTGTTGCCTTCTTTTTATGTTTAAACACCACCACAACCACAAAGTCAAATGCATAAAAACCGCACGCAACCATTTAAAAACAAAACTCAAACACACAATTCAACACACTTTCACAAACATAATCACACATCATATTTATTTAACAAAAACAGCACCTACACACATACTCGAAATGTACACACATACACATAGATTTGCAAACCTGCTGCAAATGAGGGGCACCTGCAACAGCAACGGCAACAGCAGCAGCAGCAAGAACAACAAGTACTCTAGCAGAAAATAAACATTTGCTTGTATGATGTTGTTTGCTGAAAGGAGTACATTGCAGTTTTTCTGTCATGCTGAGTGTATTTATTCCTTCTTTTTTAGCTTTTGTTTGCTTAGAAGTTTGAGAGGTGGCTTAAGCCATCTTTTGTTTGTGTTAGTTAGTTTATTCGCGCGTTTTGCTTCACTCAAGCGTAAGTGCAGAAAAATGTAAGAAAAATAAATAAGGCTTTGTACAGTGTACCACCATGTAATTGAAATAGTTGAAGCAAATTCTAAACAAAACAAGGAGTTCTGAAGGCAAAACAAAAAACAAACCAAACCTTTAAAAGCTTGAGGAAGAACTTTTAAGGCAGTTTATTTAAAAAATATATCACACCCGTAAACAGAGTTAAAAATATTCAAGAATAATATTTAACTGAATATTTGTTATGGTTTTTCTTCACAAAATGTTTTCGAAAGAATTCCCCAATTCACAAGTTTCCTGGTGTTTAGTATGGCGTATTGAGCTCATAACTATTACGTAATAGATTCCGTTTGTTTTAAAAGCAATGAAGATAAACAAATGATAACGTGCTTTTGCAATGAGCAAAAATGTATTTCGTATAAAATTCAACTAAAATAATAAGTAGTTAAAATTGAGAACATGGTAATATTAAAGCGTTATTTGTTGCGGAGATTCTCTTTAAATTTTTTATTTTTCGGCACCATTTTAGTTTATTTATTTCAAGCAAGAAACTAGAAGACCTACAAGTATTTCTGACTATGACTATAAGCCTGATTTTAATCAATATTTATTATAATACTCCCGTCTCTGTTCGTCAACATGTTAAAATTAATTTTTTAAGGTAAATTTCCTTAGTGGAAAAATTGACGCACCCTTTAAGTTTCTTAAGTTAATTCACTCTTAATTGGTATCAGTTGTTTTAGTTGTGTATATGCGGGATTTTGTGGCTTCTGTTTTAAAGTGCCAGATTGCACCCAAAAGGCAGTCAAGTGCACAATCATGGCGCTCATATACATGCATTCATACTTTGAAGGTAGAAGTAGTAATTGTTGCGGTAGCTCAACTGAACACAACTACCGCTTAGGGATAAATTAACTGCACAATAATGCTAAAGACTTTCTTGTGCCCAGAATTCAAGCAGCAAACGCCAGCCAAACCACCGAAATAAAAGTACACAAAAAAATAGTAGAGATAAATGCAGCAGGTGTTTTTTGTGTTCAGCTCAAAAACACACTACACACAGTCAGCCAGGGTGTGTGTGTGTGCCTGTGAACACAGGATACAATGTAGCCGAAATGTCTTGATTTTTAATGATGCCAACGCCATAAAGAAACATGTACCAGCAACTAATCTTTAAGATATAAGACCAAACAGCAATAACTTGTCAGATGGGTAAAGAAAACTCTGTGCTGCTACTTACTTACTTGAACATTTATAAAAAGTGTAACAAAAATTGTGGAAATATGCTCTTTCCCGGCTAAATGAAGCAGTAAAGTGTATTCATTTTACTTTTAACATGTCATATTAACTATACCTTAAATAATTCAATTTTTCATTAAAATGTTGTACATATTTTTTTTGTGCATGTACTTCTCTTTTTTCTTTCCTTTAAGTCCCTTAGAATATCCTTGATCAATTGGCCAGTTGTTATAGGTTAAATAAAATTCCAACTCAATTATCTTGACTGAAAACAATTACCTAAAGGATTTTAGTAGCTTTATTAAATATATTTATTACCTGAAATCCTGGCTGTTTTTCCTTTATATCCTTTGGCTTATAAACATTTATTTGAAAAGAATTGCAATCCAACAGTTTTTCTGCAATTTGTTATAATTTTTTTTTTTCTTTTTTAGGCCTTAACTTAGACTGGGGTATTTATAAGGCTTAAGCCAATAAAATAATGTGCAAAAAAAACCAAGCAAAATAATCAACAAACGTTGAAACAAAAAAGATTACGCTGACTTTATAATATCAAGAAACGGAGCAAATACTGTAAGCCAGAAAAAATAAAAGAACGAACATTTTTTGTGCAAAAGCATAAAGGTAAATTGCCTTCATGTTGGTAAATCCACATAAATTGATTTAAGAACTTTAGCAAAAGGTAGCAATGAACAACAAATACAAAGGAAATTATATTAAAAAAATATTTTTCTTATATAAAATTTAAACTATTTTTAATGTTCTACATGGCAGAGGGATATAAAAATAACAATAAAGTATTAGTTATAAAATTATTTTAGATTAATAAACCTCCTAATTGACAGATTTCTATGGGTATATATATAGCACATAGAAACCCAACAGTTGCTATGCATACTGTATGTTTTGGAATATAAATCATACGTCATGTTGGCAAGTATATTATTACTTATCCGTCCAGCAGTACCGCATGTTCAGATTGGTTCAAATTTTATGATGGTTAGACACTAGAGTCTCTAGAGCATAAATGCCCAAGGTAGTAGTATTGTTGAGAGTGACGAAATAACACTGGAAGAAAACAATTTGCTATTCATTTTATTCATGTCTTTGTGAACATCTTCAAAATGTTTTTTTTTAATTATATTTCTTAGTTTTTTTAAATATCTTATGACAAATAAAATATTGCATGCCATCAAAAGCATTTTGTAACATAAAATACTTTTCGGCTGACATCGTTAATATATCGCCATAATTTGAGTTTATATGTTCACTGACAGCAGTCTCGATGACGATTAAAATGTAAAATAAGACACAGAATTTCTGCAAGTGTAGTTTGTCTCTCCCACGCAACATGGTGATTTCCTATTGGTGGATTGACGATCAAACAAAAGAGCGTAAGAATACGTGTGAGTTTAATTTGCTGATATCAGCCACTACTGGGCATCTGTGGTCTAGAGCTTTCAAAGACAAAAATTCGTCGATATTGTTTGCCATCGATTTTTTGATTTAGCTTTTGGGATGAGAAAATAAAATTTCTACTTCGATGTACAAAAAAAAAAGGATTTTCAAGGCTTCCAAGCTTAAATTGTTTGCATTTGTGTCCTCCTAAGGAGGTGTGGTACGAACTCTGCGTGTTTAAAAAAAATATTACAGAGAAAAAGTCATTGAGGGCTAGCCATACATTTGACTCCTCTACGGGCACTCTGGGACTAATTAGTTAGACGGAGAGAAAATTAATATCGAAGACGAATATATGCATTAAGAGGGCCTTTAATACGATTATGCGAATGGTAATCAATTTAATTACTTTTTAAAGTGAATCGTAATGATTAGATATTCCGGTGGTAATTGACTGCCATTCCAACAAGAATCTTAGAATACCTACAAATAATTTTGATTTTTGAAAAATAACAAAAAATAATCAAGAAATAATCCAAGTACTTCTAAAGACCTCATGCCAATCTTTTTAATCCACGGCTGCATTTTACTGAAAGTAAATTGTTACGTATTTGGAGTTTCTATTTTATGTGAGTTTTTAAAATTCAAATGTTTCACACTTTTCCAAACAGAAAAAAATATTATTCTCAATAACTCCAGAAATAGAAGGTATGTATATAGTGAAAAATATTAGAGTTAGAATTCGTTAAACTTTTTTTGACATGATGTGTAATTAAATCGAACGTAGATAGTGTTTTACAGTTTTGGTTGAAAAATTCAACTAATGTTACCTCCTTTTCTCCTTTACTTCTATTTCGGTTAAGTGCAGACTTGCTTAGTGATCTCATGGCAACACAGTTGGAAGTGGGAGCATATAGAACATTTGAGACATGATTTTGGAACTGACCGGTTGCGCATTCCTCGCAAGGTTACTTTTATTTTGAAATTAAATCTCTTCTAAATCTTCAATACATAAGTGTATACATATATCGAAGATGGGAAAATAAATTGGTAGCGACATATATATTCAGGAAAAAAGATTGATATAGCATCTTGCAGATACGAGTATGGGATACACTGCCAGGGCTGGCAAACCATATACTGAGCTTTTTATCACAAGAAGATTAAATTTTCGTACAGAGTGCCTAAAAGCACACATCTATACGTGAAGGAATATGTTGTAAGAAAGAATTGGTGTCGCCGTGTAGATTGAGATCTTTAATATGAAGATATTTTTTAGAGCCCATGTGTTTTAACTCGGGAAAATTGTGGCACTGGTGTAATTCAAAAAAAAGAAAAAATCTTGTACATTTTAGATCCCACACAAGAATGTTTGCATCAGTCATCACTGGTCACTGTACCTCCAGGAACCTAAGAGAGTAGGTTTACTTTTCAATGACTTCTGTGTAAGCTGCCAAGAGCGTAAAGAGTAGGGAAGACTATGTTCTTAGAGCTGTATTACATTCTGCAACTTGCCTTGAGTTGGGGGACCTTCGTCCAAAATTTTTGAAATAAAAAATTCCATTGCCTTTTGAAAAATGCAATCACATGTCTGGAACCATTTTTTACCGTTCTTGGCAAGGAACCATGCTCTATCTTTTATGCTATTGTATAAGGTTATCAAGAAAGTGTCGTAATCTGAATAAATTAAAGTGCTTTAGACATCTGTATACCTCTGGCAGCCCAGCAGCTACTTGCAGGGGCAACCAACAACTGCTAACTGACTTTATATACAGTTGTATTGCACAATATGTACATAAAAACTAACTGGAATCAAATCGGTTTGTGGCTTTGGACTTATAGATATGTATATGATTCAAAAGTACTGCGTTTCTCAGCTGAAAACTTGATAGCTTTCTTCATAACATTGTATTAACTTTCCTACAGCAACTTTTTCCCCATTAGCTTGAGCATTAAGAAGCCTCAAATGATAAGTAATCTCTAACAATTTGGTTAAGCTTGCTGATCCTTTAAAAATAAAATCACTCAAAACGAAACCAGAATAAAAGTTCACTTCCAGTAATTTCACACAGTTAATTAAAACACAATAGTTAACAGGGGAAATTAATTAACTAACCGCCAACTGGAACTAAAACTAGTCTCTGCAAAATGTCTGCTTTAAAATTTTTTTATAAGCTTCTCATTATACTACTGTCCTACAGACAATAACTGCCAGTGATTTTTTTTCTTTCGCAACTGAATATACAAAACTTCACTGCAAGCTATCCTTGTTACAACAGCAGCAACAAATTTGCTACAAAAATTTTAACCTTTTATGCAAATGCCAATTTTATGGAAAATCCTGGTTTCTTTTCATGCTGTGTGTGTGTGTGTGTGTGTGTGTGTGTGTGTGCTCATGTGTATGTCGAACTTGGGAACATTTTTTTGCATATTCAAAATATAAAGGTAATACCCACTCCAACTAACTAACTGACTAAGCCTTAGGCATAAATTGTTGGCAGAAAAAAAAAAGAAGTTAGAGTCCAAGCAAGATCTACATAAACGAATTTTTAAACACATGAACAACAACAGTAGCTGGTAGTCAAGGCAACAATTTTGAACGGTTTGGGCATGTTACTAAAGCTAACTACCATGTTTATAAATCGATGCATCATCATTGTCATCATCAGCAGCAGCAAACACAACAGCATCGCCACCATTTGTTCCCAGCAACAAAAATACTGTCCTCATCGGCATCATCCTTGTTGGCCAACAAGCAAATAACAAGAACAGCGACAACGACAGCAACAAAAATTACAATGTTTTGAAATTTTATGTTTCTCCAAAACGGCAGTAAGAGTATTTTAAAATCCAATTAAAAACCCTCCTATGGGGAATTTAAATCGTTGCTTCACATTCATATAATCAATGACTAGAAATGCAAAAAAGCAAAACAACAAACAGCACAAGCAGAACCAAAAAAAAAAGGACGAAAACAAAAACAAAACGCTAAAACATACTCGTCCAAAAGCGTGCTATTGTTTTATGAATACATTACTCCATTGAAAATCTGCTATAGACGCGGTCTCAACCATAAGTCGCGGATGAAATTTTTAAGCAAATTTTTAAATAACAATCTCCTTTAGTCAGAGTTTGAGGGGGAAGCTTGAAATACACTTGATTTGAATGAATGCATGTTAGAGGCTTATCATGTGTAGTAGTATTTCGGTGCTTGGGTTGAATGCGAGCGAACACCAAACCACCAAAAATTGTTGTACAAAATGCTGAATGGCATTAAAATCAAAGAACAATACCAGGCATAACTTAAATATGCACTCAATGAACGAAGGTGGTTTGAAGCAAATTTTGTTGTCCTATTGCAGTATGTTCTACCACTTTGGTGCTAAATGCTTGGAAATTTTCAAATTTAAAAGAAGAAATGTATATGAAGATTTTGTTTTTTTTTTTTTTTCAAAATATAAAAGAATTTAAAAGGCCAATCAAGTGGTGTGACAGCAAGAGAATTTAATTTTGTTTAGATAAGGAATGCAATACTTTTTTTAATTATTTGTCTAAATTTAAAATAACTTTAGATGGTTTTGCTTAAGCTGGCGCCAAAACTTTCGACACTCGACGCTTAGGTTCCATTTAAGCTGTAAAAAAATCTGGCCAGTAGTTTTAAATACTTTTTGCTATAATTTCATTTCTTTAAAAGTTGAAATGAAAAACATATTATTTTAGGTCTACTACTAGAAATTAATGGTTTCAGCCATCTATGCGCCGCCAACATTTCGTTGAGGCTAAGCAACTCATCAGTGGACTCGAAAAATCTTAAACGAATATTTAAAACTCAATTACTCATTCCCATGAACAAAACGAGAATCAGAAATGCTCAAACAAACCTTTAATACAGAACACATTTTTTCGTCTTGCAACACTATTACTTTTATTAACATCTTCCAGTTGTTGATTAATTAGTATTGGAGGGACCCTTTCATCATAAGGATTCATCAATTTTTTTTTTTTTGCAGAAAATTCTCTTGTCAGCAGTTCAGAATGAGGGTTAATATTTTGCTTTGCGAATATTGTTAACAGCATTGCTTTACGTTCAACGATCATCTGAATTTTCGTAAACATAATCAGGCCCATTTCCTTAAGGCTTTGCAATCTATTTCGCATTTTTCTGAGCTTACACATGAAAGATTGTGCCGCAGTACTCTAGAAGCAATAACAGTTTCCAGTATTGGCATTTGCTATATAAATACCAATTATAGTTTTGCCACTCTCTCTAGACCTGTCCGTTTAGTTGCTTTGCTTCAACGAGTTCAGAATCTAGCAGTCGGGCAAAAACTTTGAATTCTCGGAAATCCATATATTAAAATCTACCATAGTCTCCGTTATGCGATATGAAAACGCCTTATTTAGAGCCAGCTTCTTACCCATGACTGCGAAGTTCCATCTATAGCATGCTTCATGTTCCTGATTGAACCACTCACCCATCACAAACCATTTATTCTTTAAGTAAGAGCCTCTCCGTATATTTTGCGAACTATAACAGGTTTAACAGACAAAATTGCCTTCATCGCCTCTGTTGGTGATGTTTCGGCAACCCCTTGCAAAAGGATTTCTTGAAGTTTTTAAAAACTAACTTTTACCTTCACATATTCACAGCATTCAAGCAGCATGATTAAATGCGCGTAGAACGACTTCTTGAGTTTTTTAAGTTGCGGCAAAAATGCTTTGTAAATAAATGTAACAAGTGGGTCATTTTAGAGCCATAAAAACGTAACTTAAAGTCATGTCCTTTTCTTTTTTGTGAATTTCACCAAAAATATTTGGTTTTTAGTTTAAGAACATAAAACACAAATGTAACTAAAAGCTGTCCCTGTCATTGCACCTAATAAAACTTTAATGCCATTGCCTTTTTCTCAAGCATTAATTCACTGGGTCGCAAGCCAAACAAATATCATCAAAAATGTATTTTATAGCAAATTATTTATCATATATTTATACACAGTGGCAACAATATTTATGGCATTGCTGAATTTATAGCAATTCTAATTGAATTAAAATTTAAAAGAAAACAAAACATAAGTTGAATTTATTTACAGAGAATTTTGAAGTGCCTACAAAGTTGTCGAAATAACAAAAGTTATTTCTAGGATATTTATCCATTAACATTTGCTCTTCTGGATCTCGTTTGTGTGTGTTAAATTTCCAATGTAGGTTTAAATAAATCTTTGTGTAAAAACATCAATTAAGAAATGTCCTAAACATAATAAACAAATATCAAAAACACAAGAAAAAAAGAACGACCAAGACAAATACAAATACATGAAAGTGTTTTTTGTCATTTAGTTGTAAATAAATACCAATGCATACATACACAGACTTGAGATAAGAAAACAAATAAAATAACAAAACCAATATGTTTACACTTGAATGTATGTATGTTAGTATGTATGTACCTGACTCGTTCCTGTTCTTTTTTGCCAGTGTCTTTTAGTTTATGGCTTCATTAGTCTACCCGTAAGATAAATAAACCCGGCAAGGAAAACTTTTGCCAACATCTCAGTTTGAAATACAGCTAGATAAAATTTTCTAAAAACAAATAATAAAATATTTTACAATAAAAGACTTGAAGCTGAATCTAAACAGCAGCAGTGTCAGTTTTTGCTCTATAAATTGTAAATTTTGGCTTTTGGTGTTTTTTTTTTCTTCTCTGTCTATTTGCAAAAGTTTGTGTTTAGTTTGTTGCCAAGTGTAAGTGGTAAAATTTATATGTATTTTAAGTTGTTGTTTGTTAAGTAAAATGTTATGTTGACAAGCCTCTTTAACAAATGACACAACAACAAAATTTGTAAAATAAATACTTGTATTGTTACCATTTGCAACCATTCACAAATACTTGTAAAAGCCAGTCGCTTCGTTAGTATGTGTGTATATTTTAATCATACAGCAAATGTTATTTGGTTAGAAAATCAAGTAGTTAAAACAGACAATTTATTGTAAAATTTTGTACCAAAAAGAAAAGAATATAAAAAGGAATTGTTTATAGACTTGTAAAAGTGAAAGAAAATAAAGATTTTATTTCGAATGCATCTCTACAAGCAACAAGAATATTTCTTAGAATTGCAGTTGAATAAAAAATTCAATATAAGAATTATTAAGATAAGATGTGGTCCAAACAACAGACAAAATGTACACAACTCCAATATATTTTTTCTACATTTTTCCAAAACGTATTACTAAACTGGTTTTTTGGAGCATTATTCTTCTCCTTTGACCAGCCCAAGGAAATCCTTTAATAATATTACAATATTAATGATGAGCTGTTAATTTGTCAGCGTGCGCAGTGCAACTCCATGGAGGACTGCTCTCCATAGGCTAAAAAGGCTTTATTTGGCTAACGCGTGGTGGCTTATTGATATCTCATCACGATTAAAGTTGACATTGGATCAATAAGAGTGGGATTTATTTCCGTTATCTCAACTCTAAAGGCTCTTGACTTAAGATTCGGGCTCTAGTGTTGAAGATTCAATGACACTCTAAGCAGTGTTGCCTACTCAACAATCTCAGCTGTAAGTAGGTGGCTTATTGTAAATATTAGGCGTGAGTGTTTAATTGTCCAGTATTTAATTGCAGTCTTAGAGAAACAGCAACTGAAACGAAAAAATGGTAACAAACGTGGCTTGTATTTTTATTCACCGCATACTGAAAACCGGAATTAATTAATTATGATAAACTTAACTAATATTTTATCCATTTCAATATTTTCCAACCAATATTTTTCTATTTTTAAATGTAATTACCTAAAAGTACATTTGGCTACCAAATCATTACAGTTATAGCTAATATAGAAAAATTGTTGACCCTTTTAAAATTTATTATTAATGTTTTCTTTAATTTATTTAGAAACTTCATTGGTTTGAACAATTTTCTCACTGCTGACGAGAAGTGTGGCGGCTTCGAAACAGCTAGTTGTCCACCCTACTAAATGTCTCTGATATTTTCTTTATCTTATTTGTTTAATATCAATCAAAAGAATAATGTAGAAAGAATTTGAGCCCGATAAACTCAATACAAAATAGTTATAAAAGAAAAAGTTTGAATAATAAAAATCAATTAATATAGAAAACTTTGAAAAAATTAAGAGTTTTATCAAATCGATCATTTTTTTTTTTTTAGTAACCTAAACAACCGACCGCAACGTCAACCGACATTGTTTGGCTTTCAGAATAGTGCTTGTGGCTCGCGCTCCTGTTGGAACCATATGTCCTTCAGACCTAGTTTGTTCAATTGCTGCAGAAAGAACTCGCTTAACATGACCCTATAGTACGTTTTCGTTTGACCAGCTGCGTCCTCGAAAAAAAATTGTCCGATGACCATTTCACGTAGCCGTTGAGGTAGAAATGAGCGTAATCGCTCGTTATGATTATGGTCGAAAAATCGTCCACTTCATTATAGGCACTATTACTCTGCGTTCTTGGGCTTGTTCTTTTGTATTCTACAGCCGTCTAAATCACAAAGTTAAAATCAGATTTCACATTTGCAAAAATAATAGGGTGATTGTTTTGGCTCACCTGCTATGAATGGAACATTTTAATGGTTCCTAAAATTTTTCTACGATTGCAACACAATTTCAACTGTTGATATTGAGACACCTCTTTGGATGCAATGCAATCGTTAGGTATAGGTCATTTGCTTTAAAAGCTATCGAGTTGAGAAATGTTTGCTTGCTGCAATATGTAGCATTAGCACATGCCAAAACTAGTTAACATGCAATTTTTTGTATATTTACAATCTTAACCTATAAAAGAAGTCTTGCTGAAAACCAAAGCGCTGCAATTTTATAAACAATTTAGTTGCAATTTTTTTTCCAAATTGTCTGCTCCTTTCAAGCTATTTTGCGAAGTTAACCCCTGCCGAAATAATAATTTATGCAGAAAAAGAAAACAGTCAAAACTGTACGCCTTGAAGCAGGCAACTTTTTTATGTTTGTTATAGCAACTTTAAACTGGAATTTTTTTGTCAGCAACTTTTAGTTTATGAATACAACAGCTAAAGTATGTAAAATAGCGTCAGTCGTGAAGGTGGGGATGGTAGTGGTAGTGCTGGTGCTGGTGGTGGTGGTGATTCGCTATTGTCATTGTAACCCCAAAGGCTGCAGCAGCAATAGCAAACAAACAACAAATAAGAGGTGGAAAAAATGTAGAATACAATTTTTTTCAAAGCTGTTGTTGGCGGTTGTTTAACGCGGAACAACGTTGGAAATTACATTTCCATACTCATTTTACCGGTTTTTGTTTCATTTGCGATGTTGTTTTTATTTTTTATTTTTATGCTTTTAGTGTCTTTATTGTGTGTAGACTCGAGCCTGTTAAGCTCTATGGTGCAGGACTCCTTTTTTTAAGTTGAATGGACATGCTGTTTGTTGTTGTTCATTTTTAACAATTTCTCTTGCTCTTCTTTTATTGCGTTTATATTTTTTTTCAATATTTGCTGTTGTTGCTTTTTGGAAAATTTAACATACCGAGATTTTGGTTAAAACGTTTGAGGACATATCTGTATTTACTGTGTTATGAAGGAATCGCACAAAAAACAAGAAGAAGCAGTTGTTAGTCCAACACATATTTGTAAAATGTTAAAAAGTATCATACCACATACACACGCTCACACACGGGCGCGCATGTTCGCAAATGTGTAATTACATTTAAACCCACACACACACACACACACACACATTTTGCTTAAAATGTTCAAAAAGGGGAATTGAGAAAAAGGTTAAAAACAACAATAATACGATGTTGATGACATTTTAATGATGAGCTATACACTGTTAAGAAGAAAAAAAGTGAGTCTCATCTTTTTTTTTCAGGTATATATTTGTCCATTTCATTTGTTTTTCTTTTTGTGAAGCGATAGCAAAAAAAAACCGTTGCTAATGGAAACTGAAAATAAAGTTAAAATTCTGAAAATAATAATGTTAAGGACAAGATGTAGAGGTAGTAGATTAAGCTCTTACGTATTTTTCTATAATTCTGGTATACATAGTATCAATATGCAGCATATTTCAGAGGATTCTATTAGAAATCATTTTATTATTATTACCATTTGGGGCCAATTGTATACCTAGAGCAAACAGATATTTTGTGCAGCCTTACTCCCAATAGACCCAGACTTACACTCTTAGCAAAACTCGTTACCGGTGTAGGTTTGATGCTATCAAGGTCCTTGGCATCAAGCAACCCAGCGCCCAGGCATGAGCTTCTGCGTCTATACGCAGCGGGATATTTGATAAAGATGTGGGCCGCCGATTCGTTGTCCTCATTACAGAATCTGCAGGGATCAGTGCTTACCAATTACAGTTTGTTTTTAGCTTTATAATTTAGCTTATAGTGTTCCGTCTTTAACTTAATATTCTTTCTGCCGAGGTCCATCATACGGTCGGGACTTCATTCCTCCTGGATCCAGGCTCCACTTTAATTTTGTATTTCTGTTTGAAAAGAGAAAACAGATATTATGTCAATTAAAAAAGTGTGCATACAAAATTTGATATAAAAAAATTTATTACAAAAAAGAATTTAAAAAACCAATATTCCATACAAAGAATTGCTCAATAAAAACGATATCTGCAAAAAAAATTTTAAAAATGTTGGAGTGAAAGAAAATCTTATTAAACGTTATTACAAAAACGTTGGACACTCTGTGCATAAATGTGATTATGAAAAAAAAAATCTGTCTGGTAAACTTAAAAAACGTTTCTTTGGAAAATCTTTATAATATTTGATCTTTATATTGTTATATGTATTAATTATTCAAGCTATTGATCTTTGGTTTTTTTATAAAAATAATATTAAAGAATTATTTATTTTTTTCAATATTTCGCCAACAATTTGTTGGCATCTTCAGGAAAATAATTATAAAATTCAAAAACAAAAACAAATTATTGAAATTATTAATCAAAAAACCCCTTTACAAAATTAAAGAAGAAAAATATGCTCTTTACAAAATCAAGAAGAAATTCCTTAGATTTTTTTTTTAAGTACTATGCTTTTTCTATATAAAACAAATAGAAATGTTTTCTTAAAAAATTAAATTAAATTTAAGTAAAACATTTAGGTGAAATTTAAGTGGAAAATTTATTAAAAACACTTACGTATTAGTTCAGGCCAAAAATGAACCTTTTCAAACTGTTTGCTGGGTTTTTCAGCTGTCTATATGCCGAGAACATTTCGTTGGTGCTAATCAGCTGAAAAAGACAGCAAACATTTGGAAAAGGTTCATTCTTGGACCTGAATGAATACATTTCAATTATTTCTTAAAGCAAGTAAATAATTAAGTTCATATTTGAAAAACACGTACGATTAAAAAATAATTTTCAAAAGACAAAATCGTTGAAAATGTAGCTCTAGAGCCTAAAACACAGTGAAAATGCTTGCTGTGGCTTTGTTTGCGTGTGCTTAACGCTTTGAAATTTTTGTACTTGGCGACCCATTAAGTATTCATTTCAAAATTGCTTTTGTGGCGTCCATTTGTTATAAAAGAGAGCAACTAACAGTCTTCTGTGATGACAAAAAATCATCCATAAACTACAAAACCATCACTGCTTTGTTTAATGTTAGTTAACTGCATAAATAGAAAGTAGAATTGCTTGAGCTTTGGTTGCCGCGTGGTTAAGGCGGCAGTGTTGAAAATTGTGAAATTTGAGATGTCCAAAGTTGATAGGGTGCTGATGAAGGGTGTTTGCCACCCGGAAACAGTTAATAAGATGTTTGTTTATATTCAGCATAATAAGTAAATAAAATGTAAATTGAAGGTTGCTTTAGAATTAAATAAATTAGCTCTCTACAAAAATTTGTAAGCCCACTTATGACAAGAAGTTATTGTCTTTAAAGAATTTTTTTAGCAATATTTAATCAGTAGCTTGTAGCAGTTGGTATAAAAGGAACTATAAACTAGTTCTTAGAAACACAATTATTATACTATTACGATTGTACCCTTTCATAACAGCTGTTTGTGGATTCTTTAATTGCAAATGGGAACAAAACACACTAAGCTCTGTTATTAATGACACTCAACAGTTCAAAGCCTTATTAACTATTCAACTCTGCTAAATACTTTTAACACAGCTAACACCACAGCTGTAAAAACAAGATTGATGTCACCCTCAAACTTACAGCAGTATCATCAGTCAAACTTACAGCAGTATGTATATCCGCCCGTAGACAAAATAATCCAGAAATCTCAAAGACGAGAACCTTCGATATTTCTGTTGTGCATCATTTATCGAAAGCTAGAGACAAGAGAAGAATCTTCAAGGCCAGTCGATAACAAACTTGGCAGTTTTACATTATTTAGATGGCGTTTGCGGTATTTTTAAACAAATACTCCCATTTGACTCTAATACATGACTGGCTAAAATTTGTAACAATATTCTTCGGCGTATTTTCACATAAAGAAATAAGAATTAATAAACAAATTTATTCTAAAAAAGAGGTTTTCAATATAAACTTCATAATTACTTTTTCTTTAACTTTTTTTCTATAATAACGAATTTGTATTTGATTCAGACAAGGCTTAGCATATATTAAATACTTGAAAAAATAATTGAAATTTAATACCTCGAAATATTTAATAACCCATTAATATAAAACATTTATGAAATACTTTTAAGCTTCACTGGTTTTAAGTGTAATTATAAATATTTTTCTACAAAACGATTTTCATATAATTTCAATGTTTTTTAAATGCTTTTATGCTTGAAATAATTTCTTTTTTTTTTCTTCTATTATTTTAGGTTGTGCTTTTGTGAAATTTAGTTCGCAGCAAGAGGCTCAATCAGCCATAACCAATCTACACGGCAGTCAAACTATGCCGGTAAGTTTTAAAATACATTATAATTGTTTATACAAAAACTACAGTTTTTTTTTTCTAACTTTAAAAGTTTATATAATATAATATAATTTATATAATACTCAAAATAATTACAATTTGAATATGTTTACTGGCAGTTCGTTCTTTTACAAAACCAGTAGTTTGTAGTTTTTTCTTTTTTGTTTTAAATTTATGTTTGCATACAAAGAACGATAATTAAGGAGCTGATATCGCCTCCTTTCCTTCGAAGGAAGATTTTTTATATTGTTTCTGCTTCTTGAAAGTGTTTGTCAATTACACTTCTTTTTCAGCCCAAATATTGATTTCGAATATATTAACGGTTTCTTGCAAAATCTGTCGAAAATTTAATGCGCGTTTAAGCCGAAATATGCTGACACTTTGGCAAACAAATTTTTGATGCAAACTGTTGGGATTTATTACTTTTTAAGATGAATTTAAAAAAAGAAAAACAAAATATTGAATGTTTTTATATGAGGCACTTTAATATCAGGAAATCTGCTGAAAAAAACAACCGAAAAAATAGTATAAAATTTTTCAAACAACTGCGTTGTTAATTTAAGTTTTATTCCTTTCGAGACGTACAAATGAGGCCAACCAAATTTTGCTAAGCCAAAAAAATTGTATGTATTTATTTTTTCGTTTACGGAATTTGCATGACACTCAAGTTATTTTGCACGTAAATTGGTTTTCATCAGCTACGTTTTCGTATTTATTTTTTTTTCCTCTCATTCTGATGCTTTACAACATCATCTTGACACAGGGCATACAATTTATTTTCAATCTTCAGTTACGCTCGTCTTCGTTCATTTCTTTGTCGTTGTTATTTATATTTATATTTCTTTTTCTTTTCTTTTTTTTTTTTTTTTTGTTATTTAAACGAAGGTACCCAAAAAGTAAATTTGTATGAAGTTTTCTTTTTAACCAAAAAATAAAATAAAAAACACGAATCTTCTCAATTTGATTGCATTGTTAAGAGCCAAAGGAAGAAAAACAAGGTTTTGCAGGAGTATTTCTTGTTCATTCATTGAAATATTTTGTTTATTTATTTGTTGAAACACTTAAAATAAATGAAAATAAATTGATTTAAATTGTTAAAAATAGCCAAAAAAAAAAATAAAATAATTTAGTTTAGCATTTTATTAAATAAACAAGAGATTAAAATGATGGAACAGACGGACAGAAGTATAAAAATAAATTAAAAACGCTTCAGTCAAAAACACAAGGATTTAAGGATGTTTCTTGCATTTTCAATTAAACTAAATAAATAAACAAATTCAAAGCGAAAGAAAGCATTTAAAACAAATTAAAAATAGAAAGCAATACTTTCAATAATTCTTCTTTCGTGAGGAGTTCTCGGCAAATAAATTGAAATGTGCTCCTGTCAAGGCAAACGAAACAGAGCAATGAACTTTTTTTATTTGCTTAATATATTTTGTTGGCATAATGAACTTTGTTTTGTTTTGTTCATCATAAATTTTTATAGCGAAATTCTTTTACGAACAAAGAAAGTCCCTATCGCCCGAAGAACTGATTTCGCTTTAATTTCATTTAGAGAACAATTTGCCTTTTCAGACAAAACAAAAGAAACAATAATTAATATTAAAGAAGAATTGCTCAAATGGGCCGCTATAACTTATTTACAGTTGTTAATAATTTTATCGGACTTTCTAATTTCTAATTTTATCGGACTAAGACAAGAAAAATAACGCTGAAAAATTACTGGCTGGGGTACATACCATGACTATTTCACGGCCACCAATTCGCTCATCAGCACCCAAATTTGCTTCCAACCCAGGCCATGACTAATTGTGTACTGTTTTTTAAGCAGCAGCGCTTGGCCATCCTGCCACCTGAGCTCCTCATTACTGACTGTCTATATTTAATCGTATTGATAAATTTTCCACCTTATCACTGTGTTTTTCTGTTGGAATATATTTTATATTTTCTCACCATCATGCAATTGGTTTCCAGTTGATTTTTGTTTGTGATACTATTGTATCAGTGATAACAACGGTTTTTTTTTTGGCCAGGCCCAGCGATTTTTAATTAATTGATTTCGACTTCGAACTATATGATTTACAATTGTTAATAATTTTATCGAACTTTATAGTACGATTATTACTTCCTCAAAACTGAGAATGATTTCTTGTGATAAAATTGGAGTGATCAACTTTTGTAAAGAAGACAAGAAAAGTAACCATTACTCTCTTGTTGACCTTTGTTTGGAAGCAAATGTCTACCTACTCCGAGTCGATTTGTATTTACAAAAATGTATCGATATTGTGCCATAGATTTTTCAATGGCTTTGGATATAGAGAAGAAAGGTTCTACTGCGGCATATTAAAAAAAAACATTTTCAAGGCCTCAGATTTTCAATTTTGTTTATTTAGTTATTTTTTTATGTAAAAGCCCCTGCAGGAACTGTAAGAATGCGTGATGTAGATCTAGTGTGGTCGAAGGATTGCATTTATAGGAAAAATTTATGGGGGGTTACACATACTTTCAACTCCTCTACTGTCACTCTGGGGAAGTTGAAGGGATGGGAGGAAATTTTATTTTTCGAGGCGCCATACACTCAGAAAACTTTGTCCGTAAAATTAACTTAAAACATTCTTTAAAATAAACAAAACTTCATTTAAAAACCATTCTACTTATTTTTCATTTAAATTTATTAATTACTTTATTTAATTTTATTCATTTGTTTATTTTATTTTTTAAATGTTAAAAAATCTACGGAATCCAATCGGTAAAAATAATGATTTTTCCTTTATTCTTACCGTCAAATAATTAATGCGTAATCAACTTGTAAATATTTTTTATTTTTTCTTCGGTGGTGATTTATTTTTTTTTTTTTTCATTTTATTGAATTATGATTTTCTATCTGTATTATCTCCTCTTTCAATTCAATTATTTAGTTTTTGTACTGCAAAGCCTCTGCCGAGATTCGAACATACAACATCTCGGTTGCAAAGTACAGCTGCTTTGCAATCGAGACAATCAGAACAAATTCAATAACTAGCAATTCAAGTAAGGAGTAGCATACATACAAATGTATGTAGAAACCGAATTATAAATATGTATATACATATTACTTTATGTATGTGTAACATAAGTTACTACGGTCATTATTAACTGTGACCGAAAATCCGTGTTTATCTGTTGTTAGTTTTTTAAACAACTGTACAAATCAGTTAAAATTAAAATTTCATTCATTTTCAAACGTTTTGTCATTTAAAAATAAATGCAGGGATTACTGATGAAATAAACTACGGTCAGTTACGGCAAATATATTCTTACGGCAAGTAGTTTTGTTTGAGCAACTGGTCCCGTACTATGCCTGCATAGGTGTCCTCATATGAAAATACAAAAAAAAAATACTTAAAATCTTACGCCTTAAAAATTACCTACCAAAGATCTCAGTGGACTTTTTCTGCTTGCCAAAGGCTACCGAAAAGTCGAAGCACAATATCGAATCAACCGACCTCACGTGCATATCCATGCATCAGCAAACACCAACGAAAAGACAGGAAGAAAAACGTTAAACGATGCAATTTTATACGATCTTATCTTGAGGTTATGTTTGCTCAACGAGCGAACAAAAAATTAACTGCCAGTAATTTCATTTAATGAAACTTTTGCCAGCTTGCAACTGCAAACTTGCCCTGTAGTTTTTCAAAAATGAGAAAGGACTCATCCTTAAAATTTACTTCCAACTCGTTTAGTGTATCTAGTATTGAATTGAAGAACGGAGCATGTGAAAAGCTACTGGCTTTCACTGAATACGTAAATGGCTTTAACAATTATGTAGTATCAGAGTTTTTCTGCAAGATATATAAGGGCAGAAAAATCTTTCGAATCTATATAAATGAACAAGGGGAAAAATTACAAACAATTTTCTAAGAGTGTTAACAAAATACTCAGATTTGAAAATGCGTGGTTAAACAGTTGTTTTACTTAAGTTTGCAGAGTGCTTGTGCAGTTCTGCGATGACCTCTCCATATTTGTTAAATTTATCCTTTTCATTTAAAATTTCTATTATAATTTATCTATAATTTTAAAATTTTATATGCGACTTTAGGTTTTACTCTTTTATTGTGCTGCTTTTTCTAGAATTTCTTTTGTCCATAAAAACCATAAGCTGCTTAAGCAAGTGTTGTTATTTTAAATAAAAAACTTTTTCAGCTTTTTGTTTTTTAATTTCTAACTTTCAAAAAACCACTCATTAAAAAGGAATTTCAGTGTTTATAAATATTTCCACACACCGTAAAAAACAACAAGGGAATAAAAAACTAAAGCATAGTTATTTTTTTCCTGTTTTTCTTTATTAACCTTTAGAGCTCTGGGGAAAAATCATGGCAGCTACAATACTTTTTAAAACATTTGTAAAAAGAATGAAAAACAAACGTGAAGAAAAAAAATTATATATTTTTCAACAGTAAAAACCCGTGTTAATCTCTTAACACCCGACACAGGAAGGTGTACTGAAAAAAAAACTTCATAAATTTGAAAAAAAAAATAATAAACAACAATATGAATTATACAGCATTATCAATTAAGCCTTAAAGTAGACTGCAGAATTTTTTTCCAACTAAAAAATGTAATGTTTGAATTATTTATAAAAAAACAAAATTCTTTTCTGTATTTCAAGCTCTATGCAGAAGTTTGAACAAAAGCTTAAGCTTAATGGAAATAAAAAAAAATTTAACTTATTTTTAATAATTTTAGGGGTCATAAAAAGTTTTAGCTTATTTTAATTAGTTACCAAAAATTTTTCTGGTGGGGAAATACGGAAAATAAAGAGGAACTCTTTGTTTGCCTGGGAGTCTAAAAAGTTTAAGAATATTTTTACGTGAGCTTTCGCAATTATTGTTTATATAGATTTCTGTTTTTAATGCAGGCCTTTGCTATGATTGCTTATGTTTTTCGTTTATTAGAGATTTCTCTTCTTAGTGCAGCGGATGTGTGGCTGCGGTTTGTGTTAAAACTTTAGTTTCCCTCTGGGGTTAAATGCGCATTTGGTTATTCTTTTTCCCATTCTCGCATTCGTTATTAGAAATTTTCTTTAAAAAGAAGAATCATTTTTTTCCATTCCTTCAACGGGGATAGGTGTTGGAAATTATTCGTAAATTATTTTTTATTTTATTATTATAATAATAAATAGTAAATAGTAAAAAATTTAACTATGTCTAAAGCCGGAAAGTAACCAGCTGTTTCGTAGCCGCCACGTTTCTTATCAGCCCCCATATGTATGCATTTATTACTGCCTTTCAATTTTATTATGTCAAATATATGCTGCCATATTTCTGTGTTTTGCAGATGGGTGTTTCCCATTTCATAAGCACGAAGTTACAACTGAATGTCGTTTGAATTGTGGCAGTCCCACATACGTATAAATAACTACTATGTTTACGTATTTCGCTCAGCGATTAGTCTTAGCATTGATTTTAAAACAAGAGAAGCACATTTATGACCAAAATCAAAAATATGATTGCATATATTTGACATAATAAGACAAGAACAGAAAAAAAATAAATGAATTGCCAAAATGAGTGCTGATGAAAAGAGTAGCGGCTACGAAGCAGCTGGTAGCTAAGCAGCTAAGGTCATAATTTTACTTTCTATCTACTAACTATGTATTATTATTATTAATATTATTATTATTATCGTTTTTTTGTTCTTATTAATGCCAATTATAGTAATCATTTAAACTAGCAGCCAAGCCTGTCTGCAAACACAATAAAACTTAGCCAAAATCGATAATCCTTTTTGAATAAAAACATATTCTCAAAAAGTGATTTCTATGTTCCTGCTATAACTATTCATAACACATCGAGGGATGAAACTTTGTGATGACATGAAAACACAACTCCTGGTACTCAGTTTTTTTTTTTTTTTAATAATTGCACAACTTCATGCAAACTGCATTACCTTTTGTTGGCATAGAACATGGTTTTCGCCGAAGGTTTGGAGATTGAAGGTAGTGAAAAAATAGATGCCAATACAAATATCAGGGCATCCAAACATCTGGAGTCAAATGTTTTTTTAGGGCAAGACAGAGTGGTGAGTTATCGTTTTCGATGATGTGTTTAAGAACCTTTTATAAATTTAAATATTCAATTTATGCTGTATATTTTAGTATTTCACAGCAATATTAAAAATAAAATATTTCACAGCATAATTCAGCTTATAGTGAATTATTCGAAATTTTTTTTTTTCGTATTTTTGTATTAATAATTTGTATTAAAAGATTGCTTTTGAATATTTCTTCATTAGAAAACGACAGAAATTTTTTAGCGAGCTTTTGAAGAGGCACCAAAGTGCAACCAAGCCAATAATGTAACACAATTATTCCTGCCGGAAGTCACATTTCCATGTGTTATACAACACATCGCACGAAACACTCATTTACTAAAACAATCTGCATCGAATTCTTAATATGACAGAAAGAAAATCAAATGGATTAAGATTTTGCAAAGAATCTAAATATATGTGAACATATTATATGTTCACATATATTATGATATTGGTCAACTATAGTATTGCTGCAACACATCATACCCTTGACATATTCCACTAAAGTCAACTAAAGAATGATGCAATCAAAATGCGCAATAGTTATTGTAAATAAAGCAGTTTTGAACTTTACTTTTTCAACTAAAGGAGTGTGCAACCAAAATGCGCGATAATTATTGTAAATAAAACAAAAAGCTTTGAACTTCATTTTTCTGGCCTTTTTAAGAAATATCAATCACTATAATTTTGATACAGAAAAATACCCAGCAATGTCATTATAAATTGCAAAACAAAAAGTTTTTGGTGGAATATCTTAGGAATTTTTAATGTGATTGAAAGATCTACGACCAGCTCTATGTGTAATACAAAATACTGAGGATAGCTCACCTATATTTTTAATAAATCGGAGACATCATTGAGGTTCAAAATCATTTAGCTTTGAAATGTTGTACTTATATTGTTATACATTTTTCCTTTACGATGAATCTAACAATATAATTTTATTTGTATGAATTTAATAAACAGGAGCATGTGCCTCTTTGAATTATTGCCTTATCACACATTTTTGTGTGCCTCAGAACCCCGCCATTTTGGGAAAAAATTAAGTTGTTGTACAGTGTCGCTCGTTTGAAATTTCTACTATAATTTTCTTTTCCTTCTTTGTTTCAGTTGTTGAGTGCCTCGTTGATTTTGCAGAACTCTTACCCAAAGATTTGTTTTTCTTAAGGCTGCTACCCACCATTTTTATTTTCCCTCCACAAAAGCTGTTGCTGTAGGCTCCTAAAAAATTCAGATGCAATTTTTTTTTTTTTTTTATTCAAAAGTTGTTCGTTTGGTATCCGCTGTTGTGATTGTTTTTAAGTGTAGAAACTAGATTTTGTTTGTCTAGTTCAGTTGTTTGAGTTTCTTGAGTATTTTCTCTTGTTTGTTCACTTATTTCCGCTGTTTTCCTTTTTTTCTCATTTGCCAAGTCTTTTTGTGATTTTCGAAAAAAGAATTTCCACTGATTTTCTATTTGGTTTTTTTGTAATAAACATGTGTTTTGCATGTTTAGCACTAAGCTTTACTGTTTAACAACCTTGTTGTTAAAATTTTCAACTATACTTTTCATATAAATTGTCTTTTTTCTTCTTGGATGGCAAACAAGACAACATATAAAATTTAATGATGCATATTTTATAGAAAATCAATTGTACACAGAAGAAAAAAATACTTATTAACTTATTTTAATACTATAGTGGATTTTCGAAATATTTTTGTTCATAATAAATACATTTTTAGCACAAAAAAAATAAATAATTTCATTAAACATTTGAAAGCAAAAGTAATTTTAAATCTGCCTTCTATTTTTGTAATGAAAACTACACTGAAATTGTAAGCCTTCTAATCGCATACCATTGTATCAAACTTGTGATATTTTGTGAGAAGTTCCATAATATTTGCTACTAAATTTTTTTTCAAATCAGAGCCATGATTTTTTGAGAACAACTAAATCATGGTACTGATCAAACACATTGCAAGCAGAAAATATTCGGCACTGTATAACTCCGCCAAAGTGTACAGTAAACGAGTTTTCTATACCCTAGAAACATCCCAGAGGGGGACGTGTGTTCCACGTTCTGAATTACGTGTGGCATACTTTGTGTATACGGAGTACTCCGAATTTTAGATACATTTCACGAGTACACGAGAAAATATCCGTCTTTCGTACAATTCTATTCACTTTGCATAAGCGTCTTGTAAGTAAAACAATATACTTTCGCTTTTTTTGAAGTATATTTATAGACCTCTTATTAGACCTATTGTATATTTTTAGACATTATTAGACGACCCCATTACTAAAGAGAAATAAATTGAGCCAAGTACAAGGAGGCTGACTCGCACACCAAGGGTTCCATGCTACCAAGTGGTAGACAAAGGCTACTCCTGGTATACGGTACCCTTTAGTTTTTTTCTTTTTATTCTTTTTAGTATTTGCTGTAGCAGAGGCCAGGCAACTACGAATACTGTGTAAATTTCAAACCCCTATTTCTTGCGGCTCAAAAGTTATAGCTGATTGAACACCAATTAAATTTTAACTTTTTGCAACTTTTGGTATTTGTTGCTGTAGAGGCCAGCGAACTACATATACTGTGAAAATTTCAAGTCTCTATTTTTTGCGGTTCAAAAACGAAAGCAAATTTTAAAATTAAAGTGTGTCGCCGTACAAACGGCAACTTTTAAAATTTTACTTTTTGCTATTTTTAGTATTTTTTGTTGTAGAGCCTACGTCACCACACATCTTGAAAGATCTTGGCGTAATTTTTGATTCTAAATTAACGTTTTGTAGGCAAATAGATTACGTTGTTTCTAGAGCTTATAGTATGCTTGGTTTTATTAGAAGAAATTCAAAAGATTTTAAGAATGCCTATACCCTTAAATCATTGTATATTTCCTTGGTTCGAAGCATTTTGGAATATTGTTCTATTGCTTGGAATCCGAGTCATTTGGGTTCTTCTAATCGCATTGAACGGATTCAAAAAATATTTACTAAGACTGCTTTAAAGTTGATTTGGCCTCATGAACAACCACCGTATTTTTGAATACGGAAGGAAATTGTTGGGACTACAGTCCCTAGAGGACCGTAGATCTTATTCCTCATTATTAACTGCCTATAATGTGCTATCTGATAATATTGATTGCCCGAAAATAAAACAACATTTTATTTTTTACATCCCTCCTCGAGATTTGAGAATCAATCGTCAGTTCGAAGAATGTTTTTTCAGAACGTACTATGCAAGTAATGAGCCGATTGCAAGATGCTTATATTTATGTAATAGTTTTACCCCACATTTAAATTTTAATGTTAATATTTCAATGTTTAAACTTTTATTGTTTCAATATTTTAATTAAGTTTTTAATTGTCAGTAATCTGTAAGAAATCAATTCTGTAGATGAATAAACTAAACTAAACGAAACATCCTGTGAATATTTCAGCTCTCTTATTCCATTGGTTCAAAAGGTACAGCTAATATTAGCTAATTTTCACAGTTTCTTGTATGGGAGCAGCCTTTAGTTCTTAACTTTTTGTGGCTTGGGGTGTATTTTGTTGTAAAGCATATGGAACAGCATATCTTGTGAAAGCCCCAGCTCTCATGGCTCAAAAGTTACAATTAATGTTAGCCTATTTTTACAGTTCCTTGTATGGCAGCAATCTCTAGCTCATAACTTTTTGTTGTTTTGGATATTTGTTGTTGTAGATCCTATGCGATTACATACGCTGTGAAAATTTCAGGGACCTAGAAGTAGCGGAGCCTTACAAATTATCTTAGGCTGGATATACATTTGACTTCTGTAAGAGCACCCTGTCAGAGTTAGAGTGATGAGGGTATTTTATTTTCGATTCGCCCAAATACTGGCCTTTAGTGCTAATCAATTCCAGGGTGTCCGTAGAAGAGGCGAATACATATGATCAACCTCCAGCAACTTTTTCCCCAACATTTCTGTACAAAATGCAAATAAACTTTTAAATAATAATTTCATTACTTTCATTTTACTACTCGTTACTTATCCATAAAACCCCTAAAACTATTTAGAGGAAGCTACATGAAATTAAAATTTTTACAACATAAAATAGTGTGGCAAATTGAAGTCATTAAATCTGCATTTTTAATTTTCTAAAAGGTCCTTTTTTTAACCATGATTTAATTCAGATTCGAAGCATGAAAACATAAAAACGACAGTGAAAAGGAAACTTTAATTTATAAAACGACAAAATGATGATTATGATGACACAAAAACTTAAATTACAACAGGTCTATCTATGCCCCCTGCTTTAAATACCATAACGTGCATGCTACAACAGTAACGCAGTCTACAAGCAAAATACCCGCCAGCTAAATGGCAACAAGAAAAAATATCACAACTCGAAAAGACTACAAATTTATGCTCGACATGTTTTATAAATGTAGGGGAGAGATGGCTGCGAATCTATTGTAATAAGAACTGCTGTGTTTGTGCTCTGCTTTAGCTTCTGGCAACAGCTGCAATTTTTCACCTGAACCATTCGTTCATTCATTCGTAGCTCCAAGATGAGCTATTAAGTAACTCCAAACAAGAAAACTCTTGCTCGTTTTTGTTATGTGTGGATTTTTACTAAATTCTTAATTCTAGATTGGAAAAAAAAGGGAAATTAACAATTTTAATACAAACATTGGCTAATGCCTTTCTTTGCAGTGAGCAGGGGAAGAAACTCGTTATTTTTCTTTCTTTGCTTTTTTTAAGACGCAAAAATGTTGCATTCGGTTGCAAAAAAGCAGAAAAAACAAACACCCAACTTTGCTATGGTTGTAACACTTTGAGGTAATTAGTGTAGCTGCTGCTTACACTTTGTTTTAATCATAAGCTCTTGGCATAAAGCAAAGCACAAAAAAAAACTAAGTAAAGTATAATTCTAGTGCATTTCTCTCGTTACTTATTCTACCTCTACAAAATACTTGACAACTACAAGCATGTTAAAATTATGCTCATTTTTATTGTTAGCTATTTGATGAAGTGAAGGCATTGTGACTTAAGACAGACGTTTTGTAACAAGTCAGACATACCAGAGGGATAATAAAATTAGCTTTCTAGTAAAAAAAAAAAGTACAGCAGCAATTACAGCGGCTTTAGCTTGAAATCTTAGTTAGCCATAGAAATTAGCTTTGAAATTGTACCTGCCAGTAATTCAAGCAAAATATTCTACATCAATATACTTTATATCAATATTAATTTCAAAATTTGATCTAGTTTTGAAGTTTTTCCATTACAATTTTTCGACGCAAATTTAACTTAATAAGCTGAGGTCTATTTTTTAGACCTAGAATAATAAATTTCAATTTTCTCTTATAGCGAATAAATAATTAAGTTCAGTGTTTAACAAGTTGATTATTAGAAATCGTGTCGAAATAGTGACTTCAAATAAAATTAATATTAGTTTATGTTGATTTAAATATTACCTTAAAAAGCATTGTTGAATACACAAAAATTCACCGCATATTAAAATTAATACCTTATCACTGAAGGTGATGCAACTTTCTTAAGCAGCTCAAAAAAATACTATATTTTTCCTTTAAAATAATGTTATGAAATGAAATTAATATTAAATCAAGTCCATGTCAAATGAACAAATGACCAACTTTATTTTAAAAATAAGTTAGCTATATTTGAAATGATTTAATGTCACTTGTTTTTTTTTTAATGCTTGTTTAATTCAATATTTCGATACCTCAATGGGTATCTTCTTCAGGAATTTTTCCGAAAAAATTTCCACATGCCATAGCCACATATGGCTCTGACAATATTTTTAAATAATGTTAAACCAGAATTTTTGTAAAAGAATGTCTTAGTTTACTAAAAACTCCTTGAAGAAGCTGAATAAAAATTTAAAAAGCTTGATTTCAACAAACACTTTCCCAAGCCAAAAAAAGATCCATCTGGTTGACCTGAAACAGTTAAGAGATTCCTGCTTAGGCAACAATTCCTTAAATTTACTTATTTGGCCTTCTTTATCATGAAGATCACAATAATCTTATCACAAAAATCGTTTTCAATTCTGAGGACGTAACAGCCAACCAAACAGTCCCACAAAGAAACTCACAATTGTAAATCATAAACATCGAATATAAATGAATATGTATTGTATGGTATTTCCATGGAGTCAAGTTCAAAACAGCACGTTTGAAGATTTTCGAGTCCACTGAAGAGTTGAATAGTATCAACGAAATGTCGGTGGCGTATAGATGGTTAAAATGACAGAAAACAATTAATAATAATTAATTAATAAGCGTTAGACCTAAAATAGCACAGTTCGACTTTAAAGTTAAGTTAATAATTTTAATATTTTTTTCAATCGTACTTCTTTTTTATTTCCTTTTTATATGTCGTATAATTATTTTCTTGAGCTGAAGGTCTTTGTTTTTTTAGTTACTCGAATATTCTTGTCGATATTTCGCTCCCCTTCCGACAGCTACTTCAGGACAATAATATTGAAAAAAAAAATTATTATTAAATTGTCATAAATTTTATTGTCCCGAAGAAGCTGTCCAAAGGAGAGTGAAATATTGACAACAATATTCGAAGAAATAAAACATATACATATACACTTACAAAAAAAAAAAAAAAAAATTTCAGCTCAAAACAATAATTATAAGCGGTCGCGAAAAACCCAAACATTTTATACTTTTATTTTTCGCTACTTTTACATTTGTGTTACCAAGCCTGATGCTTACCTCGGACGGGCTTTGAACCACGACCTCACGACTGTTAACTAGCCACCTTGCCAAAGCAGTTTGGATAGATAATTAATTTCAAATTAGGTCATAATTGTTTGTACAAATTCAATATGACTTTTTTATCTATATTTTTTGCCTGTTAATTGAACCCTGGATATATTGTCATTTTAGTTACAATGGTAGGGGCTTAACAAATTCGTCTTACTTTCTTTACTTTATTTTCTGTTTTTTATAAATCCTTTCCTTTCATTATATTTTATTTATTTTTATTTTTTTCTTTTATTAATTACTCCGTCTAAATGCTCACTTTTTTCTGCAATTTTTTTCTTTTTCATAAAAAGAAATTCTTTGCTTAAATTAAAAAACGTGCCAGATTTTTTTTCCTCTTTAATATTCTACCTGATAGCTGTGTAATGCTTAGTTTAAATTAAAATACTCCCCCGAGTAATTCTTTACCGTCATAATTTTTCTTCTATTTTTTTTTATGTAACACATTTTTTTCCTGTGCAAATTTTAGTTTTACATCCCTTCTCATGCTTTTCGTAAACATATTTTGCGTGCGTTGCTCTTTGTTTCGCTTTTGATTTTCACCTCTGTGCATTTAGACATAGTTTCATTTCGTATATGTGTGAGTGTGTGCGCTTAAAATGTGCATTAAGAATGGTAAGACCATAAATTTTTTTTATACACAGCAATATTTAATAGGAATTGTTATAAGAATATGCTAAGCGAACGAAAAAAAATAAACTCGCAGCAAAATTAATTGTTTAAATCAAACTGGTGGACTGTGACAATATATAAGCCTATAAGTATACTAGAACTTTTTAATAAGGACATATTTGAAGAAAAAGGTTTCATTCATATCCTTAATTTATAATATACTTATTTATATAGAACAGTATTCTTCGAAGCATTATTTTAATTTTATAGTGGACTATATAATTTACAACTGTTATCAATTTTATCGGGCTTTCAAGTTCGATCTTTGCTTCCTCAAAATTGATAAATATTTTTTGTGATAAAATTATTTTTTAACTATATTTTTAATATAAATTGCAGTAAACATTCGCTGTAAAATATAATACAATAACTTTACAATACATTTTCATGCTCTATTGGAGCAGGTCTTCTTCTCTCAATAACCCTACAAGAACAATGACGATCGTATGACCGACATTGATAAAGATATACCCATCATCGGGTGGAGCAAAACCTCCATCATTTTCTTGAGGCCAATATGAGAAACCTGAATTTGTTAAAATCAAACATAATATATTTCAGTTAAATTCGCTTATGTACATTTATTATATGTTTAACAAAAGTTTAAGGTCATACAACAAAACTGCAAGCTCTTCGGATCCTCCTAACGAGCTTTCTTAACATCATAGAAAACTTGGGCTCTTATTTTTCAGTTTGGTTGTTCATGCTTAGTGTAGTTGTTTAATTAGTGAAGAAAAGATGTGTTATATGTTCTTAGATTTCTCGCTTCTTAGATTTCTCGACGCTCAAACGATTTTCTGTTAGTCCCGTCACCTTCTCACAAATATCTCTTTGTTTCCTTCCGGTGCTGGATTTTCAAATATTTTTGTTTTCATATGTGCAAAACATCTTAAGAAATTTTATTACATCAAAGTTCAGTTAAGCGATTTAGCTCGTGGATTAAAAATATTTATAATTTCATTAGTGAAATTTTTGGTACAAATTATCGCTCATATTATTATTAACTTAATAAAAAAATAGTGCCTACTTTTAGGCTGAGAAAAAATCTATTTTAAAAAAATACCTCCACTTTCTTTGTCTCTAAGCATGCTGCCCTCAAATTTTTTTCCATTTGTGTTTTCTTCTCATCATTATTATTTTGTAATGTGTGAAATGTGGTAAGGCTGCTGGCTGCCAGTGCTATACTTTTGCCTTTGTGATAGTCAAATCTAATTCAATGTACAGTGCTGTAGAGAAAAAAGTTTTAACACCAGGTGCTCACAATCGCTTTGTGATGACTAAGTGAAACTGATTCCCAACTAGCAATGATACTTTAAGATGAATATATTGCTTACAAAAATACTATCTCTCCTGTTGCTAAACAGTATTAATCAGAAAAAAAATTTTTTTTTACTAAAATACCATGTACTTATCTTCTCGTTATTTTTTTTCAATATTCTAAAAAACTTTCACATTTCTTTACAATTGATAGAAATTACACGATACACAATATTGAGATGCAACACATCAATAAATGCCAAAAATTACACTTTTCAACAGTCTGTCAATAATGACAGGGGCATATCTGTGATAGTATTAGTAAAAATTTGTGTCTTTATCAGATTCGGTTATGCATTTCTTGTAGAATAACTTACGTTTATCTAAACTATTATTAAACAAAGAGAGCCAAAAACAAAAGTAAAAGAAAGCAAAAAAGAAAATCGATGATTTAGTTATAGATTTTAAATTCTTTTTTTTTTTCTGCAGTTGTAGAACTACTTCTTATGACAAATCTGCTTTCAATAACAATAAAATACAGTACAAGCTTGCTTAGAAAAGCCTTTAATTATAACAGCAGCTAGTTTCTGAAATAAAATTGTATGAGTAGTGCAGTGTGTGTATGAAACCAAAAATAAGTTTTTTCAGAAAAAAAACTCTTTGAAATATTTCGTAATAAATTTTGTCTTATACGAACTCAGTAACCATTAACTCATACATTCTCTTATCAGAAAAGCTCAAACTGAATAACAGTATACCTTTCACGTAATTTTTGTTAAGGACGGCTTCTCAACTCCAGTTCGCACTGTATTTTAATACGTAAGGTCCATTTCAGGTAAAAAATAAGTAAAATTTTTCGAAACCCCTCATACATGCTGTGTTATTTTTAAAATCTTATCCCTAAAAATATGCTGTAAAACTTACACAATTTCATAGTTTTTTTCTGCAACCACCATATGCTGGCTGGTATTTGAACACAATTCTGTTGTAGCAGTTCTCTGTTTTTTTTTTTGAACACCTTGATTATGCAACTATGAACAATAACAAAAACAACAATAACAATAACAGTAACAACTGCAAAAGCAATCAACAATAACGATTCTGATTATAACAATAGCTACAGCGGCAACAACACTACTAACAACAGCAGCAATAAGTAACAGTTTTACAAAACCATATGTTACACTTCTATTTATTCACGTAACTATAGATGGTAAACGCGAGTTTGTGTGTATGTATCTGTGTTTATGTATGAGTAAGCAAAATACTGCTGGCATGCGGAAATTTAAAATTCAAATTTTTAATTTTGTGCTTTTTCTTCTTCTAGGGTTTTATTTTTATTCTAGCAAACGATTTTTTAACATACTGCGAAATTATAAAGAATTGACTGGCAGCAAAAGGGAACTTTAGTGTTTTTTATTTGTTTTTTTTTTTTTGTTGCTTATTTCGAGAAAAATTCCACACGAAATAAAATCACGATTTACTCAAGGTAGTTGATGCTGACGATAAAATAAAATTGTTTTTTTCAAGTACTTTGAACTAAAACGTAAAAAATGAACAACAAAAACAACAAAAAAGTCATGTCAAAATTATGCATGTGGTCTAGATATCGTGAAATTTTCTTAGAATATTAACAATTGTTGGTAATGTAGGGATGGTGGAGGAAGAAATGTTTGTAGAATTGGTGAAATGATCAATGACTGAAATTATTTGCTAAGCTGTCAGAAAATCATTTATCGTTTTGCCATAAAATGATTCGAAAATAGAATAGCTGTGGGATCGAAATGAAATTGAAATGGTATGAATGGGAAGAAGAATCCAAAATAGGGCAGCCGAATTGTGAAATTGGCACGAAAATTAAGTGTAATAAAATTTTAAATGAACCTGAAATTTAAAATTAATAAAATTTGAATGGAAATGGAACGCAAAGGGGGTGCACATGCAATGAAAAATATTATTTGAATATTAGCGAAACCAAGCTAAAAAAGGGTGGAAGGGAAAGAAACTTTAAATAGAGCAAATGGAATAGAAATAAAAATAAACATTATAGAAATAATAAAGCATTAGTTTTATTTTATAAATATAGTTATATAGTTTTAGTTTATAAATATAAAATGTAGATCAAATGGAAACTGGGTGAATATGAAATGATATAAATATTAAACAGAAGTTGAATGTAAATGAAGAAAAAAATATTAAAGTTTCGATTTGAAAATAGAACGGAACGAGGTTTATATGCACATAAAATGAAGTGGAACTGGAAGTAGAGCTAAAGTGAACTAGAAATGGTATTGAAGTGCAATGAGAATGCATTGAATTGAAATCCTAAAGAAATAACAATTAGAATTGGATGTAAAGGGAATGGAAATTAAGTGGTGACAGAATGCAAATAGCTAGATTTGAATAGGAATGAAAATTAAACGAAAGGGAAATATAGTGGTTATAAGATCTCAAAGAACTGAATTTTGATTGGTAATAAAATATAGTGGAATAGAATGAAATTTAAGTGGAATGCAATAGGAATGGATGTAGAAAACAAAAGTAAGGAAATTTGCATGCTAATAAAATGGAGGGCGCAAAGAAGGAGAAGAGAATGGAGCGGAATGGCTATGGAATATAAATGGGTACAAAACCTGAGTAGAAACGTAATGAAGTGGAAATAAAATATAAATGGAACAGAAATCAAATGTAAAAGGAATAGAAACAAAAAAATCAGTTTAAAGGAAAATAGAACAAAAACTATATGAAATTAGAATGAAAACGGAATGAAAATTAAATGCAAATCGAAGTAAAGTGAAATAGAATAGATTGAAATAAAAGTTGAAACATAATGAAAGTAGAATAAACGACACAAAAAATCACAAGGTATGGATACACATGCAACTGATCAAATAGAAATGAAACATAAATGGAACAGAAATCAAATGTAAAAGGAAAACGAAAATTGAAAGGAAAATAAAACGAAAGCTCTATGAAAGCAGAATAGAAAGGGAATGAAAGTGGAATACAAACCAAAAAGTAAACTGAAATAAAGTAGAAATGAGGTGAAAGTAGAATAAATAACACAAGAAATAACTAGATATGGAAAATGGGATACAAAAATAGATATAAAAACAGTAAGAAATGATGGTAGCAGAATTTAAATAAAATAGAAACAAAGTATCGATGATATGCAAATAAAATAGAATTGAAATATAAACTAAATTTCACGAGAATAGAGTAGACATGCGATGATATTTGAATGGTAATGATAGCAAGGAAAACAAATTGATATACAAATATAAATGAAGTGCAAAAGCAATGGAAGAGTGAA
Source organism: Sturmia bella (assembly GCA_963662145.1). Lineage (NCBI taxonomy): Eukaryota > Metazoa > Arthropoda > Insecta > Diptera > Tachinidae > Sturmia > Sturmia bella. Next base: position 64,772,128 of record OY759169.1, on the reverse strand, counting down.
GCTAGAATGATAACGGTATGGATTGCTAGTAGATTGGAATATTGTAAATGGCTATTGAATTCAAATAGAATAGGAATGGAATGGATATTGAATAGCATAAATGTGGAATGCAAATGAAATCAAAGAACAAATCAAATCGAAATCGACTGAAACAAAATTAGAACAAAAATTTAATGCAAGCATCGGAACGAAATGAAAATGAAACTGAAATGAAATGAAAACAAATGGGAATGGAGTAGATGAGCCACAAAGTAGAAATGAAAAATTGAAAAAAGTAAAATTTCTTTAAAATGGATAAAATTAAAATAGTTATTTTGTCGATAGAAACAAAATTGAATAGAAACAAAAGAAAACTGTAAAAATGCAATGGATATATAGAAATGAAATGGCAATAGAAAACCAGCGAAAGTGAAATAAAAATTGAGAAGAAATGAAATAAAAATTAGACGAGCCAGCAGTAATAAACAAAAATTAATAAACTTAAACTAGAATAGAAAGGAAAAGAAAAAGAAACCGGAATGAAAATCAAGTTGAAGTAGAATGTAAAAAACATGTGTTTAGAGCAAAAATTTAAATCTAACAAAAGCTAAATGGAACGAAAAGCACATAGAATACTCTTACTAATATAGACACAAAATATTAATACAGTCGCAGTCAAATAAACCAGGAAGGCAAATAGAATGGAAGTAAAAAACATCAGAAAGAAAACTGTAAAACGTATTTTATATAACAGTTTAATAGCATTGAAATGGAAATGACTTGAACATCTAACCAAAGCCAAATGAAGTATTAGGGAATGGAACGAAATTCAATTTACGAAGTAAATAGAAATTAAGCACAAGTTTTTAGCAACCCGGCGACAACCGGTTGCCAAAAAAGCATTTTTTTACCTTTTTCTTCTTAGCGTAATTACAATTGATCTGCTCTTCACAAATACGATGGATTTTTTTCTCACACCCAATATGTTACTGCTGAAATTTATGCAAAATGATTTAAAAAATGTATATAACGTTAATTTATTGAGGATTTTTTTCAGTTTTCTTCTACCAAATAATTCTCTTTTAGAAACCACATGCTGCATCAATTATTTTTCTCCTTTTTTTTGTTTCGAATAAAAAGTGAACAACGTAAAAAAAACTCAAACAAATAATGTAAATATTGGCGCGGCTGTTGCTGTAGTAATGTTTTGTAAACGTTTTTTTTATTATTGTTATTTTTGTTTAAGCTTAAGAGGAGAAAGTAAAAGAACTGTAGACGTCAATTTTCGTCAAAAATACGCTTAATATGACTTGACAAAAATGGCGCCCAAGATGGCGTCAAATTATTGTTTTGTAAGGCAAGAAGACATGGTTGGCAAAAGGTATAAATAATAATAAAAATATGTAAAAGTTTGTACAGCTGTGTGAGTGTTTCTGTTTCTCACACTGCCATGCAAAATGTTTATGGTATGCTGGAAAACTTAACGCTTCGTAAAGTTTTTATAAAAAGTTTTTTTCTTTTCTTAACATCATAGAAAACTTGGGCTCTTGTTTTGTAGTTTGGTTGTTCGTATTTAGCGTAGGTGTTTGATGAATGGAGGGATGATGTGTTAGATGTTCTTAGATTTCTCGCTGACTTTCAAATGATTTTCTGTTAGTCTCGTCACCTTTTCACAAATATCTTTTTGTTTTCTTCCGGTGCTGGATTTTCAAATGTTTTTGTTTTCGTATGTGTAAAACAGCTTAAGAAATTTTATTATATAAAAGTTCAGTTAAGCGACTTGGTTCTTTTTCCAGAAAGTTGCGTTAGTTTTAAATGCTAGATTTACAATACTTTTTCGCCTTATTTTGCTTAAGAGTAATTCAATTGTGTAGCCATGCTTTAACACTACCTTAAAAGTTTTTCACGTGGACTGAAAACAATTCCTACATTTTTGATACGAATTATGACTTAAAATATTATTAACTTAATCAAGAAATTTTGCCTACTTTTAGGCTGAGAAAACAATTTATTTTATTGTTTCGGCTGATAATGAGCAAGAAATCGATCTAACGGAGAGAACAGTTCTTTTTAAATATTAAACAATACCTTTTCTTTTCCATAATTGCAACAAAAAAGTTTGTGTTTTCTTTTTTTCCTAGAAAAACATACTTCATTTTAAAAAAACACCTTCACTTTGTTTGCCTCAAATCATACTGCCCTCAAATTGTTTTTCAATTTATTTTTTCTCCTCACCATTATTACTTTGTAATGTGTGAAATGTGGTATCTGAAGACTGCTGGCTGCCAGTGCTATTCTTATGCCTTTGTAATAGTCAAATATAACCGAACGTACAGTGCTGTAGGGAAAAAAGGTTTCGACACCAGGTGCTCACAATAGCTTTATGATGACTGAGTGAAAATCATTTCCAGCTAACAATGATACTTTTAGATGGATATATCACTTACCAAAATACTACTTCTCCCGTTGCTAAACAATATTCTTAAGAAAAGTTTGGGGAAGAAACTGCTGGCAAACAAAGATGTCATATTGATTGTTATTTTGTATGATGATGATAAAAAAGTTTTTCTTTTCATATTATGCTTGTGTTGTAGTGTCACTCAATTTACTTAGTCATTATTTTCCCATTTTCTTTTGTGAAATAGGATGTTGTGTAATTTACTTACTTTTAAATTGGAATTGATAAAAAAAAAACGTTAGAATACTTTTAAACTTACATTCTTCTGTAATTTCCATTTAAATGTTTAAAGTGTTTCCACTTAAAACGAAATGTTACAGTGAGAGGAGGAACAGCAGAAATTGGCATATGATTTGTAAAATTTAAGAAACACCTAGCAAAAAGAAAACTATTTCAACATATTTTTTTTGCCTTAAAAATTATCCTTTAATGTTTACTAAGCAGTTTAAGCAAAATTGTTACCAAACTTCCTTCTTCTGAACCATGATGGCATTTTTATTTCAAACTTAGCGACAAATGCACACATATATTACTAAAACGAAGTTTTTATATTTTCCTCCCAAGAGTTGTTGGCCAAACATCAATATAAATCTTCATTTAACAGCTTACAAATGGAAAACAAAAACATTGCATACTTTTAGGCGCCCCTTATACGGGTAATTCAAAACTTTTAAATTATCAAAACAATTCTTTCTCTGCTTCCGTTGTCTTCTTCCGTTTCAATAGACATTTTTTTTTCTTCTAAGATTTCCGTGTATGGAAAGAAATTGAATATAAGAAGAAATGGAAGTAGTTAGCAGAAATAAATAAAACTGAATGAGAGTCCCTTAAGAAAAAATTTTATTTCTTTCTAAGACAAATGAATTATTGATAATGATACTTATTGCACATTATTACCACCCGCATTTAATGGTTTGTTTGTTTCGATTTCTGCGTTATTTTAAGACCGAAAAACAGACACATTTTTTGAAATTTTGACATAAATACAATTATTGATGGCAGTTTAAGCGTGTACTCAAAAAAGTGAAAGAACAAATTTAACAAAATTTGTCAGTTCAAGTTAGCTATTAAAATAAAGATATTTGCAAATCTTCTTGATAACTTTTGTAACTTCTGAAAGCTTTTCCAAGTAACAGCTAAATCCCTTGAAGTCTTGATAATTTTTCTTCTTTTTTAAAGTATGCCCATATAAATTGCTTGTAATGACAAACAAATAATAAGTTTTTGATAGCAATTGGCATCAAAAAAAAAAATAAATAAATGAAAAATAAGTACATGATTTTAGAAAAACAAAAATTTTTTCTTTGACGATAACAACTGACAGCAATTGCTAACGCCAGCAACAAACACTCTCTTTTTTTTGTGTAACGCAAAAGAAAAAAATTTGCTAAAAGAATTTTTTAAAAACAAGCCATTGACTTTAAGATTTCTTACTTTTTTTCATTTAAGGAAGACAAGTTTTTCTCTCTTCATTGTTGAAAAGACAGTTTTTTAATGCTGCTGTTGCTTTTGCCGCGTTACTGCCAGGCATGGCTTTTCTTCTTCATGTTGTTCATTGGTGTCATTGTAGTAATAATAATATCGATTGAATATCACCAAATACCGAAACGGAATTCGTTAATAAAATTTTATTGAAATTGTAGACAACTACACATAGAAAGAGCAGGGCGCAACAAAACAAAAGAAAAGAAAAAGAGCAAATATTGCTTTGTATACTTTTTATTTGTTGTCAACATTTTTATTTTTGAAGGTCCTAATGCGTTAGACATGTAGTGTGTATGCTCGCCTGTATATGTGCAGTACGTGTGTATGGGTGAATGTACAATTTCGTTCAAAGACCAAAGTAATAAGCAAGTCCCAGAAGAATTCCTATGTCTTGCATTTTTGCTTAGTAAAAGCAGAAAAATGTTAAAAGTGCTCAAATACTTTTTTCCTATAATTTTTAAAAATATGACAATTTGTTGACATACCAAAAAAAACGAAAGAAAATTAAACGAAATGGCTTGAACAAACATTAAGCAGGTATAGAAAATTCTAAGGAAATGTTTTTAAATTTCATTAAAAAAAAGTTAAATTTATAATATAAAATTTAAAATATAATTTTTGCAAATTTTCTTCAAGAGATCATACAAAAAACCTACCAGTTTTACTTTGAGAGTCTATTTGCTTCAAATTTTCAAAAACAAAGTATACCAAAAAAAAGTAGTTCATGTTTTTTCAAAACTATTCAATATAACATTACAACTTTTTGCAATAACCCCCACTTTGCTTTTAGAAATTACGTTACTCAAAAGCACTTGATTAGCAGAACAGGCATGTGTATATTTTTAATTTGATATTTTATATTAATTCAGTCCAAAAATATACCTTACAAATGCCGAAATTTCGATGATGCTAAGCAACTTATCATCATCATATTTTAAAAATTTTTTCGAGTCTACTGATGAGTTGTTTAGCATCAACGAAATGTCGGCGGCAAATAAATAATTAAGTTAATTTTTGAATATTCAAAAAACTTGTACTTTTTGATACTTTCAAGAATACCTAAAAAGGCTGCTACTAGAAATCGATAATATTCTGTATACTGCAGAGATTTGATTTCAGCTAAAAATGTTTAATAAAAGAAGCGAACATAATCTGCGCCTAAGCACATACTTATTAAATTTTACTCATTTCCTTTCCCATGAATTTTTTTTTTAATTTGCACTTATTTTTAAAATCACTAAAAATTCTAGAGCAGATTTTATAGCCCCATAAAAATTGTCTGGCGTGAGTTTCTCTTCCTCTGTCACAATATTTATGGGCATTATGTATGTTACATGAGCAATTCCAAAGACATACGTTTTAAAATTGTCATTACTATAACTTTAACTCTTTAGCCAACGCACATTTCATGCACAATGGAATGCAAGCGAGAATAAAGCGTCGTTTTGTAGCCACACACACATACAAGCACGTCTTAAGAAAAGAGACAAATAAACTTAGTGTTAATATGTTTTTATTTTTTTATCTTTAGAGCGCTGGGACTAAAAAAAGTTATACCTTATAGATAAAAAAATTAAAGGGGAGATTTTCAAAACATTTTGTTTATTTTACTATCCATAGGTTAGTTTTTAAGAAAGCGAACACTTTTTCAATATTAAATCATTCTCAGTTAAAGTCATAAGGGACAAAAGATTGTAGTACGAAATTTGTTTTTAAGCATTTTCGTACCCAAATTTTTTCTTCACAAACAAATTTGTTTGAATTGCCCAAAAGTATGCAACATTATGCAACCCATACGCTTATGCAACCCGCATGGAGATATAAATATCTAAGCATATATTTGAAAAAGCTATCAGTATCTAAATTAAAAAATTTTATATTTTTTTTTGGGAGGGGAGTTTTTGTAATCAAATCTATTTCTATCATAATCTGACAATTGGCAGATTAGAAAGCTGCACTAAATTTTCTTTTTTATGGTCTCCTTAACACGCTTTCCTTTGATATGTAAAATGTATTCAAGTAATTTTATATTGCTTTCTGTACTTGCTGAAATCATTAATAGAAGATTGTCTTCATTTTCTTTTACCTGCCTAAAGGTACATTCACATTGAACTAATATTTGCTCGAAAAAATGTGACCACTACTTTTTTGTTACTTCGTGTTTTGAGCAAGTACATGCAGCAAACCAGTCAAAACCTATTAAGATTATACATGAAAACAAGCAGGTATGAATAGAGTGAACTATGTTTCAATAGGTTTCCTGTTCAAAGGTGCAGACGAAATAATTCAAATACTGAGTATATTGTTATATATAGGCTGTAAAATACAAATCTGGTGATTTTACGAGTATTTGAAAAATAGCATGCTTACATTTGCTTCACAAATAAGACCAAAAATTATTTTAAAAAGAGTATGTATGCTCTTTCTTCTTTTGGTGAGTAAAATTAAAAACATGGTGAGCATTAAATTCAAGACAATAATATGGGAAAATCTTTTGATTGGGTTTGTTGTCAAAAACAAAATATCGCAAATAAAGCTTTATTTTAAAATATTTCATTTAACAATTTGAAGCAATATACGTCTTAATTATCAGCAGTTAATTAAGACTTATTCAATTTTGCAAAATAATTTTTATCGGGCTTTCTAGTTCAATTTTTAATTTCTCAGAAAAAGTTCTTTTTTTATAATCCCATTTTTATTACATCTGTCACAATGCGACAATAATTGAATTTACATAACTTATGTCGAATAAAAAATAATGAAAAAAAATATATAAAACTCAGTTGTAAGCATCATCATGATCCTCTTGAAAGCGGTAAACTAGCTCTGAAGGTGCATATCATTTAATTCCTCGAAATTGAGAAAGATATTTTGTGATCAAATTGGAGTGATTGACATTTTTTAAAGATGACCAGAAAAATAAAGTTGAAGATTTACTGGCTGTAGTACATACCATGTCTGTTTCGCAACCACCACGTCGCTCATCAGCAACCAAATTATTATTTTTTTCTTTAATCAGACGTGCACAAGCACTTCTTAATTTCTTCATTCCTTCCTCTTACCTGTAATGGTTCCACCACAGGTAATCCAGCGGTAATCGAAAAATCGAAGGTACAACAAAGAGAGCATGCGACTTGGCAGAAAAGAACTGTACTACGACTTGTCAAAAGAATAATGCTCAGTATAAAATTTTTAAATATGTTTTTTTGCATGAGATCTCCGCTAAGAAGGCCGTGCTATGGGGTTGGTGTGTTCAAAAAAATATTGGGAAGAAAAAATTCACACAAAGTTGGCCCGGTTTGCCCGTATGGTAGTCGAATGTATGACCAATTGTCCATAATTTTTTCTCCCTAATATTTTTTTCGAACAGATCAACCTTGTACCACGTCTCTTTAGAGGGCTCCTACAAAAATATAACAAAGTGAAAAGTCGACAATGTTTTCTTTGATATGTCATAGGGGACATTTTTTCTTGACAAATCAATGGCATAATATCGATAAATTTTCGTTAATATATATTGACTCAGCCTAATGCATAAATAGTGCAGAATAAAAAACATTTGGTAGAGCGCTTACATTTTCTTTTCCTTGTTAATAATGATCATGTTCATGTATACTTTCTTAAAGCTGAAGCTGGCACTAGTGTAGTGGTCGTGCTTTAGTCAACAAATATTCGTCGAATGTGAACACACCTTAAGACGGCTGTAACTTCACTTTATTTACCATTTTTATTTAAATGCGTAAATGCGTTGATTATCAACATTTTTACAGTTTTTTTTTTCCTTCTTACTTCTTCTCCTTTTATGTTTATGACTTGAACAAAAGTTATATGAGAATCATGAAATGCTAGTAAAATAAAGAAAAATGCACATAAAAACACACAGGCTGGGTGTTTTGAGAATATAATAATGTATAAAATACAGAAGAAAAAAAAATAAAAGCACCTTAAATTTTACAAACATGAGATTTTAATAAACTAAAAAGCATTTGACAATCAAAACTGTAGTTTAAAGTTTCGCAATATAAATTTAAATTTTATGTTCTTGTAATTTTTTTTTTCTTGTACTTGTTCCCAGAGTTTATGTGTGTAAAATAAAACCCTATTACAGGTAGAAAGCAAACTTTGGCAAGGAAAAACCGGCAGCTCAAACACAAAGATAAGTTCATTTGTTACACAAAATAAAGGTTGTAGGAATTTTGTTCATTACATGCCGTTAAACATTCAAAAAAATGTTCTGGCTTGGAGACGAACTCTATACGAAGTTGCTATAAGCTGGCTAATAAACTGAACTTGCAACATTTGAATGAAAATCTACACAATGTTGCTCATAATGAAAGATGAAAGATAATGTGACTGTTATCCTTTAATACTTAAGCACGTTGATAACACATCATTCGTTTTCATATTGGACGTGCTTAAAATTGTCTTGTGTTTTTTTTTTTCTTTTCGTTTAATGACACTGCCAGCCGTGGAGTAGTGTAAAGAAAGTATTATTATTTCTTCTACAGTTTCGTATTTCTTTGTTTCTTCGTTTATCTGGAAGTTTATTAGAAGTGCATTCATTGTTTTATTTGTGTTTGTGATAAGTCTTTGCTCAACATTTTTGTTTTTTCAATTTTTGCAGCACCTTATTTCTTAAACCAACAAAGTTTAGATTATTTCATCTTGTCTGAAAGTTTGGTTTGTTTGCATTTTATTTTAGTTTCGTGTTTTTAATTTAAAGCACGTTTTTAAATCAAGGGGTATCTGGTTGCTATTCTGTGTGCATGTGTTAGGGGATACAAATCAAACTAAAAAAAATTTAGTTAAAGGCAGTAGTATGTATTTCACAACAACAGAGAGAAAACCCATAAACTTTTCAAATTTATATGGACTTTATTTTAAGATTTCGAAAAGTTTTTGCATACGTTATTTTCAAGCTCATCACAGTCATCATCGTCGTCGTCGTCATCATGCTGCCTGATACTCGTAGCTGTGAGTAGTAGCAGCAGCATCATTTGAATATCAGCATCTTCCTCTTTCTTTGAAAGTTGTTACAGTTTTGTTTTTCTCTTCAGGTTTGTATGTATATTGTATTTGTTTTCTCATTTTTTTTTCAATTTTACAAACTGCATCATTTGTTTGTTAAATGCACTCTATCTATCATTCGGTATTGCCTTGGAAGTTGAGACTTTTATTAAATGAAAAATGTATGAGCACGTTCAGTCTTAACAAATGATGAGCCGGAAAAAGCAATACATACAAAAACAAGAACTGACTACATCTTGCAAAATATGCAAAGTGAAAAATATATGTATGTATATGCAGCCATAAAAACAAGTCGTCTTGCACAAAAACTTCTACTCATCAACTTTTAAATACCCAAAAGGAGAGAAACAGAAGACAGGTTTATGGGCAACAAACTTTCGCATGAGATATTATTCTAATGATTCTTAAGTCAGAATATTCTTCAATATTTATTTTTACAATCTTTGTTTGAAAAGGGGGTTAATAAACTGGAAATTTCAACTTGATGGTTGCCAACAGCAAGTAGTAAAAGAATGCAATTTCCTTTTTGAATTACAGCTGTGCAAACTTAAAGAAACACTTATCGCCTAAATTAAATGCAATTTAAAAAGAAAAGCAGACTTATTACCTTGAAACGTTAAGTCTTCACCAATATTGAGCCAGTACAGGAATTGAACTATTTATGACGGGTATACGAATTTTAAACTTTTACTTGAAATTCAGTTTCTTGAATTTTGGGAAAGAGTGTCCGAAATTAGACTTAACTATTATTGAAATCTAATTTAACTTTATAATCGAACTTAAGACTTTCATTTGTCCATTACTCTGTCAGCTTTTCCGATTTTGATCACATACAATCTCACAACACAATACAAATAAAAAACTATTCAATGCCAAGTAAAATTAAAATTTTGTTCATTGTATGACCCCTACTCATTGCATTATACCGGAACTAAGAAAAAGACCTGAATATATAATTTTTGATGGTTCCTGTTTTTAAGCTGATTGAAAAAGACAGAAAACAATTAAATTGGTCTACCTGGATTTCAACTCTAGGAGCCTAATCAATTGCTTTATTCATAAATTTTTTTCCCATGATTTTATTGGAACCAAATTTGACCTTTATTGGATGTTAATACATTTGCACTTTACTAGTTGCCAACAATTTTCCCCTGCAGCTCATATCACCTTAAAACCTTTGCCCACAATAAGTGAAGCCTACTTATGGGCGCTGACGAAATTTTTGCCATTTATAAAGGAAAAAATTAATTGAAAACATTTTAAGCTGCCGTTTCTGCACATATAAAATTGAAGAGAGCGCCAAAGACAAAACTGTTGGATTTGAATCAGTTTCTATAATTCTAAACAATTTCTGTATTTTGCAGTTGGCAAACTTCGACTGATTTTCATCGAATATTAATAAAATTCCTTGCGACTGCAATTTAGTTTTACTCCATTATAATTTTGAAAATAAAAATGTGTGCATTAAAAACAAAATGCAAAGTTTTGGAGGTGTAATTGTTTTATTTTGCCATAGACTGACCATTAAGCATACATGTAGGAGCAGAAAATATTTAATATTTAACAAAATACTAATTGAGCAAATTAAAGGGACCTATTTAATGCAAATATCAAATAAACTATGGAAACAAAAAAGAAAAAGATATAAATTTAAAATCATCAGCTAAAATTTAAAATCATCAATATCCTCCCATAGGGATCCCCCGTTATATAAATTTTTTCGATATCTTCATACGTACGAAATTCAACTTTAATGAAATAAAAGTTTTAAACAGCAAGATTTTCGCAGGCTGCAATTATTTTCATTAAGGAACAGGTTTTTATTTTTCCAACCTGATATATTTTTATTTACAAAAAAGGTTCTTGTGAAAAATGTGCATTTACACCCAAAAAAAAATCGGTTTTCTCCTACATAAATATGTATAATAATTTCGAAAAACAGTATTTAACCCAAAATCCCACAAAACCCTGAGTGAGCCCCTCAAAAGTATGGTAGAGAGTACTTATTTTGCGAAGAAACAAAAGTCAAAAGTCTAACCGATAGTTACTAAATTGATTAAGCTTTTTAGCTTGAATATGTTTACACAAACATAAAAATTTTTTTGTAGTGAAATCATAGTGATACAGACTCAGGAGGCAAATAAATAAATTTTAATTTTATATTTCCGATTGCCTTTTTGCACAAAAATCTACTGTCAAACGATTCACAGCTTCACGAGAATTTTAAAATTTCTGGAAACCAATGATTTTGGAAATTAAATTCCACAATTGTACCCTATAAGTAGTGGCTTTGTCAGAGTTAGAGAAATTTTATTTTCTGTAATAGCTTCTTTTCTTTTCTCCTCACGTAAAAATAAACTTTCAATTAAAACCCCACTTAGCGTTATATGAGCGCCTTAATGGTATGCTACAAATTTCTTAGTTTTAATATGCTCAAATCTTATAAATCAAGGTAAGCTTAATGATATTGTTTTGTCTTTTATTTGGTGCAAACTATTTTTCTACATTTTCTTTTCTAAAGTATATGTTATAACTATACAGCACCATAAAAATCATAACCTTGTGAGCTTATGGCAGGCAGACACCCACTTCTTAAGGTCTGGCACAGAGAATACATTTTGCTTTACAATTTTATATCTAAACATTAAAACTGCTTACTTAACGCTTCATTTTCTCGCTTGTTTTTATTACAATGCCGAGTGGAGTATACAATATTCTTTTGCTGCCTTAATGTTTTTCGCCAACTATACCACTATATTTTTATTACTATTTGTATTGTGTACTAAAGATAAAAGTCAAAACAAGTAAAATTAAAATAGCTGCAGAAAATAATGTGTAGATTTTTATTTAAGTTTCTTTAAATGTGTTGAGCCATTTGCCGTTGTATAAAGGTATAGATATATGAAATTTGAAGCACTTTTATGACATCATAGGAATGCATCGTAAAAATTCGAGCCAGCTCAAAAAAAAAACCTATTGCAAAGAATACAAAAACCGGTTTTAAATTATAGCTAAGCACCTCATTAAGCAAACAAGCTACAACATGTATAGTCTTTATTTTCCTACTCCCTCATTAAAGCACAGCAAGAAAAGGACTCATTAAATTAATGAAAGAAAAAGAAAATTAATGACAGCTACAATATTTTAATAAAATTCTTTTAAATAACAGCCATTTTTTATTAGAAACCAGATAATTTCTTAACATAAATTACCTTAATTGTATGGCACATTTCAGCTTTTTATGTGTTGGTTAAAGTAATTTTCAACGTTCATACATTTAAAACGTGACTTCAATAGCAATTTGGTTTTATCTCTTGGCAGAAGTTTTTTTTCTCTGAACTCTGTGGTGTTTAAATAAAACACCTAAAAGTATGCAATAATAATTATATATATCTGCCAATTTCACTGTCAAGGTATTACCGAAAATTAGTTTACCAGAGATTTAAGATTACAGCATTATTGAAAATGGCGTTTCTATTTATTTGCTTACCTACTGGTATACGTATGTATGGGTATGTACATACACACTTACAAACACAGACTTCACTTATTCCCATTTATGTACATAAGTGAATGCATTCCTTTCAAAATACCCGAAGAGGAAAATTGAAATTGATGTTTTTCTGGCATTGGAAGAAAGCTTTTTCTCTCATACATAAACTGTGAGTGTAAATACTAATGTATGAATAAATTTGTTTTACACATGTGAGTTTTTTTTTATTCAATATTTGCTTTTCTGTTTTAGAGCTTTAATTTGAAAAACCAAAAAAGGAGAAAAAAATGTAAAAACGACGTAAAAAATTTATAGATTTTGTATTAAAAGAAAAAGGTATTAAATCGATTTTGTTGTTTTGCTTTTGCTTTTAAAACGGCTTATGTTACTTGGGTTTTCTATTCCTTTTTTTTTCTCTCTTTGGAATAAAGGTAAATGAACTAGTGCTCGCAATTAGAAGAAATACGAAAATGTATAGGAGTTTTGGTATTAATTTAAACATTTTTAGAATTCCTGTTTTTTTTTCAACTGCAAGGAAAAAAGAAAATATATTTAATAATCTTCAGATCCAAATACTTGCGTTGCTTTGTCGTTTATAATTTGTATATTGTCGATATATTTTTTGTTCACTTACCGCACATATTCCTCATAAGACCCATATTGTTTGATGAATAGCAAAGCAAACTTCATTACTATTCTAATTCGCGCAATATTTTAGCTAGACTAAAGTACGGTCTGTTCTAAAAATCACGATACTGAAAACCATATGATTGCAATTTCAGTTTTTTGTATTTTTGTGTGAGGGTTCCCCCTAGCTAACGAATCACAGGGTTGAAGCGCTAAAAAAAATAATGGAGAAAAAAAATTATTAAGGATCAGTTACACATTTGACTTCTCTACGGGCACCTTGGGACTAACTGGTATTAAAGGTCGGGACTATCAGCTTGTGATAGCACACAACGTGCGTATAAAACTCCAATTTTTAATATAAAGGGGATAACAAACAAAAGTAAAGCATTCAACAAAATTTTACAGTTCAAATGTCATAATATAAGGCGAAAAATTGAAATTTATCTCTGTTTTATAAACAAAGTTTTGAAGAGAAACTTATTTAAGTTGACAAAATTGATTTTAATGCGTTTGAAAGCGTTTCGTTGTGAGACTTTGAATTTGAAATTAAATTTGAAAGTTTAAAATTTCAGTTCTAGTAATAGTTTATGTTTAATTTTTTTTTTATTTGCTTGGCTTTATTGGGTGGTTTTGTTTTGCAAGATCCCCAGCATTTTAGTTCAGTAAGGAAATAAAATTGTATAAAATTATCCGCTTGAGAAATTTACCATAGTTTGGACCATTTCTTTGCAAAATATGTCACATTAAAAATACATAAAGGACTTTTACTTTTTGGGGCAAGGGTTATGTCTCTCTCAATTGGACTTAAACTTTTCCTAGGTTACATGTATACAACAGATCTGCCACCCAGGTGAATATGCTTTAGTTAAGTTATATTTTGGCTTCCTAAAAGTATACTTCACTTTATTCCACTTATTTCATACATATTGCTTTATCAGTTTCTTCAGTGTGACTAGCTTTTACATTTATATTTTTTATTTATTTATTTATTTTGTTTTTTTTTTATTTGTTAATTTAGCAATTTTTGCCATGTGATTAATTCTTATGTTTATAAATAAATATTTTCTTTATACTGAATTTTAAATTTTATATATATCGAATACTTTTCTCCCTTTTATGGTTTTTTTGCGCTTTTTTTTACAAAATTTGAATTGCTTTACATATATTATGCAGTGAAAATAACTGTTTTTATTTGATAGGGGTTTTTAAACAACATTTACATATTATTTTGACAGCTGTCAGCTCTGTTAACAATAATTTTAAAATAAACATATGTGCAAAAAGGTTTACTTTGGCAGCAAGTTAATGGAAAAACAATAAATACAGCATATTACAATCAGAAAAAAAAAGAAAATTAAACATCGATTTGTTTTTGAAAAGTTTCAAAAAACTGTGGCACAAGATAAGCAAACTTTTAAGCGTAAATTTCCATTTGACCACTGATTTACATAAAACAGAAATAAGCTTTAATATTGGCATCCTTTCAAGAAAAAGTAAATTAAAAACATTTAACTATTCTTTTATTCATAGCTTTATATGTATTAAACAAAAACCTTGTTTTACCCTTGATATAAAGCAGCGTTTTTTGTTTTGCTTTATTCAAGCAAAACTTTCCCATCCAATATTATAAAAATCTTTCACTTAGCTTAAGGTCAAATTGTAGCTGATACATTTTGTTTGCAAGAGTTTTAAAATAAGAATGAGCACTAAGCAAAGATAGCTTAAAGCAAACAGGAAATTAAAGTTGAGGTTAAAGTTTTATAAACAAAATTTTATTTTGTTAACATCCTACTCATCCTCGTTTAAACTAACTAATCCTTCCTTGATTTGCTATTTTTGTACAAAAGATACGAGATAGACTCTAATAAATGTTACAACAATAAGAAATAGGAAGTGAACAGAGAAACCTTTACTGTATTCAAAATGATATTTCAGCCAAGCAAGTTTTAGGGCTTCAAACATGCTTAGCTGTAATCTTTAAGTTGGCAAGAACTATTCTTCACCTATACCTTTTTTCTATTAGATTCAAGGGATTTTTTTCAAATATTCCATTTCTTTAAAACAAACATTTCGATTGTGTTTGTATAACATATATGCAATATATGTTTACTTTGCTTAATAATAATTTGCAAAGAAAGCCTAAAGGTATGCTTTTTTATTTTTTGCACTATAAGGGAATAAGAAACGAGCGTCTGATAAAAGGAACATGGATTTCCTTTTAGTGTTATCAACACTTCCGCAAAATAGCACACATTTTTTTAGGGAAAAAAAAATCCATAATTTAGGCCACATTTAATAATGAAAATTTATTAGGGGCGCTTACATTGTTGAAGTTTTTTTTAGCGCTTTGAAGACTTGCATCACTGCGTAGATAGCTTGTCAATGAATCCAGTGCCATGGCATAAGATTTTGTGCAAAATTGTGACCGAAGTTGTTCTTTGAAGGCGAAGCTCTTGAGCATGGCTTCAAATTGAGTTTGATGGATTGTTTTGAATACGTTTTTGAGCGGCAGGAATGTTTTCAGCCGTTCTTCCAGTACTCACGATAAATAGTGCGTCTTGTTGGCACGTTGTTTCTGGCCATAATTTCATGTAACTTTCCCGTCATAGTAATCGAAGATTGATTTTGTTTGAATATTTAATATTTGGGGTTTTCGACCCTTTTTTTTGTATTTAATATAATTATTTCCTTGGGCTGAAGCTCTTTTTCACTATAAGAATATATGTACACATATGTTTTTTGAATATTTTTTTTTTTTCAATATTGTGCTATACTTTGGATATCTTCTTCAGGACAATAATATTGAAAAATGTTTTGATTGGGATTTTTCCAGCTCAAGAAAATAATTATATTTGATTGAATATTTTATCGCTTAAAACACTTTGGGTGTTGGGTGAATATTTTTCTATAATAAATTTGCCATGTCTCTACTTCATGGCTGCCAAGTATGAACTGTCAAGACTAGTGTTTAACAAAATGGCGGCGAAATAACGTGGTCAACAGATTATGTACATAATTTATTATTATTATCCGGTTTAATTTCACTTCCTCAGAATTAGGAAAGACTTTTGTTTTGTAACAGAATTTTAGTGGTCAAAATTGTTAGAGAAGACAAGAAAAAAACTTGGTTGCGGAATATACCACGGCTGCTGCACGTCCACCACGACAGCCATCAACACCCAAATTGCTTCGAACCCAGGGCATGATCAATGACAAACTGTTATGGAGCAGCTGCGTTCAGTCATCCTACAATCTGAGCTCTTTATTACTAACTCTCTATATTTATTCTTATTGATCAACGTTCAATTTATTATTGCTAACTTTTCCGAGCAGTATTTCATTAATATGAAATTATTTTTGCTATAAAAACTTTTTTTATTTTTGATGCTAAATTATCGATAAATTTCTTAGTATTTTAATGGTTCGAGCCTTAAGGTCACTTGTTTTTTTTTTTTTTTTTTTTTTTGAAAAAACATCAAAACATTCCTGAAGAAGATATCCATTGTGATATCGAAATATCGAATTTAATAAACACTTAAAAAAAAAACAAGTGACCTTAAGGCTCGAACAATTAAAATACTATAAAAACTTTTTTGCCAAAAAAAAGGGTTTTCTTTATGAAGTTGATTAATATCAAAGCCGATTATATTGAAACATATTTGAGCAAAAATTTTATAGTAAAAAAACATGTGAATATGTGTAGGGTAGAAAATATTTCGCTAAAAACATGTCAATTAAAAAATGTTCAGCGAACAAATGTTTGTAGGCTTCATTTGCTTAAGCAATTTATAAGTTTTCTGCTTAAAGTTCCTTTAATACTTTACACAATTCATTTGCTTTAAAATCCCCTTTGCTTTATATTGTGTGTGTAGATTATATGGCAATGGATTATATTGTTCCTCTTATTTAACCTTCTGTTTTGTACAGGGGGTACCTAATTACAAATAATTACTATCATTTTAATGTTAATCCTGCAACATTAATTTATATTGAAAGCCAAAGCAATAATAAGTAGTAGTTAAAATACAACCAGACATAAACCAACACTCATGCATTCTGTATAAATAAATGTTGAACAAATGTGTGGCATATTAATGGAAACATGTTTTTAATATTTTTACTTTTAATTTTTTCAAATAAATAAAACAACATCACCTGGCTTATTTAATCCACTCGCCATGATATTAAACATTAAAACTGGAAAAATAATGAGTTCAGAAAAAATAATAATAATGAAAAAGCAAAAAAAAAACAACATTAAGCTCGCTAAAGGCAATTCCCGCGCGCGTACGCATTTTAAATACTCTAATGAGAGAAATTATACAAATATTTTTGTGTGATGTTTTCGTAACCGAAATGAAGTTCTTTTTTTGAAATTAAATAAATGTATGAAAGTGAATGGGAACAACAAAAAATAACAAAACAACTAAATTAAAATCAAATGCTAATCCATGCTTAATTTAATTATACTAAAATAAAATGTCAGTATCTCAATTAATTTATAATACGTTTACCAACAACAACAGGAAAAACATTTACAACAACAGCAACAGTATTACTTTCTAAATGTTTTTAAGCATCAACTCTATAAAATGTGCAAAGCAACAACAACAAACTCCATACATATGTCCATGTATACAACATTAGTTGGGGATTTCTAGACAATGTCCTGTAAAGCTCTTCGGCTGGCTACCATGGTGTTGACAGCAACATGATGTTGCTTATGCACATAAAACTGACTTGCAATGTTGCTGGCTGAAAAAAATTAAAACAGGAGCCGGCGACTGAGAATTAAAAACCAGCACGAGTTTCGCAAATCAAAAGAAGTACGACAAAAAAACACAACATCAAACAGCAAAACGCCAAAAAAAAAACACAAAAATAACATGTAACAAAATAAAAACACGTTGCTAAAATAAATTTTCATTTACAATTTCAATCAGCGGTAATCCTGAAAAATCTTTGTACACAACTGCCACTTTTACAACCACCCACAAAACGTACTCGCACTTTGACATTCAAACTCATTTATACACTCTATTTGCCACCCTCCCCAGTATTTACTCATTTTAAATACTCTCGTTCGTACGACGCATATTTTATGGGCATTAAGTTTATTTGATGGCGACTTTTGTGGCTCTACACCCTTCCAGACCGGCATTGTCACGCAAGCCAACTAAAAGTAACCAAAATTAGCAAAATGGGAAAGAATAATATCATATTTATTGAAATTTTTCAACTACATACATTTATGTTAAATTGCTTTTTCAGGCTCAAGTTCAACTCTTGCTTTGTCACTTTTAAATCAATATCAATTAAATAAAGAAAAGTAAAATTTTTATAGCTAGGTGGACAAGCGACTGTTTCTGGGTAGCAAACACCCTTCATCGGCACCCTACGAACTTTGGACGTGTCAAAATTTTTATATTTAGTGCTATAATTAAAATTGCTTTTTCAAAATTGCAAGCCTGAGCCGACAAAATCAATTACAGCAAGAAGTTTATGTAGTTCACTATAAAATTAAATTAAGGAAACCGTTGTTATCACCGCTACAATAACAGTAAACACAAAAAACAATGGGAATTTTTTTAGATATTGGTGAGAGAATATAAAAGTATATTCCAATCAACAGAAAAAGACAGTGATAAAAGTGAAAGATAAAATAAAGACAGTCAATAATGAAGAGACCGGCTGGTAGAGAATGGTTATGCGCTGCTGCTTAAAAACGGTATACAATTCGTCATGGCCTGGGCTCGAAGCAAATTTGGATGCTGTTGAGTGACGTAGTGGTCGTGAAATAGACATGGTATGTACTCCAGCCAGCAAGTCTTTAACTTTACTTTTCTTGTCTTCTTTAAAAATGTTGATCACTCCAATTTTATCGCAAAAACAAATCTTTCTAAATTTTGAGGAAGTAAAAACTGAACTAGAAAGCACGATAAAATAATTAAGAAGTTTTTCAGGTTGAATAAAGTAAAAATATTCCAGTATCATTTTGTAAAACAAATGCCAGCATAATAATAGTTTGACTACTCTCTTCTGCGCAGTTATGAGATACAAGCTTTTATTTTATTACTTAAACTAAAATTTCAAAAACACTAACAAAAAAATTCTTTATACTTAAATCACAAATTCGTACATCTTAGTCATACTTTTGGCACACGCGCCCACACAAAAACACAGTATATGAAAGAATCATATATCCAAGTACTTTTGCTCTATCAGCAATAAAAATAAGGCATTTACCTTTTGATTTTCATAATTGAGGGCTCATGAGATTTCTGAAAACAGCAGCTTTTTAGTTCAATGATAAAATCGAGATATACTTCTTTCTAAAGCCTGACGAGAAGTGGAGCAGCTTCGAAATAGCTGCTAATGGTTTAAATGTTTTCTTTATCTTGTTTAACTTATATTTCGAATTTGTGAATAGCACGGAGTACCCATAGACCTTTACATCAAACTTTTTGTGCTTAAATACACAGAGTGCACAACAAGCCTATACTAGCTTAAGTATATGTCGCAAAAATAACCCTCGAATCAACCTAACCGAACCTTAATATAATTTATTCACAACATGAATATAGAATGAACTTAAGCCCGATAAAAGGAAAGCAAATAATCAAAAATGTTTATTACCTATTGAATGTCCTTTTTGAGAAAGTTCTTCAGTGTCAAAAAATTTATTAACAAACATTCCTGAGGATGGTTTACAAAGTAAAAAGAAATATTGAACATAAATTGTTAATTATACGAAGCGACAAAGGTAAACATATTTTCTTACCATATATAAACACTATGCCATATAAACGCTATACAAAGTAATAATAGAAAAAAAGTTCGAATAATAAAACTAATTATTATTAGTTTTATTGGCCTTTTTTATATTAAAAAAAAAACTAAATTACCACAATCCCAATTATTAGTTTGAAAAAAAAAAAGTGTATTTCGAATTCGTCTTATCGTTTTGTAAATCATTTTCAATTCCATTACATTTGTTTGCACTTAAATTTTATTTATCTGATATTTTGTTATTTTTATTTAACTATTGTTTTATTTGAAAGCCTAACTGCAGGCGTGCAAAATTACAAATAAAATATAAAATACAGAAAGAGCTCTGCAGAAAATGAAAACGAATCAGTATGGGTGTGAAAATTTAAATCCTGGCAAATGACAAAACCAAACAATTTAAGCACGTACAATGTTGGAGCAACAAAATATAAAAACATTAAAAAGAACTGAAAGCGTAACGGGCTACTAACAGTAGCAAGCACACTCGCCACCACTACTTGCACCCCCCGCAAATCGAAAGCAGAAAAAAGAGAAAAGCAAAAACCAAGACATTAAATCCTTATCACTCTGTTTTGTTATTGTTATTAAAGGTCTTTTTCCGTCTATGGCAACAATAAGATTTTGTATATTTGAGTGCGTAGCGTTGGATATTTGAGTCTATTAAAGTGGGTGCTCATACACAAGCAAACGCATATTCTTTTATAGCAGTCAGGCCATTATTCTCAATTTAAATTGTAGACGTTTTAAGAGAGGAATTAAACAAACTAACTTCCTTTGACTGGCTTGGGTATTTGCGTGTGTGTGTGTGTGTGTGTGTGTGTGTGTGCGTATGTCTGTATTTGGGTTTGGAAAAGAGTCAGTGAGTGTGTGGTTTGATGTCGGTAAGCATTTGAGCTGTTTTTCGCATAGTGGTAGTAAAAGTGTCCTTTTTAACTAATCCCATGTCGATTAAATGTCTGCCACATCTACTGTGTTTCTTTTGCTAGCCTCACTTACTCACACTCTCCCTTTCTCTCTCTCTCTCTCTCTTTCTCTTTCTCTATCTCTCTGTGTGTGAGTCTATGTGCCTCCACTTTTTTCATATTGCGCTTTACGGCTTGACTGCTTACTACTGGCTTGTTTTTGTGACGTTTTAAAAATTGTTCCATTCGCCTGGATTTCACTTGATTTTCACTCACATGTTTAGCAATTACTTTTGTTTATTTTACACCACTGTCGTAGCAGCATTATTTTAAGATTGCTTACAAAAACTACAACATAAGAGCACAGAAACTATGCACTTGAACCTTTTATCAACTGCTGTAAGTTGTAGAGCTAAAATTATAAAACACGCAAAAAAAGCAATAATAAAAATACTGAAATAAAACAAAAAACGTGAAAAACAATTTCAAGTAGCTTAAGCAGGATTTAAAAGAATAAAGAAAAAATAAATTCTCCTGTTTATGCAACCAAATCAAACCGCACAAGTCTAAGTATTAGTGGAGCTTTTTCGAAAACTGGAAGACAAAATAGCAAACAAGAAAAAGCTATTTAATATAGTTTAGCTGAATTGTAATAAAACGCGAGAAAATTAAGTAATTAAAAGTTAAAAGTGAAAAAATTACTAATTAAATTTACACAGCTGAGCTGAATAAGATAATAAAAGTTGGCAAAAGTGAAATGTTCTTTAGATGTTTGTGAATGACAATAAACCATCAATGTTGATAAGAAATAACGAATTCAGCTAGCTGAATACTAATGCACTAACAAATTTGATTATTAAAGTTTAAAAAATTACTAATTAGAACTATTCAGATCAGCTTAGACGAAGTGTATCGGCTTTTAGCTCTACAAAAATATCAGCAAAAAAAAATTTCGCTTTCGATTTCTTAACAACAAAAAGAAAATCAGATTGAGGCCTTAAATTTCAAGTACAGTTAAAAAAATATATAACTTAATAATTAATATACAAAAAATTCGTTGAGCTCGTGTTCATACGTAATTCAGCTTATCTGAATGGTAAGGGCATGCAAGCAAGTTGAATCATTTGAGGTTAGAAGCGCAGAAACTCTTGGTTAACTTTATTCAACTCTACTGAGTAATAAAAATATTGAGATTAAGAGAAGAAAAAACCGTGAGTATAGGTATCTCTAAAAGTCGCTCTTGAGAGCAAGATTTTTGTAACGGTTTTTTTTTTCATTATTATTGTCTTGAAGAAGATATCCGAAGGAGAGCGAAATATTTACAAAAATACTCAAATTCTCTAATAAAAAGACCTTAAGCTCAAATAAATATATAAAATATAAGAAAAAAAAAGGGTCAAAATAACTAAATATTAAATAGGTTTTAACTTTCTTAAATAAAAAATATATAAAAACTAAGTGTAGTGAAAAATAACACTTCTTACCTAAATATCAATAAAATGAAAGAATATTAAATAATTAAGTGAGAAAAATTATCAGTTAATAATATTCAGCTGAGCTGAATACCCCAAGTGTGTAAAATGGAAAAAACTGAGTGAATTTCAGTTCAAAAAGATTTTTAAGAAGAAGATTATTTATAACTGTCGGTTCTTGTTAAGAAATAATCATAATAAAAATAAATATTAATTAAAAAGAAATCAAAAAAAATATATAAACTAGATTAGCTGAATGATAAAAAAAATGCCTAAAAGTTGAATACTTACACAGGCTTAAAGTGAAAAATTTCTGCATATGAAAATTACTCAGCTGATCTAAATAGCATATATAAGCTAACAAAAAGTGATATAAAGTGACTGAGCCTTATAGTGGATAACTGTCTTTTCAGGAATAAGATTTCCACTACGTTTTTTTATTTTCATTAATGAACTACTACTTATAAATACACAAAAATCAAGTGAAGTAAATAACATGTAAGAATTGGATATATCTTTTTTCTATATATATAACAAAAGCATAAAAATGAAAAGTGAAAATGTTCTTAATAAAGTTTATTCAACTAATCTGAACGACACAAACATGGAAGTTAGGAAAAAGGTATAAGTTTTTTCAAGGACAAAGTAAATTTTTTTTATATGACATAATGAATAAATTGAATAATAATTAACAAATTTAAATCAAGTTGGCTGCACAAAAACAATATTTCTAAAAGGAAAACTCCAAAAAATGGACTTAGTGAAATTATTCTTCCTGCAGGGTTTTTCAAAAAAAAAATTGAAGAATGCAAGTGTGTTATCATCAAAAACAACTCTTGAAAAGGGAAAACCAATTATTGCTGGCAATTTTCATTCCTGTTTCATTACTGACCCCACAAGAAATTCTTTAATTACAAAAGTTTTCACATAATATTTCGCTAAAGCCAAAGTTGTTATTGCCCCCATCCCCATAAGTATGCTTTGCATGACACTTAAAAAGAAATAAACTTGAGCATACACGTTATGCATTGAGAGCTTTAAAAGATTTCATTTTTGTATTTAATTACGTTTACAATATAATTAAAACGCTTCATTTATTTAGCACTAAACTAAAAAAGAAAAGAAAATTTTTATTTTCATTAATTAAACTCTAATCACTAAAGCAAAGTAAAAGCAATGAAATTTATTACGAAAAATGTATATTAAAAAATATTATAAAAGTGTTAATATTACATTGTTGTGCTTTTGTATAATGTTTAATTAAAAATTCTTTAGTACTTTGTTTTTCGTAAAGAATTTTCTTTGTAAATGAACAACAAAGCACTTGACTGACCTTAACCCTTTTTTTTTTTTTTTTTTTGGTTACTAAATGATCTAAAGTCAAAGTGGAAAGAGTAAAATTAAATTAAAAACAATAAAGAGAAAACAGAAAGGTACTGTAACTTTTAATAAAACTTGTATATTGCTTAATAAAAACGGCAGCAAAAATAATCCAAAACTGGGTTTTTATCATTTTATAGCAAATCTGCAAAGCATTAAGATGTCTTTTTTTTATTGCTCATGAACGAGACACAAAAAAATCTGAGGACTCATGTGTCTCGTTTTGCTTTTAATTTATTATAATTTTTATGTTAATCCATATATGAGCCATATTTATAGCTTACTTTACTTAAGGAAAAGTAAACACACACATGTGCTCTTTTTCATCTCATTTGCACTTGTCACCCTTCCTGCGTTTTAAAATGGCAAAAAAAAAAGTAATTTCCTTTAGCTTTAAGGTTGTGGTGAGGAAATGTATTTTATGAAAATAAGTGACGACTTGTTTCTTCATGTACTTTGTACATAAATTTTCTTAATATTGTATATAATTTACATGCAAAAAACCAAGCCCTTGATTTTTTGTTACACATGCAAACTAAGCCCACATTTTTTTTTACTCTTCGACAAAAAAAAAATTGATCCCATCCATAAAGAATGCAATTAAATTTTCACTTAAACGATTATCATTTGAATCCCATATAGCTCTTACACTTTACATACAGTAGATATTTTTTAGTTGTTCGTATAGTTGGCTGTGTGTTCTATGTATATGTGTGTGCATGTGTGTTATAAAACAAACATTTATTCTTGCTTACCGCCACCACTACAAAAACACAATGCTGAATAAAGTATTTGTATGTATTTACAAATAAAAGGAGGCATACAGATAGATGTATTGCATTCACTTATGTATGTATAGTTTTAGATCTTACGGACCAGATGTGGTATTCTTACACGGGTTACTAATCGAAATAGAGATCCCCGTTTGATCCGGAGGATGTGAAGTGATAATCGAAAACTAAGCAATTTTGAAAGTTTTGAAATTCATTTTTAATATTCAAAAATGAATTTGTTTCCAGTTCAGCGACATGAAGTTAAGCTGCGCTTAAGTACTTTTAAAGCAAAATCAAATGTCGATATGTAGTCTCTGTTTTAAATATTATCGCGCATGCGCGAATAAATTTACATAAACTCTTTTAAAACATCAAATTTCGAAATATTTTTAGTCCTGTTCTCCAAGTTAAGTGCAGAACAGGATAAAAAATAAGTTTTACTTTAACAGCATAAAACTCTATAATATAAATTAATTCTCGAATAACATCTTAAATGACTTAATATTAGCAAAATCACTAAAGATAAGCATTAAGTTTAGGGATTTGATGCTATTTGTGTTTGGAAATCACCTGATTTGAAGCAACTTGCTTTTCACAACAGCCCTGCTTATTTCAAATATATATTTATTGGTGCATTCCCTTGAGTAAGTTTTGCTGTAATAATCGAAACCCTTTTTTTCTATTGTTTGATCAATTATTTAAAATGGGCGATTTCACATAATAAATAACTCTTGGAGTTTTGCTGAACTAAACGATAAATCGAACAAACCTGCTCAGAGCCAAAACTACTTAGCACGAGTAGTATCAAGCAGATTTTCTCTATAAAATGATTTTAGACTGAGGGTTATTTCAGCAGTAAATCTTGTTAATTTTATTAAAAAGAAAAGCATATAGATTCGAGAAGATCCACATTTGTTTTACTAAATTTTCATAATTTTTTTTTTGCAGCATAAAAAATCCATGGAGAAGAATTTACTTATTATATAAGGTGGTCTTGTGAGATGTATAAAAATGCGATTTCCTATTGACCAAGTTTTTAAAAGGTGCCTTCATTAGTTGATTTCATTAAATTCCTGATGATATTGTGAAAATCATGCTCTTAGTAGTTTTACTTTTCTTTGAATGTTCTGATCGTTAAGTTCCTTGAGTGAACAACTACTAACTTTAAGGATGAAAATTCAAATCTTTTAAGAAAGACTTAAAAAAACAGGTAGAATATAAAAAAAAATCTCAAACTTCCTTCTCAAGCATAAATAAAATAATAACGTTGCTTCTTGAAAAATAACACCACAAAGATGTCTTATTAATTCATTAGATATTTATTCAGTAGGCACTAGGAGAAATGTCAACTAAATGTTTGGTTCATAATTATCCATAATGAAACCCTTTTTAATATACAGGCCCAAAACTAAAGCAAAAGAGCTAGTGAACAAATTATATAACAAGCATTTTATTACTGAATCGAATGGTAATGATTTCTTAAACAATGATAAAAGTCTAACTGCCATTTCAGGTAATACCAATAATCTAATTTGTGAACTTGATCTAACTAATAAAAACATTAATAATTCAAATAAAATATATATGAGAATTGCAAACTCATAATGGAAGACTTTTTGCATCTAGATAAATAAAATAAATAAAATAACAACGCCAAAATATTAATAATATTTGTCATAAACATGCTCTTTTAGTAAAAGAAAATTTTCAACGTCAACATTCTTGGAAACGTCGGTTTCAGTCCTCAAACACAATTTGTTTGCTTAAGGAACTATTTTAAAAGATAAGCTTAAAGGAAATATTTATATTACACTAGCTCACCCGACCCCACGTTGCTGTGGCTTCTGCAATAGTTTTACCTGCTGTTTTTTCTACCTTTTTCAGAAGCAAAAGAAACTAAAAAAATCACTCGAGTTATAAGAAAATTATTCCTTTTTCTGAATTTGATTTTGAATTTCATTTCAAGAAAATAATAAACTTATTTCACTACCAAACACTTTCAAAAAGCAAACAGAATTGGGGAAATCGGTTTATAAATTACATAAATTTTTCGGTATCGAGAAAAATTTTGCTTAACTTAACTTCGAAAAACTTGCTTATGTTTGTCATTTTGTTGAGAAACACTTCCAAACAGGAAAAAGAAATCTTAAAAATTGTTTCAAAAGCTATCTGTTAGATATCGAAAAAATTAGATTTCGAAAAAAGGTATTTTTTCGATATCGAAAAAGTTCGATTTCATAAAAATGTCTTGGATGATTTTACCCGCAAACATTTTTTTAAAACCAAAGCTAATTCTAGAAATCGCTTCATGAATTACCAGTTCGATTTTGAGTTCTATTTACAAATGTGCAAAATTTGAACAAGCCCGTTCGACTATTAACACGAAACATCATCGTGGCAGTACATTTTCTACTAAATGTACTCCTTAACCCACATTAGGTACTTGCCAAAATATGTTTTAACTGTCACACTGTGCTGCTTTTACCCAAGACCAATATTATTATTTTGTTTACTTTTTTTGAGATATTAAAATGTGTTTGCATTCAAATTAAAAAACACATTTTTCTTATGCACACTCACAGTCAAAAAACATTTATGCACTGACACATGGCTACCTACTCGTATGTTAATACGTATTTGTTTAACTCCACAGCATGAATATGTGGAAATGAATGAAAGTACAACACACATGTAGAAGCACGGCAACAGTGATGAGAAAGATGATGATGATGAGGTTGGCAGCGGTAAGCCTTATCTATTAAAACAGAAAAATTGTTTGTCTTTGGGAAACAATAAGGACCTTGCAACTTGCAAAATGAATTGTATGTATGAGTAAATGCAATTGCTTACAAATCCTAGAATTGTACATGATTTGCAGCAAACTTGCATACATACATATGTATGTATGTATGTATATGCATATAATAACTCTTACAAAAGGCAAGACCCATTTGAGGTAACAAGAACAAGAACAACTGACAAGTGTTTGTTGTAGAGTCTATGAATAAGAAGAAGTGTGGTAAAATGAATAGAATATAATATGGTCAAGTTTGAGGTTTTAATTTTTGTGAGTGTATATTTGCTAGTGATAATTGCCTTTGAATAAGTGCAAGTTTGCATGTGTGTACATGTATAAGCATACACATACATACTTGCCCAAGAATGTTTGTAAAGGTAGCTAAAAGATAAGTCTGTCTATTTACCCATATACATTAAAATACAAGTCCTTTTCTTTAGCTTTTGTATAAGGTAACATTTTATAATACCTTATTTGGTTATGTATTCATAGCTGCCCACACACACACACACACACACACACACACTCGTGCACAAAAGCTTTACAACTGTGTCTAGGTTTATATTATATAATTCAAAACATATTACCTCAAAAACCACTTAAGCTATCTTATATAATTGCTGCTTTCGCATCGTACATTATATAGATACCTAAAAGTATGCTACACATAATTGAAAGTTATATGAACATGGCTGTGTATGTACATATACATACATATACATATAGCTAAATGCAACATATTATACCACATCGTATAAATTGAGCTTCAGGAGTTGTATTGTATTTGACACACGCCTAAAATCTCATTTGTTCATTGTATAATATTAAGACAATAGCTTTCTCTCGCAAGCGTTTATTTGCTTAAAGTCCATTTTCTTTACAACTGTACAAATTTTGCTAAAATGCCACATGCTTGGACAGGCGACTACATTAACTTCTCTTACTACTACTTCTACTTCTACTACCACTACTACTATTACGTGGCTCACCTCATTATTATCAAATACATATATCATTTTCAATAAGGACCTTTAAAAGCCGGCTTTGCCGGTTGCCTTTCATATCAGTGAGGTGGCGTAGAAACAAAACCCTAAGTAAACAGCAAGCCATTGGCATATTAAAAAATGGAAATAAACGGCAAAATATTCAACAGAAGAAAAAATAAACAAAACCGAAACGTGCCTGTACATTATTAGCAGACTTAATAATTTTTAATTGATACATTAAATGCAAAGTACACAAGGCCAGGGCTTATAAAACGAGAGAATAAGAATGGAAAACAAAGCCCAGGCAGCACAACTGTTAGTAAACATTTGTTAAAGGGCAGTAAAGAGCATGCGATTGCTTTATTAAGCATTGCCTGTGTTGGGAAAAACAAATTAAACGAATTATATAATTAAGCACTAATATTTCCTCGTTTTTCTTTTCAAGCAAATATGTACTTTATTTAAGAAAAATAAATAATATCTAATAATTTAAGAATATTTAAGACCTAAAGATTGGCTTAGATTCTATTCTTGCAGAGCTGTTTAGATTAATGACAAATACAAATGGTAACCACAATTTGTTAGTTGAGTAATAGTTATAAGTAATAGTTATATAAAAATGGTAGAAAAATGATTCTAATGGTAAATTTTTCCCATTCAAATACTGAAATTTAGTTGATACGAGGGCTGCCTTTTAGTTTTGGGTTTAGAGAACAAAAAAAAATTATAATCATCGAAAATCACTTCATTGTTTTTCAAAATATTCCCCATAAAGATCTATGTACTTTTGCATCTGTTTGAACCAATTCCATGTCGCAGCACTTTAGCCACTCTGATTGAGCTATCTCCAAAACATGTATTCTAAATGCAGCAACCGCTTCTTCATGGGTTGAAAAACGTTGAACTCTTTGTTTGTTTTTTTACGTACGCTAATAAAAATAAATCTTTCGCTGCCAAGTGTCTAGATTATACGGTGCATAACTCATCAAATCGATGTTTTAGCTGCTCAAATATGCAGTGGTTTGTGTCGATGTGTGAGAGCCCGTATTGTTGTGGTGAACAGTGAGCCACCTTCGGCGGTTGGTTTTCCTGATTCTTTAGAAAACAATTGGCACACAAATCATTGAGTACTAATCAAAAGTGACGGTTCTGCGTTGTTCTAGTGGTACAGTTACGACATTTCCAATTTTTCCGATAAAACAGGTGACCATTTGCTTGGAAATGCTGCGTGCGCGAATAGTTTTTGTTGGATTTCGCTTATCTTGAATCACCCACACAGTCGACTGCTGTTTAATTTCTAGCTCATACTTGTGAATCGCGTATTCATTATACGGATAATGAATCGTGCATTCGTAGAATCGTCACGATGTTATAGACGTGTTTCGAAGCACGGCGATCGTATTTTTGAGAATTTTTTCGACCAATCGACTCGAGCCTTTCTTTGAGTGATTGACAAATTGTGCGGTATCCAGCGCGATCAAATTTTGTTTGTTTTTGGCAGTCAAATGTTTATGCAATATTGAATGTATGCTGGTCCCACTAATGTCTAAGGATGTCTCAATCTACCGATAGATCACATGACGATCATGCAATATCAGTTCGCGCGTAGTATCAATGGTTTTAGGAGCAACAACTGATATTGGACCACCTTCGCGAAATTCGTCTTGAAGTGAACTATGAATACGTTTAAATTCACCATACCGTCAATAAACACTGGTCTTTAATGGAGCTTTATTGCCAAAAATTTAATCAAGTTCATTCATTGAATTAAGTTCATCCATGCACTGTTGCTGAGTCAATCCAATTCGAAAGTGAAACTGATTTGAAATCACAAATATTGTACAGAAGAACAATTCTTGCAATAAACAGAATATTGACCCAATTGAAAATGTTTAACTAAACAGATTATTAAGAACTTTTAGTAAATAAAAATTATGAATAAAAAAATATGGAACTATTTGCTTTAAAAGATGCCATCGTTGTTCAGTAATTCATTTGTAGTTGCCTTTAAATAATATAATAATGATTTTTCCCTTAAGACAGCTTTAAACATATAAAATTTATCCTTCACATATTCTAAAAATATTCTTAAGGAACTTTCTTATCTTCATAAGCCCAGCTAAATGCACCTTTTCTTTACACATCGTTTGTTTTTTGCCTTTTTGTTCACTTAGTCGTATGTACAAAACTCTTAAAAGTATACTTTGAAGTATATACATTCAAGCTCGATGGCATTTTTATAATAGTTAAATATAATTTTTTTTATAATATAAAAAACAAAAAATCATACTTGACTGCTCTTAAAAAACTGTCAGTCTTTTCCATCCACTTATTTGTTGTACATGACTGCAAACAACAGCATAGCGAACAAAAAAAACTGTTGCATATCCAAACGGGATCTAGTCATTATTTTTTCAAATGACGTAATGCTCATTTCAGGTTTGTAAACATGGACAAGAGATTGCTTTTTTCTTATTTTGTTTGTTCTTAGCAGTGCTATTGCCATGAATGCACTTTTTGAAAAGACAACCAGGAAATATTGTTTAAATATTTATTTAAGAAATTAAAAACAAAAGAAATGCTTATGAAAGCACCCTTAAGGTAGGCAAGGAAACCAGAAATTAAAATTAAACTTAGGAAAAGTTGACTTTTAAATGTTAAAAAAGTTAAGAATTAATGTGAAAAAGTAATGCCTCTGAGGCACCAAAATATTATCTCTTTCTTAATTGTTTTTTTGCTTTTATTAACATGCTCTCTTTCTCTTGTTTTCTTTCTAGGTAAGTTTCCATAGTTCTGAACAAACTAACTGCAGCATGAAAGTAGTAAGTTTTTTTAACACTATTCAATTATAAATTTACTTTTTTTTATTACTTTATTGAGGGGGTTCTCAACATTTACTCTATAATTGGCTAGACTTGTTGAAATTTTTACTTTATTTTTCTTATTTTGCTGCTAGAAATGCTCTCAATTGATAATTAATTACCAAACAATCAATTGCAAAAGTACTTGCAACTGCAAAAATGATAGAAAAGAATTCAAAGAAAAACTTATTGTGCCCTTAAGAAATATTTTTGTAATTTATCTTGCTGTTGAGAATGAAATGAATGGAAAAGACAAGGAAATGAAATTTAAAAACAGAGGGCAGAAATATATTTAAAAGCCGACATAAAGGGTAATAAATGACTTAGAAAAATATATGGATTTAAGAAATAGTAGAATGAAAAATAGTACACCAGGAAAGAAAAAACTTTAAATCTTTCAATAACAAAAATTATATTTTAAGCTGCAGTAAGGTGCCTTCACGTTGGTAGTCTTAAAAAAAAGTTCATGTTGACTTAAATATATATAGTCTATGCAAGCGCCTGTGCAACATAAGCACCTAGTTGTTAAATTAGGATTTCGTTTAAGTAAAATTTTAGCTGCACAGCTTTGAAATTCTTTCAAGCTCGAAACTACCTTGCGAACATAGAGAAAAAATTCGTTTCAATACATGTAAGCTAAGGCAGGTTTTTGAAAAAAATGTGCTGCCTGCTTTAAGGCTCCTTATAAACTTTAAGGCTTTCCAAAAAGCAATTATAAACTAATCTTCAATCTCATAAAAGTAAACTACAGCTCCCTATGTTCAGCTCTCTCCAGCGAAAGAGCAAAGCATAAAGGCAGAACGACACTGCATGGTTTGGCAGATGTGTTGGAATTGAAAATTAAGTGCCTTGAAAGCAAATATTTTGATTTATCATAGTGTTCATGGTGCAAGAAGCTATCGAAGAGCTTATGACACAACACCGATTGCCAAATTGACTGCTCCATAAATATGCATACATATGTATATATGTACACATGTGTGTAGATCAAAAATTGTTTTAATTTAATAAAACAAACCCAGTTGCACATTTTTTTTTGTTTTTATCATATTTAATTTTTTGTACATACAAATCGACCCGGCCTAATGCACATTCATATAAGAAAAAACTACCTGTTGTTCAAATACTGAAAAACCGGTTAATGTGTTGAGTAATGTTGAGTACCCAAATGAAAAGTATTGAGTATCAGTGTGTAATAAAAAGTAGTAGAATTCACTAGAACCATTTTACAGCTCGTTTATTTTTTCGTTTTCTTCTTTAAACATTGTAAGAGCTTTAATTTTTTTATAAATATACTTCAATTCAATATAACAAATTTACATAGAACAGCGGATTCAAGGCCAGCAACGTCATACTAGTAAAAATATCTATAAGACTCTTAGCAATTGGAAAATTTATCAGGTATCCATTTGCTTATTTTCTGTGGACTTTCTACTTCAATTTCTGTGGTAGCCACATTAAACCTGGGCATATAAAAATACCAGTTTCACCTGTCTCCATTCCGTTTCGCAAATCTCCCTTAGCTCTATACACTGGGAGACCAGCCTACACTTTAACACACACACACACATACATATGTCTGTACATCCTTTTTCTGGCATTCTTAACTATTTGCCAAAGAAAAATCCACAACTCCCGCGCACTTAAATAAAAGGAAAAAGAGGAAACGAGCATATAAACTGAAGCGAAACAAACAATAAACACAACTCGTTTAACTCTTTCAATTAAGAGTTTCTACACAGAAAAAAAACATCAAACAAATATAAAAATAACTTTAGAAAATGTTAAGAAAACATAAGCAACAAACAACATCATGACAGGAAATTGCCTCAATAAGAACACAAAAAGTTAATAAGAAAATTTTCTATCAAAAAAAGGAAAAGAAGGGAAATGAAAACAAAGAATAATAAAGAAAATACTAATTTAAGCGAAATCAAAAAGAAAAAAAAGAAAAAACAAATGCACACAAGAATGTCGAAGAGCAAAAAAATAAAAAGGATGGAAAAGGGGTAACTTAAGAATGTAACAGGATATCAATTGTATGTTTTCCTTAACAAAAAAAACAAACAGCAAAATTCTCTGCCTTTTTGCAGCATATTTGATAACGAACGAAAACATTTTCGCATGGCTGTTGTTCCGCTCATCCCCTCCATCTTAAGCAATTCTAATGAGAAAAAAAAAAATCAGCAATTATTATCTACGCAACGAGAGAAAAAAAATCCATCAAAGTGGTTGTCTGTTTTTTGTAACCATTTCTATAAAATGTTTTACTCATTAACACAAAACGATTCAAAAAAGGAAAGAGCTTCTCCTAACAAAGGAAAAATTTAATGTTTTTAACATTTAAATAATTAACATGAAAATTGCTTAAGTTTGAAGAGAAGAAAAAGGATTAATATAAAATTTATTAAATGGAGATTCGCGAAAAGTTTCATTGTTTTCAGAAAACTAATTTTTATTTTTATTAAGGATAATTAAAATTGTATTTTAGGTTAGATAGAGTTGGGATAGTCTTGATCGAAACCAGGAACATAATAGTTCATACCAGCTGGCATACGGTCTGTGCAGGATGTAGCCATCTATCGACTTATAAATTTTTATGCTGTGTTCAGACACATGCCTGTATTGCGATTATCGCGAATGCCATTCTTGTGCTCAATATTCCAGACAAAAAGTCAAGAAGATTATTACTCAATAAACCCAATATTGTTTCACCTAATAAGTAAAATTACAATCCAACTTTGCAAAAACTAAGCTTATGCATATTTAGGGCACGTTTTAAGGAGAATCATTTGCGAAAATGTCAACTGAATTTCTGATAATTCTCAAGTTCTTTTAATTTTTTTTACGTAAAGGCCCTTTGGTATTTTAACAATTCGTCACCACAACTGATTGTGATGAGACGAACTTTATAAAAATTGCTGGTAAATTTTAATAATTTTGAATTAAATTCTTTCACATTTAAATAAATTTTTCCCCTCCCCAATTCATTTCATGCATATAAAATTTTTCTATGGCCGTTTTTTTTTTTTCATTTTTCTTTTGCTGCTCAAATAATATTTTTACATGATTTATGGATTTTCACACGTCAAAACTGTTACCTAAACTACAAACAACAGGATATACATAAATGGAAAAAAACAACAACGAAAATATTTTTTTTTTTTTAATTCACAAAAAAACACACAGCACAACAATCATCAGCAAAACGGAAGTATGAAAATTTTATGAAAATATAACATCACAGACTACGAAATGGAACGACTAAAACGAGCAGTAAAATGTTACAAATTTTTCTTCAAAACAACTTTTCAAGGCAGCAGGAAAAAAAACCAACTGCCAACATGAACGAACGAGTTTAACACTGTCACTTACAAACATGCATGCATCGACGACTACAATTTACACTTAAGACCAACACTTAAAAGTCTTCATGCTCATGTGACCAAAGCAACAACACAAAATTACAAAAATCTGTGCTTCTAACAACAACAACAACAAAATTGAGAAGACTTTGCAACAACCGAAAAAATGCTGTTGTTGCTGTAAATTTTTTTAACGGCTGGTTTTTTGTTTATGTCTATGCATATGATTTATTACTTTGGAAAAAAATTTCCATCAACACTAAACTATAACAGAAACAAAAACAAAAACACGAAAGCAATATTTTTTGAAACATTGTAAAAACTTCTTGCCATTTGTTTGAGGTTATGACATTTTCACACAAAACGCAAATTTGTCTATTTCATCAAAAATACATGCATGCAACCAGAGAGGGGAGTACTGGAAAAACGCCAAAGCAAATGAAAAAGAAATGAAACATAAAACAAATAGTTTCTCTCGTGTATAAAACAAAAGCTGTTTATGACATTTTTACCACAAACTACTACAATTTTTCCTTAAGCTGGCAAAATGTAAAAGCAACAACTAAAATACAATTGCATTTGGTCATATACAAACTATGTATGTATGTATGTATGTATATGTCATTGATGTCCTTCTTTTTGCTCCTGTGGCTGTTGCTGCTGTTCTGTAACAATTTAGCAATTCAACTCCCTCATATAATACAAAGCTGAGCCCCCCTGTTGTTTCTCATAGTTTTGACTTGAGATTGCATGTGAAAAATATTTTTGTTATTTCGTGTAGAAATATTGTTATTTCAGTACTTGAAAAATATGTATTACAAAACTTTCAGAAATATTTATACATTTTGTAGCTAAAATTTCATACATAGTCATAAATAATATTTTGTTGCTGTGTTGCTGGTACGTATGTATTTGTTCTTCCCGCTCTGTTCTATTTAGCACTCAGCTGCAGCGCACACAACTGTATGGCCAACATACTAACTCTTTCACTCACTCACTGACTCATTACTTTCATTTACATGATGTAAGTAATTTTCCAAATATCGTTTAATATATTTCTTGTTATGTGCTGAATGTTGGTATAAAATATATAAACTATTTATATTTCTATTAGTTTCAATACAAAAGCAAAAAAAAAAAAGAAAAGTACCAGCAAACCCAAAAGAATCTCAAAGAAAAATTTTAGCTATTTTTCTAACATGTTGCAGAAATATTTATTTGAAATAACGAATAAGAAATTTGGCACACAAAAAAAAAACAAAAACACTACAAGCAAGAAATATTCTATTTAAATAAATATCAAGCTTGATTTTATTAAGAAGTTTAAAAATATTTGAAACACACACAATAACTAAACTGTAAAATTATTGGAAATAGAATATGAAACACCAATCAAGGAGCAATTAAGCTTCGCAAGATGAAGGGAATATGCAGTATGAAGAAATATTAATGACACTGGAGTGCTGGAGTTTAAAACCTTTGTTTTTTGACCACAAGCAGGCTGTTCTGTGGGTGCGCTGAATTCAGTGACTTTTTTTCTCAGCTTAGCTCGAGCTTTAGAGATACAGCGTATTTCAAAAATACTAATACTAATGTGGAATATATGTACATGTATATAAGTTAATTAATTGACAATCGAAAATTGATATAGTTTATTGAATGTTAATGAAAAACAGAAATCCCACAAATAATTTTTTACTCAACATATTTTCTTAAATAAAATTTTTTCAAAGGAAAATAATTTTCCTACAAATTTTAAGAAGTATATATTTTCAAAAATCAAAAAATTCATCATATATGCCGTTGATTTTTTCACATATAGAAAGCACAAAGTTCCGAATAAAATAAGTCCAAAATGGTTAAAGTCTGCTCACAACTTTGAGTATTATGGACAAAAGATGAACAATGTAATGTAATGAAGCTGATTATCAGATGAGACTGAGATGCGGTATATTGGTGTTATAACGAAATCTTTGGTAACGATGTTTAGAGATGATGACACCTCCCATTCTGTAGGGGTTGAAGAAAGAAATGCATGAACCAAGAAATGGGACAATGTGTTGTGTTCACGGGTTAGGTGAAACCGCACAAAAGCCAATAAAGCTTTCTAACTGTCCCGGGTTTGCTCTTAAAACTGGCTTTTCTTTGCCTACATTTGCTCTAAACATATAAAGCCCCTATTTTCTCTCCTTAAGGGGGCTCTCATACAAAAAGAATATTGTTACGTTTTAATCCTTGCTGCATCCCTGCTCGAATGAGCTCGTTGGCGTATGTTGTGTGTTTGCTTCTTCATTTGTTCTTTTATAAAAGAGTAAGAGTTCTTTTGTATCGAGTAAAAATAGTATACATTGTTTTTTTCTCGATAGTTCATTAGAGCACGAATGCCGTAGTACATAACTTTTGATAATGATAAATAATTATATCATGAATGGCAGAATCGATGGGCATCTGCTCTTACATTTTTGGTTTTTGTTCTTTTATACAAGCTTGACTAATTTTTAAACAAAAAAAAATTTACGAAATTCCCTGCCATTATTTAAAGTTGAAGAAATAAAACCATATACATACTTTATTTTAAAATGTGTTTGCCAATGCAACCATCTAGACCAACCACTCAAAGAGATAGTTTTTCATAATTTTTTGTTTCTTATTTTAAATTTCCGTTATATATTTCATTTTATCTTGCCTTAAACCTCAAAAATTTTTACCACATATTTTCCTATTTGGAAAAACAAAATGTGGAAAAAAAAGTCAAGACAAACATTCCTGTTGAGTTGCTTGCATATGTGAGGCGGTTACGGGAGGTTTCCTTTTTGTACATCTGCATGTATGCATGGGTTATATTTTTGTCGTCTACAAGTGTCACTTAATTTTGTGAACATTATTTTTTTTTTTTTTAGTTTTGGAAAAAAAATCTCTCTCTACACTTTACTGTGGTAAACCCCTAAAGTATGCATCATTTCTTGTCTAGAAACAACATGTGGAGATAAATATTTTAATTCCATTCAATTTTTATGTGGGTGATTTTCAGCTACGAAAAAATAGTATTTTTTGTAAAACTTTTTTTTCTGTTATTGTTGCAGCTTTGCACAGCACAGACAGTGATTTGACAGTTTAAAATGAAAGAGATTTTTTTCCGTTTGTCGTTTAAATTGCAAGAATGAAAAAATGGTAATAGAATTGAGTTGTTAAAAAAATGCACTGCCATTTCATTCAGACAGACTTAAACAGCAAATGTTTGATAATATTTTTGAAGATTTAAAATTAAAGATTCGAAAGTTTGCCTGTTCGAAGAAAGTAATCAAAATTTCATGAATTTCTAATTCAAATTGCTTATAGAATGTTACGTTTCACGGGCTGCCAGTCGTGCAATAGAACATAACCCAGAAGATATCGTCGTGTTTGCTAGGAAAAATTTATTAAAGAACTATTTCGAGCACATATTATTCTATTATAAAATTAAAGATCTCAAAATGTGTGCATAAAATAAACTCCTCTTGATATAGTATTTTTAATAATAACAGGAAATTGAAACACTTTGCGAATGTAATGCATTAAAAGCATTCCTTTCAAGATCAGTATTTATCTAGCAACCCTTTTTAGCTTTTCTTATAGTTTTCATTTTTCGCTCTGCAAAAAAACCGTAGTACATTATCAGAATTCTTTCACCTTTCCTTGGCCGAATAACAAAAATAAGTTTACAAAGTATTTGCTACATTGTTTCCTTCCTGACACCTAAGCATATTGCAACAACTTAAAAGAAAAACAACGTCATAAATAAAGTTTTCATTTTAATAAGAAAAAAAAAACGAAAAAAGAGACAGTATGAAAAATATACTCACCCGCACTTCTACCCAAGCACAGACTATTACAACAAATATTACAAATTCTGCCACAGAGAGGGAAGTAAAAAAAAAAGATTCTGACACTTTTGCTAAATAATTTCCTTCGCACTTTAACTCCCACTCTGGAGTTTTTGCTGCAACCCACCCAACTCGCACCTTGACAATTTAATAAACCAGTGTCGCCTAGACCTTGTATGTGCTCTTAACAACGTTTGTACGGTCTGTGTCTATAGCTTGCATTAAAAGCATGAACATTATGTATGTGCGGATGCCAGCTTTAGTGCATTCTTTACGTGCCTAGAACTCACCTTTTGTATGAAATATTTTTGTTTAAATATGTATCTATTACTTTGTTTTTTAAGTTCCTCTTTCGTGTGCACACATTTAAAACAAAAATGTATTCTTCTTTTTGCGCGCGCGTCAAAATATGAAAAACATGCAAACTTTTCATAGAGCTGTTTGGTGAAAAATTTTGTACATTGTTGTCTTGCTGTCTGCAAGAAAACTAACAACATGGCACAAATAAAAAGTTAAGAAAATGTTAAAAGAAAAAAAAAACTAAATAAAATTTTTCAAAGTTTTGTAATGTGCAACAATGCAACAATAACATCAACAAAATAACACATAGCAAGCATATTATATGTCTCTGTAAAAATAAATATGCTGCAAGAAATTGCAAAAAGGAAATTTAAATATTTATTTGAAATAATCAAAAATTTATAAAACGTTCCGAGAGCCAAAAAGAAAAGCTTAGCAGAAATAAATAAAGTATTTAACAAGTGCCTAGGGATATGCTTTATATAGTTCCCCTATAAGTATGTTGGGGCAAAAATTACATATCGGAAGCAATTTTCAATGAAATATTTTAATACTTGAATTAACAACAAATACGTGGTTGTCACATTTTTTTGTTATCATTTGGGCCAATTGTAGACCTCATCAAAAAGACTATTTTGTGTCGTGCTTTTTTATGGTATGGAAACATTAGGATAATTATTGCAATTGCAGCATTTTTTGTGTGAGCTCTGGTTTACTTTCGGAAATGATAGCTGTCATTAACTAAAGAACTTCAATAAAGCAAAATTATGACTTTAGCTGGAGTACAACAAGCTGTTGAGAAGACACCACACTTCTCATTAAAAAAATTATAACGTACTCTTACTTTCCTTCACAGTTTTTGGAACGAAGTTCCTTAACGCGGCTTGCTGGTAGGGGAAATTAGTAGAAATCGTCACGAAAGCGTGTGAGCTGTTTATATGTATTGGTGTACTGTCGAATAACAATTGTGTATGATTGGCGGTGTCTCCACTGACAGCAGCGGAGACATTTACCAATAAATATTAATTAGTTGGAAAACGTTACAAAAATTTAAAGATTCATAAAATTTAAAAATTTCAAAAACAACACAAAATAAAACATACAGATTTCACCTTGTATTACATTCAAAGATGAAAAAAAAACGTAAGGAACTTCGTTCCTAACGGGGGTCCCCCGACCGCATTTCTTTTTTTTTTTATTTCGAATTAAAATTTATAAAAATGTATGCCACAAAGTATGCTTATAATTTTATCCTTCGCTAGCTCCTTCAGATATACAAGACTTTTGTCACTTCTCTCATGCAAGCAAAAAGGCATGATGGTCCTTTTTCAGCATTTTAATTAATGTTAACATACCTGGAAAAAATAAATATTTTGAAGAAATTCAAGAAAATAACTATAAAAATTTTAATTTTCAAAAAAAAAACAGTTGAACAAAGCATTGTTAAAAATATTTAAATATAAGTTATGCTAATTTATATTTAAATAATTTTAACAATCAAGCTACTATTAAGCTCCAACTAAAATAATATTTTTGGTGTTTGTTGTTAAATAATAATAAGAGGCTGCTCTCAACACTAATAGCATTCGCACAAAAGATGTATATTTACTTTATCTACTAAATTCCTTTGACACGTTGTTACCCTTAATTAAAAAGTAATTCGTGGATCCTTTGATTGTAAATGATAATAAAGTAGGCAGCTTTGTTATTTATAACACTTAATGCCATTATTACAACTTGCCGTTAGTAAGAAGTAGAATCTTATCAAGAAGATAAACCATATTCCCTTTAACAAAAAAGTGAACGTTAATAATAGCCCATTAAAATTCCAATCGGTAAATTTACGGGAGGTTTAGCTTTTGCGTTTGCCACATTTGGTTACGTCTTTGTTATATCAAACTGAAATAGTTATTGAATTTGAAAAATTTTCGCTGAAAAAAATTGCAAGAATGAAAAAAAACATTTTTGAAAGGTCTAGACTCTAGAGGAAGAGCAAATGTATGAAAAATTAATTTTTTTCAGGAAAAATCTTTCAATTTTTCATTTATTGACAAAGCCTAAAAGTGATGAGTTCATTTAACGGAAGCCATTTCCGCTTATCTGAACTCCTTTTAAAAGAAGGCCTCACATAAGCGAAGCAGATTTCTTGTACTTTTCCTATTTATCTTAACCAAATTCAACTGTATAAAGAAAAACCTGAGAAATCAACTTTAAATAAATAATTTAAATTTTATTAAGGCCCTTTCACTGCAACTGAAAAAATACCTTTTCCAATCCGCATGCGTTTTCCACCAAACTAAAGCATACTTTAAGGTTTAAATATGTATTTTTGAATAAGAATTAGTTGCCAGAAAAACCGAAAAAAATAATCTGAATTATATGACTTCGTTTTCGCACAAGTCACTTCCCGAAAAATAAGGCATTTTTCTAACAACCGCAAAGCATACTTTAAGATTAAAATAGCTCATAGCATCTATCAATGATAAATAAAATATACTTTTGTTACCAAATATTCTTATATAAAAATCCGCGCTTGAACTCGCTTTCAGAAACTAGAAAAAAATATTTCTTACTGCCTTAAAGAGCGATTATGGGAAACACCTTAATCTCAAAAATAATTGCTACTTACACTTAATTTAACATCCATGTTTTAGAACTTTTAACGAGTTATGAGTACATATTTATTTATTACTCTTGAAAAAAACTGTAAAACATTTTCGTTTAGAGGATCCCAAAACTAAGCCAAAAAATATATAAATTTTTTTTTGTCAGAAGTGCCTAAGTGTATGCCATAAAATTTTCCAACAAATTTCACTGTTTCTTTTAAGCTTGTGATATTTTTTTCAGCTGTTTACTACATGTCTTATCTTACTCAGGTGTAATAAATTATATTTTTCGAAGTTTTCAAACAACTTTTTGGGCAGGTATGCTTTACCAAAAAATAAAAAAGAAGCCGAAAAGAAAATCGGGCACAAAAAAAGAAAAACACCACATTTTGCCAAACTTTTGCGTATTGGTTTTTACAACTGATATAAAAGGAAATCCTCAGCAACAACAACAACCAACTAAAAACCAGACTTGGTTTTATACAAGATATTGTCTGATATTTTGTTTACTTGCTTGGAAAAGTAGAAAAAAAAGTTTTAGCGCTTAACGAAACTTTCAGCCCAACGAGAAAACATTAAAAAAAAATATTTTCAAGGGTTGAGTAACCAGGACGCAAAAAAACCTTTATGCAACCTTTAATTATTTTGTGATAAATGATGACATTTTTGTTGCACTAACGATAAAGTTTTTTTTTTCATTTCTTAGGTTTTTCTAAAAGGCTTTTATGTATTTTGCACTTTGTCCCTTACTTTAAATGCGACTGATAAAAACTTTAAGTAAAGGGAAAATGAAAGTTTTATAATTTTGTTAAAATTTCTACAGAAGAAAAAATTAAATAAAAACAAAACTTTTTAATTGCATTTTCCTCAAGAAACAAATAAGATTACTTGCTTTTACTTAGACAGGATTTCAAAAGTAAAGAAATAAAACAAAATAGAAACCGTAACCTACAACTTAAACATTAATCTTGTTAAAATTTCTTAACATTTCTATGATGACATTTACAAAATAAACACTTCATTAGCACCTGTCTGGTACACAAAAAATTAAATTTGAAAATATGTTTTTGCTTTCATACGCACAAAAACCAAGCAAACTTGTAGCCTATTTACAGGCTGAGATAGTTTGTTGTTGTGTTTAAACAAGTGCAAATGTAGCTATCCTTTGTTTTGGCATAGAAAATAATATGATTTATTATATTAATACAAATTTAAAAGGATATTTTAAAAAATGATATTTTATGCCTTGAAGTTTTTACACAAAACTGTTGCTTGTCATATTTTTCTAAGGATACTTAAGCAGTCCATCATGTAACTTGTCATTGTTTAACAGGATTCTTGTGTTTATTTAATGTTCTATTTTCCTTGCGAAACCCCTTTCTTCGTGCTGAGTTTTTTGCATAAGATAAAACAAAGCTTAACGTGAAATTTTGTTCTTTGGTACGGTTTGGTGTTATTTTTCATTTTAATAATGTATTATTTCGTTTTTTGTGCATGTATGTGTGTGTGTGTGTGAGCATGTATATTAGCCTAAAAGTAAGCCATGATTTATGATTTCGTTTCTGGTGACTTTGATACTTTGTAAAGAGATTAAAATTTCTCTAATAGTAATTACTCAAATTGATTAAAATAAATTACTATTAGCTGG
Source organism: Sturmia bella (assembly GCA_963662145.1). Taxonomy (NCBI): domain Eukaryota; kingdom Metazoa; phylum Arthropoda; class Insecta; order Diptera; family Tachinidae; genus Sturmia; species Sturmia bella. Next base: position 64,729,313 of record OY759169.1, on the reverse strand, counting down.
GAAGGCTTTACACAAGTGCTACTTGTTTAGATAATATTCCATTTTTTCTATAATAAAAGCATACTTTTTGGTGGTGATTAATGGCCAGTCTATCAACATTTAAGAACAAGTTTGGAATACATTTTAACCCGACTCTTTCAAAGCGTTAAATACAAATGGAAGTTTAAACGAAGCTAACTAAATTAAAAATATTTTGAGCGAAAAGGAGGTATTGACAATTTTTTAGAGCAACTAAATTTGTGCTTACCAGTTGTGTCAGAGACTTCCTCTGAGTGGTTCTCAAATCCTCAATTTTCATATTGATGAATTTTTCAAATACGCTTTGATATTGTGGCAATATAAATACACAGCTGAATTAATGTTGCATACTTTTAGGCGCTTTAAGCTTCTTTTTTTCGGTGCTATTTCACCTCGTCCCTTGGTAGTTCATAGGAAACTTAATATTGAAATATTCCGAAAACAGTTCTTGTCAACTTTTTTATTTCTAACGCTGCTTTTCTCAACCCAATGTTTCCTCACTTAAAAAGCCACTCCATTAAGCCGCAAATATGCAAAGTATTTCAAATTAAACAATTAAAGATCAATAAATTTTAGCTCACTTTATACTATGTATATAATAGTTATTGTGGTTTCATATTTTGTGGGCTTTCAGTCTTAAAATGTAAGCTTCGATATTTTATATATACACACATATAAAACATGCGTGTGCTCTCATTTCTTTTTTTATGCTAATCACAAATAATTTTAATTAACTACCAGTACTTATAATGTAAACAAAACCTAAAAATTTTCATTAGCGATCCACAAATTTGGCTGAAAATCAAACAAGCCAAATACCAATTGCGTAATTACTTATACGCATAAATACATGAATAAATACACACGCACATACTCACACACACACACACACACACTCAGATGCACATAGCACTGCTGATTTTACACAAATTATGAATTAAATTTTATATCACAGGATGACTGCGTCAGACACGCGTGTGTGTGTGTGTGTGTATTTGTGTGGCAGCGTCTGCAAACATAAAACAATTATTATTTGCTTAAAAGCGAGATTTTTACGGTTAACTTAAATACGAGGTAAAACATACAGACTTTAACTTGGCTTTTTTCACAGCAGCTTAATTGTGTGATTAAATTAAAGGCACATACATTTTCACTTTCTAGATGCTTTGTTCTTATTTACCAAATTTCTAACAGGTTTCAACAAAAAATTGGTTTGAATCGAAAACAAAGACCCCCAAAGCAAGCGGCAAATAAATATGTCTGAATTTCACTTAGCATCATACAAAATTGAGAACGAAATGCAATTTCTTTATCGTATTTGTAACCAACTCGCAGAGTCAGATCCCCATGGTACTGCATTGCTTATGACTTTTTTGTGAAACAGTAACTTTACTTTAAAATTTTGCGCAGACATAACAAGCGATTCCTTAAGAACTATGAACTTTATAGTTTTTGCTTCATCGGGCCACAGCCTAGTAGATTTGTCCTTCGTTACCTAACTTTAGGACTTCAGAGTTCGTAAAGATATTTCGCATTTTTCTTATTTTTTTAACCATTTTTGATCCCAACCCAAAAAGTAAATAAATTGACTGCATTTTGTGCACCATTTTAGTCTAGGTTTAATTTTTCACTTGAAATTCCTAACTCTCTCTTGTAGTTAATAAAGTTTTTTTTTTCACTTTTATTAATTCAGCTCCAAAAATAGACCTTTTCCAATGTTTTGTGTCTTTTTTAGCTGTCTATATGCCGCCGACATTTAGTTAATGCTAATCAACTCATCAGTAGACTCGAAAAATTCTTAAAAGAATTTTTGAAACTTAACTACTTATTCTATAATTCACATGAACAAAATGAGAATCAGAAATGTCCAAACAAACTTTTAAGAAACATTTAACATTTTTTGTCGTTTGGCAAACAAAAAAATACAAATCGTAGTAACCGATGGTAGTTCGTTGTAGAGAAGGTTGCAAAGAAAAGTAAAATAGTTGCAAAACGACAAAAACTGTGTACCGTGTTAAACGTTTTGGACGTTTTGACATTTCTGATTCCGTATGTCGAAAAGGGGCATAAAGGTCGTAAAACAATTGTCCCCGCCAAAAGATCTCTTGGTAAGCCACTAAACGTCAGTCAGACGTTTGCTAAGATGACTTGTAACGAAGTTTCCTGATGTGTACTAGATATTGCCCCTGACGCTGACGCTTCGCTGACATCAGCTACAGTAAACTTTCTCCTGAGCTAAGTAATGCATTAAAAGAAAGTGCTTTATATTGTTACGTTTTTACCCTTTAATAAAAACGGTTTTGTGGATTCTTTAATTGCAAATAAAAATAAATCACACGCAGCTGTTTTATTTCCAGCTCTTTCAGTTCAGTTCAACTTTCATTAATTATTCAATTCTGTTTTACTTTTCATTGATGTAAAAGTCAGACTCACTTTATAAGTTTTCGTTAATTGTAGCACCGACAAGACAATACTGATCCCAAATTCGAATGCGTGCAATTATTTATACTCCAAGTTAGCTTCTAGAAATGTCTAAGTCTAGAACCATCTACAATGTCTAAAGCCTGCAATGAATTTGTACGCCGTGGGCATTAAGCAGTCAATAGCAAATTCATCTCGAAAGTTCGAAGACAAGAACCATAGTTATTTGTCACAGCATTTTCGAACATTTTTGAGATCAATCGATAGATAAATTACAGGAGTGTGGTGTTTTTCTTCGCTTACACAGATGTCGCTTATAGCAGCACTAATCAATCACCGGTGTTGGATGAACCCTTAACACACCACTAGCTAAAATTTGTAACAATATGCTAAAAACATGGGCAATTCAAATAATTGCTTGCTAAGCGAGGCCTGCTTTTGCTCCTTAAATAGATTAATTTAGGTTTTTAATTTTCTCTTTTTTCACTGAATATCAAATAACAAAATTACACCCGTTTTATTAATGCCTGTGCGTGTATGTTCGTATACATACATATAATTACCCCCAAACAACAAAGCATCGTCATTCATTTATTTTATGCAAATTTTTCCAGTATGTATTAGTTTTTATATGACTTTTTACAATAAATACATGCGAATGCATTGAAATGTATTATAAAATTAAAGCAAACAATATCAACAAAATACAAAAAAAAAAAAATTGGAATTCTTTCTATACCCGTAACATGGAGCAACAGAGAAATTTGCATATTTTATTACAGAGTATGCGCTTGGTTGAATTTTGAAGACTAAATTTTCCCAACATTGTTGTTCTTTGTTTTTTATTATTATTGCTTATTTTCGGGAAAATAAACAAAATATCAAACAATAAATAGCGAACGTAATGTGAAAATCACCACTAAATAAAACCTGCAGTTGTTCCAGCATTTTAATTTGTTTATGTATGTTAATTTTTAACAAATATTATTACAATTCTGGCATAAAAACAATTTAAAATGCACTTGCTGCTCCCGCCCAATCGCTTCCCACATTTACATACATTCTAATGCTAAACAAACAGAAACTACTGAAAACTCATTTTATTTTCAAAATGGTTTTAGTTTAATTGTTAAATAAGTGTAAAATACAAAACAAAAAACTTTATAAAATAAAATTTATTATTATTTTATTTGTCTGCATTATAATAAAGTTTTAAAATTTTAGAAATTTAGTTTATACTTTTTTTGCTGTTTTTTTTTTTTTTTTTTGTTCTGCAAATAAGTTTAGTTGTTAATTAACATATTAACATAGAGTTTTACATTTATATTAAAATGTAAAAGTTTAACTGGAAAATTATTTAATTTTAATTTTATCTCTTGTGCTCGCTCACAAGGCCATAAATTTTGTTTATCTCGAAAAAAAAGTACTAAAAATATGTTAGATTTCAACGAAAATTCTAACTTTTGCATAATTTTAGGAAACAGTAAATTAAAACTTAAATGCACAAAAAACCCTAAAACTATGCTTTATGTGTTCAACAGAACAAAAAAGAATTGGTAATACGTGACACTATTTGTCTCAATTAATAATGAAACAAATAAATTGCCCAAATTCGTTTATAAATTAGTAAAATCAAAATAAATTAATTTCAATGCAAACACTTTAGCAATGTTAAAAAAATCACTAAAACTTAAAAACTTCGCATAGATTATTTTTAAAACCTTTGCTTAATAAAGGTGGTTTCAAGGACACTCAGAAATGATTGTTTTTTTGTAAAGCTGGCTAAATGGGGTACAAACTGCTCAACCATTTAGTAATGGGTATTTTGAATTAAATTTTATTGAAGGGAAATGCCACAAAACTTATGTAGGCACAAAGTTTCTTCAGACAATTTAAAAAGATTAATGCCACTTAGTTTCTTATAGCAGGCGAATACTCTGGACATGATCGCCACATATACGGTGCTGTATACCGGAACTTGGGAAATAGTTAGCTAGTTCCTTTCTTTTTTTCATATTATGAGATAGCTAACATAAATTTCAAGAAAACTTAAAACTATTAAGTATTATTCTAATAACATCACGTTGGCTTAGATTATGCTACATGCATAAAAAGTTTAAAAAAATAATAATATTAACATATTAAAATATTTAACATTCAAATATGAACTTAATTATTTATTTGCTTTAAGAGCCAATTGAAATGTATTAATTTAGGTCCAAAAATTTACCTTTTTAAAAAATAGTTGCTGTAATATATATATATAGACAGCTGAAAAAGACAGCAAATATTTTTTAAAAAGGTTCATTTTTGGACCTAAATTAATACATATTTAACATTAGTTTTGTAATTACAACGCTTGCTCCCGGCATTTATCATTACCAGTAAAGCCTGGCTTACAGTAATTAAACTTAAAACTAAATCTTATAAGACTGCCTTGAATGCTATTTGTACAAAACTTAACACTAAAACAAACAAAAATAAAAATAAAACAAACAAAAACAAAAATAAAAAAATGAATAAAAAAAAACAAAAAAAGCATTAAATAATAATAATAATAGAAAAAAGTATAAACTAATAAACCCTACTCCCTGTGAATGCCGGGAGTATTATGTTCGTAAAAGTTTTGACTGACAAAATTATTGCCGTTTTCTCGAAAAATCCCAATAATCCGAGAAATATATTGCGTGTTTGACCAGCTAAAATCATATTCACTTAATAAAATATCTTGAATAATATTGCCTTCAAAGTGAGATAATCTGTCAACAAATCTACTCATCAGCTCAAACGTGTAGCGGCACAACGGAATTAATATAGAGTTTACATAAATATATTTATTAGAAAACCTTCTATTTAGACATTTTTAATTCTTTTCTATGCATTTCCGGACTAAGTGACGTTCGAAAATCTCCATCTTTTTCATTTTGGGAAATAGTTTATATATAGTAGCAAAGTGAGTATAGTGTAGTATTGAGAACAATCTTGCGTATGGGCAAATCGGTCATTCTCCTTCTTCCATCTTCCTGAATGTTGCACATATTTCGGAAAATGAAAATGTTGTTTTTATAGCAAGTGATATTATTTGTTTAAATAGTCAAACGCCAATACTAAGGCAAAACAAAAATACATATAATGAATACTATGAATTAAAAATTTAGGAAAAATTTAAAATGAAAAATATGTATGACAAAATTATAATTGAAAGAAGAAAGCAAGAAGAAGTACGAAAGTGAACTTCTGTTCTAAGCATAATATTATTGCAGAAATAGTTCATTCTTTTACTTGAGGAAATCATTCCTCTGGGAATGACACAGGCGTAGAGCAGTAAGTGTATATGCTTGTTTTGAACCATCCCACTTTAGTGGGTGTCTGGGAATACATCTGCAGCCAATTTTTTCGACAAATAGACGGTACGGCAGAAGAATTCGCTCTCTCTCTCCCTCTCTCTCTCTCTCTCTCCTTCTTTTAATCTCTAGGGCCGTAAGTGATTCACCAGCCAATCGACTAGGAACGAGTCCCGGCAGTAGAACATATATTGCTGGATAATTCGGAGAAAAAACGTTTTTTAAAACTGATTTAAAAGTATTAATGTTTTTCTTGATAACACATCCACAATGTTGGATACTTAACCTGACAATTAAACCCAGCAACACTCAAATGTATGCCATTTAAAATTTCAAGCTAAATGCGTTGTATTGTATAGTAACACTTGTTGTTTAAGACTTCCTAATAACAATTCATTTGCAAGGCAATACTAATTGCCTGCAAATGCAAGACGTGAGAGAAATAAAGTCATTTACACAAAACACAGCCGCAGACATGTTAATTTTTGAACTGTTAACACTCTAATGCCAACATAATTACGCTGACATGCATTGAAATTTTAAACTCACAAGCGCCCGGCACAAGAGAATTATGACAATGACACTACATGTACACACACATGCAGACGAAAATAAACATGAACATGCCTGCACAGCCTAATGGAAAACTTCGCAAAAACTACATGACTCTTTTTCCGACTTTTCATTTATTTCTTTTTTTTTTCATTTTTTTCCTCACTATTATAAACTCATGGGAAAAATTTATGAAAGTCGCAAGAAAAACCACAAACCAATTATTTATGTTTCTATATGCGTGAGCTGTTTATTGTACATTTGCTTGGCATACAGTTAGGCGGCATATGCATACACATTTATTTGCTTTTCAAAGAGAAGCTTAAGTTTTAGAAGTGTTAGCATTAAATTGTTAAGGCAACACTTGTGTTAAATGTCTGCATGTGTGTATGTACATATGTATTATGACATGACTTTTCTATGCAAAACTTTTCTCTTGTGCATATTTACTTAATATTAATGCATTAGTAACAAGTACTTTTCAAATTGTTTTAAATTTTTAGCTTGTGAGTGTTATGGGTCTATGAAGTGTAAAAACATAAATATTGTTTCTAAGTAATGTAAAGCTAATAAGCCGCTTTTTTTACAAGAAACAGATTCAGAGGGGTAGTTACAATTCTTCATTAACACTGGATTACACTTCATAAGAGGAATAGAAATCTGTGAATGAAAATTCGAGTTTGTATTTACAAAATGAGTACAATTTGCGTCATATTAAATAATATAAATATTTATCATAAGCATTTGTAAGTGAGCAATAGCTTTTTGACTTTTCATATGGAATATTGTGCTGAATAATGACATTTATTAGGGGGTCTATCTGAAAGCGGTATAGCTGAAAATGAAAAGTACGTAACCACGTGAGATTCAAACTATGTAACAGTATCCTCGGCAAATATAGCTATCATAGTATCATTTGATGATGGATTGGAAATGTCTGATGTAGTCAAGAGATAAAGCATTGAACCTTGGGGTACCCCAACTCTCATAGTGAAAATTTCAGAACACTCGTCCTTATATTTTACATAGAAAAATCGATTTGATTAACAGCTTTGTAGTATTAAATAGCAATCTTTTGTTAGTTGAGATTTTAATCAAACGCCTTTGCAACATCGAGCTATGTTGCAACACAGAACTTTTTTTGTTGTCAATATCAGAGGCTATTTTATTTGTTATTCGATGTGTTTGCTACATAGCGGAATGCTTTCGTCTAAATCCAAATTGGTGGTCAGGGATGAGCTGCGTCTGTAAAAGAATAGGCTCAATACGGCCAAAGAGAAGTTGTTCAAAGAGCTTAGAGAGCAGTGAAAGTAGGCTAATTGGCCTGGACGATGTTTGGCTTATGCATAGCTACTATTTCAGCAACTTTTCATATCTTTAGAAAGTACTTAATGCGGATAATTGAATTAAATATGTTTCTTAAGTAGACAAGGGCTTTATTGGAAAATTCTTTTAGGAGCTGACCAGTAATCTGTTCACATCACGAAGATTTATTATCTTCTATGTTTAGTTTTATGATTTTTTAAACTTTTCAAAGCCAAGATTGTTCAAAATTAAAAAAAGATCAGTCAAAATAGACAATAAAAACATTTCGTACCTGAAAAGTCAAACTGCGTGAGGGCTGTAAGCGGCATTACTATAATTATGAAAATGGTTAAATATTTAAGTGCTAATAAGAATCGTGGTGACTCTGAAATAGGTAGTCGTATCCCAGCTAGCACATTAATTTGCCTTTCTTTATATAAAGCTGAATCGTGTGCACTAAATTAGAAAACTAAACTTGAGCCTGATTAAGAATATAAAATATGAAATTCATTTAAATACATTTCCTTCACAAGAAACAAGAATTAAAAAAATTATATTTTAATTGAATACTTTGAGGCTGGGCTTATAAATAGATTTACATTGCATACTTTCAAGAGCTAGTTACAGTATTGTTTTTGCATCCTGATTTAGTTGCTTTAAGGTTTAATTTGTTTTTTTTTTTTTTAATTTTATAGTACTGCTTTGCATTTGTTGCTACGTCTCTGCCGTGTCACCTTTTTGTAATATGGCCCATGTTGTAATATGAGCATTATACGTTTAGTTCAATGTTAATGATTTGCGGTTAAGTCATTAGCATAAATTTTAACATGATAAAGTTATTAGTACCTCTGCTGTAAGTGATATTTAAACACCTCATTTAAGTTCATAAAATAATTTATGTATTTGCTTAAAGTTTGCTATACGAGTACGACTTGCAAAAATATTTACTTAAATTAGGTAATTACAATTAGATAAAGAAAATGTTTCCATGACACTTATTATAAAGAAAAGCATGCCTAAAGAAGTGGAAAGTAATATATATACATTAAAAACTAGCATAAAAATTTTACTTTTTTTGTTCGTTAAAATGTTTAAATATTTCTTTTATTTAAGCGTTTTTGCAAGTGGAATATTTTATTTGTGATAATAATTTGATATAGTGTGCGTTTGAGAAGAAAATACTTTTAATTTCTTTATTTGCACAGCACACTAGAAACACAGGCGTTTGTCCTTCAATGAGAGATATCATATTTTAATGTTCTTTTTCTGTGTGTGCCACCCCAAATTTATTTCTATTTTAACAAGTAAAACAACTTAACTTGAGCTGATGATAGATATATTTTCAAACCACTCACTCGCTCACGTACACACTCATCAGCTTAAGAGACGACATCAGCAACCAGGCAAAGTCAAGTGGAAATAGAAACTCAAGCAGTTATAAGTATAGAAAATAGAAAAAGAATTTCTTTAATAAAAGTAAAACGTAAGAAAGAAATAAAGAGACTAACAAGAAAACTGTCATTAAAATTTGAAGTTATAAAAAATATAACAAGAAAATCTTGAGAATAATCATTGTCATCATAATATGAAAACAAATAAAAAGAGTTTTTGCAAAAAGGAAATGAACATAATTAAAGAAAATGTGATAAGCTTTAAGAAACAGGATTCTTAATGAAACGGCATATATTTTCTTTCTAAAAATTTAAGCTTTTACTTCATATACAGTATTTTTCGGTTAATTGACCCTACGGTTAATTGGTTTCCACGCTTAATTGAACCACATGATCGGGCAAGAAAAATATTGCATACGAACACCATGTGAATTTCCTCGGATAATTGAACCCGGTTAATTAATGTTCCCGCTTAATTCGTTCGCTTAATTCGGTTAATTGCATTAAAAAATAATCTGGCATTTTTGCACATACATATTTGACATCATTTGTGAAAAACACTGGGTGGCATCTCTACTATACACATATATGTACATTTTTTGCTGTTACTTGCATTTTTTTTCGTTTAAGGTAAAAAAAAATTATTTTGAAAAACTTAAAGTGCACATATGCGATTTCTTTTAATTCATTAGTACATAGTTTCAATTATGCGTGATTTCTGTAATTGAACAAACTGTTCAATTAAATAGGGTTCTTGTAATTGAACGAATTGTTCAATTAAACGGGTATCGGCTAATTGGTTCCTCGGTTAATTGAACAAAAAATTGTGCAAATTTTCATGTGCAATTAACCGAAATATAGTGTACATACATATATATATATATATATATATATATATATATATATATATATATATATATATATATATATATATATATATATATATATATATATATATATATATATATATATATATATATATATATATATATATATATATATATATATATATATATATATATATATATATATATATATATATATATATATATATATATATATATATATATATATATATATATATATATATATATATATATATATATATATATATATATATATATATATATATATACAACGACTCGATCGACAAGTTGAAAAAATCCGATTCCTCTATTTCGATTATGTTGCCAGCACTGCCAACACAAATGTCAAAATTAATGACTTGCTATTTTACTACCGCGTGGGAGTTGAAGAAATTTTATATTTATTTGTGAAAGAAAAAACAGAAAAATAAAACTGAAAACTCCTCATATTTTTCATTTTATTTATTTTATTCAGTTAATATATTAAGCAATTATCATATGTATGTAGTTTTCCTAAACAGTTTTGTATTAGTTTAAAAAATCAACACTGGAACAATTGCTGGCACTTGTTCGCTGGAATTAAAAAAATCCTGAGTTTGCCAGAAGCATACCAGTATTCAGAGCATCAAAGAGTTCAATAGAGGAGGAGTGGCAACAGCTTTGCAGCAATCTGTACTTCTTCACTCTGCCTCGGTTTTCATAATTTATTTATTGAATTTTCAAAAACGAATTTAATTATTTATTCGCTTTGAGGGCTAATTGAAACGTATTATTCTAGGTCTAAAAATAGAGCTTATTAATTGTTTTCTATCTTTTTTAGCCATGTATATATATGCCGCCGACATTTCGTTGATGCTAATCAACTCACTTGAAAGTAAAAGTGTTGCAAGACGAAAAAATGTTTTCTGTATTAAAGGTTTGTTTGAACATTTCTAATTCTAATTTTGTTTATGAGAATTTTGGAATAAGTGGTTGGGTTTCAAACATTCCTTTAAGATTTTTCGAGTCTACTGATAAGTTGATGAGCATCAGCAAAATGTCGGCGGCATATAGACTGCTGAAAAAGCCAGAAAACATTATTAAGGTACATATATTTTTAAAACTAAAATAATATATATTAAATTTGTATAAAAAAAATACTTTTAAATTTTAAAACACCACAAAAACTACTACCTCACCCTCAAAATGTTTTTGTTTTGCACTTATTTAAATAGGCATTTGTTTTATCAGATACAGATGACCTGTTTTAAATTGTATTTACATAAGAGCAATTTAGTACTTTTCTTCAAAACTTCTATACGAAATCAACCAAAACTTTAATTTGCCGATCTGGTGTGTCTGGTGTGTCTGTCTTGTGCCGAGCGCAAGCTACCGAAACAGAAGAATCCATATAGTTTCGAACTCAAGCACAGTGCTATCGCATAATGTTTGTTGCGAAATTGAGGAACCGACAGTGAGTACCTCTTTAAAACGTAGGGCCAGCATAACATTGCATGGAGTCATTTTATTGCTTCTAAGCCTTTATATTATTTTACTGGGATTAAATGCTTCTATCATTACTTTTAAGCGGCTGTATGTGAGAAAGCTTTAGTAATTCCAAATCTATATATTGTTTTGCTGCAAACGATTATTTTAAGACAATGTTGTCATTCTTGTCTCTTTATTAGAAACCGACCCACTGGTTCCTAAAAACTGTTTGTTGCCTTTTGTTTTTTTATTTAAAGAAAACAAAAATTTAGTAATTTGAATTTAATTTGAAATACAACAATTGTAAGTAGTGAGAAACAGGCCCTGTACTTTATGTTAGAATTTAATGACTCTCTGGAACTTTATATTTCAATTACCTTCCAAATTTCAGATTCAGCAACTCAACAAGAAATTCAAACGAAAAATGTACACCTCAGCAATGGTATTAAAAAAAGTTATTAGTAGTTCTTTTTATTAAAAATTTTTCCTGGAAATATGCTTTGCTTTTTCATATTTCTCATAGAAAATAATTGTGAATTTAAACAATTTTTGTTTAAATAATTTTTTTTCCATTATCTAATGTCACATACAAATATTTTTCGCTGTTTCCTCTTCACCAACCACAATTTAAATATATAATCTAGTTTAATTTCAAAAACATGTTTTTGTGTAACCATACGATATTCTATTTTCCAGAGGAAAAGTACTGATAATATTTTAGAGAAAAAAAGAGACCAAGAAAAAAGCTGCCAAAAATTATATAACAAATTTTGTGTTGAACCACAAAATTGTCATATTTGCCACAAAATGTCCAATTACGCGTAATAACAACACCACAATTTTTGATAGCATTAGTTTGGTGGCAAAAATAGCTAAAAAAAAAAAAATTATGCTATTTGCATTAAAAATAAATGCAGCATGTTTAAAGGTATGACCAATAAAGTTCAATTGTCAACATAATTGAAAAATGTTAAGAGGGATAGATGCATGTATGTACATGGGTGACAGAAGAATGCGGGAGTTTTAGAGTTTTGTTTTTTTAAACCATAATTTTGTAGTTCACATTGCCACGTCATAATTTAAATCAAGTTATTTGGTTAGTTTTATTTATTAAGTATTATTTTTTTTTCGCATATTATAAGATAGCTAACATAGATTTCAAGAAAACTTTAAGCTTTTAAAGTCCCCCCGCAGAACATTTTTTACGCGCGTTTTTTTTTTTTAACTTTTCGAGTCGTATATTCTTCTTTGTCTATCAAAATTTTACAGTTTACTTAAGGTTTTTAGAAATTTGGTCACAAACGTACATGTACAAGTGTACATGTGACATTGGCCATGCTTATTTGCAACAGCTGATATGTTCAAAAATTTAAATCTTATTGCATTATAATTGCTCCGGTGGTAGGATGGCTATGCGCCGCTGTTTAAAAATTGTATACAACTTGTCATGGCCTGGGTTCGAAGCAAATCTGCGTGTTGATGAACGAAGTGCTGGCCGTGACACAGCCAATAAGTCTTCAACTTTACTTTTCTTGTCTTCTTTAAAAATGTTTGTCACTCCAATTTTATTTAAAAAAAAATCTTTCTCAATTTGCGAGGAAGTAAAAATCGAACTAGAAAGCCCAATAAAATTATTAACAAATCTTACTGTTTGATAAAAGTGTTTTCGAAAGCAAATGTTATAATAAAAATATTATTAATAATAATTTCGATAGTAACTATTATATACAATTTTATTGCCAATAACCCATAATTACATGAAAAACGCACAATTTGTATTTGTGTGCTTCCTCGTTTTTACCACAGACATACCAAAGTCGTTCGTGTGCAACATGGCTTGTAGCCTTCGCAATTATCTTTGATTGTGTCACTGAAATACTGGAAATGAAACTGTTGCTTTTCAATTATTTACTTCTTTATACTCTAAATTTTAAATAGTTAATTATTTTGTCGAGCTTTTGGTTGTATCAAAAAAAAAATGATACTTGTATTAAAACTACAACGCTAGACAAAAAATGTTTCAGGATAGCGTATAAATTTGATGGCATACGTTTGTACATAACAGAACACGCTCTATTTGAAATTATGTCTTATGACTTTTTCTCGTGCTAGTTGTTGCACACGAAATGTTTTAAAGGTAACGCACGATATGTAGATGTAGACACATGTAAAATTTTACAGATACAATGTAGACAACACCTCGTCTATGTCTGCCTTTACATGGACGAACATTTGGAAGGGAAATATGTAGTTTGGAAAACGGTGGGGAAGAGAATATCGATTTTGTCGGCGTCACGCTTTGTTCACGTTTGCTTTTTATTGAAAATTGTTATCATTTCTATTCACTACTGCAAATCACCACACTGGATAAATGAGAAAAATGTGAAAAGACACAAAAAACAATTTAATCAACTGTGTGAACGCGAAGCAAAAAAAAAAACCAAAAAGAATTCCACATGTTTCCCTTCCAAATGTTCATCAATCTTAACGCAAACTATGGGGTACTTTAAGTATTATTCTTATTGTCATCTTAGACAATGCTTAAGTTTATGCTACATCCTTGAAAACTTAAAAGCAGAATATAAAATAATTAACATATTTAACAGTAGTTTTGTAATTACAACACTTACTGCCGGTATTCATCATTACCAGTGAATCCTGGTTTACAGTAATTAATAATCTAACTTAAATATTATCTGTACAAAAATTAACACTAAGACAAACGAGAACGAAAACAATTACGGTATTCAAACGGTCTCATATTGTGTCATAATGTCAGAAAGTACTAACATTTTATGATAGTTTAAAAAAATTGTTGTTGTGCCGCAAACAAAAATAGTCATAAATTAATAAGACTTCATCGACTGTGTTTTGTGATTCCTCATAAGTTAACAGTATCACAGCGTCACCTAAAAAATAAATGCATTAAAATGTATATTTGTTCGTAAATATGAGTATATTTCATTTAAAATTTACTTGAATCAGCTATCAAAACATCTAATAGATAATTATCGCACAAACTGGCTATTATTTTAGTTTTTTCACTTATTTTTGACATTTTGACAAAAATATTTAAATTGCTTTCCTTTTTTAACAGCTGATTCATATTTGATATAGCACACTACTTTATGACAGGTTGCTCACAGCAGTCATATATTTTCGTGCTATTATTTTAAGACTTCTGACTTTAGGACGACCCTTTGAATACCGTAAATATATACAAACAAAACAAACAAAAAATAAAAGTAATAAATAAGAATGAAAAAAAGTCATAAATTAATAAATCCTTTCTCCGGTGAATGACGGAAATATTATGTTCGTCAAAGTATTGACTAGCAAAAAAATATATATATTGCGTATTTGGCCTTTTCCACTTGCTAAAATGTCTTCAAAAATATGGCCTTTAAAGTGAGACAATTTTTCAAGAAATCTACGCCTTAGATTAAAAGCGTAACGAGACAAGGGTATGAGAGTTTACATAAATATAGGTATTAGAACACCTCCTATTTGGATTAATTATAATTTGTTAGTCGAACTATAAACATGATTTACAATTGTTAACAATTCAATCGGACTTTGTAGTTCGATTTATACTTCCTCCAAATTGAGAAAAATTTTTTTGTGATAAAATGGGAGTGATCAGAATTTTTAAAGAAGACTAGAAAAGTTAAGTTGAAGACTTACTGGCTGGAGTACTATTTTATTTAGACATTTATAATTCTTCTCCATACATTTCTGGACTATGTGGCGTTCGAAAATCTCTCCGTCGTTTTCATAACTGTTTTCGAGATGGTTCAGCATCTTTATATGTATATTGGAAATGCATAGAGAAGAATAGACCTAGTGCTAACTTTATACAACAGCAGTTTCGTTCTAATTGGCAGACGAATATGTCCTGCTTTATGTGTCTCCATCCCTCGAATACTCTTCAATATCACTTCAGTATTGTCATTTGTGTGCGCCTGGCATCAAGGAGTTTCTTTGCTGCTCCTTACTTGAGAAACTCACTTGCCACCAGATGGCTTATTGCTGACTCTGAGCATCTAAGCTGCACATGAGTCAAAACAGCGTGCCTTTGAATGGGAAAGCACAGTTCAACGAGTTTGGCATGAAGAATCTCATTTACAAATTTCTTTAAAAAAAAATAGAATACAAAAATTCTGTTAAGAAACTTATGAAGACCCCAAAGTCCTTTGGTAATTCTGAACCAGCCTACATTAATTAAGCAGAAATTTTATGAAACTCATATTATTTTTTTAGTATGAATTTCTTGCTTTCACTTCTTCTTTTTCTTTAAAATATACTTACGTTTTAATCTCAGAAAATATGTTCTTGTTGTTGTTAAAGACATGCATTTTAATTAAATCATTGTGGGCCTTTTTAGGAATCAAAAATTGTGTTGCTTACTTTTGAGCATACGCATGTTCATTAAATTTCTGGTTTTAATTAATATTTTTTCCAGCTCTTAGCAGAACATATTTTGTAGAATGTTTTAGCAAGTAGTAGATGTTGAAGTTTATATACTTGTTTAATGGAAAAATATTTCAAATAATTAAATATTTACATAATGCATTCAAGCAGATTTTTTATTCATAATACTTGTACATACACCTAAACGCACACACACACTGCACTGCACTTAAAGTTTACATACAAACATAAATTTTTCAATATCTGTTGTTTACATTTAAAGGTAAAACATCAACAGTGAAATTAAATTTATGAATAAAAAACCTCAATGTTTAATCTACAAACAAGCTAAACTCTTGTATTTATAAACCCTTATGCAGTTGTATGTGTACGTACAGTGCATATGCTGCTTCTCGATACATAAATATATTTTAATACTCTAATGCAGCCTTAAAAATACATATAGACTTAAATGTGCAAGTACATGTTGTTTAAATACCTGTTGGAATACGTGATTTTATGCATATTATTTCCAAAGCAAAAAATTATTTTTAGGCTCAAAGTTTTTTTTTTTTTTTGGCTTAAAATTAAATTGCATCCGTGCAAATAACGCTTTAGGCATGAATTTTAATCACAATCTCTGTATGTTATAAAATTTATTAATTTTTAATAAAGTAAATAAGCAAATAATACAAAAACAGCAACAACAATTTCAGGCACTAAATATTGTGTGCAAGTGTTTATAACATTGTTAGAGTGATATTTGCTGTCATTTGGTTAAATTAAAAATTACAAAAAAAAAATTATGTCATCGACAAATATGCACTGTGAAAGGTACATTAAACAAAATGACAATTTTCATTTAGCAAGCTTACGAAAAAAGAAATAAAAAGATAAAATAAATAAAATCAACATGCTGTTTGCTTTTCATAAAAATGAATTTATTGGAAATTTTATTAATTTTGCTTCTTTTTTCATTGTTTTGAACGCTTGAAGGTATTAAATTTAATTAAGCTTTTATGGCGCATTGAAAAATTAATACCATTGTTCTTTTAGGGGCTTTATTCAATTTCAAAACAAAATCATTATAAATATATAGAAGTATACTTCAGGGAGTTGAATTTCAGCAAATAATACTGCATGGCATTGGAGGGGAAAATTAAACCACTAAATTTTAAAAGGAAATGATTTACCATTCTATTTTAACGTATAGTTTATTTGATCTTTTATTTTAATAATAAATTTAATTTTAAGGCTTAAGAACACAGCTAGGAATCTTATATCGAGAGTTCTTACAATTAGTGATGAGGAGTTTTTAAGAAAAAACATTAATGAAATCAGGGAAATATTGCAAGATAATTATTTTCCATTAAAATTAGCTAACAGATTTATAAATCAGTTGAAAAATAGAAATTCCATAAACACTAATAATTTATCAGAGCCCAGGACTTATAAAACATTAACATACATGCCAGGATTATCAGAAAGATTAGCTGGATCAGAAATTTTTGATAGATTAAAATATAAAATAGCGCATAGAAGTTATAATACATTGGATAAATTGTTTAGTAAAACTAAGGGTAGAAATAGTAAATGGGATATTTCGAATGTGGTATATAAAATCCCTTGTCACGGCAATGATCAGGAGAATTGTGATAAAGTATATATAGGAACAACTAAAAATAAATTACGAACTAGAATTGCAGGACATAAATCGGACCAGAGATACAGAGATATTAATACTCAGAAGACAGCATTATCTTCTCATTGTGCTAGATCAAATCATTATCCTCATTTTGAAAATGTTTCAATATTGAAAACAGAAAATAATTATAAGAAACGTTTTATGTTAGAAATGTTAGAGATTATTAGTACTCCAATATCACGTAGAATGAATTTTAAAATAGATACAGAGAATGTAGCACAGAATTATAGATATTTAGTCAGTAAGAAAATAAATACATAATGTGAAATGCAATATTATAAGTATAATGTTAACACAATTTAAAAAAAAAATGTACATAGTTCTATGAGTAACATTTGTTCTTTAAAATTTAATTTAATACACAACATTTTGAGATATTAACAAAACAAATGTTAGTCGTAGAATTATTATTATTTGGTTTGAATATGTATGAGTTTTTCATTAAGGTGTAAATATTTTTAAAAACATTTTTCTTTGAGTTTAAAATTTTTGAATTTTGAATTTTTATAACTCAAAACTTTTTTCATTGTTATTATTTTTGAAATAATATAAAAAATATTCCTGAAGAAGCCAACAAATTGTGGGCGAAATATTGAAATAAATAAATATATTTGTTTTGTTACAAACATTTTTATAAAAAGACCTTAAGCCTTAAAATTAAATTTATTATTGATTTACCATTCTATTTCATTTGTGAACATAATTTTAGCAGTGAACAAAAATTTTTGAATCTTGTTCTTATCATTTATTTTGTGACCTTTTTTTCCTTATTTCTGGTTTTTTTTTACTTTATTGAATTATTATATAAATGATGCAATCGAATGCATCTGCATAGCACCTAGCTGCATTATACAGAAACTCCAGTAATTAAAAATGTTTGCACTTTTGTATAAAATAATCAGTTATTTTGGTTCGCATAACATTATTTCATTTGTCCTCATCGAAAAAAAAAAAAAAAAAATTCTACTAGAGTTTTTTTTTTCATTTTCCCATTTTATCAATTATTAATCAAAAATTAATCTAATTATTTATTTGCTAAAGAGCCAATTAAAATATATTATTTTATGTCTAAGGAGAGGCCTTACTAATTGTTTCTATCTTTTTCAGCCGTCTATATGCCACCGACATTTGCTGTATTAAAGATTTGTTTGAGCATTTCTCATTCTCATCGTGTTCATGGGAATAATAAAATATGTCGTCAGACTCCAAACATTCTTTTAGGTTTTTTTTTGCGTCTAGTCTCGAGTAGAGTAGCACCAACGAAATGTCGGCGGCATATAGACGGCTGCAAAAAGATCGAAAACAATTCATAAGGTCTATTTTTAGACCTAAAATAATTAATTAATAATTTTTTTGCATATGTTTCTTGAACTATAAGATTTCTTAATTTTCGAGCTTGGCGTCCTTGTTTGTTATTTTTTATTTTTATATTTGTTGTCAATATTTCGTTTTCCTTTGGAAAACTTCTTCAGGAAATAATATTTTTCTAAATGTTTTGTCTTTCTATTTGATTTTCCAAACAAGCAAACAACAAGCTTGAGTGTTGAGACTGCTGGTATGATAATTAAAACAAATGCAATTGCTTTGCTTATTCTTCAGGAAGTTCTTGCTCAAAAACACTAAACACTCAAGCTAAAACAACATAATATACTTATGGGGGACTACGAACTAAAACTAGTAGGTATTTAAAATTAATTTGAATTGTAGTTTTCACTTGTATTTCTTTAACGTTCTTTCTTTCATATTCTGCAATTCCTTAGCATACATTTAATAACTTATTCACTCAATATATTGATTTTTTTCTCCCTCCTCCTTCATGGTGCTAAATGTATGCATTCATTATGTTAATGTCTTGCAAAATTAAAGGAAATGAAAAGAAAGCAAAACAAAAACAAATCTTCAGTTGTTATAAGTCATAAAAAACTAATTGTTTTGCTTTAGGGAAGCTTAACATCCTGCGAGACAGAAAACAATAAAAAGTAGATATCTACACAATTTTTTACATCATTTTCTTATTGTAATGCTTAAGAAATATGAAAATTCTTAAGAAAACCAAACTATCTACATACACACAAATGAATGAAACAAAAAAAAACAAAAATTCGCAGTAGAAAAAACTTATCATAGCTTATTATTAATAACAATGTAAGGACATTGAATAAGGATCATAAGTTTAGTTTCAATAAGAAGGGAATAAAATCACAACCACTTCACAGAATAGAGTGGATAGCAAAAGCTATACAACTGCATACAGCTAGAAAAGAACAAAAACAAAAACCTGAAACAGTTCGCATGTCTGCTTATAAAACATTGACAGTGATTACCCGGACTATAGGGAAATTTATGAACACTGTTTTTTTTCCCAAAAACTACTTAAAACAAAATGTACACTCCACTCACTCCGAACACAATACAGATGCGATTTAAAATTAACACACACAAAAAAAAGAAAAACACTAAAACTACTTAAATATTAAATAGAACAAAAAAAAAATAAATAAGAAAACAAAGAGGATTGTGAACAACTACTACTCAAGGAATTGCTTAAACAATTTTCAATATCAACAAGGGTCAAAAATCAACATACAAAAAAGAGTAAAACGAAAAAGCAAATATGAGCTGGTAAAGAATTTGTGCAAGAAAAATTATTGATATTCAAATATCAAAGTTTAAAATATGCATAAAAACAAACGACATCCGTTTTCTTTATTTTTTTTTTTTCCTTCTTTTAGCCTTCTTTGGGTAGATTTTGGAGGATGCTAAAAGCAACAGTAATGGCAGATTGTTTAAACATTGTTATTGTCCTGTTGGCAATAGCTGCTGTATTGTGCTGTGACCGGCAAAGAGACCGTGTAGTCAGTCACTCTTAGGGATTACTCTTCCAAGATGTACTAAAAGAATAAGAAGTGGTACTGGCAGTGGCAGTGGCAGTGGCAGTTTGATATATTAAAAGCAAATAAGTAATAAAAATAATAATGGTTGTTCGGTTGCCAAGGATAAGTATCTTAGCGTTATTTTCATCTTTAACGTTTAGAGTCCTGCAACCTTTTACTACTTCCTCCCACCACCAGCATTTCTTAAGAATCAGTTGCCTTCACAAAAGGTCTCTCCTTTTTTTGTTTTTTCTTTGCTGCAGAAAAAAAATTCCGTAAAATGCTTGAAACCAATATTAGGAAAAAGAATATAGTATGTATGTATATGAAAAAAGAATGTTAACATGCAAAATATAAGACGAATGGCTATGAACGGCACCTTAAGGACAGTGGTAGAGCTTTTAAGGACAGTGCGAACATGTGTTCGCTCGAAAGCATGTACAAAAAATCATGCGAAATAAACTCGAAATAATGTTGCTGTGATAGTAGTTCATATTTTCAAAACTTGTGAAATGTTTCTGGCAGCATGTGTTTTCCATAGTGAAGACTTTCCGGTTAATTTTTCTTCTACCCATAAAATAATGTGACTGGCATTTATTTCGAGCGAAAATCTACCAACAGCTGACTGAATTTTTTTCTTTCATTTCTTTTAACCAAAAAACTAAATAATTTCAGCCAAGTAAGGGATTTGACTCGCACAGCATTAAGCCATTTCCTTTAGCAGAAAGAACTGCTCTTGTTTACAACGACATAAAAATCAGTTGAAAATATTTATAAGATACAAATTAAATACAGTTAATATTGGTGGCTATTCTGAAAAACGCGCCGAAGAGGTGCAACTTTCCTTGGCAAACAAAAACAAAATATGAAGAATTGTTTGTGTTTTCCCTACATCGCAAGAATAAAATTAACGAGGTAGTTGGCCACGCGTATCTCTTTGACCAGTAAACGGTAAATTTTGTACGAAACATAAAAACAATTTGTTTGTACTCTTACCCCCTAATTCATAAAAATTATAACAGGCTTATAAGACTGTTATTTGACATATTTGTATGGAAAATCTGTCAAATAAGAGATTTATAAACCTGTTACAATTTTTATGAATTAGACGGTTAACATATTGTTCTTGTTTTACATGTACAGATTCACTTCACTAGCACGTTTTCCCGAATAAGCACCATTGTTAAGCTTGTTGGCTGTTTCTTATCCGCTCTTGTAGCGGCGAGGCAACTATGTATATATCTGTGAAAATTTCCAATCTTTATGCCTCACAGTTCGAAAGTTACAGCTAAATTTTAATTTCTTGTATATGGGCAGCCTGTAGTTTTTAGTTTTTGTTTTTTTTTTTTTTAGAATTAGTTGTTGTAGCAGGAAGGCAACTGCCTATCCTTTCTGCTGCCTTTTACGGTTTGAAAGTTTCACAATTTCTCATATGGAGGACAGCTTTTAGCTTTTCAAATTGTCTCTTTTTTGGCACTTGTTGATGTAGTGACTAAGCAACTGGATTAAAACTACCATTTTTACGGTTTCACAGAATGGGCGCTGTGACGGATGGACAGAGAAATCTCAGTAGTAGGGATTGCAATTTCACTCCGTGAGTACAACATCCTAAAAATGGAAAAATTTCAACAAATTCTAAAGCTTTTTTTTAATTTTTCGTAAAAATACAAATACCAGATTATTCAATGAGAAAGTAGCCTTCGATATTTGCCGTCCATGTTCACACAGCCGTAAGATAAAGCAAATAATATTGCAATATACGTAGCTTAGGTTAGATTGATGGGAGGGTTATGTCAGCCCATGCCATTCAACATAGCTTTACGGCAATGCAGCGCCTGTTGTGCGCTCTAAGATTTAACCATAATATTTTTGACTCATAGTTCTATAGGAATTCGGTGTCGTTTACAAAGTTACTTACCTACATTATTTACTTTCATATGGGGCAAACTATTCATGGTTCAATCCACGGAGCGCACAACAAGCCTATACTGGCTTGTTCAACCTAACCTAATCTACTTTAATCCAAGATACGCCGCTTAACTGGTGTTCCCAAGTTAATCGGACCGTATTTGCTAGAGGGCTGGGCGGGACGTTCAATGTCTCACTGTCCTCCCCCCCGTGCTCTGCATTCATCGCCTCCCGCTATTCATGTTTTCACACCTATTATTCTACTCAATTCGAGCTTGCTGTATTTTAGTAGACCCCCTATCTAGATTCAGCTTGGAAAATAAGCTACGCCAAGGTCATTTATGACAGTAATACAATTGAGAAAATATCATAAATTACATGAAAATTGGTTATAGCACAAACTTTTGTTAAACTACCGAAAACTAGCAAATTTCTATTTGATATTCGAGACACCTGTCAAGTCTCTATTATTTTTAAAATTTTTATTTCTTAATCCCACGGTAGAAACAAAGAAAAATACATTATGGAAACAACTTTATTCTAAAGAAAGTCAGCCGGGCAACCCACCAACCATCCATCCCAATCATCAAGTAGTGAGTGAGTGCATGCAGCAGCAAAAAATAAGAACTAAGATGAGATTTTAAGTAGAGTACGGTTACCAGCCTCTTAAGTTTACGCTTCGTTTACCAGCCACGTCCCCATTTTTCAATATTTTTTCGCTGTGATCATCAACGTCATCGTCTTGAAAAAAAAGAAGAAATAATATTTATATACATACATACATACATACATACATACATACATAAAATTGTTAAGGGAAAAAACCCAGTTAAGTGAGATTCATGAATTGTGTTTAAAAAAAGGACATCTCATAAAGCAGAGAAAGCTGTTTACGGCGAAATGAAAAAAATAAAGAAAATATAAGAATCATATTTCTGGCTTGAATGAGAAAAATAATGCGATAAAAAAGGCTAAAGGAAATTTGAATGGTCTGTCATAAGTAAATTTTTGTGAAAATTGAAAAGCTTTTGTTTTTTTTCCCACCGCTCGCACTTCACTTATTTCTTTCTCTCTGTTATTTTGTCTTCCTGCAACAACAATAGGGTTAAGAGTTGAAGGAAACGTATAAATGTATGTATTTGTATACATATAATATACATATACATATTTTTTAATACTTGAAAGGCAAATTGATTTAAACAGCAATTTAAATACAACATTACGTTGGCCAAGAGAAAATACTAAAAATCAAGAGGTTCGTGTATTTTTTGTGGTACTTACTTTGTTTTCGAAGTGAAATCTGTGCTTAAATGAATTGAAACAAAAAGATTGGTTTTGAGAAATTATGGAAATTTTCTTGCAATTCTCTGGACAGGAGAACTGATCTGTAGAAACAATTTTTTTCTTCTTTTGACTAAACTAAATATTTGCTGAAATTAAACTCAGAGATTTAGAATAAAATTTCTATAGATTTATAAGTAGTCGAAGACATTAATTTAAAAAGAATATGTAGTTTCTTTTAATTTCGAATATAGCGGAATTATGTACATTTGTATGCATACATATGTATGTATATGTATGCAGACATACATACATACATACATACATACATACATACATACATACATACATACATACATACATACATACATACATACATACATACATACATACATACATACATACATACATACATACATACATACATACATACATACATACATACATACATACATACATACATACATACATACATACATACATACATACATACATACATACATACATACATACATACATACATACATACATACATACATACATACATACATACATACATACATACATACATACATACATACATACATACATACATACATACATACATACATACATACATACATACATACATACATACATACATACATACATACATACATACATACATACATACATACATACATACATACATACATACATACATACATACATACATACATACATACATACATACATACATACATACATACATACATACATACATACATACATACATACATACATACATACATACATACATACATACATACATACATACATACATACATACATACATACATACATACATACATACATACATACATACATACATACATACATACATACATACATACATACATACATACATACATACATACATACATACATACATACATACATACATACATACATACATACATACATACATACATACATACATACATACATACATACATACATACATACATACATACATACATACATACATACATACATACATACATACATACATACATACATACATACATACATACATACATACATACATACATACATACATACATACATACATACATACATACATACATACATACATACATACATACATACATACATACATACATACATACATACATACATACATACATACATACATACATACATACATACATACATACATACATACATACATACATACATACATACATACATACATACATACATACATACATACATATGTATGTATTTGTATGAATATCAAGCCCTAGCAGCGATGCAATATTTTTTTTTAGAAAAAACAGATATTTGAGGTTTTCATTTCAACCACAGTTTTTATTTTTTCTCTCAAGAGCAAGGTATTTTATATACCATTTTGACACAAAATTATATGGCGGCGAGTTATGCAAATTTACCTCAAAACCCGCAGCATATTTTAGTTTATGACGCTAATGATGCAAAAAATCGATATCAGAGTAGTTTTATTGGTCATAATTTGACTGCTCTACGGGCACACTGTGACTGATTAGGGTGATGGAGGGAGTAGTGTAATCAATCTTTCGAACGCACCGATCGATCGATCGATCCTCCACCATGTCTGACATACAAACCAACAAGGTACCTTTATATATATCATCAGGTAGCCTTACAAGAGCAGCCGACTACTACTTACTTACTGTTTCTAACTTGAAGAGCTGTAAAAATACACAAACACACAAACGCGAACAAATGGGTGACAGAATAGGAAATACATATATGAATGAAGTGATTGTTGGTGTTGTGTTTGTTGTACTTAAGTATGTGGCTACCTAGTACCTTGCAAACAAAAAAATTTAAAGCTTGCGCGGACTCAGTCAGAACTGATTTTTTTGACATTTCGATCGAAGAAAGAAAGAAAAAACTCGACAAATGTTTGGGAACAACCCGTAATAATTTTTTTTCTCTCAAAATTCAAATAAAACAACAGGTAAACAGAAAAATTAACCAGTGCCTTACGGGGAGCACCTTTTTCAAAAATGTGTTCAAATATGTATAATTTTTTCAGCAGCCAGAGAAAAAGTCAGTCACTTTTTATTGTAACGTATGTACATACTTATATACATACATATAAATGTACAATGTAATTGCTCTCCTTGATGTCTATTTATGACGTCATCACTCAGCTTAAAAATTATCGTCGGTCTGATTCTTAAACCACTTAAGCGCCAACTATTAATTTTTCAGAAAACGAGCAAAAAAAGGAATAGCTTTGTGTCACCTATGATTGCTTTGAAATTGCTTTATTTAGTAATTTACTTGTTTTTTTAATTACTAACATATCGAGATAAGAATATTATTATTTTCTGTCACATAGAGCCAAAACTACCGAATATAATCAATGACTGCTAGTTTTTCTAAAACCAACGAAATTTTTTTTTTCATACTCGTATTGAAAACAATCACAACTTTTTAATTTTTCTTGCTGTTTTCAATACACCTTATTAATTTTTTCGAATGATTATATGTATGTATGTACATAAGTATGTATGTATGTTCACATCATTTGCTGTATTTGTTAATACTGATTCAGTTGAGTGGCCGACTGACAATCGTAGGATTGTGGATTCCGATCCACCAAGAAGAAGCTTTTTTTTTTTAAATCTATTAGAATTAGGTAAATGACAACTATAAGTTTCCTTTTTGATATTTTCAATAAGGCTTCCTATTATAATAAGACTTCTTGAAAAAAAAACCATAAGGGGGTTATCTTATTAGCTTTGTTCTAAATTTTAAAGTGCATTGTTTTTTGCTGTGCATAAAAATCAAAAAAGTCAAAATCGAAAAATTGGCGCTTACGTGGTTTAAGAATAAACGTGACGATATGTAATTGGATTGAATTATCTCGTTGAAGAGCGGAGAGTGCATTTGTTTTATGTTTTTGTTGTCGCTGAATTACTTTGCTTTGCAAGTGACGTCTCAACTGAGAAAATCCATGTGTATGTATGTATGTATGTACATACATATGTATATATGCCGGTATGAGAAGGCATTGCATTCTTATTTCATAATAATTTGTGTTGTGTATTTAGTATTATAATAAATATTGTGTGTATTAAATTGAATCTTGATTTAAATAGGTACTTAATTGCATAACTTACATGCATAAGCGTGGATTTTCGTGTATTGGTTACGTTTACAATTCTTCCGTTTTTTATGTAAAAATGTTTACCAAGCACATACGTATGTACATATATACATACATACATATGTACTTATATAAATTATAGTGTTGGTCCAACCAACTCAGTGATGATATCTCTTGAAGAATCAAAAGCACGTGAGTTATTAAAACGGCGTAAAAAAACGCCAAGCTAAACAAACAAAACGGCCGATTTCTTTTATTTAAGTTTTAGTCATGTCCAAAAGTAGTAAGGTGATACATACCTACAATGCGGCCATATTATTCTTTACAAAAACTCTAATTTCCAAGTTTTCGGAAAAAAATTTTATTTTTCAAAAAAAAATGTGTCAAGAAAGTATTTGCTTTTAATTGAACCAGTCAGCTGTTTTATTTTGTTCTGTTCGGAAATACATCTGTTTCAAGATACCTCTACACCAGGTAGCTGGATAACTATAACAAACACAACACCAACAAACATTTCATGTATGTATGTATGTACATATGTATGTATGTATGTAGGTATATATTACAAAATTAGGGGGAAAATATTTACACATTCGACACAAATAATTTTTAGAATAAAATAAAAAAAAAGGTTTATTCTGTCACCGCTGTTCAAATGCATACATAATTCCCTCTTATTGCTTTACAGTTAATACGTTGTGACATCACACACTAAACTAAGAACCCATCTCAGCAACAACAAAAACAAAGCGCTAACTCAGTCACTTACATACATACATATACATAAAATATTTGTGTAAACAAATCAATAAAACAGCGGTACTCTTTGCTCCTCTGCTATTTTATTGTAATTAGGTACATACGTATGTACATACATATTTCTCAAATGAGAGACTGAGTAACATCGCTATAAATTGACCGAAAATATTTTTGAACGAAAATGCCTGCTAAGCTTATTCTGCTTGGCTGGTGTTTTGCTAAAATTAACAAGGAGTTTTAAGGAGTATATATATTTAAGTATATAATATTTACATATATGTACATATATGTATGGATTGGATAGATGGAGAGAGCAGCTACATTGCTGCCAGATGAAGATTTTGTTATCTTAATTTAAACGGTTATAACAAATGTTAATTTGTGCTTTGTGTTCTTGAGTAAAATAATTCACGAAATATATGTACATACATATGTATTGTGTGTACGTAGTACATACATACATATGTATAACTACACAATATAAATAAATAAGCATATGCGTTCTTAGGTATGGATATCTATTGCTAATATTGTTTTTTCGGTTCTGAGTTCGATTTCTTTTACTTCTTCTGAATTGAGAAAGATTTTATCTTGTATTAAAATTTATCAATTATGTAGATTAAATATAGACAAAGCTCAGGTAGTGGCAAGGCGAATCAAAGAGGTCGCAATTCAATTCGCTTCAACATTTTCTCTAAAGTTGTCATACGTTTAGTTGTCGTTTGCTATCAGCTTTAACAACTCAGAAGTTAAAAATTCGTAAAAAAAATGTTGAAGCGAATTGGCATGCGGGCACCTGTAATGGATTCGCATTGAGTAGTGGCATGGATATGCGCAACGCGAATGAACTACACAAGGCGAATCTATTACAGGTGCCCGCATACCAATTCGCTTCAACATTTTTCCACGATTTTATCTTCTGAGTTGTTTGACAACTGAATTGTTTGTTGTTGAATTGCGACCACCTATACTTGATTCGCCTTGGAACTACAGGAGGTCGCACTAAAATTCGCTTCAACATTTTCTCTCGAGACGTCACAAGTTTTGTTGTCGTTTTCTATCAGCTTCGACAACTCAGAAAATAAAATCGTAGAAAAGCAGCGTTTTTAATAATGCTTTGCTCTGGCTATCTCAAAATGTTAATAGAGTAAAGCCAGCTTTATTTTTCAAATTGTTACCATTACAAGTAGCAATTTGAAACTAAGTAGTTACAAAAGGAACAGATAACGTAGTATATGATCAACCACTGCGAAACTCATGTCAAATCAAACTTCTACAATTTATTAAAATTAACTTACACATCTATATTGATATACATATATGTATGTATGTATATATATAAATGAGTTCCCATTTTCTTTACTCACGGTATCAGCAGTGAATGGCTGGACCAAATTAGCCCATTCTGGTTTTGTTGTATTAGTTATTGCCTGGAGAAATATGCGCAAAATATAATTAAATTTAAGACAGGACAACGTCTGTCGGGCAAGCTATGCAGTTGCATATAATTTGTTGTATCTAAATTTGGTAAAATAAAAAATCTCAAAGGATTTTTAGGGCAACATACAATGCTCTCTCTGGCATCACCGTATGAAAAAATATAATATCTGTCTTCATTTATTTTCCCAGTAGATCGTTATGACATCACTTACTATGTACGTATGTATGTATGTAAGCAACGTATGTATGTCAGCAACAACAAAAACAAACCGCTCACACACTTACATTTTTGTACGTAAGTATGTACCTAAATAAGCAAATCAATAAAATACCGGCACTCTCTACTCCTTCGGCTATTTTATTACAACTAAATACATATAGTTCGTCTCATGTGGAAATGCCTTAACTTGCATGTTGATCAATCTTGGACTTTTTGCATATGTACCTATTTTGATTAATTCAAGGCAGATTCATTACCAGGCAGATAGATGCATTAGAATTTACCGCACATCACACACAAAGTAACACAAGCTTTTGTTAGTGTAAAGTGATTTTTGTTGTCCAGATCTGAATATTTGCTCAACACTTTAAAAGTTATAATTGTGCTTTAAGCAAATTTGACATGTAAAAAGCAAAAAATAATCACCTTGTGATTAATTGAAGCATCTTGTCTTGAAATACGCAAGAAAACCATTATTTAAAAATTAGAATCAGGGCTTTTCTACGTGAGACCAACGATATGATGTGTATTTCACGAAATAGTGACGTCACTGTAAATTAACCGAGCATGTTTTTGAAAGAAAAATTTTGCCTAACTTTTTCTGCTTGCCTGATGTTTTGGTAAATTGAAGATTGATTTATTCATTTTTTAACAATGTGAGATGGATGGGGATGAAGGATAGATATATATGTATGTGTAGTATGTATGTATGATTAATTGATGCATATTATAGATAGCTACGATATGTGAGTGAGAAAGAATCAGCTAAATTAAATAAATGATGACGTCATCGATGAATAAAACAAACTTTCCCAATCAAAACAAACGGTGCGGAACGTTTCTATGAGCCTGGTATTTTATTTGGGTTTTGGTCAATTTCATTCAAAAAAAAAAAAGGAAAACATGATGACGTCATGGTTACATACAAAATTCCAGATCAAAAGATCACTCTCACTGCCTGAATGATTTTGGGTACCTGTTATTTATTTGAGTTTTTAAATGCGTCGATTTTTTATATGCTGAGTGGGAAGGAAAATCGCCGTGTGGTTGGTTGGTTGGTTAATTCTGTTCCCCTGGTATTTCGCCTCCATGATTTTTTAATGCATTTTCAGTGTTGCCGATTGCGATCAAAATTAAATTTTTTTTTGGGTTTATTTATATGCTTAAACACTCACAATAACTAAAAATGAAAAACGTTTTAGATTATATATTTATTATAACTTTTTTTTATTTAATTTATTTTTCGATTTTTAATTAATAAAGAAAGATTTAATTATAAATTACATAGTTTGCTTTAAATATTTTAAATAAGTATGCACTATATAATACTGTATAATATAAACAAAAATTATCATATAATATTTCTAATATCGCAGCCACTGCTGCAAAAGTTTCCATTCGAATTGGCTTTTTCACTTCAGGTTCACTTGTACAGGGTTGTATTTCATCTGTTTTAGTTTCTGGTCACCTGTAATGAAAATAATAAATTAATAAAATTTAAAATAGTTAAAACACTGAATTTGTTGGGACTCATAAACTTCATGCACTTCATATAGATTTTCTTAGTTAAAACTAAAATTCTAATATTCAACATACAGAATTAAAAGCTGTTTCAAAACATAATTTTTATTATTAGTTCCAGTCCAACGAAAGTGGAATACGGCATATATTTTCTCTATCTACCGCATTCTTGTATACGCAATGTTTGATGCAAGTCTAGTATTTTTTGCCATTCCCTTAAAATTACATTGGCAAGCTCAGCCCTTTAGATATGTACATAAGTATGTGCATATGTTATGAGATTTTATTTTGTGGCATGAACATAATCTTAAAATAAATTTATTTCAGGCTTAAGGATTAACAGCTGATCAGAGAACTGACAATCCTAGAGATGTACTTTTTTACATCACTCCTGCGATGAATTCTACCTCTAAGTGATCTGGTGGGCTCTATATATGAATCTCTATAAAAGAACCTTTAGCCGAAAGCAATCAGTTTTACTTTTATGAATTTCATAAAATTGTACATTGCAGTTTAAATCCATTGCAACTATCAAATACAAAATAAAACTGTTTTGAAATCAAAATATGCTTGGTGAACTTTGATTTGCATTTCGATAATAAGTTTTAAGAATCAATTGTTTTTTTATATTTTTGCAAAACAAAAATTTTTCCACTTTTTCGTTTTTTAACATGTAAGATCAAAGAGGCAACACTTGATTAGGTGCCTGCCGTAAGTTTTCGACAACATCTTATTATGTATTTAAGTTTTGTACAACACTTCTTTTTGTAAGTTTGTAAACCATAATCGCTTTTTAAAAACATTAAATGAACAACTGTTCTAAAGCATAATCGGAGTCTAAGTCCGCATAGTGTACAGCCACTCCACCGCTGCCGAATTAATTTACTATATTATGTTCGTTTATAACACAAACCCTGGCGAAGCAGATTGAGCTGTCTAAACTCCACTGCGGTGCAACGCCACATACCACTAAGACTCGCTGGATGTGCTTTAGTAGCCTGAGGTATATTAAGAGCACTAGACCTCTCGCCAGCCTCCAAAGAGATTTTTGGTACCAGCCAAAAGACATGACATTGTAGTCAAGATAGGCTTCTCAATAATGACCAGCCAAAATGAACGGGAAGTAGTGTATTCAGGGTGCATCTAGCATACCTTGGAACCACTGCTCCCCGCAATACCAATTAAGGGTTATCAGGATGGTCTTTCAGAACGAAATGCTTAGACTTCCGCCTAAGAATTTGATCACTAACATGACCGTTAGCCAATCCACAGACATAACATTGCAGTCGAGATATTCTCCTCAATAACGATCAGTCAGAATGAACGGGAAGTAGTGGCTCCTGGGACCACTATCAACTGTTCAATACCAATGAACAGTTGATTATCAAGATGGTCTTTTAGAACGAAATCGCTAAAGACTTGATCACCAACGTGGCCGAGAAATTTTTGCACCACTTTATACCGGAAGCAAACAGCTAGGTGAGGGTAATTGCTGAAGAACCTAACCTTCCCGCAGAGCAAATATTATTTACCCAAAAAACGGATCCACACCGTAGCATTTGCATTTCCAAGTCTGAGAGTATTTTCCTCTTGTCCGCCTTACACACAACTATTGCTACAGACAGTCCCCCATAATTTAAATGTCGCCATCTTCTTGACATCAAGTCGGCATCGAAAAAATCGCACTTGTACAATCCTTTTCGACAATAATTTTATGTTTCTGAAGATCTTTTTATATAAAAATTGTTAACAATTTTATTCAGTATTTCGCTAACAGTTTGTTTGCAGAAATATAATTATTTCATTTATTATCCTGAAGGTGCTAACAAACTGTTAGCGAAATATTGAATAAAACTATTACCAAATTTTAGGCAAAAAGATCTGAAGCTGCAAAAATTAGTTATTTCATAAATTAATAAGATCAAATAAAAAAATGATATAAAAATATTTTCTTTTGTGTTGCCTCCCCTTGATACATTAAATAAAACTTCATTCCTTTTTTAGAACATACGTTTTTCATACATATTTCGAACCATTTTCTAGTTCATATTCGTTCATATATTCATATAAAAACACACATAAGACAGATCCTGAAGATGAACTATAAAAGGGTTCGAAATAGTATATAGATCTATAAAAGGAATGAAGTTTTATTTTACGTATCAAGGGGAGGCAACGCAAAAGAAATTTTTTCAATAAATTTAAAAGGATACAGAGGAACAGAAAGAAAAACAGAATAAAAAAATGATATACTTTATGTTTCATTCCTTTTTATATTCATATTATTTGATCTTGAGATTATTAAATAAATTTATTTAAAATACAGCGGAACCGAAAGAAAAACAGAATAAAAATTATATAGTTCATGTTTCTTTGTTTTATATTCATATTATTTCATCTTGGGATTATTAAATAAATTATTCAATCTTAAGATCTTTTTTTTAATATTTTTTTCAATATTTCGCCAAACTTTCATTTTTGCGGAATGTCTTTAGGAAAATAATTATTAATTTTTTTTTTTTTTTTAATTTAACAATTATTTTTTCTGAAGATGTTAACAAATTAATTAACGAAATATTGAAAATAAATAAGTATAATTGTGTTCAATTACTTTTTAAAAACAGATCTTAAGCTTGAATAATTTATTTAATTGTGTTTCTTTGCATACATTTGACATTTTCTTGACCCAGGGGCTAGATAATGGGTTTTTTTTTTTAGAACGTTTGATGAGAGCGGATGTGTTTTTTGTGCTCCTTTGTACAAGGTGAAGTATTGAGTTTTTAAACAAACAAAAACAAAAAACCGGTTTACAGAAAAGCTGGGGGCTTTCACCTATTACAAACCCGGTTGAAAAGTGTCGAATACGAAATACTTGAAACATTTCGTTTTATATTCGGTTCTTATAAATTATCTAAAATAGTTTAAAAATCCTAAAGACATGCTGTTTTATTTAACAAGTACTTGCATTCAATTTACATACTTCAAATATGCGTGTAAGTCTGTTCTGAGAATATTTAGAATTTTTTCATAATTTTTTTTTCAATGCTCTAAAAACATTCTTTAACAGCAAGCAGCGTTTCCATATGCTCCATTTCGTTGCATTTCTTTTTTTTTCTCTCTCTTCTTCTTTTTCTTCCGACAAATCTATAACAAAATCTTTTGCATACAAGACATATTTATTTTTTATACTTTCGCAGATGAAAAAAAAAGAACTTTTGAAAATTTCTAACAAATGACTTGATATAAATAGTGAAAAAAAAAGGAACGTAAGAAATAGAGCAACAGTAAGGAATTGCAAAAGAAATAAACATTAAACTACTGAAAAAAGGAAATAGACTATACAAGAAAATCTTTTGGTAACTATTTGCCATTCAAGCATAAATGAAATAAATGTGTGTAAATATGCGAATAGGCGAAGGATATACGAGCCCAGGATACACCCATACATACATGCCACACACACACCCACCCACCGACAAATGTTGCAATGAATATATTTGTTCAACAGCCTTTAACTGCAAAACGCCATAAAAAACAAAACCACTGCCATGGCACAATAAAAACAGAGCACAAATTTGTATGCTTTTTTTCGAAAGCAGTTTAAAATGTTGCCAGTAGAAAAAAAAAAAAAGGGGAATGAAAGTTGTAACATTTTTCTCTCGGTGCAGTAAACAAATTTTTATGAACTCTTCCCACAATTTTGCTGCTTTTTTTCTATCAACTTTTTCAATTCAAATTTGTTGCCGAAGTATGTATGTAGTTGTTTTTGCTGTTGCTAGTGCTATTAGATTTATGCATAGTTTGCATTCAAAATACTTGCAGGCTTAGTTAAGCATACATTCAGTTTCAAAGTTGGCTAAAGGAAGTATAATGATATATAGAGAAATGATATAGTAGAGTCTACACTAATAGCTGTAAGTTTGTATTAGCAACACAAAAAGTTAGTAAAAAAAAAAAGAAGAAAATGTCGAAAGGAGACAGAGAACAAATCCAGTAACTGTTGCCTTTGTGCACACACATATTTGTACGTTTGTGTGGCAGGCAGGCAGCAGCAGCAGCATGAAGTGCTATTGATATGCATTTGAAAAATGTAATGTGGCATGTTAAAAAGATTTTCAATTTTCCTTATTTTTTCGTTTTTGCTCTGTGCACTTTTCAAAACTATTAAATTGCTAACGGAAATGATAGACGGAAGTTTAAGCAGTAGCGAGGAGTTTAAAACAAAAAAATCTATAATTTAAAAAGATTAAATTAACAAATATGTATATAATGATTAACAAAAAACAAAAAAGTGAAAAGGAAATATGAGTTGGAAGTAGTTGTATGAGCAATAATGCATAACGTGTTAATAAAATTTAATTGCATAGTAATGATGGCATATGATTTATGTATATAAACACAGTGAACATAAAAACCTGTTTTTAAGAATAAAACTTGCGCAATAATCCACCGGTAGTGGGATGACACTAAAATGATACGACATCAACACAAGTTTGTACCACACGAACACACTGGTTACAACTGCAATGAAAGAGAACAATAAAACAAATTTTTTAATTAACATGTAAAAGTGTGGTTTCTTGAGAAAGTCTAGAATTTAGCAAATATGAAATTTATCAAGAGATCGGCGGATTAAAAGAAATATATTTTCAAGTTGAGAGTTTCGTCATTTAGCTAAAGAATGCTACTTAGCTTATAAGCTTTACATACTTTACAATACTTTACAATTTCAAAAGCCCAAATTCCCTTTCAAACAAGATGATGACAAAATTGAAACACCTAAAATTTCCTTTAAACTATAACACCGGTATTCATAAAAAATAAAACGCTGCTCAAATACATTTTAGAAAAACGTTTTTATGAAAAATTTGTCGTAAAATGTGTTTCAACAATTTTTTTCGTTCCAGTTGATTAAATTTATTTTACTGCTAAATTCAATTTTAACATTTTACAGTTTTTAAGTTTTTCTAAAAAAAAAAAAAAACACCTTAAAACTCACTCCCTGCCTAATTTAATAAATCCCCACGAATACTGACCGACCCAACAGAAGAGTCATTGGCGTTAAGAGCATCCATTCATGTTATGCTTTGCCTTAAGAAGCATACACACAAAATCTTTCTAAACAGCTTTACAAATGCCTCTAATGTTGTTAAATCAATGTCTGCTGGATAAGGTTGTTGCTTCATTTGCTAAAGGATACAAAGACAAAAAGGATGTTTTTGCTGTTGTTGTTACACAAAAAAGAAAAGAAGAACTAAACTCTGAAAACTGAACTGCAAATGAACAATACAAACATTAGTAAACACTAATGCATTTGAGACAAAAGATAGTGAGACTGTTGCAAAAGTGTTTAGATGTGTTTATTTGCTTCTAATGATTTTAAGTGTGAGTTCTTCTTGTTTTCAGCCAGAAGTTAAGTGTAGTTTAGGGCAGTGCACTAAGGAAAGCCAAATTATTGGTGGCCAAAATTGAAGAGGACTTAAAAGTTACTCTAGTGACAGGTTTAATCATAATAAAGTGTATTCTGCAGTGAAGTTGTTTTATTGGCTGCTAGTATTAAGCGAATGCTATCATAGACAATCTGTTTTATTGAGAAATTTTCAATTCAAAATGTTGCAGCTGGCATTATTTTTTACTATTATGTATGACGAAATTTAATATTGAACTGCTTGCTTTAGCAATATAATACTCATCCAAAAAATCATTCAACGTTTGATCATGCAGACGTGGAGAGTTAGTTATAGTAAGAAATCTCCTCATATAACAAGTGGGCAGAAAGAAGTCATTCGATATTGTTTGGTTTTCGGAATATCGGATGTGGCTCGCACAATATGTGCTATTGCTCCGTCCTGTTGGAACCGCATTTCCTCCAGACCAAATTCCTGCAATTGCGGCAGAAAAAAAATCGGTTAACATGGCCCTATTGTCGTTTGACTAGCGGCGTCCTCGAAAAACAATGAACTGATGACTCATTCGACGTGAACAGCGCACCACGCAGTCACTTTGAGTGGGTGTAATGGCTCCTCGTGCACCAAGCCTAGATTTTCGGTGCCCCAGAAGCAATAGTTTTGCGTGTTCACGTATCCACTGAGTTGGAAATGAACCTTATCGTTCATTATAATTTTGGTCGAAAAATCGTCCACTTCGTCATTGATACGATTATTCCGTATTCTTGGGGGAGTGTATCGCTCAATGGCTTGTTCACTTGTATTCTACAGCTGTCTAGTTCACAAATATAAAAACAGATTTGACATTGGCCGCCATTTGCAAAAATGAAGAGCAACTTCCAATAGGGTGATTTCTCTTGGCCCACCTGTTACATGCATCATATATACAATTTATTTACCATTTATAATCCATACTTTCTGAATTTCAAGTCCTGAAATTTTTGCTTTCCGCGTGTGAATATTTTATTTATAAACAAAAAAATAAATAAAATATGAACTTAATTATTTATTTGCTTTAAGAGCCAATTGAAATGTATTAATTTAGGTTGCAAAGAAAATTAAAAAGAGTTGCAAAAACGAAAAGAAATGTTTGCTGTGTTAAAGGTTTGTTTGAGCATTTCTAATTCTCATTTTGTTCATGGGAATTATGGAATAAGTAGTTAAGTTTCAAACAAACTTTTAAGAATTTTTCAAGTCTACTGATGAGTTGATTAGCACCAACGAAATGTCGTCGCCATATAGACAGCTGAAAAAGACAGCAAATATTTTTTTAAAAATGTTTACTTTTGGACCTAAATTAATACAAAAAAAAAATTACATAGATTTTGAAAAAAACAATATTAATAGGTATAACTAATGATTTAATTTTAGGGTTGGCTCCACATACAGCTTAATGGGTTAAAATTACTCATAGAACTATTTCCCGCCAATATTTTGTTTTTTAATTTCTTCCCTTCTGAATAAATCGACCCAGATCAAAGTACATTGCATGTGTAGTAGAAATTGAGTAAAAATAAACTGCATTGCAAAATAATTAAAGGAAAAATAAGTGATGGTTTTTTTTTTGTAAACCAAAAAATTTTAGAGTTTTAATTTTTGGGTGAAATTTCGTGAACTACTTTAAGATGATAGTCACGCACGAAATTTTAAGTCACGCGCTCATGCGTGGATTTTCTACAATTTAATTCCGACCACGCGTGATTCATAGATGGCATGAGATTTTCACGACAACCGCACATCTCTACTTTCAACAACGAAATTAATATTTTACTCTTGTTCGCCCATTCTCACTACAGAATCAAGCTTAACAGCCGTAATGTGTTCCACTACAATATTTTAACTAAAAGTCTCACTCCAGAACCCACCTTTACAGCCGTGAAACCCATTCACTATCACTACAATCTTTTAACTAAAGGTCAAACTTGATATTTAAATATTTTCTCCCAGTTCTATTTGCCGTGCAGCGCCCCTGATTTAAGCTTTTCTGTGAAACACAAAAGTACATGTACATTGTTTATTCAGGGTCTTTAAGGAAAATGGTAAAATGTCTAACGTATTTTATGATGATAGTTGTTTTTGTTTTACGACTTTTGCTTAAACTAGCAACACAAAAAAGAGAATTTTGTATGTACTCGGATTTGTGTGCCGTTAAAGGAGCTGCTAGCCGGCAGCCGGCAGCCGGCTTGCTTTAAATTGTAGAGTATTTTAAGGTTTTTGAAGGGATACCTACTTTTTTCAGATGCTCATTGAGTTGGTATATTTAGCAATGTCTATGAACGCTTGATTTCCTTTTATTTAGATCTTGATTCAAGTAGATTTTTTATGTGATTTGTTTTTCCTTCCTTTTTTTGCTTTGTTTTTCTGTAATAGTTTCAACATGAAATAAAATCAAACTAAATGGTCTTTTTTACTTCTTTGTTAACATAAGATAAAACGACCAGCAAAAAAAGACTAAAATACAAACAAGATTTTGTTGAAAATTTAATTTGGTAAACAGTTTTTAGAGCCTTCGTTCTTAAGGTTTTTTCCTTCCTCTCTTTTTTTTTTTTTTTTTTTTTTTTTTTTGGAAAGTAAAATAACAAAAATGGTATTTTGTTGAGAGGCGGCTTCGGTATCTAAGCCAAAGAATTGTTATGAATATTTTATAACAATATTATCATCATCATCATAATCATGGTCAACAGCATCAGCTCCATTCTCGTTTTGATTGTGTACAATATACTGGAATATTTGTTGTATTTATTCTTTGATTTGATTTATTTATTATTTGTGATTTGTTAAAACTATTTTTTTTTTTTTTATTGTGGATCTTCATTCGAAATGTCTAGTTTTTGTATTTTGTTGATGGTTATTTCTGTTCATTTCTATTTCATGTTGTTAATCAAATTATAAATATTGCATTTTAGGGTTCTGTATTCTGTGGATTGGCTGTGTGAGGGTTTGTGCATTTGTTTGCTACACATTCTCACTGACAAACATGTGTATAAAGAAGTGTGTGTGTGTGTGTGTGTGTGTGTGTGTGTGTGTGTGTGTGTGTTTTCGTTTTGTATAACAATGATACAAATTGTTTTGTATAGAATATTTGAAAAATTTAATTATTTGAAATAAAATTGTATTGTGTATAAATTTTTTTTTTTTAATTTTATTTTGTTTGCCTTAAAAAAAGGCAAACAGAATTATTTAATTTTAATATTTATTTGTTAGTTTGTTAGAAAGAGAGTTGGCAACAAAGTTGTTATAATGAAAATTGATGTTTGCATTGAATTTTATTTGAAATTAATTTATATTTTTATTCAATTGATATAGAAAAATTCAATAAATTTATATGTATGTATATGAAGAAATTAAAAATCATTTAAAACAGCTTTAAATGAAATATTTTATGGTGTAAGATGTTGGAAAAAAAAGCACAATTTGTTTAAATTTAAACAAAAAAAAAAATCAATTAAGCTGTGAAAACAAAAATGTTTATAACAAAATAATTCAAATTAATTTTAAACTAATTAGCTACTATTAATAGGTTTTAAATAAATTGCTTGATCCGAAATAACCATTAAATAAATAGTTATTCCTTTCAAAAATATTTTCATTTGATCACATCAATTTTCAAACAATCATTCCAACTCAGCACCGGTATTTCGCGCTTGAAGCTGAAAATAGTCTTGACGAAAAAGATAAAAACGAGTATAAGGAGATTTTCACTTCATCCCCGCGGACGAAGAAATAAGAACATCCATTGTGTATAAATATTGGTACGACACCAGAGTTGTTGAGAAGCTTTTGAAAGTTGTCCCTAAGAGCGTAGAGTTTTTTCTAAAAATAGATTGGAGCGTAACGGACCTTCCTTGCCGTGAGCCAGGCTAATTACACTAAAGCCCCGACTTGCGTCGTTGCGATTTCAAGTTGCGTCGGTTTGACCCCGATTTGCGTCGATTCAATTTGCATCGTTTTGATTTAGATTTGCGTCGCTAAACACGGTTACATTTTTTACTGCATCATTGTGGATTACCATTTTTAGCATTTGTAGTGTAGTATATATTTAGCATCTTGAATTCATTAGTTTTTACAACTTCTGGCAACAACGCTCGTCACCTGTACGTTAAAAAATTTTCAGATTGCGTGAAAAAAGGGGAATCCCCTTTTCTTTTTTATATAAGTGGTGCTAAGAGCAGCTGTCTGGTTATGGTAACAATTTAGTGTGTGATTCACCAGAATATGCCTTAAGGACGTAAAACATGAGTCAAAGTAAATAGTATACATATGTACATATGTATGTAAATATATGTATTTAATTTTTATGTTTATTTTTTCTTAATTTATGGTTTTGTTATATCTTTGTAATATATATAAACATTTGTTGAAGTAAATTAAATAAATAACGTATTTATACTAGTATTTTTTTATCAAAAATACAACATTTTTTGCTTTCTTTTAAATATTTTCCAAATTAAATTTCAGTGCATTTATATAGAAAAAAGTGATTCGATTTGCGTCGAGTTTCTCCGGTCCCCATTAACGACGCAAGTAGGGGCTCTAGTGTACTTTAAATTCATTCGAATTAAGCTCTAACATTTTTATTGTTAGTTAATGTAATGTCTAATACGGTTTCAAATCAGATATACCTATCTAAATAAAAATTCGACTCAACGGAATTTAGTTCAATTTTACTTCCTTAGAATTGGGAATGATCTCTTTTATGTAGTTTTCTTAAAGAAGCTAAAAAAAAGTAAAGTTGAAGACTTATTAGTTGGGGAACATACCACGGCTATTTCATGTCCACCACGACGATCATCAGCACCTGAATTGCTTTTAACAACTTTATCACAAAAAAATCTTTCTCAAATCTGAGGCAGTGAAATCCAATTAAGGTCTGATAAAGCAATTAATCATAAAACAATTTCGACCACAAAATTAAATTATCGAATAAAAATTTGAAGCATTTTTTTACATGTACTCTAAAGTATTTTGAAGAGAATATACGAGTAGAAGGTTCACAATCCAAACAGACGATGTGAAAAAAATCATATGGTCATACCGGTTTATTCTGAAAATCACTTTGCTCGAAATCATGAGCTTCTTTTTTGTGATTTTTCTGATGTTAAGTCGCTTAAAATCTTATTCCAGACTTTATTTATAACACAAGATTCTAAGTTTTATTTAAAACCAAAAAAATGTTTCACCTTCAATTTTATATAACTCAAAACAAAAAGTATAAATAATGCAAAATTAGAAATATATTTAAGTAGAACAAGGAAATATCCTTAAACTTTTATAAACATGCGCTAATATAAGCGATTTGTGAACATCAGAAATTGAAATAAATAAATTGAATTGAAGATTTTGTGAATTATATAATGAAAATTTAGAGTTTAGAAACCAGATGATTTAAGAACACGTGATTTACAGAGCAGGCCCCATAATACGAAAACTAGTCATTTAAAAATTGCAATATTGGCTTAAAGAAATTTTTCAGCTGGCAGACGAAAAACCTTTGTAGAGAAAGTTTGTCTTACGAAAAATGTTCAGAAGTAAATGTGTAACGTAAAACATTATTTCATAGACATTTTGTCAGATAACAAGTTCTAGCATAAAGAACTTGTCAGTTAAACATTGTACATTCAAATTACTCACGTGAATAGTTCCTAATAGTAAATCGGTATTTTACAGTGATATTGTCAGATGACAAGATCTCTAACATCAAATAATTTATCACATAAAAACTTCTGCTAAGAAAATTTGAGAAGGTAAAAGTTATAAACAATTTATCTCCTGAAAAGATTTCCTAGAGAAAAATTGTGTCTTCTCATAAATTGTTGCTACTCCGAATGCAAACTTTTTTTCATTGCATCACCACATTGTGCTATGTTGACTTAATATTTTTTCTCTAAGTGCATGTACATACATATAGAAATACATGCACACATTTATATTTTGTAATTTATTTCTTCCCATTGAAAAACCTTTAACTATAATTTTTCTTTCTCCAAGTGTTTTATTTGTGTCTTAAAAATGTGCTTTAAGAAAATAAAACTTTTTTTATTGTTTTCAAACCTGTCTGAGAAACTTTGCTTTTTATTTTTCAGTTAAATAAGTAAAAATACATGTTTAGTAATACTTGTTGTTTGGTCTTAAATCCCCTACAGCTTTAGTGTAATTAAATTCAAGTCCCTTTTCTTAAGTACTCTTAACACTGCTGCACACTCATCAATTTTCCAATCAAATTAAACTCTTCCTGCCTTCACAGCACATGACAAACTACACAACACACAAACAAACATACTAAGCTTTCGCATGAAGAAGTATGCTTGAAAAACTCCTCCTTTTCGAAATATACGCCCACTTTTTCATATCGTTTTAAAAAACCTAACTTCTCTCTCCACAGTCATTCGCTTGTAGCTGTAAGTGTTTTATCTAAAGGACTCAGGCCGCATGCAATATCTTTAATGTATATGGCACCGTCAAACACACAAATGCATGCTGCTTGCTGGCAGGCATACACATACGTTTTGAAGTGAAACGATGAGAGTGTATTCAAGAAATGTCTTGTTGCATTTGAAAAAGCTTATTGTCCTTTTACGGTGAGCGTGTGTAGTTTTGTGTTCCCAAAAAAAAAATGCTTTTACTGTTTAAGGGTTTGTGTTTTCTTTACACTCTAGCATGGCATAGACCATTTACTTAAGTAAACCTTATAGAAGCAACAGGGATTCAAAAAACATTTATACAAAAGTTTTGGCCTCACTAAGGACTCAAGCCAGCAACATGGTGTTGTTAGTTCAATGTGGCATAAAAGCCATTTATAGTTTACTTATTTTTTTACTTTTTTTCCTAGATATTTCTTTCATTATATATAAATATTTTGTGCAAATACTAAAATCTCACACAACAAATATTTTCCTGAGAAAAGGTCTCAAAAAAACAGTACTAAAGGTCCTGCAGAAGCAGCCAGCAAGACATGGCCTGGCATTTCTTTATACGAGTACTATTATTGTTTGTACAAAAGACTTAAGTGAACTTTGTCAAATCGTACTGCTTTTAAGGCAGAAATTGCAAAGAAATTCTTCCCACTTGCTGGGATATTCTGTGAATTTTCGAACATGAAATAACAAAACATTATTTAGAAGGATTTTTAAAGGCAACCGTTTGTGTGTGTGTGTGTGTGTGTGTGTGTGTACTGCAGCAGTTGTTGTATGCTGCAGAAACTTAAGTGCTGAGT
Organism: Sturmia bella; assembly: GCA_963662145.1. Taxonomy (NCBI): domain Eukaryota; kingdom Metazoa; phylum Arthropoda; class Insecta; order Diptera; family Tachinidae; genus Sturmia; species Sturmia bella. Next base: position 64,686,012 of record OY759169.1, on the reverse strand, counting down.
AAAGTCTCTTCTGATCATTTGTCTGGTTAAGTTTACAAGCCTGTTTATACTGGGTACTACAAATAATCAACAAAAATATTCAAAAAACTGTTGCCTTCAAAAAATTTTTTCTTCGCTTTACTTTTTTACCATTGCAAAATATTTTGTCTATACAATTTGCCTAGTGAAAATTTTGTTTAAAGAACGTAAGTCATATGAAGCGTTTTTTCTATGCAACATTTGTCCTATAAAGTCTGTACATGAGTCATTGATTTTAGAGGGCAACGAAGGCAAACAAACCAGTTAGAAGGTCGGAGTGCATTCCGTTTAAAGAATGTACAAGAGAGTTATTGCTCTGGGAGGGCAACGAAGGCGAAGTAGTTAGAAGGTCTCCTGGCACCCACAAGACTAGTTAACCTTTACTAGAAGGATCAAGTTGATATGCAAAAAAAAAATAATAATAATAATTTATATATGTATATGACATTTTTAAATATTGATTTAAGATAATTCACGCCCCTACTAAGTACATCTAATTAATTATTGTCACTTTGGTGACAGGTGTAACAAACATGGGTTAAAAAAATTATTTTCCATATAACAAATTCTTTTGAAGACAATTTATCAGATTTGTCATCATACGAAAATTTTGTCGAAAGCAATTAGAAAATATGATATGAAATTTGTTTATATATCTATGTGCTGAAGGCTCTAACTCATATTTTTTTCTAGCGTTCGCGTAGAAGATTCAAATGTATGCCCAATTCCAAATAATTTTTTTCTTTCCATTACTCTAACGAGCACACCGACTCCTCATACAACACCCCCTTCGGAGGACTTCCATACACGAACACAAAAAATTTAAATTCTACCGCTTCGAAAACTAGTTGTTGGAGTTGGATGCTATCGAAAAATCGTTAGCACAATATCGACAAAATTTTGTACTTACAAATCGAGCCACTCTAATGTACATGGACATGCTGGTAAAATATTTCTAGACATATTTTTTGGTGTAAAAACTTGTCAAATTAAAATAATAGGAAATATTTTGTAGAAATAAAACACATATGTATGTATGTATAAGACATGAAAGTTCTTTCTAAAAAAATATCTGCCACATGAAAAATGTTTCTTTGGAATATTGACTCATAAAAATTTTCGGTTTTTATATAGAAATGTTTGTCATAGGGAAAAAAAACGTTTTTTAATCATTTTTTTTAGGAAATATTTTATAGGAAAATGTTGTCACATAAAAGACTTCTATATAATACTAACAAATAATTAAGAAATTCTTTTACATAAGCTTGCGGTATAAAGTTTATTACTTTAGGTCTAAAAACATAGACCTTAATGCTTTCTGTCTCTTTCAGCCGTCTATATGCCGCCGACATTTCGTTGCTGCTAAACAACTCATCAGTAGACTTGAAAAAGCAAAAAAGAATGTTTGAAGCCCAACTACTTATTCCAAAATTCTCATGAACAAAATGAGAATCAGAAATGCTCAAACAAACTTTTTTATACAGAAAGCATTTTACGTCTTGCAACACCTTTACTTTTTATAGCACTTCCTTACAACAGGAAGTTGTTGGTAACCAAAGGTCACCTGTTGTAAGGAAGTGCTATCAAAAGTAAAGGTGTTGCAAGACGTAAAATGCTTTCTGTATAAAAAAGTTTGTTTGAGCATTTCTGATTCTCATTTTGTTCATGAGAATTTTGGAATAAGTAGTTGCTTTCTGTATAAAAAAGCAACGCCGTCGATAAAATTTGCACGTGAAGCAACCGCCCGATTTTTTGCTTGTTTTATAAAATTTAATAAAAATGATGCATACTAATAGGTATAATATTCACTTTTTACTATTTTGTAAATGCTTCTTTGAGCAACGTTAGCATTAATTTAATTCCAGCACAGGCATGTTTTGTGGGGGCCTTGCGTCATACAGTTTTTTGAGCGCAGCAGTTTACGTGTTGAAATGTAGAAAAATAAGCAGCTGTTTTAGCATTTATCAACATTTGCAAATACGGATCTGCAATGATTTTTAGTTATGCATATTTGCTTAAGTGATGCAAATCTCGGTTTCATACATTTTGTTTTTGTAGTGTTGCAGACTATGGCACATATGCTACGGTTGCAATATCTGCAAGGTATGCAAGGGTAATTTGCAATGAAGGGTGAGTTCCGCTATTGTATAGAAACTTTGTCAGATGACAAATTTTGCTACAAAAAATTTGTCAGATGAAAATTTTTCGTGGAGAAACTATTTCATGAAAATTAGTTGAGGAGAAAAAATTGTCGCATGAAGTAAAATTGTCATTTGGAAAGTTTGTCACACGAATTTCGTCTTCACTACAGTCACTTGGTAGGTACTTTTGCCCGGAAAGTTTTACAACTGTTTTCGACTTTACCGCTAACGGCATATTGCAAAATAAGGCTTTCCAAAAATTTGACAGGACTAAATTGCTGTACAAACTATTGTTTTGGTGTACTAGTGCCCCAATGGGTACTTTAACATTCATTCTGTCCAAAAGATCATTGCAACTGCAAATGTGTGATCTGCGAAATGAACTTGCGCCGTAATGAGCATTCTTCAATAACATCCATGCAAGTATATGTAAGTATATAGATATTCGTGAAATCAAACGACCATTTATTTTTACATATGCCTTAAATTTTCTTTAGCTTAAAATATTGTACATATTTTTCAAAACAAGTCGTTACAAATAGATAACTAAAGGAATTGTCAATAAATTGAAACCGCAACCAAAAAGCAGTTCTAAAAAATTAATAAAATTTTTTAAGGAAACAGTGTTTTTCTTTAACGTTTTTTTTTTTGTTTTGGCCAGTTGTCTTTATAACCTTTATGTTGTAAGGTCCTGTAGATGTACTTGTTTTTCTTTTGCCAGGTTGTAGACAGGTACATTTTGTTCTTACTGACAGTTTGCTTTCTTTTCTTTCTTTTTTTTGTTACCACCACGTTGCCTGTTGCATAAATATTGTGAATGTCATCATTATTGTTAATGGGAACAATTTTTTTTTTATGGCTAAGGAAAATCTTGTTTTGTTGGCAACATACAAGAAGTTGTTTTTAAGTATAATGGTTTTATTGAAAACTTTAATAATATTAGGAATAAATTTAAGGTCTGTATATGGAATTCTGACTTGGCTTTCGACGGTTTTTCAGACAGATATTTTGTATTTTGTAGCAAAGAGTTTAATTTGGAAGATTTTTTTTTTTTTCTATTTCCATTTTTCTTTTGCCATTGATAGCCCTTGTTTATTCCTTGTGATAATAAAGGAGAATTGAATAACTTCATTTATTACTTGCTGCTTAGGCTTAATGAATAGCACGCAAACATTTCAATTTGCAGTGGCAAATTTCCAATTCTCCTTTTTTATAATTTCATTACATTACAATTGCCAACTTCCTGACAACTTGAACAGATGTATTTTTTTCGTTTAGCTCTTTTTTTTTTAATAAAGTGTTAAAATAACAAATAAACTTCCCAAAATTTAACACTTCAACAATACTACGATTACATAGTATTTAAAATCATTTTGAAACTTTGCCAAACACTTGCAACATGCTTTTCCTATTTCAGCACAACTAATAATAATAATAAGTTGCTGTAGAACACAACACCAAACAAGTGGGCCAACAAAAGCTTACCACAAAACCTTGTGAAGAAAAGAAAAAATTATTCGCCAAAGCAGGCAGTATTAAAAAACAATAAAAGTAAAAACGACGACAAGGCTTTTGCCACCAAAAGCCAAAAAAAAAAAAATACTTTAGAAATGAGTGTAAAAAAATATGTTGCAAAAATTAGACTGGCAATTGCCAAAAAAAAAAATAGGAGGAATGAAAAACAAAATAAAACTCCAAGGAAAAAGTTCTATTTAGTACAACATTAAACGGAAGTTAAACCAAAAATTGTTTTAATAGCGTCACGTTTGGCCTTTTTGTTAGTTTTAAACGAGTTTTAAGCATGTTGCATGCAACATGCTATTTTGTAATATGATGCCCTAAAGAAAAAACACACCAATTTATTTTGCACAACCAACAAAAAAAAAAAAACAAAACAAAGAAGAAGAAGTAAAGAAAACTGGATACAACATGCATCATTTTCAAAAGACGGCCTGTTGCATATGCAAAGTTTTGCGAACATACAATTGCGTAAATAAATTTTTATAAAAGTGATATTTTGTTTGAAAGCATTATACAGTATTTATCGGATATAAGAACATCTCATATAAGAACAAAACGCTTATAAGAAACATTTGCAAAAACACCATATCTTTTTAGTGTTTTTTCTAACAAAAAAGTTTCATATAAGAAAAACGCTTATAAGAAAAAAACTGATAAAAGAACATTTTTCTTGAACACCAAAACCACAAAATGTATAGAAAAAGAATTTATATAAGAAACTTTCAAGGGCAACACTGAATTTATGTAGTTTGCATGGACAACTCTGTTTTCTGACAGTTTTACTACAACAACAACGTTTTCTTTTTTACTTTTAGTGCTCATGAAAAGTTTTTGTTTCTTGCCTCGTAAATAAATAAATAAATAGTACAAAATGAATTATGTATGTATTTACATGTATTTACTACATATAATTTTTTTTTTCAAATTGAAGTTGTCTAGTTCTTTATATCTATTTACTAAAGGGGTTAATAAAATAAAATTTGATTTGTTTTATTTTTCTATTTACATAAGTACATACATCTACGTATGTATATACATAAAAAGGTAAAAAAGCTCGTATATTCATATAAGAAACAAATGCCTTATGGCCATAGCTACTTAAATAAGAAATAAGAAATAAAATAATTGTATATAAGAAAGAAACGCTTATAAGAAACTTTTTTCGTGGATTTTTCAAGTTTCTTATATCCGATAAATACTGTACTTTATATTGCTCCGCTTTTCTGAAGTACACATCCTTTTGTTTGTGAAAATGATGTATGTTGATTTTTCTTTCTTAAACATGCTATTTAAAATAAAACGTTTTTTATTTGCTGGCGAAATTCGTGGTTGTTTGTCGCTTGTTTTGTCAAACAGCCTAAGGAAAATTGTCATAAAATTTTTTTGTTAATAAATTAGAGGAAACCGGAAGCCGGATGTTTTAAAACATGTTTTCGAAAGGAAATTGAACTGAATATGAGAACGTTTACAAAGCAGCACCTAAAAGTGTGTGCGTTCTAAGTGCTTACAATAAAAGTACATGTGTTTTTAAAGGCTTCTTTTTTTTTGTCAATAAATGTTTTTTTTCAAATGCTTCGTTAAGTGCAAGGAAATTGGCCGTACTTAAAACTGGCAAAAAATGGGAAAAAAAATAATTACATGTATGAAAATAAATATGTCGGGCAAAAGTTTTAGCTGAGAACCGGCGGCCGTTAGGCGTGTTATAATTTATTTGAAATTAATGTGTAGCTAAAGCGGGCTAAAGTCTAATATTATTAGAAGGTAGAAAAAAAAAAGGCGGAAAACAAAACTGAACATAATAGCTAATACTTAAAGTCTATAAAAATACTAATTAAAAACTGAAGGAGATGTCATAAAAACTATTGAGCAGAGGAGGGTTTTTCAATCAAATGCATGAGTAAGAGCAGGGCACAGCGTTGTGAGCGCAGACATAAATAGAAAAATCAAATTTTGGAAATTAAAAAAATTCTAAGACATTTTTACTAATAAATATTAAAATATAAAAACTGAATAGTAATATCTTCGTAAGGTAAAACTTTTCAAATTTGTGATAACTGCAATTGAAAAAAAAGGATTAAAAATGAATGTGTGCAGCTGCGAGTGAGAGAAATACGCGTGGCCAACTGTAGCGTTAGTTTTACACTTAGAATGTATAGAAAACGCAAACGATTCTTCACAGTTTGTGCTTGCTTGTCATGCAAACTTTCACTTCTCCGCGCGTTTTTCAGAATAGCCACCATTCTCATTCTCTCAAACGCCGTTACGGTGGTCTTAAGGAAATTCACGGGGAGACTCCCATACAAAAATAAAAAAAATGTGAATCGGATGCCTTGAATATGTGTTTTTGTTTGGTATGTCTCAGTGGAATCTTTTTTTTCGTCATGCCAAAATTCATCGAAAATGATGAGATGTATCAAAAACCGATTTTTCAATCAGGTGAGCATGTACGTGAACTGAAATTTCTCAACAATTTATAGTTGCTAGCGAGTTGTAATAATGTTTGGTGCCGAAAATAAGACACAGAAATATAAATAAGCTTGCTTTGTGGTAAAAATAAAAATTTCCAACATCGAGTCATATATACCAGAAATATAGCAAAACCCGGTCTCTCAAAAAGTTGGGCTTGTAGCGAACTGAAACAATTTTTGGTGCCAAAAAGCAGATGTTAATACTTGACTATAATTTCTAAAGCCATAAAGTAGTTGAAATAATAAAATAACTCTATCAAAGGCAGAACAATTTGTATACATCAGATCTGAGGGTCAAAAGTGATGATTGCGAAGGTTATTGAAGATTTGGCTTTGCCAAATATAGAACTCTTAGTTGTTTTACTACAGAATCTTTTGCTCGTAAGGTGTTTAGCCCAAACTATTTCCTGTTGCTACAGACCCTTCAAAAACAATTTACGCATAAATTTCACTCGCTGCAGCTTATTGTTTTATGGTAAACAAGACAGAATTTTTCAATTTCACAACTTTTTCAATTTTACTTGATATTTTTGTTTATTATTATTTATTTATATTTTGCTTTATTTCAAACTCTCACAGTTGCTTGTATCTGCTTTTTTTATTTTGTCTCTCTTTCTCTTAAAATTCAATTTATTTTCATTAGCATTAAAAGCTCTTTTATGTAAAATTTACCACATTAATTCCCACTTTTAACCCTTTCTCTGCTCTCGTACTTGTTACAACGCAACAATCTCATATATTTAAATCTACAAAACACTATTTACGAAATCAAAAGCGAAACATTTAACTGAAACCGGCAGCAATACATAAAATTCATGTAACAGTGTTGCAACAAGACCTGGCTGTTTTCCTTTCTTTTACCAACCGCCCACTCCTGCTCTTCGCCCACAAAAGCTGACACAATGAGAGGAAAAAAGCAGATGAATAAAAAAAGCAACTGTTAAAAAACTTTTTTAATGTAATTGAATTAAATGTGGAAAAAACGAAGTGAATTAAATAAGTTTTCGCCATTTGGCAAGTTTTGTTGAACATACAATGTCGACAACGTTTAACAACAATATCGCAGCTGTAGTAAAGCAACTCGTTCCACCATCTCCTCATTTGGAGCAAAGAAAGAACGAAAGTCTAGTGAATAGTGAACAAACTCTTTTTCTACTTCATGGATTTTGCATAAAAAAGCAAAACCCCAAGCCTTTTTGCCTTAAAAAGCAAAGTTGTAAGTATTTAAACATTTTATCATCATCATACAACGTTTGTATGTATGAGTGTATGAGTGTAGGTAGTGTAGTGTAGTGTTGGTGGCACAAGTCGTGGTGACGCGTTTAAAGAGAAAGGCATAAACGAATTCTGGAAACAACTCATAAAAAAGTTCTCTAGATGTTAAATTCTGCTACGAGCTTGATTATGAAAAAAGTAGTCGCCAGCTGTAGAAGAAGAGGTTTTCTTGATGTGGTAACACACAAAGTGGCTTTAAATTGTGTAAAGATGAAGAAATATGCCAACCAAAGCTAAAATTTGTAAAAAGAAAAAGCACTGAAGCAAATGTTGAGCTTGAGACTTTGCTAATTTTATAAAATGAAATCTCTTTCTGTTTCAATATTAGGAAAATTAGTTTTTCAAAAGAAAATGGCAATTTCTTTTTTGTTTTTTTTTTTTTTTTTGTTCGCCCTCCTTCTTGTTAGTTCATTCATTCATTCTACTTCAATGAGTGATTTATTTGGCGTAAAAGATTTTGAGAACTTGAGAACTTTACTGGCTGGCAGGATATTTAAAGAAATTTATATTTAATTTCTTATTATAAATGTATTTCCTTGCAGTTTGTCAGACTTGTTTCCGTTTTCTGTACTGCTGCTATTTGTGCGCGTTGTGAGTACAATGAATGTTGACAACAAAATTAAAATGTTTTTCACTTGCAATACATTTTTAATTAATTTTAAGAGTTTTTTTTTTAGCTGCTGCCTTTTTACTCCCTGTTTTTTTTTTTTTATTTAGTTTGACTATGACATTTTACTGTGTGCAAAATTAATTGAAAATGTCATTTGCTGTAAATTACTCAAAAAACAATATAAAAAAATACTTTCGTATTTTAACGGAAATAGAGAAAAGGAATTTGTTTTGATCGACACAATAGAAATGCAAAAACTAATTGAGGTAAAATAGTTCACAAATACATTTAACACACAAAATATTATTTTTCCTACTGAATAACTCAAGCAAAGCAGCGACTAACGTTGAAGTTCCTAATTGCACTTTTTTCTAAAAGTCTAAAAATTTATTTTTCTAAGATAAGATTAAATTGTCTGTTGATTTATCTATTTCAATTTAAAAATAAAGAAATATTAAATTATGATTATTTAACAATTTATAGATTATTTTCACTGAATAAACGCTACACATTCGCAAATTTCTGCAACTGGACAGTGATAAAATACTTAATTTTGGCTGAAGGGGCTTTCAGCTATGAAAGAGAATGGATCTCGAAGATTTTCCAACAAAAGTACAGGATTTCGAAAACAAGCTTTTACAATGTAATATGTGATTGTGATCCAACTGAACCAACGTTGAATCGGCAGTTGAACTGCATGAATGCGTATCTGTGAAAGAATTTGTGGATTCAAACAAGAATTTCACAATTGCAATAGACTACTTTTTCTACAACGAAAATATGATATTCAATATTTGTTATCTATTTAACTTTTTTAATAATTTTCTGCAGTATTACACTATTTTCAAGCAAGAGTTTTAATTACTATAGCTTTCTTGGGCATAAGTTTATATGTATATACATATATTTTATCATTAGATTAATTAATTAAACTTTTTAGTAGCATTTAAAGAAATTTTGTCCAGGCCAAACTTTGTACTGTTTTTTTTTTATTGTAGGCTTTTTTATGTGCATCGCCTTTTATGCTTAATTTCATCCACAAGTGTTGTAAATTATAATGATATTTTTTAATCATGGTTTTTTGGCAAAAATTACCACAATTTTACACACTATTAAACAATTTTAATTAAATATCAGTATAGCGCCTAAAGGCACACATTGTTTTATTCCTTTTTTTTTCAAAAAAAAAAATTAATTATTACTCTAGAATTTTTTCGCAAATTAAATGAACTAAATTAAAATACCTTAAGGTAATAATCTTGTACTCAAATTTATTTGTTACTGTAAATATAATAAATTCTACAAAGTAAAAATAAGTGTTTTTAAAAAAATAAATTTTGGATGCAAGAAAGTATGTGCATTAAAAATTGAAAAATCGGAAATAGGGCGCATGAAATAGCTGTTTACGATCAGGCGAATTTGGTTTGAATTTAGATCTTTTCAGCGTCATTATTTCAAACTAAATTACACATAAAAAAGATGAACACATTTAAAACAAAGTTGAAAATGTATGATTTTAGGTCTATAAATAGACCTTAATGTTTTCTGTCTTTCTCAGCCGTCTATATACCGCCAACATTTTATTGATGGCAATCAACTCAGAGAGCTTCGGAGCTCTCTTCTTCTTATTTGATAATGCAGTAAGTTAAAATGTATCAGATAATTCCAAGGGACTAGTTACACTTCGCAAACGTTTTCGAACAACACAATGTTGTCTAGATTCTTCTCGCCTTAAAGAAATTATTGCATTGATTCTAAACATTTTTTAATGTTTTATGTATACTGATAACTTGCTATTTTTATATTTTTCACTTATTTTGCATTCATGCATATTCATTACGCACTGGTATTACAGACATAACATAAGTTCCCGTGACATAGACGATAGCAATTTCCCCTTCGTGGGCAATGAAACTTTTATGGGGGGCAAACAATTTCCCATTTTCATCAAAATAGGAGTAAAATTTTACGATATGGATGACTGTTCGAAACAACTGGATGAATTCAACTCAAGCATGCTTTGCTGTTTTAAAATACTGCAAAGTTATGGCATAGTGGAACACAAAACATTCAATGAAAAGTGTTTAACACAAAGAATTGCAGAAATAAAAATTTATTATTACCTTAACTTTAAATGCAACCCATAAAAATAAATAACCAGAAAATTTTGTATAAAAAAAAACCTGTCAACGCCTAACATGTATAAGATATATAACAATATGTATTTTTTCAAAAAAGAAAAAAACCTAAACGAAAATTATGCACAGCTTTAAACAACATTGCTTTTTTGCTGCCACATATTCCATAAAAATTTATTGATTTCCATTAAACTTAAAATAGAAAATAAATACTGAAAAGACATAAACAACAAAAATAAAATATAAATGCTAAACTACAACAAATTTCAATTAAAAATCACAAATCAACCCAACAGTATTGTAGCAAATAAAACAAAAATGGAGTGTGTACGTGTGTGTGTGCGTGTGTGTAAAAAAAATTAAACCAGCCCAAAACTCTACACCATAAATTAGAAATGTAAACTAAATACCAGTAGCATACATGACAAAAATTATAGAAATAATAGCAGAAAAGAAAAATATGTACATACACAGGCAAAAATATATGGAAGACTGACTACATAAAAACCATCAATTAAATATTTTATCAAAAAATGCCTTTTAGCCCAAAGCCGCTTAAAAGCCCATTAAACTGTCAGTGTTGTTCTGCTATTTGTTCATAACAAACGTTTTTGTTGCTTTTAGCTTCTTTTTTTTTGTTGTTGGGTTTTTGCATTGGTGCCACATTGAAAAATGGGTATAAAATTGAAGTTGATGTTTGTTTGTAGGGATTGAGATATAAAGCACTTACTCACACTCTTAATAGTAATAGTTAAATTTTAGAACTTTGGTATTTTATGTTACGAATAAATAAAAATACAGTCACATACATACATATGTATGTATATGTGTTCATATATAAATTTTTATATGCAACAATTAAAACAATATGTCACTAAAAATTTATTTGAAAAATATTTAATGAAATGAATTGAATTGTTGGAAAATTGTTTGCCAACCAAATACAAAATATGATGTGTTATTTCACAGGAATTTGCTTGAGATATTATCACAGCAAACCAAACTCGGTATCATATATTAATTTGTAATTTCAAAGCACTGGAATGTCACGACAGGCTAAATGAACTGGCCACTCACAATCAGATTACTCTGATATGGGTGCCAGGTCATGAGGGGCAGAAGGGTAACGAGTTGGCTGATACCTACGCAAAAAGGGGAGCCAATGGGGCTTTTATTGGACCCACTCCATCCTTTGGCTTTAATAAGCTACTCCTCAGGGGGGAGATCAGAAAATGGACAACATCCATCACAGAGAAACTGTGGAATGACACTAGGGGTCTGGAACACTCGAAGCAATGTCTTAGCTTTGATGCCAAGAGAGCGGATCTCGCTCTAAAATTAAATAGGAAGAATCTAAGGACACTGTGTGGGGCGCTAACAGGACACTATACCTGCAGGAAACATCTACACAGAATGGGTCTATCCAGCACGGCAACCTGCAGATTTTGCGGAGAAGAAGAGGAGTCAATGGAACACTTGATTACTGAATGTGTGGCACTTGGCCACAGAAGATACAGGCTGTTGCAGGCCTATACATTGGGTTCACAGGACTTGCAAGGGCTTTCACAGAAGGAGCTAGTACTGTTTCTTGATGTATTAAACTCGTGATGGAAAAGGGTTGCACAATAGATCATTATTGGTCGCAGTGCAAAGGGCCATCCTGGACCAACCTAGCATAAATAATAATAATAATAATAAATTTCAAAGCACAGAAAATGGTGGAAAAATTACTAATTTTAGTAAAATTTTAAAATTAAAACAACACAACACTTAAATCTGCAAAAGCAGCATACTTTATTTTAATTTAAAACTCGTTTTGCATTTCATTTAAATCGCATGCTTTTAAATTTGTCACAAATTATTTTTTAACAATTTTTTAAATACCACAAATCTCTGATTCATTGTTGGTAAACACACAGCACATTCTCGTTTATAAACCCCAAAAAGAAAAAACAAAACGAAAGAAAAAAAACCGAAATGGGGGAAAAACAAGAAAAGAATTAGTTGATAAAAACTTTGTATGCCACACCGTACAATTTGTCTTGTTGCAACAGCAATATTGTTGCACAAACTAAAACCGGTAGTTATTATAACACAGATTGATCTACACACATGTATGTGTGTATGTACATGTACATTTACATATCCGAAGCAAAATCCTCGTTATCTCTTTTTTCGAAAAGTGTTTAACAAAAGCGAAGGGTGTGGGTGTGATAAATAAATTGAATGCTATCTCAACACATTTACAATATTTTAAACACATGTAGTATTTTTATAAACCTTATACGAGTATAAATGTGTGTGCAAGTGTGTGAGATATATTAAATGTTTATACTAAAAATGCATTTAAAAAGTAATTTGTCTGAGACCGCCAAAAATAAAATCCGCACGAATTTATTTAAAATTTTCCCAGCACCAAAGTAAACATGCACACACACACACACACACACACACACACACACATACATACATTCATATATGCACAAAAAACCTTAACATTTATGTGCGAAAAATGTACTGGGAATATAAAAACATTTTGCCATATAATGTGTTGTATCCGTGTGATTTTGTAAAAGGACAAAAAAGTGATATGAGTATAATATACGTGAACAGCTCGCAAATAAACCTGTTGTTGGTCTTTCGATAAAGTAAAACGAACAGGGGATGGCCTTGCTAATAAAAATATGTTTTCCATTTCGTTAATACATATATTCGAAATTATTTGAAATTATAGTTTCATTCGAAAATTGTAATCATTTGAAAACTAATGTCAACACATATGAAATTGCACTAATTTATCTTCACAGTCGAACTATATGATTTACAATTGTTAATAATTTTTAGCGGGCTTGAGTTTGAGTTTTTTATTTCAAAAAATTGAGAAAGTTAATTTTTTGTAATAAAATTGAAGTGAGCAACATTGTTGTTTTTTTTTTTTTTTTAAGAATAACTACAAGAAAAGTTAAGTTTAGGACTTACTGGCTGGGGTATATGTATAGTACCCTGGCTGTTCCACATCGCTCATCATGGTTAACAATTTAGCACTTTAAAGACTTCTCCCAATCTGTAGCACTACTTTTTCGGTGTAGCAACTATGGAATCGAGACACAATCGATTAGGTCTGTCACAGAAGTTATACGGAATTATTTACAAATTTCTAATTCGATCGATTTCATTTTATCTTCTTCAGACTATGAGCAGTTAATATCATTTTGATATATCCCAAGTTTGCTATTTTGAAGTTATTTAAATGTGATATTAAATTGTGTAAATCATGTGTTTGCAATCAAATAAGAGTCCTCATCATTTATCTCCCGTGAGAAAAGCTGCAGAAAAAATCTTAGAGAAGCTCTAACCTTTTTCTACAATTCATAACAGCTAGTTATTTTCTCTCGGAACTTTTTCCTCAAGGAAAATTCGGTTCATAAAACAGAGAAAGAAAAATCTTGTTCCAAATTTAAGCTTTTTTACTTGATTTTAGTACGAAAGGTACTTGAAAATTTAATAGCGCATAACACACAAGTGCATTTAAAACAAGCCAAATAGGGATTATTAAAGAGAATTTTATTTATTTATTTATTTTAATTTAATTACATAATACAATTATAGTAACTAAAAGAAAAAACGAAGGAGAAGAGAATTAATCTCGTTGTAGCTTACAACCCGCACTTGTGTATACTTATTTAAATAATGAATTTTGTTTCATTATTTTAATTGCTGCGATAGCTGAATTGGCAGAGTGGCTGGACTGACAGTAATAATGTTCCAGGTTCAAATCAGCAGAGGCAGTAGAGCGGATTATTTCATGTACAAAATTGTGATTAAATAGCAATCAATCCTTCTGTACTTAAATCAATCCCAATTCGTGTCAAAAGTAGGGAAAGTACGAATGTTCTTAAATCAAGTACCGCGTGCTTGTTTTTAAGTACAGATTTTAGCCATATTCAATCCGAAATCAGTATTGAATATGATTAAAATTAAGTATTTAGTGCCTCAATAATCCTTATTTGATTTAAGAAAATCCGTACTTACCTAACTTCTGACATTGATTGGGATTGATTTAAATACAAATGTATAGAATTTTCAGTGTAGGAGGAGGAGGAGGAGAAAATAGAAAAAGTTCTAAGGAATTATTGTTCATGATTGGTCTGATAGTTTGCATAATGTTGCTGACGGATTTTTAAACTTAAAAAACTGTTATGCTATTTTGTTTGCTTCGTGTGCTATCACTATCAAAACTCTACAATAAAATTGGCGATTTCATTCCGATTTTAATCTTCTCAAGAAACTTTTTCGGAGTTTAAATAACTTTCGATCGCAATTGATATCCTTAGCCAAGCTTATAATAACGCTAAATCGAAAAAAAAAAAAATTTGAGTGTCCACTACCTTTTAGCTTGCCACTTGCTAATATTATTCATACTCGTATGTGTACATACGAATGCAAATAAACAACATTCACTGTGATTACGCGAGGCAATGTTCACATTACATGTTCACTAATGGTTGAACAAGCCGCAAGTATATCCGGCATTGTAACATTGCTTATGATTTTTTTTTTTCCTCTTTTATTTTTGTATACTTGCTAGTGCTGGTGTTGCAAGTTTGCATAAATGTGTATACATTGAATATTACGGGTGTTTGTTACCGAAAGCCTGTGCATAAACTAAACTTATAGTATGGCTGTTAGCCACTTACTACATACAGATATAGAGTTGTAGACTTCGCTGCCAGCACACACTACGTTGATGACAACTTAAGCAACAAAGGAGCCCCCAAACATGTACTTATGCATGCATATGTCTCACACAAGAATATAATAATAAACTGATTGCACACAGAAAAGTGGCATTGACTTGGCTTAATAAAGAAACGCTTGCATACAAACTAAGTAAAAGTAAAGCAAAAAATCTATACAGTTCCTCTATCATTTCAATGCCAAAAAAAAAACAAAGTAAAATATTTTCCATATTATGCACAAATATACAAACAGTCGTACACAGCACATTTGCGTGCGGAAATAACGCTACAACTTGCCGCCTTTTGGTTGCAATATCATGTGCAGCCGGTATATGTTTATCATCAACAGTGTTGCTACAAATGACTGTGGCTGCGTGTGTGTGTATGGCTTCTACCATTTCTATACACGGGGGACATGTTAACATGGCTTTCGTGCCAAAATTATTATTCGTATGTTGTACATGACAGTGGTTTTTATGTTTCCACTGCTTGTTTTTCATTGCAGGCCTTCAAAAAAAAAAAAAAAAAAAAAAGCAACATGAAAAAATAATAGCAACATTCGATGGCAAAACCCATGGCTGGCACTGTATTTATATTACCAAAGGACTACTTTGTTGCGGTATTAAAAACTGTTGCATACTTAAAGGTGTTGCCATAAAGCACTGTAATTTAAATTGTGTAAAATTAGCAACAACAGCAAATACAAATGCAGCCATTTACTAATATTTTTTTTCCTGTATTTTGCTCCGCTGCAAAGGAAGCAAGAAAATAGAGGACATAAAATATCTTGGCTTAATATTAAAGAGCAACAGGCCCGAGTAAAAATATGTGCGACTCAGTTGTAGTTTAAAGTGCATAAATTAGTTTAAAATTAAATTTACTATGCAGCTTTGTTTGGTAAATTGATGCTACCTTTCGAATGAAAAGTAATTCACATTTTCATAGAATTCTTATTTGAGAAATTTATATACCAAATTAAGCTTTAATAAACCGAATATATTCGAATTTTAAATGCAATAGAAGAATTACGGCCAAAAAAGGAAAATTATTGAACAATTCTTAAAATTCTTCCTTTAAAATTTCTTTTGGCGTTTCTAGAGAAATTTGAATATAATTTGCCACGAGTTTTGATGCCAATCAATAGATTATCTAAAAATAATGACAGCGTTGATGCTTTTCTGATATGCAATGATTAAAAAATAAAATGTGTTTAGTGTTTTTGAGTTTTAGTGTACAATGGTAGATATGTGTGCACATTGTTCATACTAATACCGAAATTTAATTAGCATAATAATGACTAAATAATATATGCGCATAAATAATTTATTATATGCGTTAAAAACATGGATACGTACATTAATGTTTTTGCCAGATGGCTGCTATAAAATAAAAACATTTTTCAACATAATTCTATTTTACACAAAATACATCACATTTACCTAATTCAATCATTTATTTAATGATATAGACAGTAAATTTCATAGAATTATAAAAAAAATATAATTAATTTTTTTATTTGCCTTAATTAAAAGCTAAAATGCCAGGGATTAAAACAGCTCAATGCTATTTGCATTTATATTTTAAACAAAACAAAGCAAAAAAACGAATAATAATAAGAAAGTTTGATTATTTGTGAGCAAATTAATTTGAGAATTAAAATTTAATTCTTATTTTTCCCCTCTTTTTTAATTACAGGGTGCTTCCTCCAGTCTGGTAGTTAAATTTGCCGATACTGAAAAAGAAAGGCAAATACGGCGTATGCAACAAATGGCTGGTCATATGAATCTCCTTAATCCATTTGTCTTTAATCAATTTGGTCCTTATGGAGCCTATGCGCAGGTAAATAAATATCTTTTCATTTTTTGTATTTTTTGTTTTTGCCGGCATAAAATGAAAAGCAATATACTGCAAGGAGTATATTGTAAGAATAAGCAAATTTTAATTGTTTATTTCTGGCATTTTTCCCTTACATAAATTGTGCAATTTTTTCATTCTGTTCCTTTTTCATTTCATGAAGCAACAACAAGCTGCTTTAATGGCTGCAGCTGCCACAGCCCCTGGTTCATATATCAATCCAATGACTGCTTTGGCCACTCAAATACCTCCTGGCATTAATGGTGCTGGTCAACCATCATTACCCTCACCGACCATGCCCAATTTTCAAATGGGTGCCCAAACACCAAATGGACAACCAGGCAGTGCTGCTGCTGCCGCCGCTGCTGCTGCGGCTGCTGATGGTGTCTTTACAAATGGAATGCCACCACAGACACCATTTCCAGGACGTTAGTATTTTCTTTTAATAAATTAGTTATTTATTGTTAAGAGGCAACCATAGAGTAGTTTTATTAAGTGCTGCTTAAAAAACGACAAGTATAGGAGAGCTATATTTTACGGGGACTACTCTTCAACATCCTTAATAATAATCACTGCATGTAGGCTTAACCCTTGAATTATCGTTAATGAAAAAAAAAAGAAAACACTCTTGCTGTCTTCTTTAATCACTACAATTTCACCACCAAAAAAATCCTTCTCAATTCCAAGCAAGTAAAATCGAACTAAGGTCCGATCATCAACTAACTACCAATTGTAAATCGTAAAGTCCGACTATAAAGTTAAACTAATTTTTCAAAATCGCTGGGCCGGGCGCAAAGCTTGACAACGTTGTCATCCCTGATATAATAGCAACAAAGCCAAAAATCAATTGGAAATCGATTGGATGTTGGTGAGAAAATACAAAATATATTCCAATCAACAGAAAAACACAGTGATAAAATTGAAAGTTGATCAATGGATTAAATATAGTGAGTCAGGTAGTGGCATGGCTAAGCGTTGCTGCTTAAAAACAGTATGCAATTAGTTATGACCTGGATTCGATTTGGGTGCAGTTGAGTACCATGGTGCACGTCAAACATCCAAAAAAAAAATCCTCAATTCTGAGGAAGTAAAATCGAACTAAAGCATGAAATGAAATAATTAGCAATTGTAAATCATAAAAATCAACTATGAAGTTTAACTAATGAAAAAAAAACACATTAAAAATGTAGAAAACAAGATTAATTTAAAGGTTTTTGGACGGTAATTTTGGACCATATTTATTGCTTTTTTTTAATTCAACCTGACTTTGTATTCAAGAATCAACATGAGAATAAATAAAAAAAATACCTAAAATAATACATTTGAATTGGCTCTTATAGCGAATAAATAATTAAGTTCATTTTTGAAAATAAATATTTTTACATCAAAATGAAAATAAATATTTTACATTTATACTCAATAACTTTTAACTGGTTGAAGTTCAATCCTTGGTTAGTCACTTTTCTTATCAATACCAACCAATTAAGTAAAGAAAAGTAAAATTTTATAGCTAGGTGGACAATCGGCCAAGGTTCATAGGGTGCTGATGAAGAATGTTTGCTACCCAGAAACAGGCGCTTGTTTACCTCGCTATAAAATTTTACTTTTCTTTACTTAATTGATATTGATAAAAAAAAAAAAATAGTGACCAAACAAGGGTTGAACTTTAGCCAGTTAAAAGTCATTTAGTATAAATATTTTACAACATCATAGTACAATGTAATTAAGATTTTCAGTGAAATGTTAATAAATATTTTTCTTTTGCTTTTTTTTATTTTTCTATTTAATTATTAAATTAATTATTCAAGCTTTGGATCTTTGTTTTCTTTTATAAAAAATAATTTTAAACAATTATTTATTTAAATATGAACTAAATTGTTTATTTGCTTTAAGAGCCAATTGAAATGTATTAATTCAGGTCCAAAAATGAACCTTTTCAAAAATATTTGTTGTATTTTTCAGCTGTCTAGATGCCGACATTTCGTTGGTGCTAATCAACTCATCAGTAGACTTGAAAAATTCTTAAAAGTTTGTTTGAAACTTTACTACTTATTCCACAATTCTCATGAACAAAATGAGAATCAGAAATATTCAAACAAACCTTTAATACAACAAACATTTCTATTTTCGTCTTGCAACTCTTTTACTCTTCTTTGCAACCTTCTATACAACTACTGATGAGTTGATTAGCACCAACGAAATGTCGGCATCTAGACAGCTGAAAAATACAACAAATATTTTTGAAAAGGTTCATTTTTGGACCTGAATTAATACATTTCAATTGGCTCTTAAAGCAAATAAACAATTTAGTTCATATTTGAATATTCAAAAACTTTTACTTTTTGATACTTTCAAAAATACAAATCGTAGTAACCGATGGTGACTCGTTGTATAGAAGGTTGCAAAGAAGAGTAAAAGAGTTGCAAGACGAAAATAGAAATGTTTGTTGTATTAAAGGTTTGTTTGAATATTTCTGATTCTCATTTTGTTCATGAGAATTGTGGAATAAGTAGTAAAGTTTCAAACAAACTTTTAAGAATTTTTCAAGTCTACTGATGAGTTGATTAGCACCAACGAAATGTCGGCATCTAGACAGCTGAAAAATACAACAAATATTTTTGAAAAGGTTCATTTTTGGACCTGAATTAATTATTTATTTATTTTCAATATTTCGCCAACAATTTGTTGGCATCTTCTATTTAATTGTATCTTCAGTATTAGAAATGTTCGGTTGTCGTGAGAGTGTCGTGTCACGAATGATCATGACTAATTTACGCGTTATAGCGTGAGCGTGATTAAAAATTAAAATTTCGTGCGTGATTACCATTTTAAGGCAGTTCACGAAATTTCACGATAACTTAAAACACTAACTTTTTTTGGTTACAAAAAAACATTACACATTTTGCCTTGAACTATTTTGCAATGTGGATTATTTTAGCTCACTTTCTACTACACATGTAAAGTACATTGGACCCTGGATCGATTTGTCGGGAAGGAAAAAAATTTTAAAAATCGTTAGGGGAAATAACTCCATGATTAATTTTGATCCAATAAGTTATATGTAGTGCAAAACAAAAATTTTTATCATTAAATCAAACAGTTGTATTGGAAATTAAATTGCAATAGTGACAAAAGTAAAACTTAGTACCCGCTTGTATAACATTTTGAAATGCTGCCAATCTGCGGCTAATAATCCACCTTTGAGGCAATGAGCTGATATGAAAAGGAAAGCAAGGCCACGTAACTGCCTGTTGTTTGCGTAACTGAACGATATGAGTGCGTTCACAAGCGATAGCAATATATGTATGTTGACTTGAGGCGAGTTATATGCGCTACAATATTCTACTAACAGAACTTCATGATGATGTGAAATATCCATGCAAGCAAAACAGAATTGAAATAATCCTTAATAAGAGCCCTATACAATTCGCCATAAGCGCCAGAATGTACTAGAAGACATATTTTGTTTAAATCGTATATGATTTCTTCAATACTACAATCTCTAATTTATCAAAAAACTCTCTTTAATTGCCTATTTTCATTTTTTCAAAGAAACTGTTCTTTCTACTATTGAAAACACGGCTTTCTCGAAACTATGTTTTAAGACTGTTATCGCTTCCGATCGCAGTTTATATTTTGTTTCACTACAAACTTGATTGATCGTGAGAGGTTTCTTCCTGCGTGAAAATGCGTGATTGAGGAAAATTCTTCTGATCGTGAGCATGTATAAAGTGAGGCAAAACACTCACGCGCACATCTCTACTCAGTATAATTGTCTTTCTTTGCTCTACTATGTTTGTACTGTCCACCGTGAGTGGATTCGACCAGCGAACCTTTCGAGTCCTGAGCAGCCGCCATACCCGCTCAGGCATCACAATAATTAGAACAAAATGATAAAACACTAAATTTGAATTGATTTTAAATGAGATCATTATTTTTTTTTTTTTCAAATTTAATCTAAGAGATTTATGACGATGCGTAAAACTAAGCTTTATGTATGTATATGTATTATTTTTCATTCGACATAAGTTATCTTATTTATTGATTTAAGATAATTAACACTCAACTATGTAAATTCAATTACTTATTGTCACATTGTGACAAGTGTAATAAAAATGGGGAAAAAAATTCAGTCTGATTTTTAGTGAAGTTATTTTCATGTTAGTTTTGAATTGCGGGTTTCTTCTATGAGCTTAGTTTTGTTATTTTTCTAACGATCGGAAATAGCTTTTATTCCTCGCTTTTTGTGCAATGACAATGTGTGCCGGCGTAAATAGAAATAAATCTGTTAAAGTTCGCCCATATATGCAAATGACTCCAATTGTTAACGATACATTTTCGATGGAAGAAATACGTCATTGGTTCCATTCGTATTGCCCCCGTTAAACTTAAGACTGCCTTAGGAATAGTTAAGCAACCTTTTCACTATGTTAAGCCTTAATTAATATTAATTTTAAATTAAGAAAAACTTTGCATTAACTTTATATTGATAACAATTTAATTAATATAAAAGTTTTGGTACAACTTGCAGCACCTCTACATTTAACTATACCACCCCAAGGCCTGCCAAATGGTGAAGCAGCAGCTTTACAACATGCCTTTGCCACTGGCATGCCGCCGTTTCCTGGAGTTGGTAAGTACATGAAGTTATTACATTTCCATCTAGTTAATCTAGCAAATAAGGTTTTTTTAAGTTAATTTTATTTGATCATAAAATTGTATTTTTGTTTTTCTTCTTTTTAGTTCTCATAAAAATGTTTTAAATCAAATATAGTATATTCAAAAATCACCCATTAACCATTTATGTTGTTTTGTTATAATAATTATACTTTTTTAATTATAATTGTTGTGTCATGCCATAAATATTAATTGTTATAGTAAAATTGTTTAACAAAACTTTAAAAAATCAAAAGGGAATAAAGAAAAACAATGTTTAAGGCAGATGTTTTACTTTGTTCTTTTTCTAAAGCTTTTTATTTAGTTTTGTCTGTCTTATTTAAATTATATAGATTATAGAGGGATTTTTTGGCGAACGTTTTGGTTTCAAGCCAAGAAGAGTAAAACAATGTTGAAATTGAAACTGTTGGGCACTGGCAATTTCTTAAAATGGAAGCAAACAAAATGAATACAATGCGTAAGCTTAAAAATATTTTTATAGTTCTTACAACGAAGTCTTCATGACACATTAGTGTTGCAAATGTGAAACGGTCATTGTAGCTGGGGTTTAAGCTGTCATTTTAATTCCTACCGCTACTTCGTTTAATTGAAACGCAGCAGAACCTTTATTGTAAAAATTATTTTGTTATTTGTAAAAGGACACCCAATTCAGAACACATAAAAACATAGAGCCAACAACTTTCTGTTGCAGGGATGGTAAAGCCTGTCCTCTGTAGCCGTATAACTATAACAAACACAACACCAACAAACATTTCATATATTTTGTTAGTAGAAATCCTGCAATCCTGTCGCCCATTTGCGTGTTTGTGCTGTGGTTTTTGACAGTTCTTCAGGCTAACAGCAATAGTCAGCTGAGCTTGTAAGACCACCTGGTATCGAGGTAGCTTGGTGCGGACTTTTTCGTGCGATAAGAGCACGAATATTTCTCTCTCAAAATCCCTCTCACTTGCACGAACTTGGAGTACGAAAACAGTTTTCGTGCAAATTGAGATCAGGCGGACTCTTAATGTTGAGTACGGGATCACAGCTAATAAGAACACCTAATAATAATTTTATGTTTCCTTATTGATTTTTTCGATAAGGTTTGTCTTATAAAAGTTATAGGACTTTCTTTTTGAAAAAAAAACATTGAAATATCCTTTTTTGAACAAACAAACTGTGAAGCTTTTGGCTTGTCTGCAGGAATACCCAAAGCTTTCGACACTAATCGAACCTGCGACCTCGGGACCTTTAGTACACTCATAGAAAAATGTATTTTCATACTGATGACAGCGTAACATAAAAATTTTAACATCAATATTATGCCAAACAACATCACAGATCTAAAACTTGATATCAACCTGATGACAAAAGTCAATAGAGAATTTCGGCATAAATTGAGTGTCATCAATGTGAAGACTGCCGTGACATCAAATAATGTAAAATGTTAATAACTTTTATAAGTTTTACTAATAGGAAAGAAATAAAACTTTAATAAAAAGGTTTTATGAATTATAATTATATATAAAAAAAGTTATGGTTTAATTTATTATTTTTGTGTTTAAATGTATTCCTATACGGTTTCAATAAATGGCATCATATTAACGTATATTTGCCATCATTGCAGTAATTTTTCATTGACATCATATTGATGACACTGGACATGGCATTGATGTAACAATTGTTATATTTACTGCTAATAACAATTGGAACACCTTATGTAAAATTTGACATCACCGTGATGAAAAGTGTCATGGGGTCAAAAACGATGTTTTTTGTCATCGTATTCATGTTAAAATACATCATAGCTATAATGGTTTTTCTATGAGTGTAGGACATTCTATCAATTCATCCATCGAGGGGCTCAAATCTAATTATTTAATCTAATTAACTTAGTTATAATTTGTCAGGTCTTTATTAGTCATTGTTTGTTGGTTTGTAAAGGTGTTTTTTTTTCAAATTTTCAAACTTTTCACAATTTCTTGAGTTTAGACGATACCGTCCGTACTTTCCTACAAAAAAAAAACGTACCCTTCAAAAACATTTTGGAAAATGTATCCCTGTTTTTTGCAGACTTTTCATGTTTTATTGGCAAGCTCATTATTTTAGTTTGTAGTATTAGATTTGCCCTTTTTATACGTCGGCATGTAAATGTAAATGTACTCGTAAGAGTGTGAGTCTCGTGTTTGGCTTTTGAGAACAATAAATGTGGCGACAGCGAAAACAAAAATAAAAATACTAGCGACAAAATAACTTAGGCGTAAATACACAAACGATAGCTAACAACGCCACAACGGAAATGGGTGATATTACTGTTTTTTTTTTAACTGCTAAGTAATTGACGGCATTATTCATAGCAAAACACTTTTGGCTAACTAACTTTCTGCTGCCTTTTCCTTATGGGAGTTTATCTACACAAAACACAGATCGTTAGCAAACTTTTTTTTTTTGTTCTGAATAATGCCCCGAATTTCCTAATCGAATTTTATATTTTACAATTAATAGTTTTTATCATATACATATGTCTTTCCAAATTGAAATTGAGAAAGTTTTTGCAATAAATGTGTTTGCGAAAACTAATTTTATGTGCCGCAATATCAAAAATGTGCGAATAGATTTTCCCCACTAGATTAATTTTTAAAATACGTAAATGTGCTTGCGAGAACCAAGCTGGGAGGAAATTCACTTTTGTGTAACCAATACCACGCCAGATCAATTTGTTACCTCTGAAACCTCCCGGATTTCGAATTTCATGAAAATCGTCAACTGTGCTTATGGGAGGCAATTTTGTATACCGAAATATGAGAAATGTGTGAAAGCCGGGAAGCGTGGAAGTATTTACGTCTGTAGCTGGCGCTGAGCACTTCTAATTTAAACGTGGATAATTTAAACGTTCCACCACCGCCCCAAGCAGCTGGTCAGACTGCTCGGATGACAATATTTGTCTTGGTCATCACATAATCCCTTTCCGCAGAGTTCGAGCTATATTGTTCCTCCTGCAATGCAACTCGCTAGAACCCATAGTACTCACTGCTACGGTTGGTAGCCCGAAATCGCAGTGAAACCATTGGGTTCCCCGAATATGTGCTCTAACGACTCCACAATTAGGAATTACCAACGTTCTTTTACGACCCAACTCATGGTCAGTATATTTTAGCCAAGAAAGGCTTCTCAGGCAGGGCAACCCCAAATAGGAAAAGAAAGTGAATAGGAGAAGTCGGTAAAGTAAAATTATACTTGGACCCATTTTATCAGAGCAACCTGCAGGGCTATCAGCTGTCCCTGGAGTCGAGGTGTTGTATAAATAATAAAATATTATTGTGTTAAGGTTTAGCCCATTTTTGTCGACAGTTTTGTTGTTTGAGTTTGTTTTAGTTTATTTTTATGTGCAGCGTGCCCAGAGGAAGGGTTGGAACATGCTAAGATGTGTTCTCCCCGATTCTGCTTGAGCTGAGCTGAGGAATCCCCTCTGGTCTCTACGGCTGTTACATAAATGTGGCACTGACCCCCGCACTACCTTCCGTGGCCTACAATGTTGGCCACCAAGATAACCGAGGCATCCTATACCTCTGTAGCCCGACAAGCGCAGTACTATGATCCCGGGAGGTATTAAACCGGAAAAATATATTTTTCCGAGAACGGGGTTGTGCTATATAAATTTTTTAAGCCCCAAAAGCTCTGGATACTAAATTGTATAAAACCGCAAAAATGAACTTAATTATTTATTTGCTTTAAGGGCCAATTGAAATTTATTATTTTAAGTCTAAAAATATACCTTATTAGTGCTTTCTATCGTTCTAGCTGTCTATGTGGAATAAACAGTTAAGTTTCAAGCATTCTTTTAAGAATTTTTCAAGTCTACTGATGAATTCATTAGCGTCAACGAAATGTTGGCAGCGTATAGACGGCTGAAGAGATAGAAACCATTGATGAGGTCTATTTAGACCTAAACTAATTGCATACAAATCTTTAGAGCCGCTCTTAGAGAAACCAATTCTTTATTAAGTCCGTAAGTGTTTCTGACGCCGTTTTCACTATTTCAAAACCGCCGAAAAATCGCTCTATGTTTCTTATTTCCTGTTAAATTATGTCGATTTAATTTATAATTGAAAAAAAAAGCAATGATTTCATTAAAGAATTAAATATAAATGTTAATCGTTTTATTTTTTCACAGATAAATGTTAACGAAAAAAAAAAACAAATTATTTATTTAAGAGTTATTAATATTGTTTTTCTTTAATGATTTTTATAGTTTTTGTTCATCACTTGATTTGTTGTTTTCTTTTTTATTGATATAAATATTAAATATTGTCTTTTATACTAAATATAAATAATTTATTATATATATTTATATATTTATATATTTAATTGTTGTGTTGTCTCTTAAATGTTTCGATTTTTGTGTAAAACCAAACAAAATTATTTATAATGCAGCCTTTCCCGCCGTTTATGGACATATTCCACAAGCTTTGCCACCACCAATAGCGGCGGTTGCACCCGCTCCACGCGAAGGTAAGCTCCTAATATTTATAGAATTTTGTTTACCTTTTTATTTAAAGTATCAAAGACTGAATTGTAATTTATTTATTTTTGTTGTAAGTGTAAATTTGATAAGTTTGTTTTAAAACGAATATTAAATATTTGTTTTAGCTTAGTTATATTTTGAATATTTAAAATAACCAAAAGAGATTTCGAACGAACTTATATGACCTTTTTTTCGGAAATAATCAAGCTCATATTTTTCTAACAGATATTTCGAATCAGAAATTCTACACAATTATAGAACAATTACAGATTAAAAAAATCTGGGGCCAAATCATTGTATTCGTGATAAAATGAACTATCGAGTAAAAATAATGTTAAACAAAATAAATAAACAACAAACATACAGCACATGTGGCAAAATTCGTTCAATCACGAATACGACGCTTTACAAATCATTTTTGAAACTATGAAGTCAGAATGTCGCAAATGGACTAAAGTACGGTTTTTTTCTGTCTATAATCCGTTGTGCGTTTTACTGGTCAACCAACACTTTAATGGGCCTTGCCCTGCACATGAGGACATTCCTACTACTGTATTGTATCTGAATTTTTTTTTTTTTTTTTTTTTGAAAGTTTTCCGATTTATTCTATACTTCTCTTTTTAAGAGGATCGCCGTTGCACAGATCCACGTGAACGGTACATCTACTTATATATTTAATTTCTCGGCAGCCTGCTGTTTATCTAACTTAATTTAAAGAAATATTTAATGCACTTTCAAATTAAATCACTTAGTCAATGAATGAGTCAATGAATCGTTAAAGTTAATTCATTGTATGTGTGAAATTCCATTACCAGAATGAAAAGGTTCCTTGTATTAACGTACAAGTATTTATGCAATATTTTCAGTAGTATTACGAACCGAAAATGTATCAGTACTGTTGTTCTAGCATTAATGTAGTTTAAAGTTACTCAAATAAAATCTCAGAAAAATACTTGACTGATAAAAACTTTGGAGAAATTCAACGAGCAAGAACATTTCTTTTTAGTTGAAATGCAAACAGACATTAGATAAATTTGTTTTATACCAGAAGTAAATGCAATCTGAAATTTTTAGTTTTTGATTCGAACAAAAATCCTAAATTAATTAAAGGAAGAGTTATATAAAACATTTTTTTGAATTCCAAATCTTTCTTGATCAATAGAATAAACAAATCGTAAAAAAAAAATGTCATACAAAATCTGATCTACAGTATTTAATTTAAATAATTAAATATTTTAATTTCCTTTTGCATTTATTTATTATTTATGTATAATAAATTTTCGTGGGCTATTAAAAGCACTTTTTCTGCATTCTGCTATTCTATACTTAAAAAACTTAGACGTGTAAAGTTTTTTACACGATTTATAACATTTAATATTATATTTGCTCATTGAGTTGGAAATAAAACCTATGTTTCAATGGGAATTTACTTGTATACGAGGGTGGTAACGTAATAAACAGGCTCAATTTGTAAAGGCACTTCAATAAAAAAAAATAATAATATATTAACTGAAAGTTAATCAATTGATTAAATATAGACTGAGTTCGAAGCAATTAGGGAGCTGATGGTCGTTGTGGCGGACATGAAACAGCCATGGTATGTTCAGTTTAAAAATCTTCATCATTAAAATTTATTTAAAAAAAAAAAATTTCTCAATTTTAAGAAAGTAAACTTAGAACTGGATCCCGATTAATTTAGCAATTGAAATTTTTGCAGTTTTTCTTAATTATGTATAGTGTTTTAATAGTGGAAATTAATGCAGACAAACATTTCAAGAACCGGAGTACATATAGGAATATTTCCAGCACTGATCGGAAAAACAAGTTATCGCATAGTTCGGGAATTGATTTTTATAATTATATTCATTATTAAGATTTCACTCATTCATTAAAAGTTTAGCAACTATTAAGTTATATCATGTCTGTTACAAACATTGTAGTGGTTAACATTTTATTGAAGAAAAAAACTAAACATGTAAGACTTCTCAGCTGGACAGCAGTCAGCTGTTTCGCATTCTTCACGATTTTCATCAGCACCCAAAATGGCTCTCGAACTCGGCTCAAGTAAAAGTTTGACTAAACCAACTGAACAATATTAATAATTAAAAGTGAAAATATTAATAAAAATCTGTGGCTCTCTTATATTTTCCCTCGTACAAAAAGCCGCCATAAAAAATAAAATATGCTACACAAACAAAAATCATTTTTGTGCTCTGTGCTACTTTATGGCCCACAACTAAATAAATATTTGTAATAGTTAAAACCAATTTACAAATACATGTATGTAGATACTATGCAGAGTTAATGTTGTTAAACATTTACTTTTATAAAGCAAAAAATAACTACAAAAAATGTATGACATTTTTTGCGAAAAAAAAACTAAATAAAAAATCACTGTTGTTTGCTTGAGTGTGTTAAAGTAAATGTATTAATTTTTTTTCCATAAAAATAAACAAATCTATTTTAGATACATATTGTAAAAATATAACTATATGTTTTATTTTAATATAAAAATGTATTAAAAAAAAACCATTCATTTAAAGCATGTTTATGCATGTTAAAGTAAATAACTTTTTTTTAGATCAAACACACAAAGTATTTATTAGTTTATATTAAGTTTATGTTTTAAGTTTTCATTTACAAACAAAAGACCACAGTTAAAAATTACTTGTACTTTATTTGAGTAAATTTCCTGTAGTAAGAGAATCAAGCCTCATTTAAATTTCTTTCTTTATTAAAATCCCAACACCCCCACCCGCAATTGATTTTAATCATTTATGATTTTCTCATCATTATTATATGAAAACAAATTTCGTTTGTTTTTTTCTTTTTCTACTTTTATGCCATGTGCACCTTTAAAGATTTTCTGATGTTCCCAGGATGTTCGATTTCGGGTCCCGAGGGCTGCAATCTCTTTATTTATCATTTGCCACAAGAATTTGGTGATGCTGAGCTCATGCAAATGTTCCTGCCATTTGGCAATGTGATCAGTTCAAAAGTATTTATAGATCGTGCTACAAACCAGAGCAAATGTTTTGGTAAGAACTATTTTTTGCTAGTATTTGCGAATTGATATAACTGTTTGTTTTTTCCTAAAAAGGTTTCGTTTCATTTGATAATCCTGCCAGCGCTCAAGCTGCCATTCAGGCCATGAATGGTTTTCAGATTGGCATGAAAAGACTGAAGGTACAATTGAAACGGCCCAAAGATGCCAGTCGACCCTATTAACAATCGGAGTTCCTTCAAATGCTACATTATTTTCACAGTTCTTTAAATCTACAAACATTCACTAAATTATTTATGCAATTTTATGTTTTACATATTGACTCATCATCCTCTTCTAATCCTCTTATTACTCAACAACAACCCCGCCTTTATCATCACAATAATTTACTTCCCTGGCAACGTTAGAAAATACCAAAAAAAAAAACATCATGCAAAAAAATTTAAAACGAAAAAAAAAATCACAAAAAAATATTAAAATATTAAAAAAAAAAATAAAAAAAAAAATAAAAAAAAAATAATTAAATTAAGGGAAGGCATCATTATTTTGTTATTCATCATTTACAAGAAAATTATTTCAATATTACATAATTAAAAAAAGAAATAGGTAAGTTTTTAAATATAATTTTCATTGTACGATAAATAAGTAATTTAAAAAAATAGAGAGAGGAGAAGCGTTTTCTTCAAACTTTTAATGACACAAAACAATTTCACTGAACTTTTTCCAAAGTTCATACAAATTCAAATGTGAACTTAATTATTCATTTACTTCAAGAGCCAATTGAAATGTATTAATTCAGGTCAAAAAATATAGCTTTCAAATGTTTTCTGTCTATGCGGCCGACATAAATACATATAGACGGCTGAAAAAGACAGAAAACATTTGAAAGGTCTAATACAGGTCATACAAACTGTTAAAATATGTAATCAGAATTGATTACACTAGTTTGCCACACATCTGTTGTCAGCATAACTTTAATTGTTGCTGATAATATGTCATAGTTTGGAGGGGATATCAATAAAAATTTCTTGAAATCTGGTTTACAATCGCAACCTATAACGCAGATAACGTTTCGGATAATTTTTCTCTTTAGTTTAAATTTATTGAAATGTGTGTTTGAATAGTGCAGCGGTAACATACTCTGCAGTCCGTTATTTCCGTCCAAAGAGAATTTAGGCAAGAGTTTGACGGAATTTCCATGAGTTGATGGCTAGCTAACATGTTCACCGCACCTGGAAGCATCACCCGAAAACTGTACCAACAAGATCCCCATATTCGGTTTTGAGACACAGTCGCATCTATAGCATCGTCGTCAATTCAAACGAATTCCAGTGGTTCCACTCGAAACTTATCCCAGTAAATTAGAATATTATCTGGCAGACATTATAACACATAATTCGTGAACTGACTGAAACTTATTTCAATATACAAATTTTTACGGAAGCAAGTTTGTCATCATGAAACCTGCGTTGTAGTGACGATCTCTTAGTTCCGATTTGCTCCGAAATGTTTCGAATGGAAATGTTGGAATTTGCCTGAACGACAATGACACAATTGCACCTATTGAACCCGAGCACGGAAAAGCTTTCCGTGCTTCGGATTGGTACGGTGTTCGGGTGGTGCTTTCAGATTTAGCAAATAGCCAAATTTCTGCCTAAATACCGTTTGGATGGAAATGACAAAATTTAAAACAGGGTACCGCTGCACTGTCAGAATATTCTTTTCGGTGTTGCATTCATTTTAATCAATTTAGAGAGTAAAGCACAAAATAAAAAAAAAATTATACGAATATACAGAAAAGAAGTCATTCATTACGTTTTTTTTAAGCACGATTCCTGCGCCCCCTTCTATTGCAACATTTATTTCACACAATATATGTTTGGTATACTTGGAGACTAGAAAAATTATAATTATTTTTTAATTTATTTAATTTTAGGTAACTAAATACTAAATTTAAACTAATGTCGGAGAAACTGATCTCATTGTTAGATGAGAATCCTCAATTGGCAAAAGGAATTTGCACAAAAGTTTGTCGTTATACTCACGTACGTGTGTAAACACATTTGTTTTATTTCCGTATGTATTGAAGTCAATTTCAAAATCTTGGAGGCACCATCTCTCATTAATTCATTTCTAGCGAATTTCCCTAAACTTTCAGTATAAATTTATTACTTTAAATAAATTTGCAAACAATTAAGTTTTAATAATCATTAGTGGCCGAATGTAGGGGTTTACTTTTTAAATTTTCTGTTATCCTTAGATACGATAGGCAAACACTTAGTAGGTATTACCTATTTCGCTCTCTCTCTCTCTCTCTCTCTCTCTCTCTCTCTCTCTCTCTCTCTCTCTATTTTAATTTTGTTTTATTTTAAGTGGCTTCTGTTTTACAACGTTTCTTTTTTCTCTTTACAGATGAGACTCCAGCATTAAAAAAAATATATTCCTGAAAATTTCCACACATATTTAAAACACACTTATTCAACTACAAACAAGTATTTTACACCCAGTTATGATAACAAAAAAATTAAAAAAAAAATATTATATATAAACCTATATTTATTCCGATTATACACCTTTAACATGAGATTAAAAAAAACCAAACATTAAAAAACACTGAACTTAATGGAAGAAGATGAAAAAACTAAAATTTTTTTGCCAAAGTATCGTAAAAGTATATTTATTAACTACTGAAATAATTAAAAAAATATATATTAACTATAACTAAGTTTTGTTAGAGATTATTGAACAACAAACCAGAAGAAAATCTCAAAAATTTATTATGGAAAAAATTTCATTATTTTAATTTAAAATTAAAAATATATATATATTTAAAGAAAAATGACTGGCAAGTGACCAAAAACGATCTGGGTTTTCAAAAACAAAAAATAAAAAATATTTAAGTAAAATATTGAAAAAAAAATAATTTTTATACAAACCACAAAAATATAATGGGAATTTATAAACAAGTAAAACTAAAAAAGTAGAAAATTAATGAAAATTTTACGAAAATACTACAAAAAGGAAAAACTTATCAAAAATGAAATAATTATAAAAACAAATTGTTGATTTAAACTAAAACAAAAAAGCTGATGGGAATTCTACCCAAAAACAAAGTAAACAAAAATTAATAAAAACAAACAAAAAAACAAAGAATTAGAAATGAAAAGCCGTTATTAAGCAGCAGGAGTAAAACTTTTTAGCATTTTAGCTTAGTAATTAAATAATAAAATATTATAAAAATAAGTAAAGAGAAAAATTAACAAAAATTTCGAATTTAATTAATGATTAAGTCAAATATAAAATCAATAAGCAAAAATATATATTATATATTATTATTAAATAGAATGTAGGAAAAAAATAAACCATTAACAAAAGGAAAAAAATTAAATTAACATACAACAATATTATTATTAAATATTAATAATAGGAAAATATATATTATTTACTGATTTAAATAATAAAAAATTTGAAAAATCATTTTTTAACCCCTTTTTATTAGAGAAAAAGTATAATAAAAAGGAACAACAAACATACACTTGAAAGGTTTAACAAACAAAATATATCATTTTCTATTATTAAAAGAGAAACAAAAGTAAATTAAATAATAAATAAAACTGTTATTTAAACGACTTTTTGTTATATTGAAATTCATTAAGAAGCCAATTTTTTACTCTTAAATAAAAAATCACTTTTTGTTAAATTACTAAAACAGTATTTTGTTAACTATTCCAATTTTTTTGCTTAATTAGTTTTCGTTTTTTAATAGTTTTATAAAAAATGCAACATAATAAACTACTTTTATTATAAAATCATATTAATAAAATCTCAAAAAGAAACAAATAAATCCTTAGATTTAGCTGCTTACAAATAATAATAACAAAATATATTTAATACAGGTATTTGCTAACAAATAAATTAATTAAAGCAATTAATTGAAATTCAAATATTAAGTGATTGAATTAAACTTTAAAAACTTATTAAACACCCTAAAAGCCAATAATTGTATCAGCACATTATTATAAAAACGTAATTTGAAACACTTTTTTGTTTTTCTTCCTTGTTATTCTAAATTTAATATATTATATTTTTGTTTAAAATGGGGTTTTTTAAAATCGTATTTTACAATTAAGCATTTGCAAGATCGAATCGATTTCATATTTTTTCTATTGTTTACAAAACAAATTTTTCGAAATTCTAATAAGTATGTAGTTGTGATCCCGTACTTTTGGGCCAAAGAAAACTCGATTTAGCAAATATTCGCAAAAGTATTGCAACAGTAAAAAAAAGTAAAATTCCTAACCTAAAATTGACGTTTAAATTTTAAGTAAATTTAACATTTTTTCACAGTTTTACATTTGATACAAATATAAAAGCCTTGAATTTATGCATACATATGTATGTATGTCTTATGATTCAGATAAAATTTTGTGTTTGTTGTATGATTAATATTTTTTAAACAGCCGGTTGTGGGACGGACTAGTTGCTCAAAACTAGCTCGAAGAAAACGACCAGTGTATCTCGTGCAAGCAGAGAAAAAGTATTACTTTTCACAATTTCTCTCACTTACCCAAGCTTACGAGAATAATTTTTGACTAAATTGGGATCCCGCGGATTCACAATGTTGACTACGGGATCACATCTTAAAACATTTAATGAAATATTAAAAAAAAAATTGTCTTATTGCTAACTATCATTTATTTTAAGCAGATTGATCAAAATGCTTAAGATATCTTGATTTATTGTACAAATCCTAACTGAATTTTTTGATGA
Source organism: Sturmia bella (assembly GCA_963662145.1). NCBI lineage: Eukaryota > Metazoa > Arthropoda > Insecta > Diptera > Tachinidae > Sturmia > Sturmia bella. Next base: position 64,652,293 of record OY759169.1, on the reverse strand, counting down.
AGGTAATACAGACAGGTGTATACGGTGTGCACAACAAGCCAGCTCTGGCGTAAGTGTATGTTGAAAGACATGGGCTATCATAGCTTTACCTAATACAGGTGTAAAAATACTTAATTATATATATGACACAATAAAATTTTGTGAAATTTCTTGACAGCAATGAATCGTACATTGTATGCCATATTCATATTTTTAAAATTCTTTATTTTAATTAATATTAATGGCAAATAAACAACAACTTATGTAAAACATTTCTATGGTAGTACACAATAAGGCATTACAGTTAAACCTAGAGGTAGGGTCACATAGATCAAATATTTCTTTGCTGTAGTCTGAACAAAAAATAATGTTAACGTTTAAATAAAATAACAGCTGCATATGAGGAAAACAAGTATTCGCCCAAAGTGAACACAAACGCTCAAATATTTGACTAGGCAACCATTTATTTGATATTCAATAAAATATTAATTTTTAAGATAAAAATTTCTTAATTATTATTATGCGAACTTTTGTTCTATAATTCCCAGGTATTTTATTTATTAATCTGTCTTAAAATTACTGTTGTAATTGATATTATTTAAACAAAGAACGAACTTAAGCAAGGAGGCCACTTGTTGTTTCGAAGCCACTACGGTTCTCATCAGCTTCTGTCTTTGCACCCAAGGACTCATGCTTTCTGAGTGGCTTGAATCACGCTACAGTAAACATGAAAACATTATGGCTTCGAAACAGCTTCTTGTTCTCCAACTAAAGGTTATTAAGTGTGTTTTCTTTTTCTAAGTAATATTAATCGCGATAGTTTCAAAAATTAACTTGAGTCCGATTAACGTAAATTCAATGCCAGACATTTTTGGCTGTTTGCAAAAGCATAAATGGACACAAATTGGTTTATGAAAAACATTAGACAGCTGAGAAAAATGCAACTGATTCAGGATGCGAGAATTGCCAAAATGCAAAAACAAACTTAAAACACAGTTTCACAAAATGCAATTGAAGCACAAATGCAACAATTTACAAAAAAAAAAACGGATTGATAAGGCTAAATATATACTACATATGTATGTATAAAACTATAATTCTTTCTCATTTCTAATAAGGAATCGAAGTGAAGCCCAACAAAATAATTAACAATTATATATAAAACTGTTTACCAAAATGTTAAACAGATGGGAAAAATGATTTTTGAGCAAAGTTGAGAAAATTTGGAACATTTAAAATAGTTTATGTAAAACGTTTACCAGTTGAAAAACAAAACAAACAAAAAACAATTGTATGACAAGAATAGAATGAAAAAAATTCATCAAAACGTACAGCAACAAGTGCAATTGTCAGTAAATACGAAAATCAGTAAATTTTCGAGCTTAAAGTGTTTATAAGCTTTTTTACGTCAATGTTTGTCGTTTGCAAGAGTTTAAGGTTTGCAAATCTTTGCGCCTTTCCAACACTTGTCGGCTCTCCAATTTCTTAACGTTTCAACAAACTATTTCAAATCAATTCTGGCCTTTTCAATTTTTGGACAAATTGTTTTCTTTTTTGTACCAGTTGCATGTTTTGTAAGTGTACAATGCTTTTACAAGCTGTTTTGAATCTGTAATTTCCTTTTTGATAGTTTTTTGTAATTTTTAATGCTTTAAGCAAATAAGTTCATTATTCTCTTTAAAGAGAGCCAACGTATTAAAGCATAATGCCTTTGTGAATGCAGTAGAGTTATATTTTGCAATATTTTTCCAAAAGTTTCCAAATCTGCTGACAAGTTGGTTAGCACCAACGAAATATCAAAACGTACTAAGAACTGAGATAAATTTCTGTTTAACGTTCTTTTAAATTCTTTAAATTTGTTCTTTTTGCCAACTTTTCGCACATTTTCGTACATTTGAACCACCTTTTACTAACTTTTCGCAAATGCTTGCGCTTTTACATTAGTTGTATTCCATGCGGCTGTCCAATAATAGTTAAGAAATAAAAAAAATGTTCTTCATTATTCGTATTTTTATTGTTTGTTCAATGAATTTATATTTTCTGACTCATTGATCAAATGCTTATGTAATATCCTGTTCATACATGCAGCAATATTCAAATTATAACAATTAAAGCCATTATTGAGACAAAATTTTCATATAAAAATTACAATTAGCTTATTGGCAATTAAGAGATAATTGTTTCAATAATGAGTAAAATTTATAATGCAACACTGTTAGATTTGTATTAACAGTACAATTTTTATTAACAGTACAATAACAGTACATATTGAACACTCCTTGTGAAAATTTTACTAATCAAATGTCAACAAAATAAATAAAAAAAAAACAAATTTTTTTTTTAATTTTTTATGATAAGGGGTGTTTTTTTTCGATGTATACAACTTTAAGTTGCAATAAAACAACGATGGATTATTTGATTGGCATGAATTTTACTTATCCGAAAGATAATCTTGTGGCATTACATTTTAAATATGTATGACTTCTGGCATATGACCGCCACGGCTGGCGCGGATGTAGTCCAATCTGGACTTCCAATTTTCGATGACTTTTTCCAACATTTCTGGCCGTATATCGGCAATAATACAGCGAATGTTGTCTTCCAAATGGTCAAGCGTTTGTGGCACAAGCATGTTGCGCAGTCTTGTTGAAATCACATCTCCTGGACATCATGGTTATTCAATTCAGGAATGAAAAAGTTAGTAATCATGGCTCTATATCGATCACCATAGACTGTAACTTTCTGGCCATCATCGTTTTTGAAAAAGTACGGACCAATGATTCCACCAGCCCATAAAGCTCACCAAACAGTCAGTTTTTGTGGATGTAACGGTGTTTCGACATGCACTTGAGGATTAGCTTCACTCCAAATGCGCCAGTTTTGTTTGTTGACGTTGCCATTCAACCAGAAGTATGATTCATCGCTAAACAAAATTGTGCGCGATACGTATTCTGCACAGCACCATTATTTTCGAAATAAAATTGCACTATTTGCAAGCCTTGTTCACGCGTGAGTTTATTCATGATGTACATATTGCCAAACCAAACTGAGAATAGATCACTTGACACCTGTTAAATCGGTAGCCATCTGGAACAGTAATGCCAACTTAGAGTTCTATACATCGAAAAAACACCCTTTACAAAATAACCAAATGTAAACAATAACTTTTTCACCTGCCAAATGCTAATTGTCGTAGCAATATTAAGTATGTATGAACACCAAAACGATATTGCCAATTAACTGAATATTGTTTCAATTAAAAAGGCATATGTGAACTGCATATAATGCAAATACTGATTTCAGTCTGAACGCAGGGCAAATAAGTATTCCTTTAATTTATTTGACACTATTTTCCTGGTATTTAAGCTTACGAATCTTGAAAGGGATACATGAAATTTCTGTATTCTTCTCTCCTATTATTCCAACGAAATAATGAGAAATGCTTGCAATAAAATTAAAAACATTCTTAGGATTCTAAAAATTTCTTCCCCATTTTAAACAATTTTTATAATTTACTTTCAATTAAACACAAACAAAATGTACAAAGTATAAATACTTTTCATTTGTGAAAGAATAATATAAGTCTACAGCTAAATAAGCCAAATAATCATTAAACAAAATTAACACAATTAATAAAAGCAAAATTAAAAGGAAAAAAGCATAATTATTTTACTTGTACTTAATATATGTATATTGTAAAGAAAATATGATTAGATCAAAACATTTATTAAGTACACAAGAAATATTTTGTAAAATCATTTATTAAATCTTAAAGAAAAACTCAATATTAATCTGCTTGTAAAATTTTTGTTAAATTTGTTTCTGTTTTAAGTGCAATATTGTTTTCTTTAAGTTTACTGTTCCTAATTGATTAAAATGTATTTATTTTAATTTAATAGAAAAAAATCAAACCTTTTGGCAAGGGTTTCCGTCCGTTATTTATTTTGATTTGTGAAAAAAGGGAACTAAACATATATTACGTTTATTTGCTAAGACTAAAACCGTGAAAAATGCTTTATAAATTATGCAATTAAAAGCTGTAAGAACAGAGCTTTAAAGTTTCCACAAATAATATTAGAATAAGCAAAAAGCTTCAAAAAGCTTTGCAAGGCTTCGACGCTTTCTTATTCAGAACATTTCCTTATGAGTATATACACAGTAATGGATACGACCAGGGATGATAAATAAGAAAACTAGTTTCTCATTTACGAATGATTTTACGAATATACTTTTTTGGTCTCAACATATAGTTTTTTATCAAACAGAGAAATTATCTTAATTTTAAATCAGAAGTTTTCGTCCTTTTGAGTGCTAATCTGGTCAGTATTGATGAATAAAATAAAACTAGTTTATTCAATTTCAAATTATCTGCTACTCATACATACATAATGAAATAGTGCAAGAATCTATACACTATAGTTTTGTTTTATGGGTTATCTGTTTTGCCAAAACCTGTTACCCAGCTCAATTACAATGGCAGAAAAAAGCACTGTACCTATTCTTACTCAAAAAAAAAACTATCCATAGTAGTAGTAACTCTACTATTTTCTATTAATGTGCGGGCCCTTAAAAGTCTAAGCTTGAGGTATACCTGAGATTAGAACTGTTAAACAAGTCTTCAAGCAGATGTTTTATGCACTAAAAGTCAAGAGCTGAAAAATCAGAAATATGTGCAATTTGCAGAAGTTTTTGCTTAAAGTTTTTGGTAAAAAATTATGTTTTTACAATAAAAGTTGTACTTAACTTGAATGTCAAATTATTTGTATTCGTGCCTTGGCACTACCCATCCTTGTCAGTGACTTTTTCATAAATATGACTTGTAAAGCTTTTCTGAGATGAAGTCAAAATGATTGCGAAATCTTTCCTCAATTTTCCGACAATCCAATAAGACCATTTTTTTTCAAATCTAAATCCAATAAGATAGGTGCACATTGAAATAATATTCTATACACAGAAAAAATTATGTATTTATGCTGCATGAAATGATTTTATATTCAATTCAGTTACAAATCTTGCAACATATTTATTGAAAAATAAATTTAATGTTGTAATATCAAACAATAATTTTATAGGCACAATGATTTAATAGACACAAGAAAAATTTTTGTTGGAAAAAAAAAATGTTTTGAAGCAAATGGCTGCTGAATGTATTTTAGTGGTAATTTTTTCTGTATATACAACAGTTTCATTAAATTGTACATAGCGTACCAACATTGTTTCTATACCAGCTGTGTAATCGTAACATCGGTAAATGGATCGACAATCATAAGGTATGTAGCAACATGCTTGATAATCTGTTGTATGAAATATGTGGAATTTCATTACTTATATTTAAGATTTAATAAGTTTTACGTGACAAATTGCCAGCAATTACACATAGTTACACATAGCAAAATACTCTATCTGATGATAAACAGATGGAAAATCTTTATTAAAGAACGCAATTTCTTTTTGCTATAAACTTTTTAGATCAGAAGATACAACATAAAAAAAAAAAAATTAGTTGCAGGGTCTGCGAAATCCGATATATAGTTTTGAATGACTTCTGATATAATTTTGAAAGACCACCAGAGCTGTTCTCATTATCCTATCAAAGTACTTCAGATCTTTTCATAATTACATTTGTTTGGAGCCTATACAAAGCGAAAGAGCTTTGAAGCTTTGTTTTTTCTTCGCAGAAATTTTATATATAAAAAAAGTTAGAATTAAAACTAATTTCTTGGAAACTAAGAAATGCATACATTATATTTTTTAATTTTTTATTTTGTTTTTATTTATTATGATATTGCTCATATCTTGATTTTGCAGTTTTTTTAAGATAGTGACAAATTATTTCATAATTGAATTTGTACATATATTTAAACAAAAAAAAAACTGAAAGGCGGATGAAAGTCCCCCCCTTAAACCACCCATGAGTAGCAGTAATTTCTTTAAAAAAAATATTCAAAAACAACATTTCATATGTTGTGTTTTTTAAGAAACTCTACACAAAACCTATATATTATTATATTATACATTTTTATAAAGAAAACAAAAAATAATAGATTATAAATAACAAAACACAAAAATATATACAACACTTACTTATAAACTTAAAATTAAATTTTATTGAAAAAAAACGAAGACGTTTTTTTTAACACGGCCTAGTTGAAATAAAAAATAACACATTTTCTAACAAAAATTTATAAAAATATTTTATTATAAACAAAAATCTTAAAGGCCCTTAACACAAATACACAATACACACACACACACATTTACCAAAGTTATACATTCTAGTCAAATTCAAGTTAATTATTACATACAAAATATTGAAAAAAAAAATATATATAAAGTAATTAAAAATTATATACACATATGAAAATTTTAATTATATTATTTTCTCTTTGTATTTTAAATACTAACTGAAAGTTATTTCAAAAGCAAGAAACTGATTTTGGCAAAAAATTTTCATACTTTCGAGTTCTATTATGATTTTTAATTAAAGCGAATATGAACAAGCGTTAGAATTATTATTTATTTATATATTTTAAAAATATATTTAATTTCTATAAAACACAAACTATTTAACAAAATAAAAAACTAAATTATTGAAAAATACAAGACGTGTTAAAATTTGTTTTATTTTTGCGACTTGAGAATAATAATTAACCAGGGATGGGCAAGTACATACATACAATTTTAATTTAGCCTTTAAAAGAACTTCAAAGATCCACTGAGCTTTTCGGCCAACGCTTTATGAATTATTTTTACATTTTTATTTTTCTTTTTTTTTCAAATACTTTGCCTATCCCTGTGTTAAGCAAATTAGCCACTTTAACAGTTTTAGTGAAAAAAAGAACACTGGAAATAGTACTTTAAAAAAGAAAACAATCTGAAAAGACAACATTGGTTTGTATACTTTGTCTTTTTTTTTTTTTTTGATTTATGAAAGCCACAAAATTACTTTTATTTTAAACACCTACACAAATGGGCTGTGATTTGAATATTGAAAAATAAAAATAATACATATAATAAAAAAGAAAATACACAAAATAAATTTAAAAAAAATTCACCAAAACCAAAAAATCAAATTTAAACAAACAATTAACATTTAAAACTGAACGAAATATTTTAATGATTTACAAAAAAGAAAATTATAATTTCCAAAAACATTGTATTCAAAGCACAAACATTTGTTAAAACAAAAACAAGACTCAAACATTTTCCTCTTGAGAACTACACGTACATATTTTATTCTTCCTCTATCTATATTTTTTTTTGCACAAACGCACTTAAACTAAGGGATAGGCAAACATATAATTTATTTTACTTGGACGTATACCATAATAGAAAATTAATGTATACATTACACTATATAGAGCTATATAATTTGAAGAAGAAAAAAATGGGACATAATACATTAAGTATTATTTAAGAAGACTACTACCGCCTGTTTTCGAAGTTTTCATTCGTATATATCAATAACAATTACAAAATTGTGGTTGCTTTGAATACAAGCAAGCGAATGAAAACTTCGTTCTTCTCCCAAGTTCTTTTTACTTCTTTTTTTTTTTTTTTTTTGCCTAAATGCTCCTTGAAATTTTGACAACAAAAGTGATGGCGGACTTTTTACACAATTGACAAATGCTTAATTTTGTAAGTGTGTGTCAATACACTGAATATTGACTCAATGAAAAATTTCTATCTTAACACGGTATAATAAAGATGTGATCAAAATAATTCTTAAGTTGAGTAGATCAAGTTCAAGTTCCCATGCCTAAATAATGAATGGGACGAGCACCATCATATGCATGATGTTATAAATTAGATTTTAGTATCATTTATGGGGTTTTGAAAATCAAAAAATAAATAATTAATTAATTAATTAATCCGGCTGAATTTACGTCATTATTATTACCAAGAAATATTTAATAAAGTCGATGCAGGTCAATGCATAGACATTGGGAAACTCGCCAAGCCGTCAAAAAAATGCGGAATACAAAAACAAAACAGAAGTAAGAAAACAGCGTTTCACATTTAGATAAAAAAGTAGATGAGAAGAAAATAAATCAGATGTTGAGTTGCATAGAATTTATTTAATAGACATTTTGAACCGATTAGCGTTGTATTTGAGACATTAGACTCATAAATAAATAATTTGAAAATTATTTCTGTTTTGAGGTGTTGTGTTTGAAATTCTCTCTCTAAATGCCTCGATTAGCGAAACGAAAACAGTTTATGAGCTCAGCCAATGTATTATTGAATATTAATTTATTATTTTAGATATAAGCAAGACATTTTAGTTCTTTTCTGTTTTTTTTTTCCAGCCGTCTATATGCCGCCGATATTTTGTTGATACTACTCAACTCGTCATTAGATTCGAAAAAGGCTGTTTTAAAGTTTACTACTCATTCTATTATTTTTATGAAAATAATGAGAATAAAGATCAAACATGTCTGAAACATAGACGGCGTAAAGAGTGAAAACGATTAAATAATGTTGGGTTATATTTTTTGTGTTTTTTGTGTTTTTCAGAAACACTACTACTTCTTTCCTCTAATGGAAACCTTTTCCGGTACAATGCAATGCATATGTGGGTGTCGTTCCCTAATCAATGATGCAAGAAAGTGAGAAAAAAAACTCTTTTATCGTAAGTAGTAGTAGTAAGGCAGCTTTTAGCAGAAAACTAGAATTAAATATGAAAGAAATATACAGTTCATTGCTGTTGTCACAAAGAATCTATTGTAACTGTGCGTACATAAATCAACGATTTTCGAATCGCAGCAAAAGTACACATTAGATAAGATTTATTATTCAAAAATTATAAAATTAGTTTGAGTTTCGGGAATTTTAAAATTTTTTCTTATCTGCTTGCCATACAATAATTGTAATAGTAGATAAAGTAGTCAATTCAAAAAATTTTATAGAAAATACAATTTTTTATAAAATCATTTTTCGAACTCAAAAATTTATGAAATATTTGGTATAAAGACCAACTGGAACTAACTATTTGAGGTCTAAAAGAAATCTTTAATTTTTATTTCTTTAGCCTTTCAGTCGTCTATATGCAGACTCCACTCAAGTCGTCAGTAGAGTCGTAACCCTTTGAAAAACTGTTTGAGCGATTATCGTGCATGAGACAATTCGACATACGAACCATAAACTCACAACTAAATAGTTTGAATATTGTTTCTGTTTTGACGTTTTGTGTTGGAAATTTTCACTCCAAATACATCCACAAACGAAACAAAAACTCGGCTTATGAGCTCAGCTCAGCCTATATATTTTTTAATATTTAAAAAGAAATTTAATATTTCCTATAGCACGCCATTGAAATAAGTAAACAGGCATTTTTAGTTGTTTCTTGTCTTTTTCGGCTGTCTAAAAGCCGCCGATATTTTGTTGATACTACTCAATACTCCGAGTAACGAGGCTCGAAATAAACTAAAAAAAACCCCGTTTTAAGCTTTACTACTTATTATATTATTTTTAAGAAAATAATGAGAATAGTGTTCACACAAAGCTTAAGTACAGATCGTACATAGGCGGCTGAAAAAACGTAAAACAATAAAATAATGCTATATATTTTTGTTTTTTCTTGATTTTTGCAACCAGCTTGTAACAGCAACCGAAAATTAAATGCTCCAGAAATTTATAAATGATTGCGACTGCGAAAACTCGATTGGCAAAACATACGGTTGTCACAAAGAACCTATTGTAACTGTATGGATTTATATAAATCAACAATTTTCTAAATCACCACAGCCATAAAAGTATACTATGTGGCTTTATTATGCAAAAATTATCAAATTAATTCTTTCTTATTTGAAGTTTTTAGAGTTTTAAAGTTTTTCCTTCAATGGTTGCAATGACTACTGTACCAGCATTTTTTAATGAAAAGCAGTAGATAAAATAGAGTCAAGAGAGAATACAAATTGCAGGTTTAAACAGTTTTACAATGGTTTTGGGGCCTACTGACCAGTTGGCGGCTGAAAGTCTAGACAGAATGCAATCGGAAAGGTATTTTACTTACAAAATACTTTTCTTTCGAACTATTAAAAATATATAATTCTACTTATCGCTGGCATTGCCCTGCATGCCAGGAATACAAGAATCAAATGTATCAACTACTTTACAGCAACAAGATTTAGGTTGCAATAATTGCCGAACGATTGTCTTTTTACACGGAAATTAGAAGTTTGCCTTCAGCTACACCTTATTCAGCAGTTTTTATCAATAACAATCATCGCCCTTATAGGTAAATTGTTATTAATGAGAATAGCGACTTTTGAACATAAATGTATGCCTATCCCAGCTTTCAACATAATAATATATAATCAAAATTTCCGACATTAGATAATAAGTTCCAAAATGTTACACCAAATAAAAAAAAAAAAGAAACTGACGTTAATTTTTGTGTTGCACTTTATTAAAACGCTCAAAAGATTTAAAATGAAAATGAAAAATAATGTGATGAAAATTAAAAATATATATACATATGTACATATAAATAAAAATATGAATATCTTTATAATTGATATATCATATGAAAATGTACCTTAAAATTGGACAAAATATATAGACAAGAAAATACTAAATTATTGCAAGAAGACTCGAAAATTTATGTATAAACAATTTTTGCCAACTTCAGTTTTGCTTCTAAAATAATTTTTTTTTAACTTGTTTTTAATGCATAAAAGAAAAATTATAAAACCATATCAATTAATCAAAAAACAACGCCATGAAAAATGGCAACTTAAGTTTTTATTCTTCATATTTATTTTTTAGAAAACATACGAAAAAGTAGACTCAAACCACCAGCACCTGATCAGTGACATTTGAAAAAATCTGATTCGTCTTTAGTTGCCCGTACTGTCAAAAATTGGTAATATATAATTTGAAGGTGCTGCTCGATTTGTGTAGTGTAGATAACCAAAGATGTTAAAATCTTGACAGTTCGATGAGGAGCAAAACTAACAAGTATGTGACGATAGTATTTTAAAACCATTTTTTTTGTTTTCGTTTTTCGTGTGAAAGAACAATCATTCGTGATAAATTAATTTTATTTATCGTGTATTTTTTTTCTTTTGCATTACAAAAATGTTTTGTTTTCGCTTCTTTTCACATCAAAATGAAATAAAAATCGTTTATGTGAATTTTTGTTTTTGTGAACTGAAAAAATATTTTCATTTTGATCTGCATCGAAAGAACAAATAAAAAAATGCATACATATAAATCAAAAAAAAAATAGTTCGGATATTTCTATATCTCTAACTGTCTATCAAGCATTTCACAGATATATATATTTCGATCGAAAATTACATTAATTCCAAAAAAAGCTTCTCAATTGAAATGAAATCACTTATTTTTTTTATGATCGATTTTAAAGTTTCTGGATGTGATGGTATAGAAACAAATTTAAAACATTTTTATTGTGAATTTTTCATTTATTTTATTATTTTCCTCAATAACAACCTGTTTGCCCTATCAAAACACATTTAACTTACAAATAACAAAGTTAAAATAAGTCGAAATGAAAATAAGTCGTAGTCGAAACCATACCGTGTAATTTTGTGTCACAGGCCTGTATACATATGTATATCGACATTTCGTAGTCTTAAATATATTTGAACATTGGCAAAACTACAATAAATTATATCAGATATTCTTGTTCCAATTCGCTTTGAAAAAATGTGTAGTTTGGATGTTAAAATCAGCTGATAATTGACACCGTGGTGGAGCACTTCGACATTTAGCCTATTAATGCTAATGCATGTTAAAATTTTAAGAAACTAACTCAGGACCAAAACTTCGTCACCCTGATCGAATAATTCCATCATGTCTGTTGTGTGTTTGATATTTATTATGTTCTACATTTGAAATCGATAGCTAATTCGATCACGAATAAAACTAGTTGGCTCCAGATCAAATGCAAGCACCAATATTTGCTTTGTTCCGAAAGTTAATTTTGACAAAGATTGGTGAAAGAGGAAAAAGAGTTTGTGTGAGTATTTTCTGAAAGACATACTCCTTAATTTATGTTTGGTATGAAGTTCGTTACAAATTATGATTTCAATTTCATTTCGATCGATATTGTTCTATAGTTTTTAGACCTTCCGTCGGTTTACTCCATTTTGATATATTTTAACTTTGCTAGTTTTTGTTTAAATGTGACCTTATTGGGCAAGACAATACGCAAAGAACAAAATCTGGTAAAAAAAAATACGAAATAAAAATGTTTCAAATTAGTTTTTCCACTATCACACGCGGAAATAAGCAAATCCGTTATAAAATGAAATGATTTCATCGGGAGGAAATTGATGGATTCACGGAGCTTTATCCGAACTGACTACACAGAGACACAATTTCTATTAGACTTGGTTGTAGTCATGGTGTAGTGATGCCTTGCGTAGTCCACAAAATCGGTCACTATATTGCCAGATGCCTACAAGGTGGCCACGATTTTATGAACTTCAGTTGGTAGTGCTGTTTTAGTTTGTACACTAGGCAGGGTAGCTTGAATTTTGAAACTTTCAGCCTCTCTCATCTAAGCAGAATACAAAGAGTATTTAATGGATTTCTTGTCCACCACTTTCTCCTGCATATATAATACTGTAAGCCCATGTGAAGAATGTTTTTACCTGAGCCTCTGAGACTATGGGTTACTTAATCAAACGAATGTGCAGATCTTCCTTGCCACTCATCTGTCTCCCTACTTTTAAATTTTTTCGATCGGAACCCTACAAGTTTGGCGTGCTATAATCCAAAAAGCAGCACAATGCCCAACAGCTCGAGCTCACCGCAGCTTACTTCCGTAAATGCCAGAATTCGACATGCTGGTGGATTGCCTTCTGCCGAGCGGATGATGAATCAATATCCATGTGTATATTGGGGCTCAGACACTGCAACACAAATTGGAATTTCTTCAACAGCGATTTGTTTAAAACTTAATCCTGCCCATGATTTTCGCTAAGCCTGGCAATGTATGTGCTGAGCAATTTCTATGAGAACTCGTTGATGCGTTTAATTATCCTGTATCGCCTATTAGCGAGGAGCATTTGCCAATTTGGATTCAATAATACAACATTCTGTCACTAAAAGCCTAACGATGCTATCTTTTTCAATTGTCAGAGCCATTCAAAGATGGTGCGAAGAGATCGTTGTTGTTGTAAATCTAACACCGGTTTTTTCTTTGCAATTTTTCCCATTTTCAGTAAAATTAGCATCCTCTATCTGAGAGCGATTTCGTTTTGGAATGTCTATTCCCCCGGCTATGCCGTGTATAGAAACGAAAAACTTGCGATGCCCAGCTACCGCAGCGTAATACTTAACACGATCGATCTTCTTTATCCTTTTTACGTATTGTGTATTTAATAAAACGTAATTGTTTTCTACTCTTAAATCTAGTATATCTAGCTTTTTAAGCATATGTATGAATTCTTCAACCCCTGGTATTATTTGATATTAGCAAATTATAGTTAATATATATTTTTACTAAATTTTGTTTGTAGAATTTAATAAAAGAAAATTAAAAAAAAAATGGTTTAAATACTCGTAATCAGTAATTTAGAAGAAATTTGTTGAATATTGTCTACTGGATTCTCATGTACTGGTCATTTCTTGAGCCATATACATATGTATGTGCACTGAAGAAATTATTGGCTGAAAATTAACGAATTATTTCAATAGTTTTCTACCCATGTAAGGATTCATTGGATCAATGAATTCTTTCAGTGCATTTTCATTAATAGGATAAAAAGTTTCATTGTATTAATGAATGCTAATGAAATATTTTCGTTAGACTTGTGAAGTAAATTTCTTTTAGTGTGGGTATGTGGCTTAAGAAATCATTAAATAAATATATGGTCATTCAAATAGAATTATAGCTACGGGGCTATTAATGGCGTTGGATTGTCATTATGACTTTAACATCCTTAGTTTAGTTTTAAATTAGCACTATATAAATATAGTGTAGCATTTATTCCCTAGAGAAATTGAAAATGTTACTAGTAAAATTAACCGATTTCAAGGTTTTCGGAGATATGTTTTGTTTTTTAAGTTTTTGTTTTCTTTTACGTACCAATAAATCTTTACTTGTAAGTTTGTAAATAAATAAAAAAAACCAATACAGTTATCTTTGACGTTCCTTAATAACAGTGTTGACGATGATCTTAGATTGAGTTTCCCTCTCATTGATAATAAAAGCCTAGACAATTTTGAGCCACACTAATATATAAATTAGATTTCTTTAACAAAAAAAAATAACAAAAAAAAGAATTTCCGCTTGTGGAATTTTTTTGGTTTAAAATTTTTTGCTTTTTTATTAAAGGGTAACGGGAAAGCTTAAATCTTTTGAAAAGACGATATACTTCAGCACTGTTAATGTACACACTTAAAGTTAAATAAGAGCAGATTTAAATGAGTAAAGAAAATCTTTAAACATTTAGATATTAATTCAGCAACAAATAGTTTTTAATATAAAAATTACAACATTCTTATAGAATGTAGTATATAATTTTTTAGAACTTAAAATAAAAACACAACTAGTCCATTTTAAAAGTTAAGATTAAAAAACTTGTAAATGAACCTAAAAAATATTATAAAACAAATACATACAAAAAAAACATTTAAAGATCCTAGTATTTAATTAGCATTTTCTTTTTTAGAAAATAGAAACCAAAAATAAAAAAAAACCTACAAGTTAAATACAAAAAGCCTCTGAACTCTAAGGTTTACAACTATTTTGCACTTTATATGATAAAGACATTAAACATAATTAAGCAAAATATTATTATATTAATTGAAGTAAAAAAAGAAAACAAAAGAAAACTCTTAAATTTTTTGCGTAAAACAAAACAAAAATTATGCATTATTAAATAAATATTTTTTGCCTTTTTATTCAAACAAACCGAATATGCAACAACAACAACAACAACAACACACAATGTAAAACAAGGCTTTTAAATAAAACCACAAACAGACACTTGGAAATCTGGCAAAAACAAATATTAAAAACAAATATTAAAAAACTTTTGTTGTTAAAAAAAAAAACTATTAAAAAACCAAAATTTATGAAAAGAACACAAGAAAAATCACATAGGATACAGGGTACTCAATGCAATTATTACATATACATGCCTATTCTTAACTACATAATAGAAGAAAAATTTAAAACAATTGATATTTTGTATTAATTAAGCCCATTACAAGAGAAGAAAAATTTTATAATTTTTTCTTATACTCGGTTGCTTAAGATTTTAAAGTTTAAATGAAGATATTCAGAGAAGTTACAAGCGTGTTTTCTCTTTATTTAAGAAACATTATAAACTGAGTTCAATGTAAGATATATTTCTTAATGCGTCTACGTTTTGGTACGTTGGAAAACCGTCAATTTAGTCTGCAATTTTCTAGAATTCTATGTTTAAAAAGGATATGTTTATTAAACGCCTATTTTACATATAGAAAATGGACAAATAAGGATTATTTTTTTATGTAAATCAGATCATTAGTAGCTTTTTGCAATGCTATGGAAGACATAGAAATTATAATTTAAACGCTTTAGCATGTGTCGGAAAAAGTGTGACCACTACATTTTTGTCTGCTTTTACTTAACAGAAGTACTACCACCCAGGGAACTAATGATAATTCATACTAAGAAATTATTTCGTTGAGCGCTTCCCATTTTGAATAAAATACAATACTTCCTCGAGAGTTTTGTTCGTTTGAAGAGCTTATTGTACACCGCGGCTTCTCTGGGCTAAGAGCTTCCGAAATGTCCTATTTTCCATGACTCTGGTGCATAAATCTCGCTAAGTTTGAGGGATAGCATGAACAATGTTGGCTTATGCGCCTATGTGTGCAACTTAAGAAATCCCTGCAAGTAAGGCCTAATCGCATGATTTCGTTGGCCAGTTCATATCAACTCCACGCGAGATGATCATGCCCTCTAGTCACTCGCCCAAAATATCCAATGTGCGAAGAGCTGTGTGACATATAGCTTCATCTGGTTGACACCATATGTCGTGGTAGAGCACCCACGACGTGTGGGTGCTCTCGCCCAAAATAAGTAGATATTTATCGAAATACAGTGTGGACTGGTGAGCGTTCTTCTCAGTGAAATATGAACAGATGACGCCAACACCTTAAAATCCACAACCATACAGAGACTTTTCCGGAATGCATTAATCTTTTTGAGATTTTATGAGGCCCGAACATTCCCTTAGTTCACGTACCCATTTATTCAGGGTCGGGAGTTCGCAATGCAAAACTGAACCCTGTGTCTGTCAGTGAATTTTACTTTTAGTGTTCACTCGCAAAAAAGTGCTTCACTGCGGAATCTACGCCCAGAAAAGGGACTTGTTAATGTAGATAAGTTTTCAGTGAAAACTAAGATCAGTTGCTAGCTGCTCCAGAGACCATACAGCGAATATACATTGCTGTATAATATCGTTTATTTTCACTGCCTGGGTCACTTGAATATTCTACAGCTGTAGGCCCAAACCACGACGAAAGATTCTCCCAATTATGGTCTGCGAAAAGCCAAGTTATACTTAGCGACGTGAATTCAACTGCCGCAAGTTCTCCTGCAGACTATCACGGACAGCGGTGATGTTTTCGGCAGATCTCTGCATTTAGTCGACGCAGGAGTTTTAATTAATCGTTTATTGAACCAGTAGATGAAGACTGCGGTATGTTGCCCGAACAGAACAGCCATTTTGATGAAACACTTTTATTATTTGCGCGTGTTGATATATCCATCTCTGGTAATTTAGTAAAACTGGATAAATGATAACTAATTTAACCGTTATAAACTATCAAAATTCGGAATTGTCTGTTTGAAGAATTTTCTTCCGGCCAAAAAAACAAGACACAAACAGAAAGAATATATTTTGACATACAATTTAAAAGATAAAGTTTTAACTTTTAATTGTTTGCCGAGAGAATACAACATTACAATACAAATTTTTATTTATGCTGTTGGTTTGTATGATCAAATAACTGTTTGCTTTCATTCGATGCACATACCTATCGGTGAAAAAAACAAACCCTTTTCAAATACGCAAACAATTACTTGACCTCATAGACAAACAGCAAAACAATAAAAATTTGTTTTAAAAGGTTTTAGTTACTACTTGTACACAGAGGATCTTAAACATGCTCTTTGAAAACTTAATGCTAATGTAGTGGTCACGCTTTCTTCAGGAAATATTTTTTTATGTGAACATAGCTATAAGCCTTATTAAATAATCCAAAAATATAGTTTTTAATATCTCACAAATCCACTTAAACGGTTAAGGCTTATAGTTGTTTTGTACATCGCTAATTTCACTTCAATATCTACATCTGTCATCAAAACGTGTTTCTTAATTAAGACATACTTTAGAATTACTGCTACGTTTCTGATTAAGTAGCTTTTCCTATTGCTATTTGATGAAAAATCTTCTTTTTCTCTTCATTTAAACTGAACGATCGTGTGCCAACTGTTTTATTTAATTTAGAAAACTTTTGAATAAGTTGCTAAATTTTTTTTTTAATTTTCTTTTTTTTATACATATTATATATAAAATACTAAATACAACTAAAAATTCGAAAAAATATACATTGAACAATAATTGGTAGTGCTTGTAAGAAATTATAAAAGATATAAAAAACAAGCTAAGAAAGTGCATTTATTAAAAATAAAAAATAAATAATTGAAATATAATACATTTAAATGGTACATAATTAAAAACAAACATGTTAAATTATTTAAAATAAAAGAAACCAGCATTGAAATATATTTTTAATCTTTTTCATTTTTATGATAGTCTATAGCATAAAAACAGCAAAATAAAAATATTGAAATTTTTAATTTTTTTTTTGTAAATATAAAAAACCCCAAAAGAACAAGTAGTTTTTAAAAATTAAAATAAAGCAAAAAAAAAAAAAACATAAGAAACAGTAATCGAATTTATACTGTAAATAAAATAAATATATATATTTATTACTATAATATGTAATTACAAACAGAATGGTTATTTGAAAAACAAAAAACTTGACAAAAATAAAACACAAAAGCAAAGCAGGTTTATTTAGAAATTCATTTTGTTTGAATAGACGTCCGTTTTCTTTTTTATTATAATTTTGGTTTTGAAATCCTAAACTTTAGTCTAATTTTATTGGTGAATTTATTTGAAAAATTCCGTCCGTGTTCTGAGACATTTCCTTAATTCGTTTTTTAATAATATTGCAAATTATAATAAAACTCAATATAGAAGAAAGAGAAAAAGTGAAACTATTTCAAGAGCACCTTTAAATGAACAATAAAATCTAGAAATTGAAATCAAAACACAACTTGAAACCAAAATCATAAAGAGAAACTAAAATGTTTTTATGAGACAAAAACTAATTTTAATTCTTTTCTTTTTTTTTTTTGGTTTTGTTTTCCGAAACGAAAGAAAATAAAGCTTTTATGATTTATGGTTTTATTATTATTTTTGATGAAGGAAAAATATTGTCAACGGCAAAGGATAAAATTAAAGAATAATGGAAATGAAATTTGAAGAAAAAGAAGCAAACAACATAATTTAAATAAAAACTTGACTTCAAAGAACATCAAGCCCCTGAAACCATATATGTGTAGTCGGTGACTTTGCTATAGTCTGACGATTATCAGGCCTGTCCAAAAACAAAGTTACTTAGCTAATGCTTCTCTTTTTTGAAATGTCTTAGGTCAAGACGTTATTACTCTAGACTTTATTTATAATATAGAATTTCAGCTTATCGGAGTAATGGCCATTTTGATTTTCAAAATCGAGTGATTTACAAGCGCGTGATTTGCAGAGCACGCCCGTATGTACGAGTTGGCATGTAAAAGTTGGTAGCCTAGTTTTGGACATTACACCAATTATTTGATGATAATTTTTTATTTCAAATAACACCTGTTGTTAGGCAGAAATTTTTTATATATGCAGGTAGGCGGCCTCGATTAACGCAGTCTGTTGGAAGCGAACAAAGCAAGTGTGAACCGAATTTCCGTGAAATAGTGTTTGGTATTGGTACCAAATTCTTTGTTTTTCCTGTGACCAAGATTACAGCAGATCGCGTAAGCCGTAAACCAATAACTCAGATACATTTAATACAAAATGCCATAAATTAAATTCA
This sequence comes from Sturmia bella, assembly GCA_963662145.1. Lineage (NCBI taxonomy): Eukaryota > Metazoa > Arthropoda > Insecta > Diptera > Tachinidae > Sturmia > Sturmia bella. The sequence goes on along the minus strand of OY759169.1, from coordinate 64,633,189 downwards.
TTTTTAGTTTAACCATTCTAAGCGACATTCCTTCATGCAATACATTTGAGGTCGTGAAAATGACAAACTTTTCGAACTACCTCAAAATATTTTTGCTCAGTCATGGGACAAAAAGTTTCTTCAGATAACGATAAAAAAGATTTTAATAATCAACTTAACTAATTAATTAGAATTGTAGTGGAATGGTAGTGGTTGGGCAGATGGCTACGACAACCTTATCATAAGAATAAAGCTGAATAAAAGACAAAGGCGTCGTTTTTTCGCCAACCATTAAAACAAATAGTCTACAGAAGGCATAAATAATATATTCTTAGTGAAATGAAGCAGAATTCCTCGCACGCTGTAGTAGTGTGTGACATGGATATCATGATATGTGCTACAAAAATATAACTGATCTTACTGCATATGAACAATTTGAATAATTGAAATGAACTTCAGTGCAACTACAGTTATTCGTTATTCGTTATTTGATGCTTAAGTGAATGGAGGTCGAATTATTTTCAATGTAACCCACATTCGGGGATGAAAGACTTTAAATTGGAGATGCGATTCGAAAGAAATCGGGAAACCCTGTGTACCGGCTTTTGTATTTTATCTGCAGAATTCTCGCAAGAAACTTGCCCTGTGAAAATTGGCACTAACAACACAAACACTAGCTCGAATTTTATGTACGATTTTCTTCCATTCTCCTCATAGATGATTCGTTTAACTCAAGACAATTTACTAAGCTTGTGGATTTTTTTTATTTTTTTTTTTTCTGAAGCACTACACTTTGCTAGAAATCTATTGTGTACTACTGCAATTCTCTGTCACCATAAAATAACTAAGAGCTGCCACCAGTTTTGTAACGTATATTATTAAATACACGTAAAGTAATACGGGTAATAAAAAAAAAAAACTGTTGCTATTATGAAGCGCTGCGTAAGTCGAGGCTTGCCTGTACTTCTTTATGAATTCATTCGATTTGACTTGCGCCAGTCCGTCCTGTTTTGAAATATTTTTCTTTTGTGTATTAAGACTTTAACTTTCATTTGCTTTCCTTCAACAAACTCTCAACAACAAATAACAAGTATACACAGAAATTCCTCTAAACTATGACCCACCTACTAAAAAAAATCATGAAATCGCACTTCAACATTTTTTTTATAATTTCATTACAACCAACCACTTGAAAAACAAATTTAACTAAATAATGCATACATTTTTAAAACAAGATTTAAAACGAACAAAAAAAGAATTATTGAAAAACAATTTGCACTTTTTGAGACAAAACAATAATATTTTTTAAAAATAACAAAACGCAACTGAAAATAATATAAACACAAAATTATTAAAATAAAAAAGTAAAAACTTAAAATAAAAATATTAGTAAAATGGTTTCAAAATAAATATTTAAACAAAAAATAGATAAAAATACAAAACCAGTAGTTTTCGATAACAAAAAGAAAAACAAGCGGAATATTAAAAACAAAAGAAATAGTTTAAATAATAACGATTATAAAAAGTATATAAAATAAAGACACAGGGACGCAAAAGAAAAAACAAACAAAAAATCTTAAAATAGTTGTTTAAAACTTCTTCACATGTTTTAGTTTCGATCAATTATGTTTTTATTGATTTTTTTTTTTACATGAAAACTTTTCTTGAAAAATACACTCTTTAAAAAATACTGCGGCTTTTATAAAACCATATCAGCTTATATACAAAAAGGAAATTTAAATAATATTTGAAATCTTTTAAGAAAATACGAAAACTAAAACTTTCATTAAAATGTATTAAAACTTAAATTATAAAAAAACAACATTTAGAAGTTTTTCAGCGTTATAAAAAATAAAATTTAATTTTTAATGAAAATATTAAAACCAAAACAATTAATTAAACAAAGTCAAACTTTAGTCCTTTAAATATTAAAAACAAATATACGCTTGTAAAATATCTAGTAAAATTTTTATTTTAATTATAGCGTTTGATTGGAAAAAAAACCACAAAGCATGCAAATTAAGTCTGGCTGCTTTGGCAAAATATAATATTCTTTAACTTTTGTTTAAAAAAAAAACATAAATAAATAAAATAAACAAATCAATAATCAGCAGGAAAATATTTAGCAAATTTTTATGAAGGCAAATTTTTAGAGTAATCCTTCAATTCACAAGCCTGCAGCACTGAACGAATTAACGGTTAAAAATTAATGAAATATTTCATATCAATCAACTAGTTCATGGAATCATAGAATTAATTTAATTAATGAATTAAATCAGTTCATTGAATCAATTAATTAAAAATGTATGGAGCTAATAAAATCAATTCATTATGTGTGTGAAGTTTCGTTACAAGAACGAAACAATAGAATAATATTAATGAAATATTTTCATTAGTATCACGAACATAAATTCTTTCAGTGTAGTGGCATCGTTTGAAGTTGCATTTGAAGAGACAATTTAAACACAATCTCTTATAATAATAAAAAAAAATATAAAATGATTTGCTTGAAACTTTTGTAATTGTGCTTGAAATTATTACCCTCTAATTCATAAAAATTATTTCAGGCTTTTAAGGCTCTTATTTGACATATTTGTGTGGAAAATTTGCCAAATAAGAGTTTAATAAACCTAAAATATTTATTATGAATAAGACCCTTAATATACATACATATATAAATAAGTTTGTTAATTAAGCCACTATGTAAAATCAAATGAGCAAAATTCCAAGGCTGGGGAGCAAAAATAAAATGTTTTTCTTACGTTTCCGTATTAATTAGCAAAAATATTGAAATTTTTGTGGAATCTTTGTATTGAATTTTATTTAAAATTTAAACTTTCAATCCTTTCGATAGCAGATTAACTTCTAAAAATTAAGTAACCATTGCAACATTTTTTAATATTAAAAATTAGTTCTTATTTAAGATTATTTGCTTTAACCTACAATACAAAAAAATACAAAATTTGTCTGAACAATTTGCACTTTGAGAAGGCATAACATTTAGCATATTAGCTCAAGTCTATTTTATTGAGAAAACTCATTTTTAAACTTTACAACAAGAGTGCTTGTGAAATGGGCGTGGAACAATAGAGACTTTTAATTTGATGTGGTGCTAAACTGCTTCCCAAAATATAAAGACAATTTGGGAATTATTATGAAAGGTCATGTTCTGAAAACATGTGATTTCTAAAAATAAATTGGCGTGGCTTAAGAGAGCACTAGAGCATATCAAGCTATACTTGTGATGGTAGCCCAAACCAGAATTGGTCTCAATCAGCATAGACCATGTCAGCGAACTATTGTCGCACAATTGAATATATACAAAACTTTTGACAAGTTCAATAACTTCGTACCAATAAAAAAAAAAAGGTAATTATCAGAATACGTTAATGGTAGACAGACGTTTCTAGGGTTTTGAGGCCACACCTCGAGTCACTACAAAATATAACTAGGAGTTCCCCAAGGAGGAGTTCTGTCCATATGCTCTTCAAGATTTATCCAAATTTTCAACGCATCTCGATGGTGTCGTGTCTCAATTATTATACTGCATTCTCACCTTTAATCGACTTAAATGAAGCGTAAGCTATAAAATTACTCAACATCTAGCCACCATTATAGATTTATTTAGCGAACTCTTACATCTTAGAAGCAACTATTGATAATCTCTATTACTTCTCATCTCACATCACAGCTATGAAATCTCTCTGAGAACACCCTCAGAAGCATGAGTAAATAAACAGTAATTATTTCCTTTAGCTATGCAGCCTTAATGTTGATCTTTTAACCTGGTAGAGGGCGTGTAAAGATTTCAAGAAAGTATTTCGGTGTTTCTTCTTTTTTCATTTCGTGCAGATAAAGAAGTATTCGTGAAAACTAAAAAACGTTTTAAAATCAATTTCGCAAAATGAGGCTAAAGGTTTCAATATGTTAGCTTATAATGATGAAGAAGATTGTTGCTATAATACCGGTTAAACTTGAGATATAAAGCTGCAATTTTTACACAGGTAGATAAGGTACATAAAAGAAATTTTGTTCAAAAACTGGAAAATTTTTAATTTTAGAGATACATATCTATGACTAAGTTGCAATAAAGGAGTGAAACCAGAATGCTATCAGTCAGATAGCATCTGTCTGCCTGCCAGCTCATTCGAATCATTGGATTTGGCTGTAGAACATCCGCCCAAATCACATTAAGTAGAACAATTACATTTAAATTTTGCTTCATTTTCAAAAAAATGTTCTTTAAATCGTTACTATTTAGTTATGAGCTTTTTATAAATAACTCCTCAGGGTATAATGCTCATCAGGGTACAATATTTCAGCACCAAACAAAGTCACAAAAAAATTTAAGACATCGACTTGAGGTAAAGGATATGAATTATTAAGTTAAAAAAATATTTGCAAAATAACAGCACTCATCAAATTACATTTTAATGAGCTTTTGAAATGAAAATCTATTAATTCAGTTCAAGCAATGCATTCATCATATAATTTCATTATGTTCTGCAAACGATATGAAAACTAAGTTGTCATATTTTTGTTTACTGTAAGTAGTCAACAAATCAGTCGACTCAATGCATTAAAAAATTTTTATTTTTATTGAAAACCCCTCGAAAACCTTTTAACTTTTTACCATAATTCTTTGTTTTTATACATACACTAAATAATTTAACTCAAAAAAATAATATTTAAGTATTTGAAGAAACAAAAAATCTACAACACGTGACACACATTATTTATGATATTAAGTCAACAATTAAATAATAATTCAACAAAAAGAAGGCAAGGGATATTTGCAATTACATTTTTATGCATAAGATTTATATAATTATATATACATACTATATACTTAAATAGATAACAACAACAAAGAACCTAGAAGTTTAATTAAATCTTTAGCATTTTATAAAAAAGCAAAATCATACAAAAAAAAAAAAAAAACAAAATAATAAAGCATACCAAACCAACAACTAATAAGTTTATTATAATACAATAACATTAAAAAAAAAAAACATATGTTTTTTCCTTAATGTATAGCAATTATTTGTACCAAGTCGTTTTAAGTTTATTATTAAATACAAAAAAAAAACAAAAACACACACACATATAAGAATTTGAAGTGTCAAAGTTTATCATATTTATTATTTTACTAATCAAAAAGTTGAAGAAAGCACTTAGCATATTAGTTTCAAAACGTCACAATTATTTTAATTCAAATTTTCAGCATTCAAAACCATGACACCGAAATTGTACGAAAATATCTACTTTCCTTCGAACAAGAGGACCTGAAACTTTTCACTAAACCTTTATACTACACATTTACACCTGCGCAAAATCTAGTAGATTTTTATAGAAATCTTCAGCATTTCCAGTAGAATATTTTTACACTAGGCAAGATTAAGGTTCGGATTACGGCTTACCAGATGTCTTAATTTAATGTTGTGTTTTTAAAATGCGTTTAATGGCCGTTTACACCAAGCCTGATTGTATTTTAATTGGAACTTTAACCGTCAGTTAGACAAAAAATTATTTTACAATCTTTGATTACATCAACGAACCGTCACCGTTACACAACAAGAAAGTTGGTGTAAAATTTAACTTGAAAGGAAATTAAAGAAGAAACAAGAATAAAATCGAAATTGAAGTCCATATGTACATACATACTTACATATGTATGTATGTATGTATGTACATATATTTGGAATATTTTCAACTTTAAAAGCGTGAATCCCCACATAAATATCTGCAGTGGTTGAAATGGCCTTTCTGTGTTTGGTGTGAAGAGTTCTCTACACAGCTATAATTATTCTGCGGTTCCATTCTTTAGTCATTACGCGCCAACTGGCAAAAATTATCATCCTCCCATGAATCTAAAATGTTTCACAAAAGCTGACATATGTCCGTTGTACCATTTTTTTTTTTCGGTTAGCTTATTGAAAACTCGAGAAATCCAAATCTGTAACTGGGAGTTACAAAGTCACTGTTGATCAAACTGGCAATTAGTTGATTATTTTTTAGTGGGAGCGTAATTTTAGATTGTGAAAAGGACCCTAAGGCTTACAACTGTTGTGGAAAATAGTGCTGGTGAATTCTACTATTTTTTATTTGGGTACTCAATACTTTCCACGGATATATATCTATGTACCTGTACTATGTATGTACATATGCATGCAGATAAAAATTGTTTTTTATTAAAAAAAAAAAAGGTACATATTATTCTTTTCTTTTATTATCATCTTTATTTAATTTGACGGCTGATGCTTTTTAAACAATATTGCAACATTGATCAGAGTTGGTTTTCAAAAGTTGAATTTTCTGTTAAATTTGTTTAAGAAGTGCACCTCTGAAAGTATTGAGTAACTGTTTTTGAGTATTTAGTATCAAACAAAAAAAGTAAAAAGTAAAAAGCTAAGTACTCGGTGCCCTAATACTCAATACTTCACCAGCACTAGTTGGAAGTTCTATCAAAAATTTACAACGCCTCATTAGGTGTTGGTTTGTTACACAATAAAAACGAAAAAAAAATGTGCAATTAATTATACTCGGTACCCGACCTGTTTAAAGTGTGTGAGGTTTTTTAGCTTAAGCGAGTGTGTGTGTGTGAGTGCCTTGTTGAAAAGGAGCAAAAGGACCTGCCTATATATTTAGCCGGCTGTTGACAGCCACTGGCTTTTACTATTATTTTTGTTTAGGGCAGCTGAATGCCTGTTAGAAAAAGTGAAAGCCGATGTTTAGGCTTCAAAAAAAAAATAGTGAGTCCTTATTGCAAATATTCGTCCTTACAAAACTATTATATTTGTTATTGTTAATCCTCATTAATTTTCCAATTGAGTGAAAGTTATTTAAAGAAAGTGACAACAATATTTCAAATAAACAAGGATAATAGTTAATAAAGAGTAAATTAACAATGTGTAATATACGAATGTAGAAATACACTACATGTTACAAGAAATACAATTGTCTTTCGATGGGAGAACTCGACAAAAAATTTCCAAATTTTTTGTTTTTCGCTTGTGTTTGTGTAATGAAAGCTAAAGTATGCTGTACTAATAAAAACAACTCTGTAAGTTACGCTACATTTGTATGTTGTATTGTAGCGATAATCGAGACAATAATTTTCATAACTTTTTTATGTGTGGTGTTTAGCAGGACAAATTAGTGAGTTCACAATATTTAAGTGCATTTTTTCAACTGCAGTGGAGTCCGTTCTACTTTTGTTGATTAGCTGTTGAGTTTTTTTTTTAGAAAGAGGTGAGGGAAGAACTGTGATCAGCACCGCTCTGCGTGTGCTAGACAACTCCTTTCAACTGTATAGTATAAATTTGTATAAATTAATTCGCTGAAACTGATTGTTCTGTGTGAACATTAAGGCAATTTTAAAAGATAATTGAAAAGATTCTCTGTAACCAAAAATTGATGTGCGTGAACCGGGACTTTGTAAACAAAATCGTAGCGGCATATCTGAAGGGAATTCTTGCCAAATCCTGGTTTCGAAGTAAATTTCATTTTGTGTGGAAAATTTCGCCAAATCTTGAGCAGAAAGGGCGGTATGTACTAGATTTTGCGTAGGTATAAATGTAGTGCTATGTAATTCATCGCAAAGTATTATATATTTTTCATTACCAAATTCAGTAATCAAGCTTTCTGAAAGTAAGACAGCTAGGCAAGAACAAATGGCTAAAAGCTGGTTATATTAATTTTTTTACTTTGTATTATAAAAAGAGAGTTGAAGATAGTAAAAGTTAGTTAAAGCCAGAAAAAGGCCAACTTGGCAACACTTATTTACACAAATTTCTGCCCACTTTGATCGTTTTTTTTTTTTTTGCTAAAATATTACCGTTTTTTTGCTGGAAAATATGAGGTATATCAAGTTGTCCTCTAAATATGTAAAAAAAAAACTCTGCTTCAAGTGAGTTGAAGATGCTGCCCTTTTTCCATCCCTACTTTACACATCTATGTATATAAAAATGTTACTTAGCGCCTGCTGACGTTTTCTTTTCGGACAAAATGTTACTTTTATGCTACACATCACTCATAATCATCTTCTTTTCTAAAAGATTTAACACACTTTTGAAGGGTATCATGTTCCTTTCCAAATATATCGCACCTAAAACGTTCAGAACATGCAACACATCGTGCGATCTGCTTCAAGCGAGGTGGAGATGCTGTCCTTTTTTACATCCCTGCTTTACACATCTTTATACATACATAGGCTATGCACTAAAAAGTTGACAAGTTATAAACATAGTTTTTGTTCTATTGTGTTTATTAACCGCCCCACATAAGGGCGGTAAAATATATTATATAGCTAAAGGACAGAATTTCTGGGCCGTTTCTCAAAGCCTACAAAAAAAAATGTGCATTATTTTGTTTTTTGATTAAAAACCTGCAATATTTACTTGTATTACATACATATGTATATGTACGTAAGTTTTGAGAAACAGAGTCCTGTTTCGATAAGCAAATGCCACTAACGTCCACATCAGACGCTTTATGAAAAAATAATAAAAAAAACTTAAAATAAAAACTATTTAATATAGTCTGATGTTTGCCTCAAAAAAAAATTTTGTCAGATGTAGATGTCAAGCTGTAAATCCTCTGACATTTTATTTGCGTTTTTCTACAAAATATTTATTTAGCCATTCGAACCCCTAGTATTATCCGCTTGTTAGCTCATTAGAAAATGAAAGAAACAAATCTGACTGAATTTAGTTTTAGAAACAATAGAAATGGTATCTATGGAATCAGAAGCACTGCGATCGGAGTCTAACTGATTGTTTTTACTGCAATTAAATCTCAGAGCAGGAAACTTGTTACCAGCTGCTTCGCATTTTTATATTGATTACAAGTATGTTTTAAATATTGAATTTTGAGTAAAAGCTAACGCCCACAGTATTTTTGAGCAGATATTATGTTCAACACAGTAAGAAAGGCAAGACTGGTATTCGTACAATATGAAAAACATTTTTTTAATAAATAAGTTTTAGGCAAAACCATTGATTTGTATTCTCTTAAATAATTTAGTTTTAGTAAAAAGGAATACATGAAAATCCATTGTGTAAAACCTAGACCTTCACAAGTGCAGCTCCTCGTTATCGTTGTCATTGAAATGAACAAAATCGAAAACTCATCTAATTGTCAACATAGCACATTCAATTAATTTGATAAATAAAACAAACATCTTAAACTTATAATTATATTGAAATTAAAAAATACCATGCAAATACATAATTCCATTTTTTATAATTATTGAAAATTAAATCCTTAGGGAAAATAGTGTTAAAAACAGAGAATATCTTATTACAAAATTAAAACAAAAAATAGACTAAAGCAAAACCACATCCTCGTAATGAAATAACTTAAATATATTGCATAGGAAGAGAGAAATAAGTAATAACGGAAAGAATGCTGGAAAGGAAAATCTTAAAAATTATTAAACCAAAAATAATAATTAAAAGTTATATTATTATTATTATTATTAATTATTAAAAACAAATAGCTGAACAAATAAAAGTAAAAGTAAATAATTTAAACATTTAAACTGCATACGAGTGCATGTTTGTACAGGCAGCATTCAAAAGCAAATAAACAAAAAATGGATGAAAGCAAACACCGAATAATACAAGTATTTAAAATAATGGTCAAATATTTTCTACTTGTAAATAGAAATATTATTAAAAAAAAAACATGGTAGAAAAGTTGGTCAGAAATATAAAACATTATGTAATTATTATGATTACCATTATCATTATTATTAAACTTATAAATTCAATTATAAATTATGATCATTATTGATATTATTGATTATTATCATTAATAAGGGAAACTCATTTTTTACGGAATAAAAAATAAATAACAATTATTATTTAAATCATAATGAAATAATAAATAAAACAAGAATAATACAATTTAACATACAAAGGCATACATTTTTAAACTAATTGTTTGAATCAAAACTATAAACTTCATAAATTGAAAGAAAATTAAATCTCTGATAATTAAAAGAGAAACTAACTACAAAAACAAAAACCATAAATAAACAAATTTTAATTAACAATAAAATACATAAACAAATATTACATTAAACTTTAAAGAAAATGAGCTCCATTTTTTTATTATTTCATATAAGAGAATAAACCGACGACATTGATTGAGTTTTTGCCAGTATTGAATATTTTCCTAATATGAAATCGTTTCTTTTTTTATAAACTAACAAATTCGCATCTCTTTCACGAATTCATCATTAACTTAATTATTTATAGCATACACAAAAACAAGTAATGAACAAAAAAATTATTAATTATATATTATACAAAAATAAAAAATAAAACAAATAAAAACATGAAAATATTAATTTAAAATGCAGATTATATATTATATACTTTATAGAAATTTAAAACCAAATAATAAAAATGAAAAACAAACAAATGAAGAATAAAGTTATAAAAATAAACTTTTAAAAATATATTAAAAAAATTCAATGTGTTTTATTAGTAAATAAGCAAATGGTGAGTAACTGCGGTCATCGATTATTCGACATTTTCAGCGTTCCCTAAACAGAAAGTGAAAACGCTACCCAATTACTGAAACAACAACAACAACAACAACAAAAGCCAAAACAAACAAATTTTAAAACTAACGGATGTGCCCAGATTAGAAACTGTGAAAATTAGCTGTAACTTTCGAACCGTAAGAGATAGGTACTTGAAATTTGCACAAGACATGTAGTTGCCTTACCCCTATAACAGCAAATAGTAAAAAGCATAGTTTAACATGAGTTCGATTTTTACTTTCTCAAAATTGAGAAAGATTTGGTTTTTATGAGAAAGAAAAGTAAAGTTGAAGTCTAACTCGCTGGGGTACATACCACGTCCTGGCTGTTTCTGGCTACTATCTCAGATCTTCGTTACTGACTGTGTGTATTTAGGCAAATTGCATTATTACCTCAAAACACCTTTTACCATGTGAGGTAGTAAAATGGACCTAAAAGCCATATAAAATAATTCATAATTGTAAATGATAAAGGTTTTATAAAATAAATTATTTTTAATATATTTTTCGTCGATCTCCTAAATTCTACTTAGCTTATTTTATTTTTCAGGCTCTAGGTCTTTATAAAATAAAAATTAATTTACAGTTGTTCCAGTACTAGTTTTTTTTTATATGGTCAAGCCGTAGTTTGCACTTAAAGTAAACAACATTTTTAGTTGTTATTGTGTTTTAAATGAAGAACTTGGAAAGCGAGTATTTCCTACGTATTTGTCGAGCTGGGCGAAACTCGTCTTTCGTCCCACTTGCGCTCCCAGCAATAAATGGTTCATATGCTGGTTGCAATTTTAGCATACTTTTTCCAACAATATTGGTCAGATCGCACATCAGATCCCAGACGTGTAAGCTATTTACCGAGCTCGCTTCTTGCACTTTTTTAACCGATCAACAACTTTGATAATAAAATTTAATAATCTGCAAGCGTTGTTCATTTGTAAGACGATTCATTAGTTATGACCACGGTTCAAAGCAATTTGCTGATGAGTCGTGGTGGCCGTGAAACTGCTCAACTTTACTTTTCTGGTCTTCTTTTAAATTTTACCCAAAAAAATATCTTTCCCAAATCTGATTAAGCCTCCAATCGGGCCAAACAATTAACAATTGTAAGTCATAAAGTTCGGATATAAAGTTAAATTAATATTCAAAAATAGCTGGGCGAGACTCAAAGTACAAACAATAACAAACACAAAATTCAATTGGGAATCAATTGGATGTTGGTAGGAGAATATAAAACATATTCCAATCAGCAATCAGTGATAAAATTGAAAGTTGATCAATACATTTTTAGCCGACTAATTCATAAAAAATTTCATTCAATTGGTTGTCAACTATTAGTTGAAGAACGTTGAAAACTTTCTAATAGTTTTGTAAAATTTTATTTTCATAAACAGTTAAGAGCAAATAATTTAATTTCTGTATACAAAAAAAAATGCTTTTTAATAAAAAGCTTTCATTGTTTTCGAATAATGTTTAATATTCAAAAATAAAACTAAATATTTAGTTACTATAAAAGCCAATTGAAAGGTATTATTTTAGATCTAAAGTTGTATCATTTTCGAGAATTATTTTACATACATATGTATTAAATCATTTCACCATATTCAATGAAGTTTTTACCCTTCAAAACGATTAAATGTGAATGTAAAATGTTTAAATTTTAATAACATTCAGTTTAATATTATTTTAAATGGGTGTGAAAATAAAAATGCCGAGTTAAATATGTTTGACGTAATAAAATAACGTAACGACATATTTAAGTGTGAATATACATACATACATACATACATACATATGTACATACATACATACATACATACATATGTACATACATACATACATACATACATACATACATACATACATACATACATACATACATACATACATACATACATACATACATACATACATACATACATACATACATACATACATACATACATACATACATACATACATACATACATACATACATACATACATACATACATAAGTATACTTTTCGTAGTGTATATCTGCAAAAGTAAACATGTACATAAATACACATACGTAACTTATAATAAAATAAAAAATTATTCAAAATGTTCACATTGAGAAATTTAAAACAAAATTAAACGATGACACCGTGATTTCGATGATTTCTGAAAGAATTTGGACATATACGAGCAGATTTTTGGAGTGTATCTTAAGTGGACCACGTTGAAAACAGAGCGTAGAATGTGGTATATTTTATTTACTGGTCTAAGTGCCATTTCTCAATTGTATTTGAGATTTAAAAAAAATGAAACTTTGACTATATGAAAAATTGGTGATCTCTGAACGAATTCAGGCAATCTGGAGAGTGACATGGAAAAAGAGTTTACATGGAAAAGGAAGCCTAGCAGGTGGTTTATTTACTGATCTAACTGCCATTTCTTAATTGTATTTGAGATTTTTTCAAAAAATTTGAAAGTTCTCTCACTTGCACGAACTTTGAGTACGGGAACAGTTTTCGGTCAAATTGGGATCTCGCGGTTTCCCAATTTGCGGTGAGAAAAATAGCACCAACAAAGGGTCAAAAAGTCTAACATCGATATTGAATAATGTATATCTTTTAAATGAAATAAAGTATTGCCAAAAAAATAAGAAGTATTTTGCAGGTGACTTAGCAAGCTTTTATTATCATCTAGTCAAGACCACATTATGTAAGTAATAAAGCAGTTGTGGGGGTAAAATCATATTGCTTTAAAATATTTTGTGATACTAAATTTTCAATATTTAAATCTCGATTTTTTTTTTCGAGATATTAATTTTGTATTCTTGTATTCTCTGTATTCTAAGTATTAAGTATGACCAACAAAAAAAACCGGGCAGTGTTACCAGAGAAATTAATTTTTTCAGGTACTCTAAATTTTAGCCTTAGCTATTTTATTAACTAATAATATAATTATTTTGCTTATTTTTTATTGCTGTACTCAAATATATAATGAAATAAATACTCAATTAAATATTTCTCTGTTGAAAAAATATTAAGGCTAAAAAAAAACTGGCAACCAAACTCTGCCCTGCAGCTTTTTTGTTGGCCATTAAATAAATTATTTTATAACTGGAAATGATCCCCCAGCTTAATACTATAGTTAGTAAAACTTAAAATCTTGTAAAACTCGAACGAATATATTAAAATAATGTTCTGCACTCATAACTCATTTACTACTTGTGTTTACGCTTTCTATATATTCTTTTCGGTTTTTTTAGAAAAAAGAGCACATTACGTTATTTATTATATAACCCACCAATAGGAAGGAGTAGGTATCGACATCGACATTTTTTAACCGATACCGTACCGAATAAAAGTATAGAGCTCTTGTTGTACCATTTCCCCCTACTGCAGAAAAACATCCAGCTGATGTTTAAACTTAAAGAAAATTACGAGGCGTTATCCCATGAACTAGTCGGGCACTACCATATATTGTTATAAAATGGAGTTTGTAGGCTACACCGACTGAATTTCTACAAATGCAACTCGTCCACCCGCTAACAACCTATATCGAAAAATTTTATGAAAACTAAATTTTTTCAGTCACTTCGATACATAATGTTTGGTAAACAGGCGTAAAATAAAACCCTTCTTGGCTAAATCATAAATTTGATATTTATACAAACAAGATGATGAAACCCCGCATTATTTAATGAATAACATGTTTTCTTTTTACAAAATAAGTGTTATATTTATTTACATTTTCATGGCCATTTTGATTTACGGCAACAGAGTAATCTTTTGTACCAATTCCTTAAAAGTAGCCGCTGTTCCAGAATCAGGCAATTCCGTGAGAACAGAGCGTGTTGTGCCATTCAATAAACTAACTCGTGGATCAATCGGTACTGTTCCTAAATGAGGAACACCAGCCAATTTGGCCAACTCTTTACCACCCTCGGAAGAAAATATATTGGTGCAATTTGCGCAGTGGGGACAAACAAAACCGCTCATATTCTCAACGATACCCAAGATCCGTATTCCCGTTTTTTTACAAAACGTGATTTCTTTTCGCACATCATCTAATGCAACGCCTTGCGGTGTAGTTACTACGATGGCCCCATCACAGTGAACCTCACGCATACATTCCATAACAGTAATATGTTCATCTGATGTGCCAGGGGGCGTATCAATGATCAAGTAATCCAAATCATCCCATTTCACGTCACTGAGAAATTGTTTAATCATCATTGTTTTCTTTGGACCACGCCAAATGACAGGGTCATTGCGGGATTTTAGTAAGAACCCTATAGACATAACAGCCAATGACTTTGTGTCATCAGTGTAGATGGGCACCCAGCCTTCCTCACATTGATAAATATCTTTCCCCTCTAAGCCCAGTAAATAGGGCACCGAAGGGCCACATAAATCTATATCTAATATTCCTACCTGCAAATTAAAGAAAAAGGACGTTCATTTTATATTCAAGAACTATGTAAATGGATCAACCTACCTTATTCCCACTTTCTCTTAACGCCAAGGCCAGCTGTGTGCTGACGGTTGATTTACCAACTCCACCTTTGCCAGACAACACTAAAATCACATGCTTCACTTTCTCTAACATATCACTATTTACTTATTTTCACAATTTTAATCACCAAACACAAAGCAATAACTTTAAATTACGATGTTTTATTTCCTGAGTTTACACACTCACCTGCACGCTTATGCATATACAGCTGTTGGTTGCATTCTGAGCACAAAATTGAACTTGGCAGTACTGGCCAGTGATGGATAAATAATACTTTCAACCGATTTTTTTAATCGATTGCATTTGTTAATATTAGAACGAATAACCAAAGCTTCACTGCTGTTTACGATATGAAAAAATATCTATAAATTTGGGTTGGCTTTAGCATAATGGAACCAATTGTCGTAAAATGAAAGTGTACTACCAGATGCTTACAGATTTTGTACGCATAGCCGGTGTTGGCCACACCACAGAGTAGGAATCCCTCTTTTCAATCCGCATGTTACGTTCTGTGCAAAAACATTCCTTTGGAAGCGCTCTCTAGCCAATATTTTTATATTATTCTTAGTAAATTCCGCAACTTTAACATCGAATTATTAGCAAACTATAAGCCTCCCGCAGACTTTGAATTCAGCTTTGGGAGATATATGAACCTCTCTACAATCCCATAACTCATTTCTTTCAAAGCCTGGCTCCTTATTATTGTGTTTCCCCATAAATTTTGTTTAAG
This sequence comes from Sturmia bella, assembly GCA_963662145.1. Classification (NCBI taxonomy): domain Eukaryota; kingdom Metazoa; phylum Arthropoda; class Insecta; order Diptera; family Tachinidae; genus Sturmia; species Sturmia bella. Next base: position 64,617,448 of record OY759169.1, on the reverse strand, counting down.
AAAAAAAATTTAAGTGATTATACCAGTCGGTATTATTATGTAAATTACCATTACATAATAAATTGTCCCTATTATTTCAAAGTTTTTTGTAATCACGATCAATTATTAGTCTTAAACAATTTGAAGTAATCTAATTTAATATATTACTTTACTTGCAGTACTTAATACCTATGACATACAATATTCACATTACACCACTTTGAGCTTTATCCACTTCCTCGTTATTGCTACCGCCTATAACAAAATAAGAGTTTTAAAATAATAGGCATATGGATATAATTAGTTATACAAATTTTATAAGTTTAATAACAACAATTTATAACAATAAAACTAATATTAATTAAAGACAAAGGAAATATCAAATTTGTTTAAAAATTAACGTATTTTTGCGAGTATTGTTGACAATTTCTTTTTTTTAACGTTGCGTTGCAGGTCCGCTTATAGTACGAGGATTTTCTGAGCATGATTTAGGAGGTGGAGAACTCGGAGTTTAATCTACCATTTTCTTTCATAGAGCAACATTTCTCATTGAATTCTGCAAGCGGGGGCAATCGGGTACCGGCGCTTTTAGTGTAACAAACAATTGAAGCGTCTCTGCGGCTGTTTTTGAGATGTTCTTGAGCTTTTCAAGAAGCTTTATGCGTGATTTTGATTTCTGCTTATGAATAAAGGTTAGATAAATCAAATCAAGTTACTGTATCTGATTTATTAAGCATCAAATGCCTGGCCGAATTGCAGACTATAGCTTTGTTTTTTGAGACATTTCTATTCGTTACTTTAGGTCTAAAAATAGACTTTATTAATATTTTCGTGTTTTTCAGCCGTCTATATGCCGCCGACATTTTCGTTGAATCAACTCAGCAGTGGACTCGAAAAATTCTTACAATTTTTGTTCGTATGACATCAGCTGGAATTCATTTTTCAGAGTCCTGTTTCGGGTTTTAGTGGACAATAGTTCAGTTGCGATCACTGCACAGCATTAGATTTTGATTGGTTTTGTCTAATTATTCGCTGGTGTATTTGGTGCTTTTAAGCATACTTTTTAAAGACCTGATTTCTTTAACCAAAGAAATGCCCAAGACAAGAGGTTAGATAACTCGATCCGCTTAGCAAGGCCTTCTTCTCGAATAGGTTGCATTAGGTAGACGTCCATTTGCACCACGTGGAATCGATCCATCCACCCACATTGGCTGCTACCGCTGTAAATCAAAATCAAAACCTCTGTTACACCATTAACAACTGCCATGGCTTCTTTGATATAAATTGCTTTTTCCTTTCGACTGCCAGCACGTCTTCTTTGTTCTTCCCCTTGATTTGCTAAAGCTCTTAGCTATAGTTTTCTTTCTCCTTTGCGGTTGCAATATTTTACTTTATTTACGATGCTAAGGAATGACAATAACGGGCATGTGAGTATTGAATAAGGCTTGTATGTTGAGCTACATTTTTGTAAAGGATGAGACAATAAAGAAAGAGATATATTAGAGTTTATAAACATAAAACTCTAGTAGGAACGAGCTGAAACGAAAAAATAATAATAATAAAAATAAGTTGTAATTGTTTTAGTAAGACCCGAAGCTATAGCATTATAGCGGGCGGCTATAGCTTTGTTGTTGTAATAGATTTAAAGCGATTTGAAAAATTACTTCTTCGTGAATTTATTTTTAAAGTTAGTTGTTCGTGTATCTATTTTAATTGACCGACAATATAAACAATTTTCTTTTCATATCGATGCTGATAAGAGGTGTGGCGCCTTACAATTGTTAATCATAAGCAAAAACTTATAAAATGTTTTCTCCAATTTAATTTAAAATCTTATTGTTCACTTTACGTTGTTGGAGTAGAATATGAAACATTTTTGGCCTTGTAGGCTTGATTCTTAAATGTATTACAACAAAGTTCGTATAATTAAAATAAAGTCCATCATTAGCAAATATTATTGTTATTACCAGATTTTTAAAAAGTACTAATGTTTTCAAATATACATATAAATCAAATAAGTCACATACATATGTCCCTGTAAAAATTACTATGTTAACATATGAACTTAAGGTGTAGTAGCCATAGCTTAATCTTGTTAGCTTCGATCTAAGCGTAGCTTTAGTTTATGAATAAACAAATAAATAAAATAAAGGTGATAATTAAATGATATTAATTAAAAGTAGTGACAAACCAAGGGTTCAACTTAAGCCTGAAGAAGTAATTTAATATAAATGTATTGCAATACAGAAGTTCAATAAAAATTAAAATTTACAGTAAAAGGTGATAAACAATTTTTTATATTTTATGTTTCTTCACTTGGACATGGATCTCGACCTAGGCCGAGCCTTCCCTGTTTTATGCTATAATAACGTACGTTGAGAGCTATTACTAACGCACACATAAGTTTTTAATACCACCTGCATAAAATTTGGTTATATACTTGGATTAATAATTCGTGTAAAAAATTGTTGGTGTTTTGAATAGTTTTTAAGATTATTTTCTATAGAAATCAAAAACATTTTATTTTTCCTATACAATTTTTTTTCTTAAACTATATTTTAATATTTGTTACTACTTGTAATAATAACAAAAGAATAATTTTAAGTAAACGCGTTAAGCAGTTTATTTATATGCCGATTAAAAATATTATTTATTGAAGAATGCGAACATTAAAAAAATAGCGAATCCGATGTTGCAAGAAGTTTTGAAACCAAACTAAATTTAAATTTATTTCAAAATTTAAACTTTGCTCAAAATTGTAATTTAAATTTAATTTTTTGTTTTTTTCAAATGGATACAAATTCAAAGAGCTTCAATTTGTAGTTGACTTTTATATTTACCATATAAAACACTGATATTTTTATGGATTGGCGTCATTTGCAGTAGATACTTGGAGTTGAAATTTCAATTTAAAAATTTACTTACACAATTTACTATTTTTAAGTTTATAAATTGACAATTTACTTCACTCTTATAAAATTTTCAAACTTAGTACAGATTTTTCAAGTGGTTTCGCATTTGAATTTTAAATATTTTTCAGTTTTTAAGGGAATATACAAAAATTTACTTCAAAGTTTTACGTGTCTCACTTTTATTCAAAATTATTTTATTGTTGCACAACCGGAATTTCATTTTAATATTTTCCAACGGTTATGGTTATGGTAATATGGTGATACCATATTATTTCATCGCCAGTTGAAGTGAAGCGAGTATCATCATTCATGTAGTTGAGTTCGTTCGTTCAAAACGATTACAAAAATAGCTGAATAGAGCCGTAATGAATTGAAACGATTTCAAATAAACGGGTTTCCGGATATTTGCCGGCTATTAGAATAAATATTTTTGTTATCCGTACTAATACTAAGAAAAATAAATGTTTGCTTCTGCTATATATGATGTTTGCATATAGGGAAGTATTTTGTTTTTTGAGAACTTACGTATGTACCCTGCCGGCAATTCCAGGCATTAACCACAAGTTGATTTCAAATGCAATAAAAGTTAGCGGAGTTGCCGACAGCGTTCAGACGTTCAGAGTAAGACATGTGTGTAATCGTATACATACACATGCACATATGTATGTATGTATATCCATGTTTCTTTTGTCATTTTGTTTTTTTTTTTTTTTATTCACAATAAACGGCACCGAACTTTTGTGCAAATAAACGTATAGTGGAGGCAAACGAAGCTAAGTAAATCGTACAGTCGTTTCGTTCGGGCTGAAAACTGATTAATTCTTTTTTGTGATTTTCTTCTTTGTGCATTTAAGTTGAGCTCTGTTTTTCTAAAACGTACATAAATCCAATTCCGTGTATCTGTGTTGAAAACAAAACTAAATTTTTGTATTTTGAATATTCAAAAAAGCCAGAAAACATTAACAAGGCCTATTTTTTGACCTAAAATATAATAAGTTAAATATGAACTTAATTATTATTTGCTTTAAGAGCCACTTGAAATGTATGAATTCAGGTCCAAACCCTTTTCACAAGTTTTCTTTAAAAAAATGTTTACTGTGTTAAAGGTTTGTTTAAACATTTCTGATTCTCATTTTGTTCATGGGAATTATGGAATAAGTAGTTAAGTTTCAAACATTCTTTTAAGAATTCGAGTCTACTGATGAGTTGATTAGCACCAATGAAATGTTGGCGGCATATAGACAACTGAAAAAGACAGAAAACTTTTGAAAAGGTCTATTTTTGGACCTGAATTAATATATAATACGTTATGTTGAATATAAATTCAAGAATGAAAATTTGTGTAGTACAAAACCGATGGTGAGTATTGTATGATTATGTAATTATTCCAGGTATACAAACAAATGAATTATTTGAGGTAGCCCTTTAGTTGGTATGTTGAATGTTACTTGAAATTTACCTAATGTTGAGAGGAAGCCTTCATGGCCAATGGAGTACGTTGATTGGTGACTTATGTGTTGATTGCTGGTTGAAATGTTTCAGTAATAGTATGTTTATTGAAGAAATTATGTTGTTGTTGTTTTATACTCGTCTCAGTATGATTTTCCTATAAACTGTTGCTGAGCATTATGTTGATAGTTGATATTTAATTTATTTAATATTGAATATGGCCAATGAAGTATGTTGATTGGTGACTTATATGTTAATTGCTGCTTGAAATGTTTCAGTAAATGGTATGTTGATTGTAGATGCTTACATTGTTGATGTATAGTCTTTCCTTTTGGATTGTTGTTGTTGATCAAATGTCTTTGGGGTTTGTTGATAATTTATATTGTTTAATCTTTAACTTATAGTATGTTGATATTTAATTTATTTAATATTGAATATGGCCAATGAAGTATGTTGATTGGTGACTTATATGTTGATTGCTGCTTGAAATGTTTCAGTAAATGGTATGTTGATTGTAGATCCTTACATTGTTGATGTATAGTCTTTCCTTTTGGATTGTTGTTGTTGATCAAATGTCTTTGGGGTTTGTTGATAATTTATATTGTTTAATCTTTAACTTATAGTATGTTGAATCTGTTTTCTTCTTTAAAACCTTATGATATATGTATATTAACCCCATAATCATAAAAACTGTTACAGGCTTATAAGACTGTTATTTGATATATTTGTATGGAAAATCTGTCAAATAAGAGCTTTATAAACTTGTTAGAATTTTTATGAATTAGACGGTAAGTGTTCAGCAATCACAAAGGATTAGAAAAATTGTTGTTGTGATGCTTCAAATTTATGTATTTTGAAAACTTCCAAGTTTTCTATTAATTATATAATTAAGCTTCTATTTAAATGGAATAATAAAATATCTGTACTAAATTGTAATTTAATTGTTCTTTTTAAATTTTTCATTTTTAGATTTATGTCCTCCACGGAAAATAAGACTTGTACAAAAGTTTTTACAAAACTTAGAGTACTTATTGTGAGGTTGAATTTGTTTATGTTATTAGTTGGGTGATGATTAAGCGCTGGATCTGCAGTTTTATTTGAGTAGAAGCGGTTATATTAGAAAGATCTGATTGAAGTCCGATATGTTAAAAAAATATATACTCTTTTAAATGTTTTAAAGTAGTTTTACTTTCCTTCTATACCGGTTTGTTTTCTTTATTTTAATAATAGAGATTCACGAGTAAAATAATAATAAAAATGCTCTTTCCTACCTTGTTGTTTGAGGAGGCAGTTGACAGTGCTGGGATCACAACAAATACGTTTAAACCAACGTAAGCAACAGTTACCATTGGCGAGAAAAGTTTTAGATTTTGTTTGCTTGATACGGTTGGTCCAAGAAGATTTGTATTAACGTGCATTTTTTTTCTTTTGCTTCTAACAAAGCAGATTTATTTTTTTTCATAGTTATATCGTACTATGTTCTAGGAAAACTCAAAATTTTTATTCTGCATATCATTGTGCGCTGGATATCATTGTACGTCATAGGCTGTATTTGCTTTGGAACTAATTCATTTTCTCGCATTTTACCAGTTTTAGGCAAAAAATAAGCGTATGATTGCGTTTCATAATCTTATTCAAATGGTTCATTCCGACTCATCCTGACCGTAGGTACCTTCATTTTCGTCATCTTGTGTACACTCAGGTGGTGTACAACTGTATACTGCCGTTTATGTACACCTTTTCTACCTCTTGTAATTTATTTGATTCGCTGGCATCAGGCTTGTTTTAGTCACCTGTTTTTAACGTTATATTTTTTGGGCTGATAAGTACGTAAATTACTTGACAAAAACCTAGGCGATATCATTTTCATCTAAAGACTCCAAGACGAAATCACAGTTGTTCAGAGGCGCATTTGTAAGTGTATAATTATCAGCAAATAAATCTTCCATTCTTTATTTGCTGCACATGTATAGTTCCAACAACTGTTTATTGATCCAATTTCACATATTACATTTAACAGTTTCAACCAGATAGCAGCAAATACTCAGCCAAAGTCTGTTGTAGAATAGACATGTACCAAAGAAATATCATCTTCCTCGTTTATGCAGAGATTCTAATATAAAAAAAAATTGTAAAAAATGTATGCATGTTAAGAAATGTATTCCTTATTCTAACTTAGAATTTGAATTTCTAAGTAAGTTTCTATGTCGAAAGCAGTATTGTCAGATTTCGAGTTTTTATCTTGTTAATTCTTACAAGCAATAACATTGGAGTATGAATCCAAGGCCATAAAGAGGTCACTACATCACCTAGAGGTAATAATTAAAAGTATAAATTGCAACAAAAAAAAAAAAAATATGACGAAAAACCTTACTGTTTTACTTTATTAATATGTATGCTGTTTGCATCAATTCTACCATTAAGACCGTAAAATAACCTTGAAAATTTCATGAATGACGACTGCCAGTTAATTATGGTATTGGTCGAAAATTGATGGTAATAGTTTAAAGTACCGATTAATCAGACTCTCATAAGAGCTCCCCGTAAAGCAATTTTCTGCCGGCACAAATTCGTTTCCAAGAAAAAAGGGAGAGCTCGTAGGCTTTCAAAATGCCGAGTCATGTACATATGTATGTTATAACCACTGTTGCAGTGGAGTTAGAGGTTTTGAAAGACCTAGCTAGCATTGTTTTTAAACAATTTTGTTGTTGTAGAATTAACTGCACAGACCTTATTAGACCTAGGTTATAATATTGCACATGATAAATACGACTAATAGTATCATGATATTGCAGTTACTCATTTTAGTGCATCTAAAACTTAATTTATTTTTTTTTTGATGGGTATGAAGTTATAAATCTGCATTAAGCATTAAGTTTTATCGGGCTCAAATTCTTTCTATATATGTATGTATATGTACGTATGTATGCATATGTAGATGTTTTTTTTAGATTGATATTAATTAGTAAGGCAAAGAAAACAGACATTTTGCAGGGTGGATAACTAGCTGAGCCCGATAAAACTTAATACAGAATAATTAGAAGAAAAAGTTGGAATAATATAAATTAATTAAGTTATGAAAAATATATATTCACAATTAAAACACCTTCTTATCCAGTTTTTTTAACCTAACCACCGACTAAAATCCTTTCGTTGATCTTCGTGTAACAATTTCCTTTTTTCGTGTTATACAGAAGAATTACAAATAGCTACCTTAGTATAATTTATTTAAAAATAAATTGTACCAACATAAACTTTTGAAAAATTTAAGACGCAGTCAATTAATTATGTTAGGAGTAATTGTTTAATTATTTTTACTGGCTTTTACGCTTTTTTTATACATCACAATTTTGTGCCACAAGATACTGTGGGCCTTACGGCGAATTAATAAGGCTTGGTCTGCGTCAAGGCGAACTCAAACCAGGTGAACTTGGTAGACCAGATATTTTCTTATTTTCAGTGTTTATAACACATATACAACGTTTCGGGCACAGACTGTTTTGTGGTTTAGGGCTTATTCATAATAAATATTTTAGGCTTCCTAAACTCTTATTTGACAAAATTTCGGTGCAAATCTGTCAAATAAGAGCCTTATAAGCAGAAATATTTTTTCTGAATAAGGCTGTTAGTGTTTAGCAAGTAGTCAGGCCTTGACAACGAAATCCCTACAGTATATGTTATGTTAGGCGGGCCGCCGGTAGTGAAACCGGCCCACTTGGGTCCTAGAAAGGTACCCATTATAAATCCCTACAGCAACCAAGGCGAATTCACCCAAGGTGAACTTGGTAGCACAGGTGACTAATTTTTGCTTCTTGTATTAAAAAGCCATGATACAACTAAGTTGTATATTGATACCATGATACAACTAACAAGGTAGCCTTTTCGCTACAATAAGAACAACTTCAATAAAAATAACATGCATTTTGTTTTTGTACAACTTATGCAAACTGTCAAAAAGACGCCATTTCTACATTTACAGAAGCGATATGCACTGAGCTTACGCGGATTAGCTATCTCGTTTTGGCTGCCTTTCATCTCTGCAATCTCTTGACAACCTAAAGTAGTCAGATGATTAACGGTTTAGCTGACGAGGCTACCGTGTTAATTGTATCATGGTTGTGACCATGATACAACTAACAAGGTAGCCTTTTCGCTACAATAAGAACAACTTCAATAAAAATAACATGCATTTTGTTTTTGTACAACTTATGCAAACTGTCAAAAAGACGCCACTTCTACATTTACAGAAGAGAGATGCATTGAGCTTACGCGGATTAGCTATCTCGTTTCGGCTGCCTTTCATATCTTCAATCTCTTGACAACCTAAAGTAGTCAGATGATTAACGGTTTAGCTGACGAAGCTACCTTGTTAATTGTATCATGGGTTGTGACTATAACTTTTTTATTTTCAGAGCATTTCAAGGCGAATCAAGTATGGATTTGCCTTGGAGCGTTTAAAGCACAAGTATAAATTTTCAAGTGTTTAGCAAATATTTAGACCCTGACAAGAAAAATCGCTTAGCATTAGCAAAAGCATGAATTAGTTTGTTTCCGGCCTAATCCATTACAGGTGTCCGCATCCCAATTCACTTCAACATTTTTCCACGGTTTTTTCTTCTGAGATGTCAAAGCTGATAACAAACGACAACAAAACGTATGAAAACTCGAGGGAAAATGTTGAAGCGAATGGAATTGCGATCACTTGTACTTGATCCGCCTTGGTATTTATTGCCGTAAAATGAAAGTACGCTGCCAGACGTTTACAGATTTTATACGCGAAGCCGATGACGGCCGAAGACCGTAACAAATTTTGTGCATCCATGAACTGTCCTTAGCTACCGTGCAACAAAAATTTTACTTTTTTTAACAAAGGTTAAATTTCCACCAACACGGTCTGTACAATTCATTCATCGCTTGAGTTTAGAGATTTTTACCGAAGACTCTAATTAGAAGATTTTTAGCGAAGGCTCATTAATTATCTCTTTTATTTAAATACTCTAGTTATTTTGACACTTAAATAAAAACATATATAGTATCTTCTCCATACATAAAAATAACTTATGATCCTTTTTATATTATATTAAATCCAGTTTTAAATTTTTATTATTTTATAGATAATTTGCTTAATTCTGTCATAAAATATTAATTATTTAATTTAAATAAGTGTATGTATATTATGTTTTCTTATTTTTATTCAGTTTCTAATTTTTGCTTTTGTACATATTCGTTTTGAAATTTTTATTTTTAAATTTATGTTATTTTATATATGTATGTAACATAAATCTGTGTTTGATAAAAATAACTTAAGTTAATTCAAACTGTAATTTTTTTCTACTTCATTTAATGCTTAATTTTTTTATTCATATATGTATATTCATACACATACATATGTATATGTACATGTGTGCAAATATTCTCTATCATAAATTAATAATACACAGTCTGAAGCTCGCAAGAATAAAAATGTTCATTTTTAATGAAATCTTTATGTTTAAAACAAAAATCTTAATTCACAAATTAACACATTTTAAAATTCAATGAAGTATGTATGTATGTATTCTATTTGGTAAAGACATTGTCATTTAAATTCTTTGCCCTAAATTAAAAATGAAAAAAGTGTACATATGCAAAAAAAAGCAAATAAATAAATAAAACAATACACGAAGAGTTAACAAATAAATCTATACGGCAGTTATTTGATCACTAAAATTAGCAAATAATCCCTCTTTTTACAAAAGTCGACTTTGTCGTCACATCAATTCGACATCATATAATTTACACTTGTTTAATAACTACAAAAAAAAAAACATATTTTTGAAATGGTTTATCAATCAATTTTTTCCAAATATTTACAATAAAGAAATTGTATGCTGCTAATTCGCATACATTGTATATATAATATAGTGCGTAGCAAACCACGAACACGAACTTGTCTTTAATGGCATGTACATACATATACTACATATAAGTTGCTTTTTATTCATTTTTTTGCAATAGCGAACACCCTTCAGTAACACTTTGTGTCATGACTTAAAGTAAAACATTTCAAACGTAATTTTATTGTGCAAACAATTTTTCTTTGCTTTAATTTGATAGGACATTGAAAAATGTTTAAACTCTGTTAAAATACTATTGCACTTTTGGAATTTTAGACAAACATTTGAAAGGGAAATATTCATTTCATCAATACATAGCAGAAGCAATTGAATTAATTGGTTCAGATGTTTTGAAAGCCTCTAGAATAACATATGTATGTACTTAGTTAATAAATGAATATAAAGTTAAGAAGATCAAATAAAAAGCTAAAAGAATAAAATATAAAATTTAACTAAATAATCACATTTTTACAAAAAAATTTTACTAACCCAATTGTTTTTGTTTCGTTTTTTGCTTTTATGGTAATTAAAATTTGTTCTAAATGAATTTATGATGTTTATGTAAATGTTAGTTTATAGCATACGTAATTTGAATTAATAATTGTGCACCCTCCGTTTTTCAACGGCATTTTTAACCAAACTTCGTTTATAGGCTACTTTATTTTATATCTCTTACGTACATTATTTTTTGAAAGCGTTGCACTTCTAGACTGTGAGATGAAGTGGTTGCAGCAGTTGCGGCTAAAACAATTGTAGTTGCAGAGTTCACTTTAGATTTGGATGAAGAGGCGGAGTTGGTTTTGCTTGCTTTAGTATCGCTTTGTTTGATATTACTTGAAAGGAGTTGTGCAGTTGATGATAATAAAATCGCTGAAGGAGATGAATATGATTTTTGCTGTTTTGGGAAATTGTTAATTTTAAGACATCTGATTGCGATTGGCCGGCTGATGATTTTTCACAAGTTCTACGCTTTTCTTTTGATTTTTTTGATTCAATAGCGTTGCTGTTGAGCTCTCTGTATGAATATTAAGAGATTGCAGATCTTTGGAATTTTCTCTTTTTTGCCTTCGGGTGCGCACTTGAAATGTTACCTCATGTTCCGATTCGCTGCTCATAAAACTTTCTTGATAAGTTTTGGCCCTTCTACGGGTTCTAACTGCTTGATCATTAACAACTGTTGATGCTTCTTTGATATCAAATATTGTTTTTTCCACTTTTTCTTCCCGACCGCCAGCTCGTCATCGTTCTTTTTCTTTTAGCTTTTCTATAGTTTTCCGCTCCAAATGTCTCCTTTGCTGTTGCAGCATTTCATTATATTCTCGAATTTGATCACGTTGATATTGCAACACTTCCTTGGAAGATGTTATCACTACTGCACAACGCTTACGAAGTTTTGAATCATTTCTGTAGCGCTGATTAATAATTATACCCGAATCAGACGCTACACCACTATAATCATCAGAGGATTCCCCGTTGCAAGATGTACCCGGTACACCCATCGAATGATATTCTGCATTCAACGCCTCACGATTCTGGATTATTGATCAAGCAGGTGTTTTGGACTTTGCAAAACGAGTTGTTTTTTGCAGTGTTGATGACTTGTCTAGTGCTGTCCCCGAGCGTGAGGATGCCGACGACAGTGACGGTGAAATGGGCCCTGCAGCTTCTAAGTGATCTAAATTTTTGCGAAAAAAATGATACAATAGAGATAAAATATATTATAGTTTATGAATATATATGTAACTCTATTAGGATTGAGACTAAACGGAAAAAGTTTAACGTTTTAATTAATTTGTAGGTTTTATGAATAAAAATATTTTGGAATTGTTTTAAGGATATCCGAGGCGTTTGGCAGAGTGTGGTATGGTGCACTACTCTACTCTCGATTTATATAGAGTTTCCTCAGAGACCACACTATACGAGTTGTTACAGATAGGGCGTCATCAAACGAGTTCAAGATTAATTCAGGGGTACCGGAAGGTTCCGTTTTTTCTCCTACTCTATTTGTTATCTTTCGTAATGACCTCCTGCCTTACAACATGTTCATGGAAAACGGTACTCGGTATACGTATTTGTAACGGTACTCGGTATACATATTTGTAAGCTTTAAGAAACACGGACCTGAAGACAGAGCCCCCGGATAAGTTTTGCAAGATTCGTTTGGTATAGACTAAACCAAATTCGACTTTTTCTTTAGTCCCACAAACTCTCGGACATTTCGAGATTATGTCAAAAAGTGACAAAAAAAAATCAAACGAGTATCTCATCTAATTACTTATTGTCACTTTGCTGACAGGAGTAATAAAAATGGGTTAATAAAAAAATATCTAAACCCTCTTTTGTTTGGATTCGTAAACATTTGCACCTAACTCATATGGCTCATGGAAAATAATTGATTTATTTATTATGATCATACATACGTTAACAGTTTTATGAAATTTTATTTTTGAAAAAATTAATATAATATGATTATTTAGAATTGATATAAATTGATTAAAGAGCGGGAAAAGAAAAAACTTAAAAATATACTTGTGGTTGTGTAAAGTGCAAATTAAATTCATTTAAGACTTCTTCTCGTACAAAAAGCATTGTAAGTTTATAAATAAAAGGGAAAAATCTTAAATTGGAAATGAAGGAAGGATGATTATTATAAGTAGATACATTTTTTTAGATTATTTCTACTCACTGCCAAATTGAACACAAATAAAAATTACGACTTGTTTGTTATCTTATTAGTTAATATATTAATTTTTAATTTACTTCAGTAGATATTTCATGAACCAATTAAGAAAAGTTTTGAAAATTAATTCTATTCTTTTACAAATGTTTGAAACTCTGATGCTAAAAAATGACTTTTAGAAGAACAAACGCTATTGTAAACATGTAAAAAACATTAACGAATCCTTTGTTGCAAAATGTTATGGACCCAAACAAAAGTATTAAATTTCAAATATGATTTATTTAAATTAAAAACTTTGCGACCACCTTTGCTTAAAATTGTAATATTTCAAATTAAATTTTTCGTTTTTTAGTAGGTACACATTTAAAATTTCAATTTGTAGTTAAATTTTATATTTACCAATTAAATGTAGTAGATTTTCATGGAATGGTTCCATTTGTAGTAGATTCATAGAGATGAAAATTGAATTCAAAAATTTACTTTTGTTGATCTTTTTACAGCCAATTTACAAGGAGTTGTAATAAGAATCGGTTTTCCAAACTTGATACTTTCCAAGGGTTACTTACGATCAAGTGAGACGCGAATATCCTCAGGCACAGTTGGTATGTTAATTAATTGGTGATTGATACATATGTTGATTGCTGATTAAAACTGTTCCAGTAAATTGTATGTGATTGCAGAATAATATGTTGTTGTAGTTGTCTCATACTCGCCGCAGTATGACTTCCCTATGGATTGCTGACAGCTGTTAATGTTGATTGAAGAATATTATGTTGTTGTTGTTGTTGTACATTCAATCGTCTTAACTCCATTTCCTTACGTATGATTGCTGTTCATCAAATGTCTTCTTAGTGGTTTGTTTATTGCCTACAAGCTTTCTGGCTATAGTACGTCTTTTTAATGTTAACTTCTGGTATGTTTCGTCTTTAATAGTTTATACTACATTTTTATTTCTTTTTAGGTCGTTTCTTATAATACTTATATTTCTAGAAATTTATGCATGAAGAAGCCTAAGACTTTCTAAAAGTGGTTCATAACATTTTATAACAAGTTTATGCAACTATCAAAAGGAACACTTTAATGTATGCTTTTCATACCAAAAATATTTTAATTTTTTTTTTTTAGCTTATCAAAAAATGTTTATATATACATATATAAAAAAACAAAGCAAAACATTAAAATACTCAGCTGGCAGATAAGTATGAACTATATAATTTTTGAAATTAAAATAATCATGCATGTTTGAACATAAAAATTTAAAAAATAAATAATTAATGCTTGTCATCTTAAGCTTGTTAGATTAGTTTTTAAATGAATTTAAGAAAACCCACATATAAACACTTCAGATTTCAAAACAACACGTATTAAAACATTTGAGTAAAAAAATTGTCTAATATTATGTTAACCTATGTTGATAGAAAACTGCAAGTGCCCAATTCTTGCCCTTAAAAATACTTAGCAACAATGTATTATTTGTATAAACAATTGTGGAAACAAGACCATTTCACTTACATTCAGTTTACTGCAATTTCAAAATATTTCAAAATGTGTATGATTTGCTCTCTCCCTCTCTCTTCTTCTTATTTTTTTATGGCATATTCATGTTATCATCACAAAAATTTGAAATGCCGGCTCAGGAGCTTGAAAATCTTACGACCTCCTTTTAGGATAGTTTATTTTATTTACATATGATATTATTGGCATAATATATAAAATTGATCAATTTGTTCCTTTTTGTTATTCACAGCATTTAATTTGTGATTTTTAGTGAAAACTATTAACTGCAGCGTTTATACGTTTTGCTGCCTCCCTCGCTGCTGTTCGTTGACGAAAGTAAATCACTCTTTGTTTGCCTACGTCTTGTCACTCGAGCAGCATATTTTATTTGAGAAGAAACAACTTTATTTTCCCCACATGACGTCTTAGCACTATTTTCCATTTGCAATGTATTTAAAACTTTTTTTGGTCTGCCGCGTCGTCTTGTACCCATTGAACTGTTTTCTACGTGACGAATTTCATCTTGTTTGGTTTGCTGTTTTTCTAAAAGTTTGACTTGAACATTATGCTTAAGTAGGGAGAACTCAACTATCTTACGCTTTAAAGCATCAGATAATTTATCATTTCTTTCTTGGCATTTGCGTTTAACGCTATTCAAGCGTTGAGCCTCTTGTTCCACATGCTCAAATTGTTGTTCATTTGATTGTGTTTGTGGCACATGGGGCTGTTCGGCTTCTTGCTGTTTTTCATCATTATTACGTAGTTTTTCACGAATGCCAACAAAATTGACATATTCCTTTGCAAACCCTGGATTGATAGCCGATGACGATGATGCCATTTGTTGTTGTTGTGGTTGCCGATCGGCTTTCTGTTGCGAAGCATCAAAACTTGTTTGTGACTGCTCAATAAACGATTGAACCACTTGCAAAGCACCCGAATCCCTGGTGATCAAAGCAGTGTGATGTGGATTTCTCATTAAGGAAGGCAGAACATTTCCACAATTATCAGTTATTTGATGAAAGCCTGGCATATGATTTTGTTGCGGATTTCTTATCAGAGGAGGCAGCAAATTGTTAAATTGGTGCTGATGTGGATGTAAATTATTGACGACAGGCCCATTGGAAGTGTTTGAATTTGAAACTTCTTCGAAGACTTGAAGTAAATGTTTAGATGTCTTTTCATGATCCTTGATTAAGTACGTTATGTAGGGCTGCAGTATTTCTTTGAAATTGGGGTCATTACTTTTGGACTGGTTTTCTTGAGAATTAAGTGAAAGTTGTGTATTAAATGTGGAGGTTAATCTAGAGGGGACACGTTGCTTGGATTTTTGGTGATGTTGAGATGAAGGAGATGACTGCCTATTGTTGTAAATATTAATTGGTGAATTTTGTTGTGGTAAATGACGCTGGGCGAAATTGGAATTTGCACTTGTGTTCACATTTTGCTGTTGCATGCGATAAGGATTTTGTAAATTAATTTCTTGAGTACCAAATGTGGGTATAATGTTATGGCACATGAAATGATTTGGTATGAAAGTAGCTCCATTGCTTGGCAAACAAGATCGTTTGAAATACGACTGTTGCGAGTGAAATGAAGAAGAAGCAGTAGCTTCTAGATCTTCGGATGTTCTGACTTGTTGTCTAGTGTTATATTTATGAGTAGAAGATTCAGCACATGAAGTACCAGTTTCATCTGTAATTGAAATAAAAATATTTTGAGGATCCTCGGGAACTTCCAGAAGCTCTACACCATTTGTGTTAACGATTACCTCATTTTGGGGACTGGTAGCACATGGAGGATTAACATACAACTGATCAGTAGTAAGTTCATCCCAAGAGTTGTTACGTTTATCTGGAGTTTGTGAATGTTGTTGAAGTTGCGGTGGGTCACCTTCTATGTTGCTGGCATTAAACCTTTGGGGACTATTTAGTGAATTAGTTTGTTCAGTAGCTGCAGTATTCAAATTTTGATTGATAATACCAGTTGGCTCTTGCTGCATTATAAAGTCTGACTGCGTTTGGTTTGAGTAATTCGTTGAATGAGAGTTCTGCATATTTTCAGTGGAAGAATTTATATTGAAATTTTGATTAAGCGTCTCGTTGTTAGTTGTAGCAATTCTGAAAAAAGGTGACGAGGGCAGATGTTGCGAGTTATTATAATCTGGAACGTTTCTAGAATACAATGGCACACGTTCTTGCAACGGATTAGAAGCTGAGGTATTCTTATATTTAGAAGTGTTACGAATTAGAAATGCAAGCGCAATGTTAATGCGCTGCCTGACATCACTTACTTTATATTGCTGTTGTAATATTGATAAAACAAATGATAACTTTTGCAATTGCTTTGATGTAGAAGGAGGCAACGATATCCATTCATTGTCGTTATCATTAAATATTGATATAGTATCTCCAGCACTTTTTTTCCAGTACAATGGCTTTGTTACGGTTGTACTGCCCTTAGCGTTAGCAATGTTGTAGTGTTCTAATATAGCAATACGTTCTTGTTCATAGGTCTGACCTTCTGCATAATAGCCACATGCATTAGCGTTATCAATTATAGTCATTACATCAGGAGAAGCTAAAAGCTCTTCAATAAATCTATTGAAATCCATTAATTTTTCCACATTTGCAACACTAAGCATGGGTGTCGCTGGATATGATTCTAGCAGAGGTTGTATACATTGTGCTGGAATGCGCGATACAATGGAAATTTGAGAGTCCATTGTTCGATGATCCCGGTTTGGCGTTACAGGGCTGTCTTTTAATTGAGGCGCTACAATTTGTATTGGGGTTTGTCCATTGGATCTTATTTGGGTTTGAACACGTCTTTTAAATGCTGAAGAAGAATCTGCCAAGTTTTTGAAACAAACTGAGCTAGTAGAGGGTTTGTTGTCATCAATTTCGTTTGCATTATTGATTTTTTGTGCAGCATCTTTGCGTACTTCTCCTACTTGCTTAGCTACTTCGAAACTTTCTTCTTGTAATTGAAGCAAAGTGTTATCGTTTGATACAGTTTTGTCTTTAGAAATATTTTCTATAATAACTTCCGCTGCTATTTCTTGGAGTTGATCATAGTTAACGCTCGCACTAGTTTGAGAATCATTTGTGTCACCATTTGATTCCGTTTGAGTTGGTCGCTTCTTTAAGGGTAAAGAACATGCTGAATTCGAATCGTGGGAGAACTTTTCGATTTCAAAGTTATCGATATCTCCCTCATCAAGCTCCTCTTCTTCGTCTTCGTCTTCTTCTTCGACTTCACACTTCTCAGTATCCTCGTCATCCTCATCGTTATATTCTTCAGATTGATGCCGTAGGGTCACATTCGCATCATTGAATTCATTACCTTCTAAAGTACTTGTAACTGTTTCGTCTTCACCATTAGCTTGAGGTGAATTAATGTTTCTACTTTGACTTTCATTTCTTATTTGCGTTTCGTTTTTATGATATGATACAATTACAGCATCGTCTGCTTCAATATTTTTTGTCTCATCCGCTGGGTGCGAAGATTTAACTTTTTTCGATATGCCACCATCTTTCGTTTCGTTATCATTTTCGCGATTTGATATTTTAAAATAAGTTTTGTTGTTGGGAGTGGTGTGTATTGATATGGAAATTATAGGAATTTTCGGAAAAGAGAATATAACACCACTAGTTCCAGAGTCAGCTATGTTATCTTTATCTTCTTTGTCCTGACAACAATTGTCCAATTTTACAGTCATGTGCTGATCTTCATTAACAGAGTTTTCTGTTTCCTGAGACTTTAATTCCCGTCTGGTACACTGATCCTTTCTTGCGGAGATGTGCAGAGTATTTTCGTCAACATCATGTGAACTTTTATCAATTTGCGCTGTTATAACTTTCTTAGAATTTTCTTCAAATGCTTCGCTAAGTTTATTAAAGATTTTAATATTAGTTTGTTGGTGTTCTTCTTCTCTTGAAATACTAACACGTTTTTGAGACACCATTGGTTTGTTAACCTCATTGAAAAGCTTCACTTTTTTATTTGACGTTCTTAGGCTCTTGCTTTCGTCACGGACATCAGTTGATGTTAAGCTTTTTGGGTCATTTTGTGGTTTTACTAAATTTTCGTTACACTCTTGTTTTGCCTCTGAGTCGTCATTATATCGTGGTCTTTTTTGACTTCCTCTATTTGCTTCACAAGTTAAGCCGTTATTAAGCTGTACTTCTGGATCATTGCTACTTGTAATTACTGCTGCCGATTTATTTTCGCTTGTATGTATGATATTACTGGTATTTTCGGAAAATGATATTTTAGAATCTGCTGCTTTTTTGTTCAAAGTACATCCTACGATATCTTCTGTTTTGTTATTGAAATCTTCTAAAAGTTTATCGGCTTCGCATTCACTAATGCACATTGTTGAGGGCATTACAGCCGGTACTTCGGATGTGTTTTCGGACATTACATCTACGTCTATTCGACACATTGTAGGTGTGGAACAATTGTTATCAAATTCGAAATCTATTTCATTCTTACCCTCAGAATCGATTTCCTCGGCATCGGTTGATGAGGGAGAAGGTTCGTTCGGTAGGCCAGCTAAGAACTCTGCGCTAAAGTTTGTCACTAATTTCTGAGTAAGTTCCAAATTTGTTTCAACAGTTTTATTAATTTGACTCGAGGGATCACTTTGTATGTAATTTGTTTTGTCTTCGTTTTTCGAAGGTTTGGAAATTTCCACAACTCTCGTACATATTACATCATCAGTGATATTGTTATCATCTCCAACTTCGTTTTCTGACACTCTTCCTTGGTATTCAGTGCCAAATGTTACGTCAGTTGAAATTTCGTTTTCCTCTATAATTTTATTTGGTAGTTCTACTTCTGAACTCAGTAAGTTTATTCCTGGAACTTCTGAGCATAAAGGATTTTCATTACCATCACTCGGTTTGGAAGATTCTAATACACATACTGGTGTTTCAAAGTTAGCATCTATATGAATAGTTTTTACGTTATCCCTTGCATTCATTGTTTCATCTTTCTTTGCCAGTGTGGGCTCTACAACTTCCTCTATGTTTGAATTTATAAGTTGGCTTTGCTTTTCGGTGTCTTGCGCACCTATTTCAACTAACTGTTTCTCCTCATTGGCAGACTCGCTTATTGAATTGCTGAGATTTGGAATGTGCTCTTTATTAGTTATTTCTACTATATCTCTTGACATTTTTCTTGGAGAAGTTAAACTATTAATTTGATCAGTGAGTAATTTACTTATTTTTGATAAATCATCGCCATCGGCATTAAAAATACTATTTTCCACCGAAGTTTCCAACTTTGTTCTATTTTCGTTAATACAAAGTTGCTTTTCGTTTAATAAATTAACTTCTTTTGGCTTTTTGCCGTTTGGTGGTAAAGAACAATCAAAGCTGCTTAACTGTTTTGCATATTCTGCCTTAACTGGGTCTCTAGGTTTAAAACTATATGGGGGTTTTCTCAAGGATACTACTTTCTGTTGTTTAAATGGTTTTGGAGATGTGAGCACATTGTTGGTTACTTGTGATGGTTTTTTTACAACTGGTAACGGCTTCTTAAAAATAATATCATCGTCTTTGTTATTTGCGGCCCTTGTAGTAGGGCCCGTTTTCAACTTACACGACTTAATTTCTGTGCAGCTATAGTCGCAAGTGTTATTTAAATTATCTTTACTGGAATCGCGTGTGGTTGTATGTGGTTCTCCCTTAGTATTTAAGTTACTTTTTAAATTGGTTAATGAAATATCAGTACATAATTTAATTCTTTTTAAATTTATCTTAACATTTTGAATAGGCATTTGCTTTCTATGGAAATTAAAAGACTTTTGTTTACAAACCGACAAATTTTTACAATGATTATTGCTAAAGTTTTCTTGATTTAGTTTAAGAGGCGTTTTTTGTGGTTCACTCGATACGATGGTTGGTCCAAGAAGATTTATATTGAATTGAACTTTTTTCTTCTGTTTATTTGGCGTCTGTATAACAAGTTTCAATTATTAAAATTATTTTACAAATTGTTATATGTTAAAAAAGTAACACAGACCTGTATTTCCGAGTTATAAGAATGATAATTTTGCGAATATCGTGCCACGTTCTGGGAAAACTCAAATTTTTCATTGTGCATACTATTGTATGCCGGATAAGACGCCATAGTCTGTATTTGTTTTGGAAAAAATTTCTTTTCTGGACTTTTATTGTTTTTAAGTAATGTGTACGCTTGGGTTTCATCCACATCTTCTAATAGATCATCGTTCTCGTCCTGAACATCGGTACCTTCATCTTCATCATCTTGTTCGCCTTCTGGGGGTGTAGAAGATATATGTATACTGTCCCTTCTGTAAGCTTTTCCTACTTCTGGTAATCTATCTTGTTCGGTGGCGGAAGGCTTATTTTGATCATCTGATTTTAACAAGTTAGATTTTTTTGACTGATAAGTACGTAAATTACTTGACAAAAACCTAGGAGATATTTTAGTAGTATCGTTTTCGTCATCAGCATCTAAAGATTCCAAATCTGATACACAGTTGCTTAGAGGCGTATTTGTAAGAGGATAATTATCAGCAAATAAATCTTCTACATTATTTTCTCTATTAGCAGTTTCAGCCGACCTTTTCTTATCATCATCAGGTGAGATCGCTTCAGATTCTTCTTCTGAATCACTGTCTAAGCAAATAATTGATTCCTTCTCACCATTCAAAATCACTTGTTTGTTTTGTTGCTTTTCTAGTAGCAATTGGGATTCTCGGTGTTGATTAGCTAATTTTTGGAAATCGTTTAACCACTTATCATGGACCTTATTCACAGAAATTCTACTTAATGATTCCTCCTCAGTTGTTGATATTTTTATGTTTGATATACCAGCATTTAAGGGTTGCAAGCGGATAGATGCAAACACTTCGGCAAAGTCTGTGGTATAATATGTGTCTACAAAAATAATATCATCTTCCTCGTCGTCGCAGAGATTCTAATAAAAATTGAAAAGAGAATTTATTTTATGGAAGTTTTTTCCTTATTCTGAAGAAGTTATTATTTCGAAGATTATTATTATCAGCTTTAGAGTTGGTATCATGTTAATTCTTGGTACACTATATTTCTTACTTAACACACATTCGCAGCGACTAACTGCTGCATATTTGTGCAGTAAAAAAAACAATCTCACAAGAACATCAGACCTTTTACTTAGTCGTCATTTAACGTTTACTTATTAGCGAATGTGTTGTACATGTAAAAGAAAATTACAAGCAAACAATTTTAAAATTACGAAATAATGTTGCCACAGATTTCATGCAAAAAAGATTTTGGTAATTTTTCGAAACGTAAGCCCATAAAAAAGAGCAGAAATTTGATCGAAGTTACAACTATAGAATTCAAACTGCTACGAAACTAATTTGTACAAAAATACAACAAAAATTTTCGGCATATTAAAACGTAATATTTCTATTAAAAGGAAAGAGAACATAACTCACCACTACGGCTCCAGTTTGCTTAAGAGCGTTATCAATAATACATGCCTGTAATAAAAGATACATTTTGCGACGTTTCGATCAAAAAGCAATTATAACTTACGTTGCGAATGTCTCCGTAATACTTCAAATTATTTAAAATTGTACGGGTTGCCGTGCTATGTTTAGCATACATGGGCAGGTAGGAGCCATATAAATTATTAGAGCACAGTGACACGGAAGGTTTCATAAAACTTTCCGCAAAATTCACAATTAATACTTTATCATCTTCGTCATTTTGCATCATCATCCAACGATAGAAAACGATTATGTACAACATGTAAAGCTTATCGGGCAAAACATTCACTTCCGGCACAGGTTTAAGGGGTATAAATTCTCTGTCATAATTATTAAAAACAAATTAAAATAGTCTTTAAATGTATTTAACGGTATAATAATGCATTTATTTACCCAAATATTGCACACATTATATCCCGTGCGTTAAAAAGTTTGGGTATGTAAACCAACGTTCGTAAAATATTATGAGAAGTTTCTTGCTAAAATTAAATGAAGATTGGACTATTAAAAACATACATTTTTTTGTCTATTACCTCTTCCTCTTGCACAAGATGTCTACGCATTACATAAATAATGCGTTGTGCTATTAAAAGTTGATCTTGCTGCGCAGCATCTGCACTAAGCCGTAACTCACACGCTACAAATATTGACATAATTTCGCACAGTCTGTAACTATACTCCTCCAACTAAAAATTTAAATAAAAAAATGTATACTTTGTTATAGCCTTAGTTATTTAAAAAACAATAAGACTTTTAAACTTGTTTTTTTTTTCAATGCCTGTGTTGAGAAAAAAACCGTTTTATATTAATTTAATTATTATGATTAATTGAATTTCAAAAACAATGATTTCGTCATGAACCAGTAAACTATCAAACTCATGAAATGTCTCCTATGAGTCTGTATATTTCAATTCATTGAACTTACATCTGGAAGACATGTACACAGTTCCTTAAAAATATCCATTGTGCGCGCAATATTTTGAGCCAGTTGATAACACATGTTGTATGACTCTAAAGCCTTTGTGTAGACCTCATTACATCCCCTAAGGTATTAATTGTAAACATCATATATTTAAACAAAAATAAATTAATGAAGAAAAAATTTACTTTTTATATTTATTAATCGTTTGTATCAACTGGAAATCCGTACGTAGACCAGAAATGTAACTTTGTAATTCTCGATAGGTTTCAGTTATAAAAGGAAACATTGAAGATGCATTTAAAAGCGGCGGTGTGTGCGTCACAGTTGTTGAATGCAAACCGACGTTTTTTGAACTTGTTTCACTTTGTGGTCCCGCCACTCTTGTCGAGCAAACAGCTTTAAGTTCATTAAAGGACATCATGCTTAATCGAAAATAAGAATATAGGGATTTACAAGTCTTGTTAAATTGTTCATTTAAATTGTGTATATGTTATATACATATATATATAATTTATATATTTTTTTTTTTATTTGGGTTATTTTGTAGAAAAACATTGTATTTTAGGGGGTTTCCAAAATTTTTTGGGGGGGAAGAAATACATTGACCTAGGAACACTGTTATAAACAAAAGCAACAAAAATAATAAAGGAGCACCTTAACACTACTTGAGTTACGCAAAAACAATAAACAAGTCAATAAAATAATAACAACCAAACAACTTACTTTTCCAACTTCTTCTACCTTGTTTTAGTCTTCCGACTAAAATTCCTAATAGATTTAATTCAATTTTTATATTAATAAAATATTTGTTTTTTTGTAAATGTTTTCATGCTTTTTTGCAGGTAATTTAAGACAGAGAAATTAAAAATGGCGACCTCGGCCGAAGAGAATTGGACAACTTTATTTTCAATTTTTTAAAGAAAAATTCCATTTCTTGACTTAAACTTTTAAAAGTTTACAGAGACACTATTTATTTTAAGAATTTCTTTTAGTCTTTTTTAAATTAGCTTTCCTTTTTATTTGTCGCGAGCGAGTACAAAAATTTTCCTTTGCTTTTCTAGTTTTTTTCCTTTGTCAGAGTTGTTAGTTATCGTATCCACAAAGAGATGCTGAAAAAAGTACTTTTTTTCATAATTCTTTTGTGGTGGTATTGACAAGGTTGTTCAACAAAATGTTCTAGTGAATACAAAAACCAATTAATACATTGAATAGTGGGATAATAACAATTGAGTAACGATTTTTGGAGCCATAGTGGATTCCTTAAGAGAAATTGAAGTTTCCTATTCGAAAATTTGCATAATACTCAAGGGAATTATTGTTAGTGCTTTGTTATTGAAATAATAGTTTGTTTATTAATTGCTATTAAAGCCAAAGTAAATTTTCAACAAATTAAAAAACTTAAGAGCCCTTTTCTGTTTAAGTTTACAGCATGTCTATGTGTATGCCGTCGACAATTCGTTGGTGGCAATTAACTCGCCAGTAGATTTGAAAATACTCATAAAAATATGTTTACAGTCTACGACATATTCCATCATCTCCAAACAGTTAAGTCGGTGTCTATACCTGATGAATTTATATCATGATAAATGTCGAACTCTATATGAAACAATAAAAACAAAACAACGAATTAAATACATGCTGTAGTGTGAGTTTAGCAATTTGCTTCCATATTAAAAAAATATAAATAGAATTTAAATATTCAAAAGAAATATTAAGAATTATTTAATCCGGTAAGTGAAAGCCATTTTAGCCTAACAAGCAAATTAATTGAAATAATTTATTATTACTTTATGAATATTAAGTTTCTTTTCAATTATTGATGTTATTTTGTTTTTCATTCTTTTTAATTATTGATACTATTTTGTTTTTTATTCTTTTTAAATATTGATACTCAACAATGAATTTAATTATTTATTCGCTATAAGAGCCAATTGAAATTTATTATTTGAAGTCTATATGCCGCCGACAAAACGGCTGAAAAAAGACAGAAAGCATTAAGGTCTATTTTTTAGACCTAAAGTAGTAATTATTATTATTATTTTTTTTTATTCTTTTTAATAAGACAACAAATACTGAATTAATTTTAATAATAAATTTGTAATTAAAAAAAAATCAGTTTAATTTTAACATGTACATACACACATTTAAAACTTATTTATTAATTCATTTATTTAATCGAGCCCATTATGGGTTAAAAGTGCAATAACAATGTGTAATATATAATTATAAAAACAATAGGTTGTAATATGTGCACATGGATTGATAAGGTTTAATTTTCGGATGTTTTTTATTATCAAGATTTGTTTCACTCGGACAATATCATTAAAAATGGGTTTGGATTACAGATATAAAATGGAATATTATTTCTTGAGTTAAGAATATTGTTTCGTCGCTGCACTTAATTTTAAAATAGATACCGATACTCACTGTGTTGTTTGCGGCAATTGTCCAACAAATGGTTCAGCATTTGGTAGTAAATATAAGCCGCATCTAACATTTATAATGCTGGAAGGTAAGAAATGCTTCGTGCAATTGCTGGCATAAATTGAAAATTTAACCCCATTTTCTTCTAGTGCCCACATCCTTTCGGATAGAGAACATAGTTCCATCTACCTTGAAATATGTATTTAATTCTCCATACAGTAAAAACACGAATTTTAATTGTTTTGAAAAAACACACACACACACACACACAATAAGACACTTTTTAATAAATATTTATAAATTTCACCACGAAATCACCAGAAATGAACGTCTTAAAGCGCACACAACAATATAAACAAAACAAGAATGTAAACAAAAAAAATATAAAACTTAAAGTAGTCAAATGATTAAAGGTTCTGCTGATGAGGCTACCTAATTAGTTGTATCCAAGGCGAAACAATTACATCCATACTTGATTCGCCTTGGTTGTATCCGTGACCATGACAACAACTATCACTACACTAACCAAGGCGAACTTGACTAAATTTTAGTCAATGGTGACTAATTTTTTCATAGGTGACTAATTTTTGCTTATTCCCAGCAAGAACAGTGTCAGTCATTTGATGCATCATATGACCGACATTGCTGATGGGTTCATCAGGGTTTCTATCGTTTTCTCAAGGGCAAAATGGAAAAAACTGATGTAAACGTGCTTGTATGTGTGATTTCTTTTTTAAACCAGCGTTACCACCGCAGATAAATGATCATTCGAAATCCGTTTTCAAAATGCCCACAAAATTACATATAATGCTATTAATTTCTTTATTATTAAATAAAAAAAAAAAAAAATAGTTCTTCAAATTTAAGAAAACAATTCAAAGAGAATAGAATAAACTATTTTAGAGATAAAATTAAACGAAAAACAGCAGTCAGTAACAGTTTTAATAATAGAAAACTGAATCATATGGAAAAAAACTTCCGCAGCAAGATTTTTTTCAAAGAAAAGAGGACAAATGAACCTATAAAAACATTGATGCATAAACGTAGTTATAAAGTAAATAACCAAATTTATATGGGAAAATCAAAGTACTAAAAAATATCGTTGTAATGGGAGCGCTGAAAGCTATAAACTTGCTTTGAATGTGTTAGTAAATAAGTTGTTAATGGTTAGTTTCCAGTTCTTGCAGGGTTGTATCAAAAAGCTCTTACATGTCAAATGTTTTCTCTCTTTGCTTACAAAAAAAAAAAAAATTATGCCATTTTATTCTAAAAATTGCGACCACCTGTACTTGATCCGCCTTGTTATTTATTGCCGGCCAGACGTTTACAAATTTTGTGCACGAAGCCGGTGACGGTTATACTAGTCCAGTCGAAGACCAGTTTTCAGGAACAAATTTTGTACACCCATGAAAAGTCCTTAGCTACCGTGCAACAAAAATTTTACTTTTTTTTTTGAAGAAAATGTCAATTTTCACCAACACAGTTTGTACAATTCATTCATTAGTTGAGTTCAGAGATTTTTAGCGAAGGCTCTACTTCAATAAGATTAGAAAATCATTGTTAATTATCTCTTTTATTTAAATTTAAATACTCTAGTTATTTTGACACTTAAATAAAAACATATATAGTATCTTCTCCATACATAAAAATAACTTATGATCCTTTTTATATTATATTAAATCCAGTTTTAAATTTTTATTATTTTATAGATAATTTGCTTAATTCTGTCATAAAATATTAATTATTTAATTTAAATAAGTGTATGTATATTATGTTTTCTTAGTTTTATTCAGTTTCTAATTTTTGCTTTTGTACATATTCGTTTTGAAATTTTTATTTTTAAATTTATGTTATTTTATATATGTATGTAACATAAATCTGTGTTTGATAAAAATAACTTAAGTTAATTCAAACTGTAATTTTTTTCTACTTCATTTAATGCTTAATTTTTTTATTCATATATGTATATTCATACACATACATATGTATATGTACATGTGTGCAAATATTCTCTATCATAAATTAATAATACACAGTCTGAAGCTCGCAAGAATAAAAATGTTCATTTTTAATGAAATCTTTATGTTTAAAACAAAAATCTTAATTCACAAATTAACACATTTTAAAATTCAATGAAGTATGTATGTATGTATTCTATTTGGTAAAGACATTGTCATTTAAATTCTTTGCCCTAAATTAAAAATGAAAAAAGTGTACATATGCAAAAAAAAGTAAATAAATAAATAAAACAATACACGAAGAGTTAACAAATAAATCTATACGGCAGTTATTTGATCACTAAAATTAGCAAACAATCCCTCTTTTTACAAAAGTCGACTTTGTCGTCACATCAATTCGACATCATATAATTTACACTTGTTTAATAACTACAAAAAAAAACATGTTTTTGAAATGGTTTATCAATCAATTTTTTCCAAATATTTACAATAAATTGTATGCTGCTAATTCGCATACATTGTATATATAATATAGTGCGTAGCAAACCACGAACACGAACTTGTCTTTAATGGCATGTACATACATATACTACATATAAGTTGCTTTTTATTCATTTTTTTGCAATAGCGAACACCCTTCAGTAACACTTTGTGTCATGACTTAAAGTAAAACATTTCAAACGTAATTTTATTGTGCAGTTTTGCAACGCAATTTTTTGACCGTGGCAAAACAAAGTACGAAATAATTTTAACATTTTCCATTAATTATAAATGCCACAATGAACAAAAAGTACTGTTAGGTAAGAAAAAAATATGTTTGGAACATTTTAGGAAAAAAGTAATGTTTCAGGGTCATTGTTCATATCTTGAAATATTTTCATATTTAATGGCGCAGAATACAAGTATTTTACGCATTGATATTGCAAACAATTTTTCTTTGCGGATTCTTTCATAGAGATTTTTCTCCCTTCTAAAAATTGTACATTCATTGCGAATTGCTTTATTTTATGTTTCTATTTATGTACTATACCCCAAATTCATAAAAATTATTTCAGGCTTATTTTTGTGTGGAAAATTTGTCAAATAAGAGTTTAATAAACCTGAAATATACATATATTATGAATAAGACCCTATATATTTAAATATCTATTTTCACTGAATTAATTACTGAAATTCTTGCTTTTTTAAAATCAAAGGGTATTGAGTACACTTCAAGAAATGGACAAGCTTTAATTTGATAGGACATTGAAAAATGTTTAAACTCTGTTAAAATACTATTGCACTTTTGGAATTTTAGACAAACATTTGAAAGGAAAATATTCATTTCATCAATACATAGCAGAAGCAATTGAATTAATTGGTTCAGATGTTTTGAAAGCCTCTAGAATAACATATGTATGTACTTAGTTAATAAATGAATATAAAGTTAAGAAGATCAAATAAAAAGCTAAAAGAATAAAATATAAAATTTAACTAAATAATCACATTTTTACAAAAAAATTTTACTAACCCAATTGTTTTTGTTTCGTTTTTTGCTTTTATGGTAATTAAAATTTGTTCTAAATGAATTTATGATGTTTATGTAAATGTTAGTTTATGGCATACGTAATTTGAATTAATAATTGAGCACCCTCCGTTTTTCAACGGCATTTTTAACCAAACTTCGTTTATAGGCTACTTTATTTTATATCTCTTACGTACATTATTTTTTGAAAGCGTTGTACTTCTAGACTGTGAGATGAAGTGGTTGCAGCAGTTGCGGCTAAAACAATTGTAGTTGCAGAGTTCACTTTAGATTTGGATGAAGAGGTGGAGTTGGTTTTGCTTGCTTTAGTATCGCTTTGTTTGATATTACTTGAAAGGAGTTGTGCAGTTGATGATAATAAAATCGCTGAAGGAGATGAATATGATTTTTTGCTGTTTTGGGAAATTGTTAATTTTAAGACATCTGATTGCGATTGGCTGGCTGATGATTTTTCACAAGTTCTACGCTTTTCTTTTGATTTTTTTTCCTTTTACTTTTTCTTTGGTCGAACCTTTATGTAAACGAGAACCATTTGAATTAAGAGATTTTGAATGAGTATTCAATGACTTTTCTTTCGGTTTGTCTTTATTATTATCTTGTTGATTGTAGCTTAGCCTTTAATTAAGTCGTATTTATCTTGCTTTATGCTGCTTGCATTATTTCCGATTTTAAGTTTTTCTTTCTTTCTTATTTTTTGAGATTTAAGCTCTAAGGTTTCCTTGGATGTAGGAGTTGCATTGTCTATTTTTGGAGTGTCTTGCTGCGTGTTCTGTTCAGCAAGTCTGATAGACCCTAATTTTTCAAACTCAATTGAAGTATCACTGGGATTTTAACACAACGGGACATTCTGGTACCCACGTGGGCCGGTCTCACGACTGGCAGTTCGTGACGTCGTCAGGATTTTGTGAACACGTTGACTTACTACTAGCCATAACAGGTGTAGTATTGAATAATTAATTTCTTGCAGTCACTTTGGTTTCTCTATTCTTTTCAATGAAAAGTTTTGCGTTTGGTATTTCATCATCATCAGATTGTTGTTGATGAATTTGTGACTCTCTTGGTGCAGGTGGTGATGAGGGCGGTCTCAGCAATCTTGATTTTTGAATAGATATTATTAATGGACTTGCGGGTGTAAGTGGTGTGAGTTTGGAAGGTTTAAGGGAAATTTTTGCTCTTCTTTCGGCACGATGTTTGCTTTTTTTCGAATTTTTACGCTTTGATTTTCGTAAACTTTCTTCATTTATGGTAGTGGTAGTGGATGGCGAATATTCTCCACCACTGTTATTATTTGCACCTGTTAAACCTGTATCAATCGCATTTGCTGCTTGATTTTTGTCTATTTTAGAAATTTTTTTCAATAACTTGTTATATTTATCATCTACTTTGCCCAGAGATCCATTGGATTTGATACCACCTGAATTATTCGCTATAATTGCCATTTTCTTGGGTTTATTCCTGTTACCACTAGTTATGTTCACCGGCCCATTTGGGGGTCAGAAGGTCCCGTTGTGCTAATTACCACTAGTCGATTCGACACGAAATGATGTTTTATTAGGTTTTCTTTTTGTTGAGGGCAGCTGATGTTGCAGCTCGTTGAACAGTATTTCGTCGTGCGTTGAAGCTTTACGTATCTTACGATTATTAGACAAAGTTGGTGTATTTGTCTTTGTTGCTGTTAAGGCTAAATTACACATTTCAGGTGAATGATTGGTGGTGTCTACTTGGTTGTTTTGCAATAAACCAACGGTGGAAGAAGTTTTGTAATCTTCATTGTTTTTAAGGGTATCTTCGTCCGGCTTTTGTTTTAAAATGGTGTTAGTGGTTGATCCCGAACTACTACTGTTTCCTTTTTCTTTGCTTGTTGAAGACTTTTCACCAAATATTTCTGTTTGTTTAATTTTGGTGGGGTTTTGATAAAATGTTTCTTGTGTTGAAGATACTTCATGCTCAGATGGTGACAACATGGACTTTTGTAAGTTTCCTACTGTTGAGGTAGCGCTGGCGGGAGTAGGCACAAGATTACTTGGAGCCGTTGCTGTTGCGGTTTGTAAATATGATGACGAATCGACAACATTCGTGTAATCACTACTTTGATTCACTTCAGGTGAACCCAAATCACGGCTCTCATCATTGAACAAATAAACGGGAACTGTAGCAGTCGCTTCTATATTCATATATTCATCTCTTATAACCGTACTTGCACCGATATGCGTCGGTCGAGCACTAACAATCTCCTCCAACATATGTTCATTAGCAGATGGAATGGGCAATAGTTCCTCTGCAACTGCGTCAGTATCATCATCTCTATTGCAGTCTGATGGGTTGGCAATGTCATCACTGCACACATCATCTGCCGGTTCGGGTCTTAATAACGATTTCTTAGGTCTCTTCAATTTTCGTCTCAAGCTGCCTGTTGTAGGGGGTAGAATCAGTTCTGAATCGGCAACAGTGTCAACGTTATCATCATATTCTGGTAAGGTTTGATCTAACGGCGATGATGTATAAATTCTAGCAGTTGTTATGTCACTGGTTATGCTTGGTGTAGATGCATTAGTAAGGGAAGACACTAATTGATCTTTACACTTGGAAGTTAGATGTGAACGTGATTTTTCTCTGCAGGATTTCTTGCAAGGTGGAGTACCCATCAATGAAGCAGTTGGAGGAGGACGCGGAGTTTCATCTTCTGCTATGCATTTGTTTTTTATAGGGCTACGTTTTTTATTGAATTCTGCAGGTGGAGGTGATCGTGTACGGGCGTTTATAGTGTTGACAAATAATTGAAGTGTCTCTGCGGCTCTTAAGGTATTATCGGGCAGTTTTCGAGATGTTCTTGAGCTTTTCAAGAAGCACGCTGCATGACTTTTTGATTTGTGCTTATGGTTAGAGGCCATCGTATTTTCACGGAGTTCTTCATTTAAGTTAGATAAATCAAAAGTTACTGTTTTTGAAGTCTTTTGTTTTGGTTTTGTTATTGTAATGGTATTGTTGTTTATTAAAGCATCAGATGCCTTTGAAGTCTGCGTTGTAGACTGTAGTTCCGGTTTTTGAAATATTGCTGTTTCAATCATATCAGCTGGAACTAATTTCTCAGCATCCAGTTTCGGTTTTTTAGTAGGTGTTAATTCAGGTGCAATCGCTGCGCCGAAGACGTTTTCAGTGGTTTTGTCCAATTCTTTGCTGGCATACTTATTGCTTGTTTTTAGGCATGCTTTTTTTGTTGACGATTTTTCTTTCACAGAGTCATATTTTGTAATATCATTATTTGCATTTTGAAGCTCTATGGGACTATTTATGAGTGTGGCTGGTGGTATGGGTTCGGTTTTTGTGATTGTACAGTGAGCATCCATATTAAGACGTTTAAGACGAACCCTACATTTTTTATTGAAAGTTTGTTTGATTGCAACCGCTTTCGTTTTAGATGGAGGACTTAAAGAATTGAAGGGAAAAGTTCCAGACAACGCTGTAGTTTTCATATCACATAACAATTCTTTATGATCTTCCTGAAGATTTAAATTTGGTGGGTTTAAATCGTTATTTGCACTTTGTGTGCGTAACTGATATTGAGCTGGAAGAGCTTTTAATTTCGACTTATCCAAACGTAACGAATTCTTTTCTTTACGGATATGTGAATTACATTCAGAAGTTTTATCTAACAAAATATTTTGTTGTTTTAAATCAATCTCTTTCTTCATACATTTATTTATTTCAATATGTTGTTCGAAATCAATTAATTTATTTTGTTCGTTCTTTAAATCAGATTCTGATTTTTGTATTTCGTTATCAGTAAGCGTATTTTCGCATACTTCTGATGCTACCACAGGATCCGCTGTCAATGCGTTAAGCTCTTTGATAATTTTATCACGGGTCTCTGATTCTGCTTCCGTAACGGTTTTATTTAATATTAGATCTAAAAATTTAGTAACATTATTATCTGTCTCTAAGCCACTTTTTAAGGGAGTGGTATTAATTTCCAGCTCTGATTGCATAGCAAACTTCAGAGGCGTATTTAAATCATTTGTCGATCTTTTGGCAAGCTCTGTTTCTCTTGATATCTCAGCACTGCCTTTTATTGGCGTGTTTAGATTGCTATTAAACTGATTGAAATTGGTTTCTAAAGACTCCTGTTGGCATGTGGTCGTAGATTGAATTATATTGGGCATAACTAGAGATAAATCGAGTAAAGAGATTTCGTTATTTGTCTCAATGCTTGTGGTACTGTTGTTAATGTTCGAAAATTGACGTTCAAAATTTTTGGATACGTGCGATTCATTAGAATTATCTGAGATATCGGTGACAACTGGAGAAGGTTCCGCTGTCTCTGGTAAATGTTTAGATATTTCCGATTCTAAGGAAATGTTAGACAAATCGCTTGCACTTATGCTAGATATGTTCGCCGCTTCCGTGGCGCTCAAAACTGAAGATTCTGAATGGTTCAAAATATGTGAAGACAAACCAGTAATTGTCGTTTTAATTACATTATCTACTTCAACGATCTCTTTGTTGTTATAATTATTGTCTTCTTTTTCGGCTAGTACTAAATTGTCAGAGTCAGACTTTATAGAGTTTTTGACATCGAAATATACCTTGTCTTCAGATTTCTGCTTTGCAATATCACTTTGAACATGTTGATTTAGAGATTCAACATTGCTTATTAATATAGGGATTGTGGGCTCGCATTGAAGTATTTGTGGTTCATTTGCAGTATTGTAAGGTCTATTAACAGCTAAAGCACTAATAGATTCTTCAAGTATTTGTTCTAAAGTATCATCGGTTTGTTCCTTCCTTTGATTATCATTATTTTCTGATTGACAATCAGTTTGCTGATTTTCATTCTGCATCAAATTTTCGCAAGGACTAGATTTTAAGATGGCTATTGCATTAAGTTTAGGTTCATGGGCACAACTGGATAAAACTTGTAGTTTTTGTTGCGTGGGATAGTCATTATTTAATTGTGGTTTTTTGTTTACCAGGAAACTGTCTATGGATTGTATAAATAATTGTTCTGTAACAATAACTTTTTCTTTTGGCGCGTTGACAAAGCTTGCATCATGAGGCGGTGCCTTAGTTATTGAAGACAGCTCAGATGTGGATGACCGAGATCTTGGTGAATTATTTTCAGGGTAATCTAATTGATATGGTGATAAATGCTGTGCTATATCCGCTAATAAATTTAATTCACTCATTTTTATTTGACTTTTGTCGCTATTTATATCACAAGTTTGTTGACTACTACCACTATTGATTGCCTGCTTTTCTTGTGAACAGTCCTTAATTTCAGATGAATAGATTTTCGTAGATCCTGGTGTGTCCAAATGGGCATCTATTTGATTCAATAGCGTTGCTGTTGAGCTCTCTGTATGAATATTAAGAGATTGCAGATCTTTGGAATTTTCTCTTTTTTGCCTTCGGGTGCGCACTTGAAATGTTACCTCATGTTCCGATTCGCTGCTCATAAAACTTTCTTGATAAGTTTTGGCCCTTCTACGAGTTCTAACTGCTTGATCATTAACAACTGTTGATGCTTCTTTGATATCAAATATTGTTTTTTCCACTTTTTCTTCCCGACCGCCAGCTCGTCTTCGTTCTTTTTCTTTTAGCTTTTCTATAGTTTTCCGCTCCAAATGTCTCCTTTGCTGTTGCAGTATTTCATTATATTCTCGAATTTGATCACGTTGATATTGCAACACTTCCTTGGAAGATGTTATCACTACTGCACAACGCTTACGAAGTTTTGAATCATTTCTGTAGCGCTGATTAATAATTATACCCGAATCAGACGCTACACCACTATAATCATCAGAGGATTCCCCGTTGCAAGATGTACCCGGTACACCCATCGAATGATATTCTGCATTCAACGCCTCACGATTCTGGATTATTGATGAAGCAGGTGTTTTGGACTTTGCAAAACGAGTTATTTTTTGCAGTGTTGATGACTTGTCTAGTGCTGTCCCCGAGCGTGAGGATGCCGACGACAATGACGGTGAAATGGGCCCTGAATAGGCCTGACGAAAAAACGATGCTGCAGCTTCTAAGTGATCTAAATTTTTGCGAAAAAATGATACAATAGAGATAAAATATATTATAGTTTATGAATATATAACTCTATTAGGATTGAGACTAAACGGAAAAAGTTTAACGTTTTAATTAATTTGTAGGTTTTATGAATAAAAATATTTTGGAATTGTTTTAAGGATATCCGAGGCGTTTGGCAGAGTGTGGTATGGTGCACTACTCTACTCTCGATTTATATCGAGTTTCCTCAGAGACCACACTATACGAGTTGTTACAGATAGGGCGTCATCAAACGAGTTCAAGATTAATTCAGGGGTACCGGAAGGTTCCGTTTTTTCTCCTACTCTATTTGTTATCTTTCGTAATGACCTCCTGCCTTACAACATGTTCATGGAAAACGATTCGCTTAGAAAACGCGAATAAGCACTGACGTTTTCCTTATTTGGGGCAGTATAACGCAAATGTCAAGCTTCTTATACAAAAAACGAATAACTCAGACATCTATTTTGGTATATTCATTGCGGTTTTAAATGTTAAACATTTAAAAGACACGCGAATGAAAAATTTTATTCGCAGAGAACAAAGAACTACGAAAAAAGTGAAATTTAGAGTCAATTAGCGTCGATTTAGAAACAAAAAATTAGGAATGAGCACCGAAATGAAAACAAAAGAATTGTAAATGTATGTAAATATCATCATAGGAATACATACACTACATGCAAATGTATGTGTATTCAAATTTCACGAAAAAAAATCGCGTTTTTTGTTTGTTTTTCCTTCAAATAGGGTTGCCGCCTTTTATGTAGAAGTGAGCGAGAAGTTCATCGGTTGAGTAGAGTATCCAACTGTATTGACTCACTGGAGCATTGTCGCAGTGTGGGTTGCGTCACACTATTTCATTGATACTTCAATGGATTTTACTCTGAAGAGATTAGCGATCTTGTTCCCGAAGCCCGCATCCATTTACGCCATATATGTACGTGAATCATCTAGAACTCATCCACTCGTAATCGATTGGCCAGTTAATCGCATAACGCATACAGAGAAAAGCATTGAAATAAATTTAATTTTTGTGAATGCGTATTTTACTCGGTATACATATTTGTAAGCTTTAAGAAACACGGACCTGAAGATAGAGCCCCCGGATAAGTTTTGCAAGATTCGTTTGGTATAGACTAAACCAAATTCGACTTTTTCTTTAGTCCCACAAACTCTCGAACATTTCGAGATTATGTCAAAAAGTGACAAAAAAAAAAATCAAACGAGTATCTCATCTAATTACTTATTGTCACTTTGCTGACAGGAGTAATAAAAATGGGTTAATAAAAAAATATCTAAACCCTCTTTTGTTTGGATTCGTAAACATTTGCACCTAACTCATATGGCTCATGGAAAATAATTGATTTATTTATTATGATCATACATACGTTAACAGTTTTATGAAATTTTATTTTTGAAAAAATTAATATAATATGATTATTTAGAATTGATATAAATTGATTAAAGAGCGGGAAAAGAAAAAACTTAAAAATATACTTGTGGTTGTGTAAAGTGCAAATTAAATTCATTTAAGACTTCTTCTCGTACAAAAAGCATTGTAAGTTTATAAATAAAAGGGAAAAATCTTAAATTGGAAATGAAGGAAGGATGATTATTATAAGTAGATAAATTTTTTTTAGATTATTTCTACTCACTGCCAAATTGAAAACAAATAAAAATTACGACTTGTTTGTTATCTTATTAGTTAATATATTAATTTTTAATTTACTTCAGTAGATATTTCATGAACCAATTAAGAAAAGTTTTGAAAATTAATTCTATTCTTTTACAAATGTTTGAAACTCTGATGCTAAAAAATGACTTTTAGAAGAACAAACGCTATTGTAAACATGTAAAAAACATTAACGAATCCTTTGTTGCAAAATTTTATGGAACCAAACAAAAGTATTAAATTTCAAATATGTTTTATTTAAATTAAAAACTTTGCGGCCACCTTTGCTTAAAATTGTAATATTTCAAATTAAATTTTTCGTTTTTTAATAGGTACACATTTAAAATTTCAATTTGTAGTTAAATTTTATATTTACCAATTAAATGTAGTAGATTTTCATGGAATGGTTCCATTTGTAGTAGATTCATAGAGATGAAAATTGAATTCAAAAATTTACTTTTGTTGATCTTTTTACAGCCAATTTACAAGGAGTTGTAATAAGAATCGGTTTTCCAAACTTGATACTTTCCAAGGGTTACTTACGATCAAGTGAGACGCGAATATCCTCAGGCACAGTTGGTATGTTAATTAATTGGTGATTGATACATATGTTGATTGCTGATTAAAACTGTTCCAGTAAATTGTATGTGATTGCAGAATAATATGTTGTTGTAGTTGTCTCATACTCGCCGCAGTATGACTTCCCTATGGATTGCTGACAGCTGTTAATGTTGATTGAAGAATATTATGTTGTTGTTGTTGTTGTACATTCAATCGTCTTAACTCCATTTCCTTACGTATGATTGCTGTTCATCAAATGTCTTCTTAGTGGTTTGTTTATTGCCTACAAGCTTTCTGGCTATAGTACGTCTTTTTAATGTTAACTTCTGGTATGTTTCGTCTTTAATAGTTTATACTACATTTTTATTTCTTTTTAGGTCGTTTCTTATAATACTTATATTTCTAGAAATTTATGCATGAAGAAGCCTAAGACTTTCTAAAAGTGGTTCATAACATTTTATAACAAGTTTATGCAACTATCAAAAGGAACACTTTAATGTATGCTTTTCATACCAAAAATATTTTAATTTTTTTTTTTTAGCTTATCAAAAAATGTTTATATATACATATATAAAAAAAACAAAGCAAAACATTAAAATACTCAGCTGGCAGATAAGTATGAA
The DNA here is from genome assembly GCA_963662145.1 of Sturmia bella. Classification (NCBI taxonomy): domain Eukaryota; kingdom Metazoa; phylum Arthropoda; class Insecta; order Diptera; family Tachinidae; genus Sturmia; species Sturmia bella. Next base: position 64,579,812 of record OY759169.1, on the reverse strand, counting down.
CTGTATAATTTTTGAAATTAAAATAATCATGCATGTTTGAACATAAAAATTAAAAAAATAAATAATTAATGCTTGTCATCTTAAGCTTGTTAGATTAGTTTTTATATGAATTTAAGAAAACCCACATATAAACACTTCAGATTTCAAAACAACATGTATGTTGATAGAAAACTGCAAGTGCCCAATTCTTGCCCTTAAAAATACTTAGCAACAATGTATTTTTTGTATAAACAATTGTGGAAACAAGACTATTTCACTTACATTCAGTTTACTGTAATTTCAAAATATTTCAAAATGTATTTGATTTGGTTTTGGAGATGTGAGCACATTGTTGGTTAATTGTAATGGATTTTTTGCAACTCTTAACGGATTCTTAAAAATAAGATTATCGTCTTTGTTATTTATTTGTGGCCCTTGTAGTAGGGCACGTTTTCAACTTACACGACTTAATTTCTGTGCAGCTATAGCCGCAAGTGTTATTTAAATTATCTTTACTGGAATCGCGTGTGGTTGTATGTGGTTCTTCCTTAGTATTTAAGTTACTTTTTAAATTGGTTAATGAAATATCTGTACTTAATTTAATTCTTTTTAAATTTATCTTAACATTCTAAATAGGCATTTGCTTTCTATGGAAATTAAAAAACTTTTGTTTAAAATCCGACAATTTTTACAATGATTATTGTTAAAGTTTTCTTGTGCTGATTCTGCAGTTTTATTTGAGTAGAAACATTTATATTACAAAAACTTTATTGATTTTGGCAATGTTAAAAGAGTCTTTTAAACGTACATAGATTAATTTGAAACGGTTTCAACTTCCATGTGACTTTTTTCAATAAAGGGATTCAAGAGCAAAACAATAATAAAAAATCTCATACCTTGTTGTTTATTTGAGGATACTGTTGACACTGAATCATCAGTGCTGCGAGCACAACGAAAACGTTCAAATCCACGTAGATGATAATTGTCTTTGGCGTCAGAAGCTTTATACTTTGTTTGCTGCAACGCTGGTTTAAGAGGCGTTTTTTGTGGTTCACTTGATACGATGGTTGGTCCAAGAAGATTTATATTAAATTGAACTTTTTTCTTCTGTTTATTTGGCGTCTGTATAACAAGTTTCAATTATTAAAATTATTTTACAAATTGTTATATGTTAAAAAAGTAAAACAGACCTTCATTTCCGAATTGTCTGAATGATAATTTTGATTTTGCTGGTAGTGGTGGTGTTGCGAATATCGTGCTACGTTCTGCGAAAACTCAAATTTTTCATTGTGCATACTATTGTATGCCGGATAAAGAGCCATAGTCTGTATTTGCTTTGGAAAATACTTCCTTTCTGACCTTTTGTTGTTTGTAAGTAAAAATGTGTACGCGTGGGTTTCATCTACTTCTTCTAATAGATCATCGTTCTCGTCCTGAACATCGGTACCTTCATCTTCATCATCTTGCTCGCCTTCTGGGGGTGTAGAAGATATATGTATACTGTCCCTTCTGTAAGCTTTTCCTATTTCTAGTAATTTGTCTTGTTCTGTGGCAGAAGGCTTATTTTGATCATCTGATTTTAACAAGTTAGATTTTTTTGACTGATAAGTACGTAAATTACTTGACAAAAACCTAGGAGATATTTTAGTAGTATCGTTTTCGTCATCAGCATCTAAAGATTCCAAATCTGATACACAGTTGCTTAGAGGCGTATTTGTAAGAGGATAATTATCAGCAAATAAATCTTCTACATTATTTTCTCTATTAGCAGTTTCAGCCGACCTTTTCTTATCATCAGCAGGTGAGATCGCTTCAGATTCTTCTTCTGAATCACTGTCTAAGCAAATAATTGATTCCTTCTCACCATTCAAAATCACTTGTTTGTTTTGTTGCTTTTCTAGTAGCAATTGGGATTCTCGGTGTTGATTAGCTAATTTTTGGAAATCGTTTAACCACTTATCATGGACCTCATTCACAGAAATTCTACTTAATGATTCCTCCTCAGTTGTTGATATTTTTATGTTTGATATACCAGCATTTAAGGGTTGCAAGCGGATAGATGCAAACACTTCGGCAAAGTCTGTGGTATAATATGTGTCTACAAAAATAATATCATCTTCCTCGTCGTCGCAGAGATTCTAATAAAAATTGAAAAGAGAATTTATTTTATGGAAGTTTTTTCCTTATTCTGAAGAAGTTATTATTTCGAAGATTATTATTATCAGCTTTAGAGTTGGTATCATGTTAATTCTTGGTACACTATATTTCTTACTTAACACACATTCGCAGCGACTAACTGCTGCATATTTGTGCAGTAAAAAAAACAATCTCACAAGAACATCAGACCTTTTACTTAGTCGTCATTTAACGTTTACTTATTAGCGAATGTGTTGTACATGTAAAAGAAAATTACAAGCAAACAATTTTAAAATTACGAAATAATGTTGCCACAGATTTCATGCAAAAAAGATTTTGGTAATTTTTCGAAACGTAAGCCCATAAAAAAGAGCAGAAATTTGATCGAAGTTACAACTATAGAATTCAAACTGCTACGAAACTAATTTGTACAAAAATACAACAAAAATTTTCGGCATATTAAAACGTAATATTTCTATTAAAAGGAAAGAGAACATAACTCACCACTACGGCTCCAGTTTGCTTAAGAGCGTTATCAATAATACATGCCTGTAATAAAAGATACATTTTGCGACGTTTCGACCAAAAAGCAATTATAACTTACGTTGCGAATGTCTCCGTAATACTTCAAATTATTTAAAATTGTACGGGTTGCCGTGCTATGTTTAGCATACATGGGCAGGTAGGAGCCATATAAATTATTAGAGCACAGTGACACGGAAGGTTTCATAAAACTTTCCGCAAAATTCACAATTAATACTTTATCATCTTCGTCATTTTGCATCATCATCCAACGATAGAAAACGATTATGTACAACATGTAAAGCTTATCGGGCAAAACATTCACTTCCGGCACAGGTTTAAGGGGTATAAATTCTCTGTCATAATTATTAAAAACAAATTAAAATAGTCTTTAAATGTATTTAACGGTATAATAATGCATTTATTTACCCAAATATTGCACACATTATATCCCGTGCGTTAAAAAGTTTGGGTATGTAAACCAACGTTCGTAAAATATTATGAGAAGTTTCTTGCTAAAATTAAATGAAGATTGGACTATTAAAAACATACATTTTTTTGTCTATTACCTCTTCCTCTTGCACAAGATGTCTACGCATTACATAAATAATGCGTTGTGCTATTAAAAGTTGATCTTGCTGCGCAGCATCTGCACTAAGCCGTAACTCACACGCTACAAATATTGACATAATTTCGCACAGTCTGTAACTATACTCCTCCAACTAAAAATTTAAATAAAAAAATGTATACTTTGTTATAGCCTTAGTTATTTAAAAAACAATAAGACTTTTAAACTTGTTTTTTTTCAATGCCTGTGTTGAGAAAAAAACCGTTTTATATTGATTTAATTATTATGATTAATTGAATTTCAAAAACAATGATTTCGTCATGAACCAGTAAACTATCAAACTCATGAAATGTCTCCTATGAGTCTGTATATTTCAATTCATTGAACTTACATCTGGAAGACATGTACACAGTTCCTTAAAAATATCCATTGTGCGCGCAATATTTTGAGCCAGTTGATAACACATGTTGTATGACTCTAAAGCCTTTGTGTAGACCTCATTACATCCCCTAAGGTATTAATTGTAAACATCATATATTTAAACAAAAATAAATTAATGAAGAAAAAATTTACTTTTTATATTTATTAATCGTTTGTATCAACTGGAAATCCGTACGTAGACCAGAAATGTAACTTTGTAATTCTCGATAGGTTTCAGTTATAAAAGGAAACATTGAAGATGCATTTAAAAGCGGCGGTGTGTGCGTCACAGTTGTTGAATGCAAACCGACGTTTTTTGAACTTGTTTCACTTTGTGGTCCCGCCACTCTTGTCGAGCAAACAGCTTTAAGTTCATTAAAGGACATCATGCTTAATCAAAAATAAAAATATAGGGATTTACAAGTCTTGTTAAATTGTTCATTTAAATTGTCTATATGTTAATAGAAATATCCTAGAGCAAAACCTTCAAAAATATGGTATCAAGGACACTGAGCTAAACCGGTTTAAAATGTATTAACATAGAATAGTTCCGGTGTGGTACAAGGCTCAATCTTAGGAACCCTTCTATTTATTGTTCCAAAAAATAATTTCCAAAATTATTTCAGAAATGCCACTAACTGTGCACCTTAGTGGACCTCTTGGAGCACCTTTTCCATATAGTGGCATGTTTGTACCATTCCATATTTTTCCGAAAAATTCACTTTTCCTCTCAAGAAATTTAGAAAAAAAATTATTTTGCTCTGAGAGCTCTGTTAACCATAAAATTTGTAAAGTGGTGTATGTCTCCGCTAGTTAAAGTTAACTCTATCTTCACACACATCTCTAATTAACCTAACCTATTTTATTTCATATTTGTGCAAAATTACCAAAAAAGTTATATTATTAGAACTTGTTTTTTTTCTCATCACACATGCGCAATAATCTTAAAGCAATACTTGCTATTGATTGGCACCTTTTCACTTTGCTAAACATTCGCTCTTTTCACTTTTTCCTACTGGGGAGCTGATCCTAATAGTTATATTCATGTTTATGCCTGTTATGTAATGAAAAGATTTTTGGGTTTGTAGATTTTTTTTAAATAAACATAAAATGCATATTTTGTAAATAAACATGAAAATAGTTGAGTTTAAAAACTACAGAGCTTGAAAAACGGCTTTATCTGGTAGCATTACACTGCCGTGGAACTTTGGTAAAAAGAAAAAATTATTTTGTAGATGAAAATGGTCAAGTACTTTAATACTATAAACACAAAGTTTGATCTCAAGAAAATCAAGATATAAATATTGAAAATCCAGTATTAAAAAATATAAAATATGATTTTACAGTTCTTGAGTAAGAATTTATTACTTACATAATGATTAGATGAAAATAAAAACTTGATAATTGTCTGCAAAACACTCAATACGCTTAAAATATAAGATTATTTTAATTTCGATGTAAAGCGTTCTTTGATAGTGCTATTTTTCTCACCGCAGCTGTACATAAAAGACTCGTGGCACGATATTTGTTATCGATAATTTCCGAAACTACTGAATAGGTTTTATAAAATACAGACATGTAACTAGATCCAATTCGGTCATTTATCAACTGATTTTTGAAAAAGGGGTTTTAATTTATTTCTTTAAAATTCTTACTGTCTACAACCATGTATTAGACGAATGCCTGCATCGCGTGGTTTGATCAACTAGTACGTACATACATACATATGTACATATATTAACATACATATTCAAACATTTTCTTTTAGTGAAAAAAGTTTAGATGCGTTTATAATTTTATATACATATTTATACATAGTATGTACATATATATGCAAATATGTATACATGTATGCAGGCACACAAAATAATGTTAACACAAAGTACGTACGTATGCTTATTAAACATGGTTTTTCTTTCAGGTTTAAGACGTTAAAATTAAAGTCTGAAAAATAATATATTACATATGTAGTTTCAGCAAGTAGTTTGTTGAAGTTATTACTATGGCTTAAACAAGGCAAATATAATAAATATTTATATAAACGCATCCAGTCTAGACTTTGCACATGTTGCAGTTTTGTTTTTCCTTGCTAAATATTATTGATGATGCGGGCAATTTTAGTAACATTTACATATACATACATATGTATGTATGTACATATATAGACATCTAGGCTTAAAAAATAAAACAAGTTTGGTATAGGAATAATAATTTCTTTTGAGATTTGGAGAAAAACATTGGAAGTAAATTAATATAAAAAGAAACTAAGATTCATTATTATAGCTTACCGATAGCCAAAGGCAGAAATTTGTTTGCCGCATTTCGCAATTGGAAACTTTAAACTGTCTAGCTAATTTTTGCATGACGAGAAGCTTTTATTTTTAGATGTCTAAAATTTTAACTAATGAAAATTTATAGCCAAATGGGGGCCGTAAAAACCTTCCTTTAACTATCGGCAAGTTACACTAAAAAAAAAAAGGTAATTAGTTGCTATAGTGCAAATCAAAAATAAAGTACATGTGTATGTACCACTGACTGCCAGTTGTAGACCGACCCACTTAGGTTATAGAAGTTCCCGTTGTACCACATGTTTATGTACATACCTATACATTTTTTTTAAATTAAATTTATGTGACGAAAATCTTTTATAATTCAATAATACATGCATATGGAATAAAAGTTAACCCAAAATTTTTAATTATTATCTTGTGATGCATATTTGCGTCTTGTTTATCTTTTAAGAGCATAGGGTAAGAGTGGTGAAATTTCCTGAACAAACTCTATACAGACAAGCTTTAAGTGGCCCGGACACGTACCACAAACTCGTCACACAATTTGATTGCTCTTGTTCTGCTACACGCACTGACTCTGTTTGAAGAAAAATACAAAGTTTTTGAAATTTTTATTCAAGGTTACTTTATATCAGATAGCGTTACAAGCACAGCCGACTACTGCTCTAGCTTCAATAACGTTTTCTTTTGGTGCGTGAAAATATATGACCAAAACAAAGCAAGTAAACAAAATAAAAAGTGTAAACATGCTATGACATTAGTGAAGAACCAGATGATTAACGGTTCAGCCAATAAGGCTACCTTATTAGTTGTACAATGTTTCTACCAACAAAATACATGAAGTGTTTGTTGGTGTTGTTTGTGCTAATTATGCGGCTACCTAGTATTTAGATACCTTGCGCGTATACTGGACACTTTATAGCCCAGAGCAATAAGCCGGTTTGCTAATAGCTGCCCCCGACTTTTTTCACAATTTCCTAGCCGCCATCGATAGATCGGCTAACGGCTCAGCTGATTCTCCTTATTTATGTATATTAAAAAATTAATTTCAAAATTGTTGCACACATACATAAAATGCTGACTTTACAGTGCGAATTAAAAAATTGCCCATTAAAATTTGTAATTAATATATAAATGCGAAAATTTACATACATAAAATGTATACTTCATATATTGATACATATGTACATTGATAAAAGTAAATGCCTCCCGGAAAAATATATTATTAAAAACATCTTAAAAATAGCAGGCACATTACAACCTACATCACAAGACAGTGATGTCTTTCGGTTGCTGATATTTAGCTAGCTCGATTTAATAGTATCACTATTCACACTTAAGAGTAGAAATTGAAGTGAAAAAAAATAACCAATACTTTAAACAAGTAATTTTCATATTTATAAAAATATTTCATATTTATTAAGCTTTCAGTTAATAAATTTCTATACAAGACAAGCGATCAATAAGAATTTTTTAGAAAGAAGTAACCTTACACCATCTAAATTTACTACTTTTTCACTGGAGAAGCCAAAAACGTTATAAATTTAGAACTATTAGCTCTTACAGAATTACCATTAAAAGATCAGTACGGATTCGGTTTCATAAAATAGCGCAATAAAATAATAGCAGTTTTTAGTAATGATACTTTGGCTTTTGGGAATTGTTTTTTCTGAAATCGAAAAGTCGTAAGGTCCTCATATTTTTTAAATAAAAGTTATAGTTAGGCCATAATACAACTAATATTAGTTGTATCATGGTTAGGACGAAAAATATTGCTTATCAGTCTTATTAAACAGATACATATGTAGTGAAAATATATCCGCTGCTGACTGTCATTCGGCTTCCTGCTCTGTTACAGCCTTCGTCATATAAAAACTGCTACTATCCGAACGCAGAGGTGGCCTATAGAAAAATGTATGTATAAACAAAAGCAACAAAAACAATAAAGGAGCACCTTACCACTACTTGAGTTATGCAAAAACAAGTCACAATGAAATAGTAACAACCAAACAACTTACTTTTCCAACTTCTTCTACCTTGTTTTAGTCTTCCGACTAAAACTCCTTATAGATTTAATTCAATTTTTATATTAAATTTTTTCGTTTTTTCGTAATGTTTTCATTCTTTTTTCAGGTAATTTAAGACAGAGAAATTAAAAATGGCGACCACGGCCGACGAGAATTGGATAACTTTATTTTCAATTTTTTAAAGAAAAATTCCATTTCTTGACATAAACTTTTAAAATTTTATAGAGAGACACTTTATTTCTTTTATTTTAAAAATTTCTTTAATTTAAATCTTTTTTTAAAATAACTTTCCTTTTTTATTTGTCGCGAGCGAATACAAAAATTTTTCTTCGCTTTTCTAGTGTTTTTTTCTTTTGTCAGAGTTGTTAGTTATCGTATTCATGAAAAAGAGATGCTGAAAAGAGTACGTTTCTTCATAATCCTTCTGTGGTGGTATTGACAACGTTGTTCAACAAAATGTTCTAGTGAATACAAAAACCAATTAATACATTGAAAAGTGCGATAATATGACACTTGAGTAACGAATTTTGGAGCCATAGTGGATTCCTTAAGAGAAATTGAATTTTCCTAATCGAAAATTTGCATAATACTCAAGGGAATTATTGTTAAAGCTTTGTTATTGAAATAATAGTTTATGTGTATGCCGTCGACAATTCGTTGGTGGCAACTAATTCGCCAGTAGATTTGAAAATACTCATGAAAATATGTTCACACAGTCTACGACATATTCCATTATCTGCAAACAGTTAACTCGGCAATATGCACCTATTGCCATTTTACTCTAACAAGCAAATTTATTGAAATAATTTATGATTACTTTATGAATATTACGTTCCTTTTTAATTATTTTATTTTGTTTTTTATATTATTTTTTTATAAGTATGTATATACATACGTATATATCAATTTTGTAAGCTATTTTACTAACTCGCCTCTATAATGCCCTTCAAGCGCAGAGGCAACCAAACACTGCGATGAATTAATTTTAATAATAAATTTGAAATTAAAAAAAAACAGTTTAATTTTAACATATATATTTAAAAAATTATTTATTAATTAATTTATTATTTAACCGAACCGATTATGGGCCATGTATGGTTAAAGGTGCAATAACAATGTGTAATACCTACATAATTATAAAAAAAACATTTTGTAATACGTGCACATAGATCGACAAGGTTTAATTTTTGGATGTTTTTTATTATCAGGATTTGTTTCACTGGGCCAATTTCACTAAAAATTGGTTTGGATTATAGCCCTTCTAGATATGGACCGATATAGAAAGTTTGGTTTCCTTTAATTAACTTGACAAACAATATAGAATGCGTATCTCGAATATGTGTGAACCATTTTTTTTATATAGACCGATATCGATAACAACCAACTGGAACAGTATGTTCTTTGCTTTTGCAACAATAAAATGCATATTTAAGTTTGTATTACATATTTTTATTTTTTCCATTAATTTAATTACATATATAAAAAATATAATTAATTAAAACTTGTTATTTATGACCTATTACAAAACGGAAAGTATGTGTTTCTTTATGACAATAACATTTCATCGTTATTTTATTCTCACAAATATTTTTAACACTACAGTAAGTTTAACCGATATTTCCACTTACATACATACATACATACATATATGACGTGTTCTCTCTAAAGATGCCAACAATTGCAACTCTTAAATACCAGTTTAGTAAGCGTATAAAAATTTTCTGTTTTGTTGAAAGATTTAAAAAGTTTTCTTTTTGGGATTAAATTAAATGAAACAATTTAATGGTGGGCGGAGGAAAGTAAGAACTAAAAATGTATAAAGAAAAAAGGAAAGTAAATTTATGTACATGATGAATTTACAACTCATCCTTCTTGTGTTCCTCTTCTTCTTCTTCTTCGACCTTTTCTTCTTCATCGGCCTGAAAAAATTATTATTATTAATATAATACTCAAACTGCATATCTGATTGTTAAAACTTACAGGTTTGATTTCACCACCAGCATCCAAGAATTTCACGAAATCGTCCAAAGTTCTGTCCAAATTGTAATCGATAACTTTGTTGTCGCCCTTGCGGTATAATTTAATAGTGGGGAACGACGATATTTTAGTGTGTTCTAACTCATTGGCAGTTGAATCGATCTTGGCAATTACAATGGATTCATTATCCTTGTATTTTTCACCCAATTGATCATAAATAGGAGCCAATTGTTTGCAATGTCCACACCAAGGAGCATAGAATTCTACTAGAACATCCTTGGTCTTGTCCATGGCAACATCATCGAAGTTAGTGGCTACCAAAACCTTAACTGGGTTCTTATCCCAGTCTTCGGGCAATTCTTGAGTCAATAAGTGCTGCTTAAGTTTGCCTTCCATGAATCTTTGCAAAAAGTCCTTTATGTTTTCTGCCGATAAGTCATTGCTTTCGGGCTTGTATTTTGCCATGTCTTCTTCCAATTTAATCAAACGAACAGTGGGCACTTCTTCCTTGGTCATGCCAAAGAATTCAAAGATACGAGCGTGATCTTCCTCATCAGAAGAGATGGTCACAAAAAGAATTTCATCGCGGTATTGTTTGGCAATATCTTTCAAGGGTTCAACATATTTTTCGTTGTGACCGGCTTCCTTTGATACGAAGAACAACAGGTGAGATTTGATTTGACCACCAAAGATTTTAGAGGCAGATTCATGGTTAAATTCAATGATCAACGGCAAAGATTCAACTTGAGCGAATTTCTTGAGATTAGCTAAATTGAGTTCACCATCAAAAACAGTTTCCTTGTCATCGAAAGGCTTGAACATAACAACTTTGCCATCCTTTTGACCATATTTAGAGAAAACGTCATCGCTACTGGTCCAACCGAATGGAATAGGGTCCGATTCACTAGCTGCAGCAACAAAAGCCTTAGCACCATCGCTTTCCAAATCTTTGAAGAAACCAACAACGACAATCTACAAAAATGTTCAACATAATTTAAAACACATTTTTTATTTAATATAAATTTGCAAAAGCTCACTTCATTTTCTTTTAAGAATTTTTCGGCTTCTTCGACTGAAGGCAAATCTTTGGCGGGTGGACCAGTCTTCTTGTTAACCCAGCTAACAATATCGGCAGCCTGGCGTCCACCAGTATATTCAATGGGGCTTCCGTTGCGGAAGAATTTTAATGTTGGATAGCCACGTACTTGATGTTCTTCAGCTAAAGGACCTTCGACAGTAGCATCAACTTTAGCCAGCTTAATGGCGGATTCTCTTTCAGCCAAAGTTTGGGCAGCTTTAGCATATTCAGGAGCCAAAGATTTACAGTGTCCGCACCACGGGGCGTCTAAAATAATTGAAGGCAGGTATTTTCAATACATATGCTATACTAATTGCTTCAAAAAGACCCATATACAATTATATTTTAATCTTAAAACACTTTTGTGAGTTACTATTGATTTTCTTTTATTTATTAACTGTCTGTTCCTCTAAATGCGAGCGAACTTTTCTTTTGCATACTTGTATTGAAAACAACAATAAAATTTGAAAAATTATTTTTGTTTTCAATATAAATAAGTATCACGTATTTTTTTCGAAATTTCGATTTTCTTTGAAAGTGTTTGGACATATTAAGGCTTACATTTAGGATGTAACTCAATAGGATTATATAGAAAACGAAGCCAAGAATGTGGTCTATAGTGATATACATATGTGTCATATGTCAATTATTATTATTTATATAATTTTTTTTGTCTGCTATTTTTGTTTTTTTTTTTTTTTTGTTTATAGGCTCTAGGTCGGAGTTGTTTAAATAAAACACTTGTGTGTGTTATTTTACATTGATTTTATTATTTTCAATATTTCGAGTACATTTGGTACTCTTCTTCAGGAACTAACGAAAATAAAAACAAAGTGTAAAAATTAAATGAACATAAGTATCAGCAATAACAATTAAAAAATTCTTTTTTAAAAAACAGAAAAAAAAAATTTTTTTTTTGTTAAATTTGAGGCATTAAAAAATTTTCAAATTTTGACTTTGAAAAAATGATGACTTCTGAAAGAATTCAGACATACATACATACATACATATGTATATGGGCAAATATGTATTCAGAGTGTAACTCAATTTGACCTAATAGAAAAGCAAACCAAGAAAATGTGGTTTATTATTGGTATAAGTGCCATTTCTCAATTGTATTTGAGAAAAAATATTTTTTAAGTTTCGAAAAAAAAAATCGGTATATGATCGTTCGTGAGTTATTGTGTTCTTCTATACATATGTATATGATATGCTATATATATAGAACACAATAACTTCATACGTATGTTCAAATTCTTGCAGACATCATACATTTTTTATAACGCCGAATTTTCAAAAATTTTGTATATTAGTGCTCGTAAGGGTATGACCAACCCCCAATAATTTTTTCGAAGACACCCACCCCCGACAACTCCTCCTTTCGGGGCTCCCATACACGTCTTTCGTGGCTACCATACGAAAAAACAAGTCGCGCTTCTCAAAAATTAGTTTTTTTATATGTTGTAGTGGAACTTTCCTTTTCCTCACTTCAAAAGCTATAACATCGTTTCATCAGAATAACAAACAAGGCCTGGTTGATCATCCACCAACACATTTATTTATGCAAATAAGCATAACATAGAGGCCACGTATGCCCAACAACCCGCAAGACTAGGCAAAAAAAAAAAAAAACAACATTTGTGGCTTAGACGTTCTATATTAAGTTAGAAACATACTATAAAATGCTAATCGTACTATGTGAGAATATATACGTGTTATGTTATGTTACGCTGGCTGCCGGTCATGAGACCGGCTCCTAGAAAAGGTCCCGTTGTGCTAATATATACGTGGCTTTACAAACACATTCATTAATTTTTAGTACGTGGAAATAATTTTATATATATAGTAATATACATAAATACATATGTATGTAAAAACATATTAACAGATATTAATAAAAATATGTGTGAACTCGCCTTCATATTCAATGGAGTGATTTAATTTTTAATTGTTTTTCTGTATTTACATTAAAAAAAAAGAAGATAAAAACACGGAAAAGAAAATAAATAAACAGGTGCTTTAATTCTCTTTTTATTTTTCTTCAATACATTTTTAATAATAGATTTTATTATATTATCAATATATATGTAACAAAAAATAACTTTTACTGTCTGTTTCTCTAAATTAGATCCGAGTTTTCTTTCGCACAGTTGTATTGAAAACAACAAAAACTATTACAAATTATTGTTGTATTGAAAACAACAAAAACAATTACAAATTATTGTTTTCAATAGATATGTATACGTATGCGATAGAGAACTTCGTTAGCATTTAGAGGAACAGGCAGGCAGTTAATATTTCTAAAGCTTATCGAGTTTAATACGTGTATCACTGATTTTGTTTTTCAGGTTTTAGCATTTAGATTAAAGAAGATTTACCTCTTTTATTTCTTTTAAATCAGCTGCTGCTTTATGATTGTTGTTAAAGAAACGCATGCACATTTAAAAATCTTTATAATAGCGATCAAAAAGGCTAATGAACTATAGAAACTAAAAAAAATATACGCATAAGCAATTCAGAAGATCCAAAAAACATCTAATATATGATTTACCAAAATTACCAAGCACATATTTTAATTCGTCTTTTCAAACTGCCAGTTAACAGAATTGAGAGTACTTCCCACACATAGAAAACGTAAATCCATGTTTGTTCTTGTTATCTTTGTGTCGGGCTAATTGTTAAAATTGACAGAAAAATAAACGGCAGAAATATAATACAAACTTATATTGAAGAATACATACGTGGTTTGGTAGGTAATTATGCATATTTCAACATAACATACGTTTTTTACATACAAACAGGATAGTGTTCAAAAACAAAATGTGTCTACGGAAAATTGAAATTGTTGCACAGTTTATTACTTCCATTCATTGTAAATTGTCATTGTAAAACTATACACTGATAGATGTAGCTTTTTTTATAATATTGCCGAATTGGTTTAAATGGATTGTGGCACAATGTCAGAACAGTGCGGTCTTGGCTTGACATACAATTAATTTAAGTCTCCATATTCTTGTGGTAACTTGGTACATATATAATTTTTTTTCTTCCCTAATCAGCACAATACGACGTACATATGTATATTGAAGTTAAAAACAAGTCCACACCAATACATTTGCTATCTTACAAACTGAATGAAAAATAAGCTGGTAGTTTCCAAATAAATTAAAATTGCTTTAATTGTATTATCAACTAACTTTTAACTAAGGCTTCGTTTGCAATTACTAGACGATTATGTAGCAAAAACCGACAAAAAAACTGATAAAAAAGAGGAAACAAAAAACAGGACTAAAGCAACTTAAACAAATACAACCAGATCGAACTAATCACTTCAAAAATATTTATTTATTGAAAGCATTTTACAAAAATAAATTTATAAAATACGACACTAGAAATAGTGTGGACCTACAGGGTTTAAAGCCGGATTTGTAAACCGGATAAAATATAGCATATACTAGACACTAGTAGTCTATGTTTTACTGAACTAATTTTAAAAACCTATTCAGCAGTTTGGTTGTCAAGGCGTAACAAAAAAGCTCATTTTCAAATTTTTATTGATAAAGATTGGTTTCCTTTTATAAAGTTATCATTTTTAACTAAAGCCCAGTACTTAACCCATAGGTATATCAGTGATTTGTAGTATGTACAGAAATTTTGTTGCACATACACACAAAAAACTTGTTTCTTGATAAAAAAAAAAAAAAATAGAAAGAAATGTTTGCCTTATCAAAACTTCTTAACCTTTCAAAAATACTGAAAGGTCAGGATTAAATTGTATTTTTGTAGAAATTAAAATTCTTATCGTAGAAATGCAATGCGGATGTGTTTTCGACAGGTATATAATTATTAACAACGCGGCACATATTGCTGGTCACAGGTAGTAAACCTAACAGGCTATTTTAAGTTAAGTTTTTTATATACAAAATTTTTTTAATTGTCAAACTATTAAAATAAAACTCGACTTGAAAAAAATGACATCAACGGTATGTAGTTATGTACAATGTTTATCAGTAAAGTGCAGAAGTTCAAGTGCTTGCCTAATTTAACTATAAATAGTAGGTATTAGCAACTTTAAAATCATGTATGTACATAACTTTGCACCTATGTATGTATTTAATTTTTGTTTTCAATATCGTGATGAGATTATATATAGTATGTATATGTAGATAAGTATATGCACGTTTTTCGCGGTTGCAATAATATCCAACAAACGCGAACATACATATACATACATATGTATTTTTATATAACTCGATGATAAAAATATTTATTTCTTAGTATCTTTGAAAGTACAAATGATAGCCAGCAGTTTCAAAAGGTAAACAAACACTTAAGAATGTTTTCATACACAGTTTTTTCCTGAGTTAGACTTAATAATAAGTTAGATGAATGTACATACATACGTGTACAATCCGCACATATGGTAGAAAAAGTACATACAATTGTACATACTTGAAGGTACTACTCTACATATGGAACAAGAAGAGAAATTTCGGAACAAATCTGACTTACCAAGACACATCCAAGCAAAAGAATAAACGCTTTGATACATATTGTGCTACAAAATTGAAAACTAAGAAGAAAATAGGTAATTAGTATTATTTCAACGCTTTTTAGTCGATTTTACTTTTCTGGAAATACGAAATTCAAGTTTTATTTTGCGAAGTTTCCTTGAACTAAATAGATTTATGTTGCACTTGTATGGCACAACATCGACAAATTTTTGTCCTTACAAATTGACCCACCCCATTATACATACATACATACAGGAAATGCATAATCATACTATCCACTATCAATTAGAAATCTATTTTGCCTCCACCTATTGCAACAAGTATCCAATTGTTAATAAAAATTCGCATTATAATATAATAATTTATTTTTCGAAATATAATGAAAAATTGACAATAATTTCTATACACATGTAGTATATTAAAGTGTATTGACCAACTTTGCATAACATAATTACATACATACAATTGCAGCTCATTAATTTTTGTGTTTGCTCTTAATGACACGTCAACAACATAAAGGAAAGAAAGCGTTTTTAAAGAGCATCTAGAAACCCGAACTAAGAAAACGCCGGCAAAGGAAATAAGAATAATTTGAAAAATGAAGTTTTATGAAGGAATATGTATGTACATATGTAAATATATGTATGTATATTAAAGTCCGACAAAAAACGATTTAACAAATAAAGAACTAAAGGTAAATTGTAGCATTTTCAAAAACAATAAAAAAAATATTTAAAAATAAAATCCAACAGATTTTTACCAACATAATATAATTTGTACACGCAGACACAGATTGAAAAATATGTATGTATATACAATTTAATTCATACTTACAAAATTCAACCAAAACGAATTCGTTGTCGGTAATCGCCTTTTTAAAATTATCCACAGTCAAAACCAAGACACCATCCTCGGTTTTAATTTCTTCATCTGCGAATGCACCCAAAGTGGCGGTCGCCACAAATAAAAACGTACATAATAAGAACTTCATTTTGTTTATAAACTTTCCAATGTTAATTTCTTTTTTACTCTAAAGATAAACCTATACACAAATTTCTTAAAGCACGTTTTTAACTAACTAGGCTCAACCCAACAACGACGCTCGCCCGTTCAAATTTAAATGCAAAATGAATTCGTTCTCTTAAAGCAGGAAAAATATTGTTTTGAGTGTAGAGAATTGGAAAAAGGAAAACGACACGTCATTTCAAAAAACAAATCACAACGAAAATGTCGACTAAAACGAAATGTCAGCAATAATAATTAACGTTGCCACAAGCTAAAAAATTTGGCATTTGGTTAATTTTAAAAAATTAACCAAATGCAAAAATTATAACAAAACTGCTTATAATTTGTGAGACTATTTTGATTTGTACCTCAACCAGTTGATAAATAATTACAAATGTATGTAGAAACACTTTTATGAAAATCATTTTGATCACTGTGCAAAGTTTTTTGTTTGTTTAATTTTTTATTAATTCACCCTTTTTACAAAATATTTCCTGTCTTTTTCAGCTGTCTATACGCCGCCGACATTTCGTTGCTGCTAATCAACTCATCAGTAGACTTGAAAAGTTCCTAAAAGTTTGTTTGAAACTTAACTACTTATTCCATAATTCCCATGAACAAAATGAGAATCAGAAATGTTCAGTCAAACCTTTAACAGAGCGAACATTATGGAATTATGGAACAAGTAAAAAATTAAAATAAAAAATTTTTTTTGCCCAGAAACAGGTCATCCAATGGAAGACCTATTTTGGGTACCCAAGATCATACAACACAATTTTAGTTGGACAATTCTTAAGCTTTACGAAGCTGTCAAATACACATACAAACGTAAACCAATGGGTGACGGAACTTAAAGCATTTCTACAACCAAAATACATTATCACCGGTATTCATAAAAAATAAAACATTGTTGAAATACATTTTAGAACAAATTTTTCATATAAAATTTGTTTTAAAATGAATTTGAGCAACATTTTATTTTTTATGAATACCGGTGTAAATGTTTGTCGTAATTATGCAGTTAAATTAATAGTGTTTATTAAAATTGTACCACTTCATAAAGCGGAGGTAGTCGATAAATTTTGCCGTATAGGGTGGCACATGATACAACTAACAAGGTAGCCTTTTCGCTACAATAAGAACAACTTCAATAAAAATAACATGCATTTTGTTTTTGTACAACTTATGCAAACTGTCAAAAAGACTCCATTTCTACATTTATAGAAGAGAGATGCACTGAGCTTACGCGGATTAGCTATCTCGTTTTGGCTGCCTTTCATCTTGACAACCTAAAGTAGTCAGTTGATTAACGGTTTAGCTGACGAGGCTACCTTGTTAATTGTATCATGGGGTGGCATTCGTTGAAAAAAAACTAGATATGGTAACTATAGCAAAAATGTTAAGCACATTATTCAACTTGGATGCACTTTATTATAACCAGTGCTGTGAAGTAACTGTTGACGCCTCCATCTCACAAAACGAAGCACTGCCTTACCAAGTTAAGCTCTGAACCTGCAAGCAAATAGCCGCATATAGGCAATTGTGAATGGTTAAGCTTTTATCAAGTATAGAGTAGTACCATACCATAGTTTTTTTTAGCCTGGTAATACTTCTGAATTACGGGGCGAATTTCATTGTTTATTTTTAATTCCACCAGTGACATCATAAAAATAACTAACTAATCCAAAAATTTAATTTGCTTGAAATCTAAATAAATTAGTGATAAGATATCATATTTAAAATATAGGGTCTGTAATCTAGCACGTATAGAAAACGCAGAAAGTATGGAAGCTGGCCAGAATCAGTTTGAGAAACTAATAATCGTCACGGGATTTGGACCATTCATTGGCCACGAAACCGTTAATGCCAGTTGGGAAGCGGTATCTATCATAACATACATATCTTTTGTGTGAAATATATCATTTTTAACTCTGTCGAACACTTTTTTAGGTACGACTACTGCCTGATGAAATAATTCACAAAAATATCTCCTATAAAGTAGAAAAATTGGAAATACCTGTTGAATATGATGCGGTTGATGAAGCCGTGGAAGCCATATGGTCCAAAAGACCTGTATTAGTTATACATTGTGGCGTTAATGGTCATGCTACTTGTGTAAACATAGAAAAGCTAGCCTACAACAACAATTTCAAAAGAGCTGACTATGCCGGCAAACACTTGCCAAACGCAACAGCATCTTTAAAAAATTGCCCGGCCAAAAAATCTGCTATATTCTGTAAGCTTGATATTAAAAAGATTGTTGAAGTAATAAAAGACAATTGCGGTTGCATACCAGATTATACAAACGACCCAGAATCTGCAGAAGGGAACGTAAAAGTTGCCAAAATTTCTAAAGATGTGGGCAACTACTTGTGTGGTTATATTTATTTAAAATCACTGGATCGCGATTGTTGCCGCTCCCTTTTTGTGCATGTACCACCATTGAACAAACCATTTAGTGCTTCAAAACTGAGTGAAGTGGTTTCGAAAATTACCGAAGAATGTCTGAGACAAGTACTGGAACAAGGTAATGATATGAAAAATTAAATTTGTACAATATATAATTGATGCGACAAATAAGCATAAATGTGTTGCATTGAAAAAAGGAAGCATTTACAATTTTTACACATTGCTTATTGCCATCCAATAATTTTGGTATGGATAAGGTGTTTCCAAACTACCTACATACATCTACATATATAATAAAGTACATTCACAAGCATTTCTCTCTTGTTGTTGCTGATGTGTGTATGTTTGACAATATACATATGTATGTATGTACCTACATATGTACTACATACATATATAAAAGAAAAGAAAAATAAAAAGAAAAAAAAACTTGCAGTTTAAAAGTAATTGAAAGACTGTGGCTGATAAAATCAAAATTTGTGGAATTATGATTAAGTTGCATTCCCTTCTAAAATGTTAATGAAACACGAAATTTTGGAAATTCTGATGGTTTTCTAAAAATGAAAGAATGTTTGAACAAAGTTTTCAAGTCTACTGATGATTTTGATGGCAACAATAAACAACTTATACACATACATACCTACAACACCGCAGGAAAAAGTACGGAAAATAGCCACAGCTCTCTTGGTTGAAATCCATATTGCCTTAGAAACTGAGAATGTGTCAGTACCCATCAAAATATTTCCGGCCAAAACGACGTCATGGGTTTTTATGTGAGAATTTGGAGAAAAATCTCAGTAAAAATTAGTTAATTGCACAAAAGAATAGTTCATAACTATGAACTTCATTTTTAATAGGTGAATGACAGTTTTATAAATATGTAGTTTAAAATGGCATGTCGGTTGCTTTTGTGTTTCTTGACGCGTTTCGACAAAGCAGACAACTTCAAACATGTATTAAGTTCATCGATTGGCGTTGATCGTGGTATCACAGGCAGCGTTTTGCCGAAAATCACCTGCTAAAAAAATCATCGTACCTCTTAAGTCGGCTTTGATTGTTTTGTAAATTTCTCAAATGCCTCCAAAGCTTTTTTATGCGCCAGTGTACATTTATCACAAATCATCAGTTAGCTTTCCTGCGAAACATTGGCCATCGCACTGTTCTTCGATATGTTTCATGTTGAATTTATTTATTTATTTATTTCAAAATCCATGTCGCAAGCCCATAGGGCCTAAATTGACAAGACTACAACTTAATATAAGTATGTACATTGCAAAATATATAAAAGTATATGTGAATTAAAACAAGTAATTTAATATGTGAAAAACAAGAGATTAATTCGAATAAAGGTATTTTAATAACAGATAAAACAACTTTAGAAAATTTTTATTTTTATTTTTATTTCTATTTTTTTTTTTTTTTTTTTTTTTTAAAGAGAAAAAAGGAACTTGCTGTACTTTCATAAATAAATATCAGAATTGAGTCGAGTCCCGAATCAATCACCTGAAAAATGTTGTACTGTGTTGTGCAAATTTCATCCCTCTGTCTCTCACGGCTCGAGAATAACGGCTGATTGTTACTTTTCGTTGTATGGGGTCACCTGGTAGTTTCCGGCTTGATGCTGTTTTTAGCATTTCTTATTGTATGGCATATGTAAATCCATACACTGTGCGAATTTCAGCTCTCTATCTTTTACGGCTCGAGAGTTATGGCTAATTGTTACTTTACATTGTAGGGGGGCATCTCGTAGTTTTCGACTTGTCGTTTTTAGTATTTGTTGTTGCTGTAGCGGCAAGGTACAACTACATCCTGTGAAAATTTCAGCTTCGGTAAGAGCTACTGTTTCGGAGAATGGACGCTGTGACAGACGGACGGACGGATGGACGGACTGACGGATGTAGAAGTCTCGGTGATAGGGTTCCGTTTCACTCTAATGAGTATGGAACCCTAAAAAGGGCAAATTCTTATACCAAAAACCAAATTTATTTTTTCTATATCTAAGCAATTTTCAATCCGATTTCAGCCATTTTCAATACCATGCAAGAAGAGGTACTTAAAAACCGAGTAAATTAAAATTAAGGCCAATAAATTGTCCAATGGCTATAAGAACTGCATTTAAAAAATGTGTTTTTTTGCGAAAAAAATCTATATGTAGCCTTTTGGTAAAGGGTTTATGCAATGCACGGTCTTACAAAACCCTTCTTGTTTAAGCCAGCCCTCACACTTGACTAAATTTCTTCGAAATAAAAAAGTATTGTCAATGTTAACCCAGGGTTAAATAAATATTAATTAGTCATGAAAGTTATTCAGATCAATAAATGATTCGTTGAAAATACATACATACATACATACATACATACATACATACATACATACATACATACATACATACATACATACATACATACATACATACATACATACATACATACATACATACATACATACATATGTATGTACACATTTCATTTTACAATTTTATTTTAATGTTCTATTGTATTTTGCTGCAATCTTAAATCCTCAAGTCTTATTGTTGCATTTAGTTTGATATTTAACAGACATGCCAATTTTAAATACATACATTCCATTTTAAACCTCTTGTTTGTGTATGTGCGTACAAATAAATCTGAAACCATTCAAGTGCTGCAGCTGACAATTGCAAATTGCCATTGTTATGATGTGTAAATGGTGGGTGGTGGTTGGCCAAGTGGATATTTGCATACTGATGCAATGTGCTGTGCTTTAAGTTGACTTTTTATTTTAAATACTTCTTAAGCTGTTTTGTATTACTTAGCTATGTATGTATATATGTAGATAGTCTTTCCAAATGCAATGACCGCCATGACAAATCCAAGTCAAAATATGTTAAAAGAAATCGTAGGAAATGCCAGCCATTCACTGCAATGTGAAATCAATGATGAAACAAGAAAAAAAAAGGAAAAGATTAACTAAACCAGTAAATGAATATATTAACCCTAAAATAAATGTTAAGTGGTAGAAAATGATAGAAAGCAGAGCAATGGACGGACACAAACCCAATAAATTTCGACGGCTTGTTGCGATTTGTAGTGGGCAAATTCTACGAGAGCACCCTTTTTATAGATAGATTAGTGTAACCGAATTACAATACGCAACAAATCTGCAACTTGTTTCTTATCATTCACAACCGCCATTTTTTTTTTTTTTTTTTTTTTGATGTGCTAAGCTAACTACCGTGGTCCAATTATCAGGTCAATGCATCTCCCCGTTTGATTTTGTGTGTTTTCTTGGTAAAACTATCGAAAGCTTTACAGACGTATGTATGTATGTGGTTGTTGTAGGTTTGACAGTAGTCTCACCATTTCTATTACACAAACAAAATACCAGCAGGATTTTTGTTTTTGTTGAGTTGTACTGACCTGATAAATAAGCCTTGCTAAGTACTCTGTTCGCCGTTTCGTATGAAATGCTGTCAAAAGTCCATATGAAAAGGTTAATACAAAATAACTATGAAATAATAATGATGTTGCTCTGGTAGTAAGTACTCTGTTTATTTTGTGAAAACTTGCGAAATGTTTCTGGTGGCATGTTTTATTCAAGCGCAATATTTTTCTAACAACTTTTTATACGCAATAATGAGTTTGATCCCATATGTTTTGCACAAAGGAGTTCGATAAAATGGGAGCAATCATACATTTTTCTCAATAAAAGACAATAAATTGAGTCAAGTACGAGACTGACTCGCACAGCAAGGGTTCCGTACTGGCGTGCAAGTTCTAGACAAAGGGTGACCCTGGTGTACCCTTTAGTTTTAAACTTTTTGGAACGAAGTTCCTTAACGCGGCTTGCTGGTAGTGCAAATTAGTAGAAATCGTCACGAAAGCGTGTGAGCTGTTTATATGTATTGGTGTGTCTGCAAACAATTGTGTAGGTGTCATCTACCAATAAATATTAATTCGTTATGAAAACGGACACATCAGTTCGTTTTGTAGCAGATTAACAAAAAAATACTGCATGTATCAAAAATAAAAAAATAAAACGTTCCAAAAATTTTAAGAAGCATATAAAATTTAAAAATTTCAAAAACAACACAAAATAAAACATACAGATTTCACCTTGTATTATATTCGAAGATGAAGAAAAAACGTAAGGAACTTCGTTCCTAACGGGGGTCGCCCGACCGCATTTCTTTTTATTGTTTTTAACAGTTTTTGTTGTAGAGGTCAGACAACTATATGCACCGTTAAAGTTTAAAGCCTCTATCTCATACGGCTTAAACCTTATGCTGATTTTCAAACTAAAGGGTGTCCCCCGTGCAAATTTCAAGTCTCTATCTCTTGCGGTTCAAAAGTTACAGATAATTTCAGTTTCTTGTATGGGAGCACCCTTTATATCCCAACCTTTCGTTTTTAGTATTTGTTGTCGTCGAGCCTATGTAACAACATATCCTGTCAAAATTTCAGCTCTCTAGCTCTAATGGTTCAAAAGTTATAGCTAATTTTTGCTAATTTTCACAGTTTCTTGTATGGAAGCACCCTTTAGTTTTAAATTTTTCGTTACTCACATTTTAAAAACTTTCGATTTTTTTTTTAATTAAGAATTATGTATTTCATTGAAAGAGAAAATAAAATGTAGCATCATTAACATACTTTTCAATTTTCAAATACTTGTGTTTTCAATACTACACAGAAAACAAGATCTCCTATTGTTTGCAAACTACATTTAGAAAAAAAATCTTGAATTAGATTTTTAATTATTGGAATTAAATGTTTGATTGATATTTATGGAATTCATTGGAAAATATTCACTAGTTTTGTAATGACAAGAATTTGTCGATTTTGTGCTGCCGAAATTGTTCCACCGCGACATGTGAAAGAAACAAAAGACAAAAAATGTTTTGGGGGAGGGGGAAAGAGAGACGATTGATCGTTACATTGTAACTAATGGAGACTGCGCCTGCAGGCACACTGTACGTCTGAAAAACGAGTTCTCTTTGTAATGCTTTATGTGATAGAAGAAAAAATTGTATTTTTGAGTTACAGGACCCTGTAACTGATTAGTAGAGCAGTCAAAAACATGGCCGACCCTCAATGTTTTTTTCTGAAGCACGCTGAGTACGTGCCACGCCTCCTTAAGGGAGCTGCTATACAAAAATACGAAACGAAATTTTAAATTGGACACCTAGAAAATGATTTTTTTTATATTTGTGGTGGACATTTTTTTTCTCATGCCAAAGGCTCTCTTGAATGGCCGATGATGGCACAATATCGATTTCAAAATCGACCCATCCCAATGATCTTTTTTGATTCTTTTATTGACCTTTGTTTTAGGCAAATACGTACAATGCACGTCGTGCATTAAAACAACTAAATAACAGGTGGGCCAAAAGAAGTCATCCGAAGTAGTTTGACTTTCATAATATCGCTTGTGGCTCGAGTAATGTATGCCGTTGCTCCGTCCTTTGGAACCATATGTCCTCCAGGCATAATTCATTCAGTTGCGCAGAAAAACTTCGGTTAATATGGCCCTATATCGCGTTGTCGTTGGACCAGCGACGTCCTCGAAAAAATGGCCCGATGGCTCCTCCAGCGTGAACAGCGTACCATGCAGTCACTTTGAGCGGGTGTAATGGCTCCTCGTGCATCATTCGAGTTAGAAGATTTTTCAACTGAATAATTTGAGGACTTTAACGATTTTTAAAGCAAAATTAAATGAGATATTTTATGTTCATCTGGTAGAAATGCATAGAAAACCCCCCGAGATGCACAACTTTTTTCTACTGTATTTTTCAAGTACAGAATTTTGCAACTGGTAATTTTAAGTACTTTTTTGTTGAGCTGAATGAATTTTTTTCCTTATGCGTCATTTCCTTGCATTTTTTCGTTTCTTGAGAATTGGGAAAACTAAAATATCTAAGAACCTTTGATAAAATTGGAGCTCTTTTTATGAAAATGTCGAAAGAACGTAAAGAGCGAAGAAGACTTAGAAACTCTTAATATTTTTGGAGAAACTTAAATTTTTCTAGATATGCAGATAACAATTTCCAGCTGCCTATAAATATGTATTTAGATCTCAGAATATGTGAATACAAGTAAATCGAAAATTTATAATAAATATACATACATATGCCTGTAATCATAACATATGCACTGAAAAAATACATACAATCAGTTAATTTTACTTCTTTTTAATTGGAGAAAGTTTAACAATTTTATGCATTTTCCGCATTGTCAATGCATTAATATTGGTGATTCGCAAACTAAAGCAGAATGTTCACCAAACATTTCTGGGGGGGGGATTTTGCAGAAAAACATTGAATTTTAGGGGGTTTTAAAATTTTTCTAGGGGGAAGAAATACATTGACCTGGGAACACTGGTATGGTCCTTTATAGGTTCTGAAACGTTCTGCGCGGTTAACAACAAAAACTAATCTATATTAATTTCTTTTACTTTCAGATTTCTACACTTAAAGAATAAACTGCTTTGTGCAATACCGTTAACCGAACTGGTAAGTTTCTACATTTTCTAATAAATACAATTTTTTTTTCGAATGTTCTTAAAATGTTTTACACGAAAGATGTCCCTGTAAGATGGCACTTCTACGTTTAGTGATCAACAGAGTTTTTCGAATATTCTATGTAGATTCTCATTTTCATGTCGAGGTAATCCTGTAATACGGATATCAGCTGCTACAGCCGAGTTATCGTGAGAAAGAACTTTAAGTTTGAGGCTCTGGATGTCGGTTTTTAACTTAGTAATATCATTGCAATTTTTTTTCAGCTACCGTAATTCTGTTTTCTAGCTGATGTATTTCTGTCATCACGTCATCTCTAATTTCAGTTTTAAGGTGATTGAATGAACCATTTCAATGGTTCATTTTCGTGAAAACTGATTTACAGAATACGCCTGTATACCCGTTAAGTATTCGAATACGACTAGCAAACGATGAGATTTTTTTCAACAAGAATTATAATTACATATTTTATACGAAATGGTCTCGACTATTCTCAAGTGTCGAGACCTTGATTTTCAGAACTAAGTTGTTCTTTTTTTTATATTGACAATGTTCCTTCTTGTTTGGGTTCTGTAGCAGTGTGTTTTGTTGATTTCAATTTGCTATTATTGGATTTAAGCTGTTCTTTCTTTGGTTATAGCTGTTTCTTTTACTTATAACCTTTTTATTCTCTCGTAGTAAAAAAAGTTAATGAATAGATCTAGTGTGTTATTTTGCCCTAAACAGTGATGTTCTTTTCTTAAAATATGTATGTATATCAAAGTTTTCAATTCCATGCTGCCATTTAAACTGAATTAAAATGCCCTTGATTTGAAATCAAAGGCTGATAAAAAAATAGAAACTCATAAGATGTTTATAAAAATATAAAACTCAACAATCATCACAAGAGCACCTTTTTCTTTGATGCACAAAGAAATAATAATAATCGAACACATATAAATATGTACATATGTATGCATACATACATATAGTATGTGTATGAAAAAAAAAACTGCGACAGGTGTGATGCAAGATGAGATGACCCTTGAAAAAATAAAGCATTTATAAATGTTTTTTATATCATTTGTTATTTTTGAAGTTTTTTTTATTTTCCTTTTTGTACCCGACAGCCAATTCGTGTCCTTTCGTCTCTTTAAGGATCGTATTTTGTTAAAGATTGAGAGTCTAAAACAATATTGCATAAATAACCACAAGCAGATTAGTTCTTGTTTTTTTTTTCGAAAGAAAAGTAGAAAAATTACTTGGTTCGTTAGTTGGCCGGCCGGCCGAACGCTGAGTTATGAGTGCATGCGTCCAACGTCAAGGATGGCTGAAGTTTCAGTGCGGGTTATTTTTTTTGTTTGTTTTGTTTACTTAAACTGTGTGGTGCAAAATTAATTTCTTGGCAATGTAGCAGTGTTAGTAGTGTATAAAAGCGGCAACAGATGACACGAGCCAAGCCACAAGCTTTAATGCCTGTTCTGCTGCTCGTCTACTTTTATACAACCAGACTATTTACTTGCACTGTCAATCCATCCAACCATACAAACAACCAACGTACTCGTAAAATGCATGTCATTGATGTAGTAAGCAGATTGTGTTTAGTGCACAGTTCGGACTGAATTTGAAGCGCAAACGGTAGGCAGCAAGCACATGCCCAGGATTTTATATTGTTTTGCTTTTGTTACTAGTGGTGGTATTGCAAATTAAAAAAAAAAAAAAGAGAAGGAAATGTGAATGGGTGCATTTAATTAATGTGCTTAAAGATTTCTTAGTATTACTTTCAGAAAAAGTATTTCAAAATTGTTTAAATTGAATTTTGTTTGCAATACATCCAGTCCTCGGGTATTGGGTTAGAAATCCTTAAATACGCAGAAAAAATAAGTAATTCATTCCAAAACAATATAAGGTGCATCAAATGAATTTTTATTCAATTTTAGGTCCTACAACGAAATTCTTAAATTCAGTTACAAATTTATTGAAAAGTAAATTCAATGTTGTAACATCAAACAATAATTTAGTAGATACAATAAAAGTTTTTGTTGAAACGAAAAATATTTTCAAGCAAATAGTTGACTGAATATATTTTTATGGTAATTTCTCTATATGGGTATTTCCATGAAATGGTCCACCGTTAGTTAAAAAATCAAAACGCTCGCACAATTTTTTTAAGCACAGAAAATTGAAAAAAAAACTATTGACATTTTATTATTTAAAAAAAAATTTTAACTTATAATAATTTTAAATGATGGTAAAAACTTCTGAAAATATATGTTAAATTACAAAAATATGTATGAAGGTAAAAATGTCACGTGCGTAATGTAACGTGCGTAATCAAAAATTGTTTTTTTTCTTAGCCAACCCATGCACACTTGTTTTTGAACAAACCATGATTATAAAGGACCATTAATAACCTTTATAAAAACATTTTTTCCGAAATAAAAATCTTCTACAATTCGCCTACTTTTGCAATATTTCATGCTGCTTTAAAAGGCACTTACGTTTTTTGTCACGTGCGTAAGTCAACTTTGATCGCATGGAACTTGGGTACCCAGTGCTCAATTTTCCAATATATGTATATACTTTTTGGAAGGAACTCATCACATTAAATGTAACAATGGCAAAATTCCATTCAAAAATTCCAACCCATTTATATTTTTATAATATTCAAAACAATTAAACGTGTACAAATGTCACGTGCGTAACCATGGAAACACCCATATCGATGTGGTGAATATTAAAAACTGATTGTCGCAATATCTCTGGTATGGAAAATTAAGTACTTTTCACTTCTTTTTTTCATCTTAAAAATAAAGCAGAACACCGACAGATTTGTTTAGTAAAAAAAAAAACACGATTATTTTAAACGTCTTTTTGGGAGCACTTAGACTATACAATACAAGTCTTTATTAATAAATTTAATAAGATATATCACACGAAGTAATATAAAATCTTCATTGAAATTTGCTTCTTTCTGCTGCGGTACCCCTTAGCCTAAAAACATTGCATAAACAAAATCTTAGAGACTCCATTAGAAAGTTTTGGCTCTTGCAGTTCACTAAAACTTATTTGTTCTTTTTATCTAAATAAATACTTAATTGTTTTTTTTTAACAAAAGGTTTGTTTGCAAAAAAAAAAAGTTTCAGTTTTCCATCACTGGCATGACAATCAGAATGCGTGCTTCTTCTATTGACAATAGAACCCCGTAAAGATGTGCTACAGCTTAAGTAAGAGCAGAATATAAAAGCAAAAGCAACAACAACAACAACAACAAAAACTCCTTATGAGTTTGAGTCGTTTGAGCCAAAATCCTTGGACAGCTTTTAGTTGAAACACTATTGTGTTTTTCTCGGTTTGTCAAACGAATAACTGTTTGCTGATAAATTTATTGAATATTATGTTTTAGAGCCATTTGAAATCTAAAGGTTTGTTGAACCTGCAGCTAAAAGATGTCAAAGACCTATAAGTTTAAAGATAGGGGCTTCAAATGCTAAGAACCCTTCTTTAGTTTGAGTTGAGAACAGAACAGAACAGAACAGAACTGATAGCGAACATTTTAATACTTTGTTGTTTGCTTGCTGTTGACTTATTTCAATTACCGTTGCTTGAGTTATAAGTTCAAAAACCTTACGCAATATTGGTAAAAAAGTTTGTTGATCAACATTTGATAAAAAGAAATAAAAACAAATGCTAAAGGATATTTATAGCTTCAGAGAAAACGAACTGGCTAAGGGATCTCAATTTCGTGATGGTGATCTTAGAAGTTTATTCAACTTTTTAATAGATATAAAATGCTACAATTTATGTTTGCAAAAAAAAAATGCTTAAAACAAATTTATGTATTTCATAAAATTAAGAGAAAACTTGAAGAAAAAGAATTTTAATGACAGAAAAAGTCACGGTTAAAAAGTTCATTCAACCGCAATTTAGGATAAGTGTTGCAGTTGATGGCCTTCCATCAAATTTGGGCTGGCATTAGTAGTTTAAAAGCCATGATTTTTGGCAACATAGGAGTTGATGGCAGCATAGAAACGATGTGCCAAATGCTCTATATTCCTTTAAGAAACACACTAGACGACTAGCCAACAGATTCGATTTGATTTTAAGGTTTTCGGCGTTTATTTTTATTTTTCATTTATTCTTATGTCCAAAAAATCAGCGGCAGATAATCTGTCTTTTCATTTTAAAATGTGTTTAAACTAGAAATTCTGTTAATCGAGGAAAATTGTGCGTTTAAACTTCAATTAGAAATACATACACTGCAAATACAGGTGCTAGTTAACTTTTTCGGCATTGTTGCCAACCATTATTTAGAAAAGCATTCAAGCTTAAATTGAATTTAAATAAAATACAAGTTTTGCTAAACCTGAATTTTAAGTCCCAACGATATTTTGGGCATTATTATGTCCTATTTTCGTTTTATATTTGGTATGCGAATATTTATTATGCGAATACTGTAAAGTCTTTCGTTAACTCTGACTGGATTCGAATCACAAATCTCACTTTAATGGAACAGTCACCATGCCCAGCCAATCATAACAATAATTATAATAAATATAAGAGCAAGCAGTTTAACTGAAGAGTTGATTTTACCATTATCATGGACTTTCGATATATTACCAAACTCGAATTAACAATAAATTTGACTTCCGCCACTACCGAAATGTGGTGAAGAATTCTTTACAAAAAGTGTGAATTCCCAAATTCGATCAAAATATTGTAAGCAATTCCTAACAATAAGTTTGACTTCCGACACTATCAAAATATCGTAAATAATTCATAACAAGTTTGACTGCCGATATTTTATCGAAGTATGTATCTTTTTATAGAAGCCCTTATTAAAAAACTGACTTCAGAGTAAGTCGGAACTATTGGTTTGATGGATAGATTTAGTTTTCATTGGACTCTGTAGAAGCTGTCAACATGAAGGCAAGGAGGGCACTAAATTGTCCAATTTGATTTTTTCAAAGAAATTGTTCCACATTGAAAACACGGCGTTCTCGAAACTTTTTCTTTTACGACTTAGGCTCTTGTCGCGTGTGTATAACATATCGCATAACTCCAGAGTTCTTTCCTTCTTCTGTAAAGTAACAGAAACAAAACGAGATAAACGCTTTCGAAAAGACAACGTGCTATAGGGCCAAGTTAATCAAGTTTTTTCTGCCGCAATTGAACGAATTAAGTCTGGAGCACATGTGGTTTCAACAGGACGGAGCAACGGCATGCCTTGCGCTATCCACAACCGATATTTAGGAAGTCAAACAACATCGGATGACTTCTTTTGGCTACATACATATTTACGTAAAAAAAAATTACAAATATGTGCATTGTCATGCTCAAAAATGGCGACCGAATAGAATTAAAATATTTTCAGACTTTTCGTTTCAAATGCCACAAAAAAAAAAAAATAGATCAAATCATCTTTTAGTTGATAAAATCCTTTGCTTAAATGACTTCTGCAGCCTTGCTTTCAGTTCTTATAAAAAGAAAATACACAAATCTCTCGATCAACAATGTATTAGAGGTCTTTAACCGCTTCCAATAAAATTAACCCTCTTCTACTCTGGCTTAAAAAAAAAACCGACAACACCTGAGCCCACATAATTTGTCAAATAACTAGAATTAACAGACTTTTTTAACACTAAAGCAACAAAAAGTGCGCCTTCTATTAACGGTAGACTGCGGAAGTATCTCAAATGCCCCTATAGAAAAAGGCTGAAAAAAGTGTACGAGACTTTTGAATTTAAGGTGCAGAACAATATTAGAAGTAAGGGGAAGATTAAAAATTTAATAGTTTCTTAGATGAAAAAAAAAATAATAAAGACAAACCAAAAGTGTGTTCAAAGGGTATTTCATAAACAGAAGTTTGTTGAAAATTTACAAAGGGTTTGCTGCGCACCTCTATGATTTGAAACTTACTGGACGTTGACTCCTCCTAACTATTTTTTTATGTCAAAATATTCCAATTTTACTTTTGCTTTTCAATATATTAAAAAAAAAAAGAAAATTTGAAAACAGCTCAAAAAATTCCACACGAGACTAAATTATAGAACTTGATTTCTTAAAAAAAGTTACACTGAGCATCGGCGCCGTGTGGAGTGCATTACATGCGTGAGTGTTATTATTGCTACTATAAAAGCTCTGATGAGATCATTTATTCGTACTCGATTGTTCCGTGAACGGCACGACTCGTTATAGAGAGAATGCGATCTATGGCTCTGCCGTGGATCTCTCCACAATCTATTTTCCGACAGGTCTATTCTCATTCTCTGGACGAAACCTTTTTGTTTTCTATAATTCATTATTAATGCAAGCCTGGAGGTCCGAGTTCGAATCCTAGCTGGGCTAAACATAAAAAAAATTAGCATGTTTTTTTAGCATTTAAGAGCTGTTGAATGACTAAAATTAGCACGAAAAAAGTTTGATTGAAAATCATGCTAAATTTGTATAGAAATAATAACCTAACTCAATATAAACTATCTATACAAATTGCTCGTTGTTCCACTTAGTCTAATTGCTACGATGGCTCATTGGGTGGGTACCTGCTCAACATATTTTTCTACAGGTCTCTTCTATAGAGTATCATTCTCTAAACGAAATATTTTTGCCAAACGACAGATTTTTCTGTTAGCAATTTTATCGGGCTTTCTAGTTCGATTTTTACTTCCTCAAAATTGAGAAAGAATTTTTGTGATAAAATTTGTTTTCCTAAAATGTGATAAAAAATCTTTTGGGAAAATAATTTATTTCTAATCTTACGTTTATAACAGTTTCTAAGTGATAAACCCTGTTCAATGTTCTTTTAAATATCACAATTTGTATGCAACAGCCAAAGTTGGTGGTTTTCCCCTTATCTATTTCTTCCTTTTTAAATGAAAACTTAAAATAAAAATTATCCTGGCATTCCACCAAAACTATTTCAAAAGTCAACGTTTTGTGCGCATGTGCTCGTTTTTCATAAAGAATCTACAAAATTGATAATTGAAAAGAGAGAAAGCGTGAGATAGAGAGAGAGAGAGAGAGAGAGAGAGGGGAGGAAAAATGAAACTGGCGGTATACTGAATATGCAGGTGATTTTTTAAGTGTCTGTGACTTAAGCTATTAATAAAAATTGAAATAGTTTCCAATGAATTAAAATAAACAAAACAACATCAAAATTTCAGCAACAACAATGACTTAAACAGCCACACGAACAACAACCCCATGTAGATCAGTTCATCAACACTAACCAGGCATTTTCAAATAAATTCAGTTAAAAGACATGCTCAGAATTTTCAATAATAAATGCAGGGATATTGAAAAAAATGATGTCTTAGGTCAGGAATTGAGCCTCTTTTTGTTGCATATGTATGTGTTATTGTTGTCGTTGTAATTTTTTTTTCCAATTTTGTTTTTGTGGTGCTTGATTAAAGTCGAAATAAACAGGCGCACCTTTTACATCACATGCATGCATGTTTGTAAGAGTGTGTGTGTGTGTGTGTGTGTGTACACAAGCGATGCAAAATCATCAACATCAACAACATCATCGGCATCATCGTCATCATCATTATCATCACCAGCCTCAACAACAGAGGCAGCGCTTTGCAGGGCATTGTCATAAAGTTGAGCAGTGTGTTGTTGGTACATACTCGTGTGGACGCAAATGTAATAAAAACTACAAGCAAACCTCATGCACACAGATAGACAGGCAGACAGACAGACGGTCAACCAGGTTGGCTGGCAATCAGTCCTTTAAGCAGGTGAACTGCTTTAAATAAAGGGTGTTAGAAAATTATGTGTATTTCGACCAAGAGTAGCGCAGGAATAATAATTTTCATTATTAAAAAAAGATAAATAAAATAAAAAATATGGAGAACGAAAATATAAGAGAAGCATTCATTAAAGGCCATGATACACTATCCTATTGAGTCGTACGATATGTTAAAAATGACATGTGTGTCCAAAATGTGTGATAGTCTGGCCTAAAAGTGTATGTGTGTGAAAGACTTTTTGACAAGTCTGTCCGATTTGTTAATCTTTTGAAATTTTTCAAAAACTATCTTTTTCTATGCGATCAGAGTTGCCTTTTTGAAGTTGTTTACAAAAGTATAATAGTGTGGCCGGTTTGATGCGACTTTTTAGAGTAGGACAGAATTCTATCAGATTTAGTTAGCAATTTTCAGTGCATGAATCGTACGATTGAGTAGGATAGTGTAACACGGCCTTAAGCGCTTCAAAACTAACTGACAATGAATCTAATGTATTTCAATACATATGCATATATTTTCATTAAAAATGTTAGTTGTACAAACATCTTTTTCTATGTATGTAAATATTGATTAAAATTAATGCACCATTGTGGCAACATCTGGGATGGGGTTACGAGCAGTTGAGCCTGGACTATCACCATCTCCAGGAGGTGGAGGCGAATCATCATCTGTACTTGATATTTATGACTGCGGCACCTATTTCCTTAGCCATATTTAAATAAAATGTGTGCTTTCCGTCAAGTATTCTAAATGCCTGATTACGTCCTACAATAGCAACAGATATATTCCCGAGCTCTTCGTTCGGAAGAAAGTCCCGAATTGCTTGTATACCGTCAACTATTTGTTGGTTTTAACATATGTTGTTGTAGCAGCCAGGCAACTACATAGCATGTAAAGATTTCAGTTCTCTACCTTTTACCGTTTCGGAGAATAGGAGCTGTGACTGACGGATGGTCGAAGGGACAACGAGGTCTCAGTAAGAGGGTTCCGTTTTCACTCTATGAGTATTGAACGCTAAAAATGATGCAGTTCGCTAACTGTAGTTTTTGTTTACATATGTCCATTGACATGAAAAATTATTTCTAATCTTACGTTTATAATAAGTTCTAAGTGGCTTAACCTGCTCTATTTTACATATCTATTAACTCAATGGGTTTATTTGCTTTACATCATCCCATAACTGATAAATACTTTTCCATGTCACTGAACTTGGCTGAGTTTCCAGATCTACCCTCAAAGAAATTCATCTACATACATTCATTGAATACAGTCCACGCTAAACCTTGCTTTAGCACAGATTGCGTAGACATTTTTTATTCCCTTAAAATAACAGGTGGGGCAAAAGAAACTAGCCTATTGGAAGTTACTCTTATTTTTTCAAATGGCGGCCAATGTCAAATCTGTTTTTAAATTTGTGAACTAAACAGCTGTACAAGTAAACAAGCCATGAAGCGATACACTCCCCAAGAATAATCGTGTCCATGACGAAGTGGACGATTTTTCGGCCAAAATCATAATGAGCGATGAGGTTCATTTCCACCTCAGCGGGTATGTGAACAAGCAAAACTATCGCTGCTGGGGCACCAAAAATCCACGAGTGATGTTCGAGGAGCCTTTACTGCCGCAATTGAACATGTGGTTACAACAGGACGGACAGAGCAACGGCCCACACTGCGCGAGCCATAACTAATATTCCGAAAGCCAAACAACATCATATGACTTCTTTTGGACCACCTCTTACCAATTGATGCCATTATATGTATGTGTAACATATATGTATATATAATGTCCATCACACGGCTTCTCTGGGTGGAACGCATCCGTCATGCTCAATTTTCCATGACTCTGACTCATAAATCAGGATGAATTTGACAGATGACATGTGTGTGGGTCGTATTCGCGCACAACTGCAAGTTCGGAAAAGCCTTCTAGTGAGATGACCGTGCCCTCCAAATTGTTTGTACAGAATATGCAAAGTGGCATGAGCCTTGCGAAAGCTACAAGCCACTGGTGCACCTTTCATCCAACTCAGACTAAAAGAAGTTGGCAGTCATCGACCTGTGCTCATCTTTGCGAGTGAAGATCCACACCAAATATGTTTCAGAATACATGGCCGACCTCGAAGAAGTAAGGCCCATTGAAGCCGCCATTAAGTGCAGCGCACCACAGTCGCTCTTTGTGGATGCATTGGCTTTTTAAAATAATCACTCGTGGACTATCATTTGACCATACGCTCCAATTCTGCTTGTTAACGAATCCACTTGGCTGAAATTGTGCTGACCGAAAATTGGATAGCTCATAATGCGCTGCTCAATTGTGTACCTCTCCAATATTGAGTTGGTCAAACACGGAAACAAAGACAAGTCAAATTAAGTTGAGCAAACAAACTTAAGGCATGACTCACAATTCCCATCCTTATATGTACTCGTATGCATGTTCAATTGCACGCCCTTCAGAAATATAAATAACTCATAGTAGCATCACACTCTTTATTAATACTCAATTAGTCTTAAAATATTATTTCAAGTGCCGCTTTAAATGAATGACGATGATAGTAAACAAGTTTATAATGATAATGATCGTAGTGAAAATAACGAAAAGGATGCTGCTTGTGAACTTCTAGACGAATAAAAACAACACGATTATTGCATCGTTTTTAAAGGCACCTGTAAAAATGTAATCGGGTGCTGTAATAATGTTGAGCCTTCAACTCAATACAAACAGCGATTTTATATCCTTTTTGTTACTATTGCTCCGCAGGGTTTTGTTGTTGAGGCATCCCTTAGCAACCAAACAAAACTGCTCTTAAAGGAGCAGTAAGACTAAGGAAAGAAACAGCACAGCGAAGAGATTTCTTATTAACGAGAAGAACCCTGCTGCAATCTTGGCTAGTAGAAGAAGAAGAAGAGAAAAAAAATGTTAAAATAAGCACCTGCTATTAAATTCTGTTTTTTCATCAATTTTTTCATGAGTGTCTGTGTTTTGAATGTGTGTCTTATGTGTGTGTGTCTGAATCCTTTGAACAGGTCCACATTAAAAAACGAAACACAACGAAAAAAAAGTTAAAGAAAACGTCAGCAGGCTTCCTTTAAACGTTTTTCAGCTCAGAAAATCCTACTAACTGCATATTTTTTACGTTGAGCCTTAAGCTTGACCCTTTAAATAAAGTCGCTCAAAGTATCAGTAATACAAAAACTGCAGCCGGTTTCATTAACTTGAGGTATTCGTTCTTTGCCAGCATTAAAAAAAAAAATCCTCCAAAGACGTTTAATAAAACACATGCTACAATTTTTCAGTTTATATAGCGGCTTTTGTAATGAAAATTACAGCAGCTTGCTGTTTTATTTTTAGTTTTATTTTTGGGCTTAAGTGTGCTCTTCGTTTGTTTACTTATTTGCTTGTGTGTGTGTAGATGATTAACTGGTATTGGAACGTCAAATGATCCACATGTGTACATACGTACACTTAAGTATTAAAGGCTCACCTACATAATGACGAACAGTTGCATATAAAGGAAACACATTTGCTTTCCAACAAAAAACAAATCAAAGTTTTTGTACAAACTCTGTCTGGAAGTTGAAATTCAAATTTGAATTCATTCAGGTTTGCTTTTTATTTCACTGTTCAAAAGAAAAATATACATATGCATCGATAGATTTTTTTTCAGGAACCTCGTTTTTGGCACAAGCCCTTTTAAGTGTATACATACACAAAGTCAAATTAGAACCATCAATCATTGTGATGGCAAAAGCTAAAATTTGTTTTATGATTGGTGCATTCAAGTTATCGGGGTAATTTTTAAATCATTCGATCAAACGAATACAATTTAAAAAAAATAAATTGAGTATTTCGAAACTTTCGAGGCTTTCGAAATATTCATCTGTCTATTCTTTTTTGTTTGTTTATTTTTTATGGCAATTAAGTGTATAAGTAGAAAGTCAAATCGCGTGAGATTTAGTAGCCGTATGGCTTAAGCGGCAGTGCTAAAATAATGAAACTTAGCACATCAAAAGTTCATAGTGGGGCTGATTAGAGGTGTTGCGACCTCGAAACAGACCTACACAGAGTCAAAACTACCTAATCGAATTAATAAGATTTTCTCTATGAAACGTTTTTGGGCTGAAGGGAACCGCAACAGAAAGAAAAGAGGGGACTTTTCCATGGGGACTCTCTATTTTTTTTATGTCGTACATGCTAACAACTTTATCAATCAAAAAGAAAACTTCCCAGCAAGTAACGGTCATATGATGCATCATATTATGCGCATTGCTGATGGGTTCATACATCATAGTTTCTATCATTTTCTTAAGCGCAAAATGAAAACGCTCGTATACGTGTGATTTCTTTTTTAAGCCAGCGTTAAAACCTGAGCAAAGTGATGATTCGAAATCGTTTTTTTTTCAAAATGCCCACAAAATTACATACAATGCAATTTATTTCCTTATTATTAAATAAAAAAAGTTTTTCGAAAAATTTCAAAAAACAAGGCAAAGAGAATAGAATAAACTATTTTAGAGATACATTTAGATTTAAAGTTAATAGAAAAACAGTAGTCAGTAGCA
Organism: Sturmia bella; assembly: GCA_963662145.1. Taxonomy (NCBI): domain Eukaryota; kingdom Metazoa; phylum Arthropoda; class Insecta; order Diptera; family Tachinidae; genus Sturmia; species Sturmia bella. The sequence continues at coordinate 64,542,104 of OY759169.1, read as the reverse complement.
ATTTTGACAATAGAAAACTAAATCATATGAAAAAAAAACTTCCGCAGCAGCATTTTTTTTTTCAAAAAGAAAAAAAGGACAAATAAACCTATAAAAATATTATTGCATAAACGTAGTTCCAACTGAAATTACCAAGCTAATACGGGAAAATCAAAATATTAAAAAAATCATTGTAATGGCAACGCTGAAAGCTATAAAATTGCTTTGCATGTGTTGTAATTAAGTTGCTAATGTGTTAGTTTCCGTCAGCTGATTCTTGCAGGGTAATTTCTTGTAGGGTTGTTATTCATATACTTTTACTCAGTTCTCGCACAAAAAAAGTCCATAGAGAAAAACTTATTGATTCTATTAGGGCTTCTTGTAAATTTTATGCAATATGGATTTGTTATCGATTTCGTTATTGTTTCATCAGCGTCCTAATGCTCATCACATGGGACATCATGTACTATATTTGCTTAAACTTTTCTGAGTGTCCTGGTGGCCGAACTAGTTGAGTGACCGACTAACAATAACAAAGTTGTGCAGAAGCAGCTTTTTAAAAAAACTAATAAGAATACCTAATACAATTATTGTATTATATTATTCTTGACTTTTTCAATAAGAATTTCCTTATAAAAATGTTAAGACTTCCTACTTGAAAAATCTTTCTCAATTCTGAGGACGAAAAATCGAACTGAAGTCCGACAATAGACAATAGAAAAACCATACAGATATTTTATTAGATTTGCTCTAATAGATGTTTATTAGGCACTGCTTACTTGTCCAATTGTGTCATGTGCAGGTTTTGTCAAGACAGGAATGGCCAGTGTAAACCACGCACAACGAGGGCGGGCTTACACAACTGGGCAATTAGTAAAATTAATTGCCAACAGTGGCAAAAAGTTGTATGCCAAAAAAGATGGAGTGGTGGGAAATTTTGTTGTTGGGTTTTGAGTAGAGATGGCGTTGAAGAGTGATAGATAAAAAAAAAGAGAAGAATTAAGATTGATCTTGGCGGTGAAGGTGGCGCGTTTTTTTTAGTGGTGACTAAAAATATATATATTTTTGAAAAGCTGAATATTAAAATTTTTAATCACGCCATAAAGAAAAGAAAAAAGGAAAGATAAAAACAAAAAGAACCAAAAAAAAAACATTTGAGACTTCTGTAATTATTCACACAAAGTCAGTGATACCAAAAAAAAAAATTAACAGGAGAGATTACAGCGTGAAAAATTGGGGAGGAAGAAATAAATAAATTAAGAACTGTGGTAGTGACACAGGCCCCTTCTCCCTTAACCATTGACACAATTTTAAGCAAACAAGTGTCCCAACAACATCATAGCAAACAAAAAAAGGATTTGTCCAGCAAAGGAAATCCACAAGCCACAGTGCGCCAAAGGCTCAGCGCGGGAAAGAAGCCGGCAGTAACAGGCAACACGTTAAATTTTCTTAAATTTTTTATTTTACCTATTTTTATTATCCACTTTTATCTAATTTATTTTTATTTATTCCTTTTGTTTAACAAAATCTGTTTTTTAATTAATTTTTTTTGCACACATGTAGTGTACATTTACGCACAAAATTCGATTATTTTTTTTATTTTTTTCTTTTGTTCCTTTACAAATTTTTAATTTTAATTCCAAAATTTTTCTTGCTTTGCATTTTGTTTATTTTATTTGTTTTATTGTGCAAACAATTTTCTTTTGAAGTTTCCCCTGGCAAGAAAAAAGGGGGTACTCCGCTCAGGCGAACCCGTAATTGAGACCGCGAGTGGCACCCGATTAAAGGTGCTAAGTACAAGATCTGAATAGGTGAGCTCACGCTAGGCAAGGTCTAGGTAGTGTTTGGTTGGAGGGCCCAGAAATTGGAGGCCATAGTAGGGTTGCCCGATTTGGATTGTCCTTTTTTTTGGTGCAGTTTTTTGAAGCACTTAGAAGAAAGTTGTTTTTTTTATTCTTTTCTTTTTATTTTAATAAAATTGTAACAACATGAAATATTAGAAACGGACACTAGTTTCACTTCATAATGGAATAATTTAATTAAAATATGGGACGGTGAGTAAGGGGCGGGGGTAACGTCGATCTAAGGGAGGGTTTCTACAAATTATTAGCGACACAGAAACCCTAATTGTATTTTAGAGGGAGGGAAGTCGCAGCCGGCTTACCAACAGCCGGCACAGTTTGTGTGGCGGGGTAAATTTCGGAGATTCGGGGGCAACAGCGGTGGGATTCTTCAGCCTTGTGTTTTTTTTTTCTTTTTTATTTCAGATTTCACTTTCGGGCCTCACAATTCCATAAACTTTTTGTTCGGGTTATTTTTTTTTAAAAAAGGCTGGTGTGTAAGATAATTTTTTTTTGTAGTAATACTAGCCAGACTGGTCGGCAAGAACTCTGCCCACCCGACGAGCCGCAGCCGGAGCAACAGCAGCCACGCCAGCGACGCCGACAGTCTGGCAACACCATCACTTGTTGTGTTTTAACTAACGACTTTAACTACTACCACTACAATTGCGCAATTCTTCTTGCTAACAAATCCACTGAGCAAAAAGAAATGATTTTCTTTATGAAGTCATTTCTCCCATTTTCGTAACAGCTGCTGGTTCATGGCGGAATGTGGCAAACACTTGAAACAAAGAAATGTCAAGATTAAACCAGAAATTGGTCAAAATTAAAAGTAGTGCAATAAAAGCCATAGCTTGCTTTTAAGGTCCCTCAGAAGTAATGCGCGCTCGCATCATTCGGAATATGGGACCCTATGCAGCATTGGTATGGGTTCCAGTATATAACTCGCTAAATCTTTATTTCGCTGGTTCAGCTTTTAAGACTTTTTAAGAGTGAAATAACTCTAAAGCGCGTATTCTACCAACAGTCTCAATTTTGATTTCCTGCCGTAGACTCTGGGTTTGCGGCAGGCAAGTAAAAAAAAGCTTTGCAATTTTATATTTGCTTAAAAAAAGCAAGCATAACTCATTACATGTATTTATTCTAATCTAACTGGCATAACAATCCCCTTTTGTTGTGATTTTTTTATGGTTCGACAACTTCAATACAATTACACAACCAAAATATTTCCCTTTGTCGTCGGCAATTCTAATTCACTGCGTTTAATACGCAGTCAAACAAATAGAACACATTTTATTGTTTATCCCTAAAATCTTTAACACAAATATGTAATTTTGCACCTAGAATTTGTTTTCAAAATGGTTTTGTAGGTACGAAAAAACAAATAGATAAATAATAACAATGCGTGTTTAAAAGTGTTATCATGTTCAACAATAGATATTGCAAAAAAGGACACAAGATCCCAAAAGAACTGGTCCTCTACATGCATGTGTGTATGGATTTTTCAAATGAAAGTATAAAAATTAAAGATTTTTACATTGAATGCATGTGGTATGGTATGTATTTATTTCAAAACAGCCCAGAGAAAAAAAAACAACAACAAAATGTTAAAAAAAATACAAGAGGATTTTTTTCTTTCCTATTGATCACTTTTTATTTTTTGGCTGCTGTTATTACCACTGCACCTGTCACACACTCCTCTTAATACGTTAAGAAAAAAAATAAAGAAACACGAAAAATACGATTGAATAATGTTGGCAACTTACATATGTGTACATACATACATACATATGTACATATATATGTATGTATGTCCATACTTGTGGAGTCTTTGGTTTACTAAGGGTGCTGTTATTGTGTTTTTAATGATTTTTATACATACATATGTAGTTTCCTTATGTTGACCCAATTTTAGTGCTGCTTTGGTTTCGTGGATGTTACTTTTCTTCAGTTGATCTTGACTTTTTGTCTGGATTTAACGATTAAACCAGTGTGACCAGCTATCTCATAGCAGCAGGTAGCAGCTGAATTGGCTTTGAAAAACTGGCAATTTTGGATTAAGTAGTTGAGGTTTAAACATTCTTTTAAACTTTTTCGAGTCTACTGGTGAGTTGATTAGCATCAACCAAATGTCGGCGGCATATAGACGGCTGAAAAAGACAGAAAACATTGTTAGGGTATTTTTTTTTTTTTTTTGAACCCAGCACCCACACCATCTTGAGCTCAGGCTTTTGTTTTAAACTATTGAATAAAAATTTAAAATTGTGGCGTTTGCTATTATCGGTGATCCAAAATAGGTTGTCAATTTGCGACCTATAACTGGTGAAAAAGGATACAAATTTCGAAACTGTTCAAATTTGATTCGTTAAAAGTTGTGATAGATACGAATTTAATAAGGAAATTATTCTGTGAATTTAATTGATTGCCATTGCCGTCAAGCATACTTGAACTTTTATTGGATTTCACCATGTAAAGTTTTGTGTATTATTTGTACACAAGCTCTATAATGTAAAATTTGTTTTATCAGTAAATGGTTGTCATGCGATGGTTGTCATCTTGATGTCCATTCACTGTACAAAAGAAATGATAACTGTTAAAGCGAAAATATTATGGTTAAATAATACACAATTTGGGTGCAAAAATGTAAAATGGCCACACTGATTCCAACATTTGTTACCTCTCACAGGTTATTTGCTTTTTTCTCTTATTGTTTTAAATGCCTCACATCGAGTCTTTGTTGCATTAGATTGAGCAATTTTTCTCCTTCGTTTACTTACTCTTTTGGCTGTTATTCTTTTGGACGACGAGTAAGGACATCCTTTTGAGATAGTGACAAATTCTTGTTTTACAATCATTTGTTGTATAATCACTTTAAAAGAATTGTAATAAAGTCTTAACAGATTTTTTTTTCAGCAGGTTTAAAATTTTTAATAAATTGTTTAATGACGACGCGGTCGTTCGCTCGCCCTTAACAATATTCTACCAGAATTTTCTTTCAACGTGATTAGAAAAAAAAGATGTTTTATAATAAATAACGAAAAGAAAAGGAAACAAGAATAGTACTAGACAGTTGTAGGGATCTTAATTAGTAAGTGTAGATGTTTCCCTATTCAGAAACTTTCTATTTAAAAATTATTGAAACGAAAAATCCAGAAACAGAAAATCTTAGCTTTTGGCTGTAAGTTTATATTTAAAGTTTAAACACAAAACATGTATGTATAACAAAAAACGTTGTGCACGTTACCTTTAATCGTATACAAAGATGAAATTTTATCACGTGGTTTGCGAGTTATTCTGATACGCTAATAAACGCTGACCGATCGCTTTGTCGGCACAAAACAAACCCCATCTGCTTAAAAGATTTCACTTAACACAGTGGCTAAAATCCAATAAATTGTGCCATAATTTCATGAGTTATAAAAACCACTTTACATTTATATTAAATGACTTTTAACTGGCCCAAGTTCAACCCTTGGCTAGTCACGTTTTTATCAATGTCAAGCAAGTTTAGTTTGTCGTTCGAAGTTGTGTTGCCTTGCAACAGAAGCTGCTTTGTAGGGCTGTAGATTTACACGTGTCATTAGGGCTGGTTAAAGGCCTGATGATCTCAATGGATTTTGAACTTCTTAGACGAGCCTTAAATCCCAGCATTGTAAGGCAGTAGTAGGCATTGTATAGCTGGAACCTCCTTTTATGCAAAGCTTATGTTATGGAACCAAGACAATGTAGCAAATAAATTGCCAGCCAATCAATTTAACCAACTGTTTGGGGGCGGCGCAGCACGTAGATTTAATGCACCTTCGGGTTAAGCCACATTGACAGGCATTGATAATTCACAAGAAGTCTTTTTTATAATTTATTTATGTTGTTTCTGCACCATTGTGCATTATACCTGTGCAAAAATGAAAGAAGTGCTTAAGTTGGCTTTAACTTTAAATTGTATGTGGAGAAGTACAAAACTTCAACTTGCTGAATAGTTATTTAGAAGATCACAGCAAAAATACTTTCATCTTATTTCTTTTCCTTGTTTGTTATTTTTATTTTCAATATTTCGTTTTCCGTTGGGAAACTTCTTCAGGAATTAATGTTTTTTCTAAAATTTAAAAGGGAAAAGGTCGAAGCAAATAGGATAAAGAAACTTATTTTCAGTAACCAAAAACTTTTTTGAAGGCAAGGTGTAAATTTTTATTAAATTAAATATACGAGTATATACTAGAGTGCGTCGGCTTAGCAATCGATTTTTCGATAACTTTTAGCCTGAGAAAAAAAAAGTTTCATTGCGACATGTCCAAAACATTATTTTCCAGGCATGCAGTTTTATTTTGAACTTTTGTGTTGGAGGTTCCCCTAAAGAGGCGTGGTAAATGTGTTCGAAAAAAATATTGAGGATAAAGAAATTATTGTGGACTTTTCATACATCTGACTCCTCTACGAGCACCGTAGGACTGATTAGGCCCGGGTATTTAAACGTCTCATAAATGCAATTTCCCCCCATCACGCTAACTTGGTCCGGTGTGCCCGTAGAGTAGTCCAACCTATGACCAACTCCCAATAGTTTTTTCTTCCAAATATTTTATTTCGAACACAGCGGGCTCCCATACAAAATTACAAACATTTTTTTTGTCGAACGCCTCGAAAAATATTTTTTTGATTAGTGGTATTGAACTTTTTTTTGGTCATGGCAAAAGCTATCCGAAAATCGATGCCACAATATCGACATATTTTTGTCCATACAAATTAACCCGGCCTAATGTATGCTAATTCGGAAAGAGAGAGGAGGAGGCCAAAGAGGTCATCCGATGTTGTTTGGCTTTCAGCTGGAGGCCCGATGACTCCTCCAGCGTGAACAGCGCATCATGCAGTCACTTTGAGCGGGTGTAATGGCTCCTCGTGCAGCAGGATTTTCGGTGCCCCAGAAGCGATAGTTTTGCTTGTACGTACCCGCTGATTTTGGTCGAAAAATCGTGCACTTCGTCATAGATGCGATTATTCCTCGTTCTTGGGAAGTGTATTGCTTCATGGCTTGTCCACTTATATTCTACAGCTGTTTAGTTTACAAGTGTAAAAACAGATTTGACATTGTCCGCCAATTGCAAAAATAAGACCAACTTCCAATAGGGTGATTTCTTTTGGCCCACCTTGTATATGTCATTGCAGCCAGGAAAGAGATTGGTTAGAAAATAGTTTGTGGATAAAATACCAGTTGGATCGACTATATTTAAACTCAGGCTTCTTTTATTGCTTAGAACAACCCATCGCCTACTTTTGTAATGAGCAATAAATGAATGTGATTTTAGTACCAATTATTGGTAGTAGAATTTAAAAAATTTGTCTTTTTGAATATAAATTGACAAAAATACTTTTTATCGGTTCTTTGGCCATAATTTATAGCAGAAAATCAAAGTTATATGTTTTCTTGACATCGTACTCATAATCGACTAAACTGTTTACATTACCAATTGTTTTCTAAAATACGGTGCACTCGCGATAATATTAACAGCCCAAAATATGAAGATTTTCTCTGCCATTGGCTACTCCAAAATATGAACTTTGTACAAAACATTTATATTTTTTATTATTTTGAAACGCATTTCAATTATATAATATCTACAAAAATTCGCGGATACTCCGAGTTATTAAGATGCAAAAATAAAGAAAATGAGAAAGAATTACAACTAATTAAGACTAAAAAACAAAAAACAAATTTTTAAACAAAATATTCTAACTCCAGACTCTTGAAAAATTTAATCTACTATAGTAATTATTGGCAATATCTAGCATGGGAGCGCCCTTAAGTTTTTAACTTTTTGTTGTTTTTGGTATTTGCTATTATAGAGCTCATGTTAGTCTCTATCTCTTATGGATCGAAAGCTACAGTGACCGAGCTACCATATATCCTCCGAAAATTTTATCTCCCTAGTTCTTACCGTTTGGGCGAATAGGCTCTGTGACGGACGGACGGACAAAGCAGTCTCTGTAATGTTGTTCCGCATATAAATCAAATAATTTATGTATAACTAAAACAAATAAAGCAATATTGGACAACAGCACTACATACTCACCCTTTTAAAGCTGATTTTCCAGCCTCAAAGCATATTTTGCAAAATTTGTATTTGTCTAACACTTTTTTGTTACACTACTATAAAGATTGCCAAAATATCTTCAACACTCAGCACTTCCAAGCGTTGCCATGTTGAGCGTACAGCAGATGCTGATAATACTGTAAATCAATACAGGGACCCATAGATTCAGCATCTGTATTTGAATCCGAAGAGGATTCATTTGTCGTTTTTTTTTAAACCTTTTAAAGGTTTTTGCATATTGTTTAATTTTTTTTTTCTAATTTTACAGCATACCGGCTCAGCCATTAAGCCGAAAAGCGATCGCGGCGGCGCACAAATCTAAGAACTCGTCGATCGGCTTGTAACTCTGGTAGTAATTAAAAGTTTGGTGCTAGCCATTGAAAACTTAGTTGTAAAGCTAGATTTACACCATTGAAATTTTCTTCAAAATTGCTCTTCAAAATGCTTTAAACAGCAAAATTTGTTCAAAATGTATTGATCAAAATTTATTGAACAAAACTTTTGACGATTTTATTGATGCCATGTAAACAAGCATTAAAATCGCATCTGGCAATATTGATAACTATAAATAATTTGACAGCATGTTCATTCTTTTGATTCAATACATAGGTATCAGCTGTGTTTATTTACGAATGTATGTTTGTTGCAGCAAGTGGCAATGTAAATAAATTTCTTGAGGAATAAAATTAATATTAATAAATTAATATGAGTTGGTAAGTATTATCTACATATTTAATAATTATATGTTTGTGCAATAATACATATGTACATACATATGTATATCAATATTTTTAAAAGTGATACCATAAATGATAATTTGCGCAACAATCGCAAGCAACAGAAAAAGTGGACTGGAGATGAATTGAGACTGTTCATCGAAATAGTTGAAGTACGCGAACCAATTTGGAATTTTAAAATTGATGGGTACAGAAACCGAAATGAAAAAGAGAAGTGCTGGTCATAAATTGCTGCTGCAACCAAACATAGCATAGCTATGACTGCAAAGCACAATTTAACGCTGTGCGATCACGCTATAATGTATATTGTTTTTTTTTTTTTATGTTACATTTACACATTTAAAAGTTGTATATGTATATTGTAGGCTTTTTTATAATAATAAATTATTTCACAAAAAAGGCAAATCACCTGATCAAACTCAATATTTTCAATATAAAAAGTTTACCAATAGTGTAAATTAGCTTCAACAAATTTTGATCAAATTTTTATCAAAAGATTTTGAAATATGTATATTGAGAGAATATTTTTATAAAATTTTTGAAACGTGTAAACAGCACATCAAAATAAATTTTCAAAATTTTGATAAAACTTCAAAATACCTTCAATCGTGTAAATCTAGCTTTACACACAAATGTTATGATAGTTGGTGTCATCCCAAAAATGAGTATTTTAGAGATGACACCAGTTCTTTGGTACGGAATATTTGTCAAATTACAACTACAAACCTGCAAGTGCAGGTCGTTTTGTAGTCTTCTTCTCTAAATATTTCCGTTTTCAAATTTAAACTGCTCACACTTGAGCAGTTTTAGCTTGTGGCCAGCCACAAACTTATCGATTTAGTTGTCCACTAAAACAATGTCAACTTTTTAAACTCATACTTGCTTACATTTAGTGCCGAAAACCAACCAGGTTCTTAAATAACGCGAAACAATTTTTGATCATCATTTAAACACAATTGAATTGTAGAGAATTGTTTTTTTATATTTCTGTTTGTTTGCTGCTTTTAATCGATATTTTTGCCAGATCAATTTGTAAAATAGCTGACGTATTTTAACGTACTGCAAATGAATCCATTCGCACTTGACTTCAAATCATTCAATGCGTACATTTTTTTTTCTTCATTCAAGCTCTTAGTGCAGTTAAAGAAGGAACCTGGATGACAGGGGATAATTTGAGCAATTGTAAAAAAGTTTTGGTTTTCAACAGATTTTTTTTTGCACAAGATTTATTTTTTCTGCTGTAGTGAACGAGATTTTTTTTAATGAAAAATAAGAAGAAAACAACTGAAAAGCAGCTGAAATTTTCGGTAATTGTCATATTATCAATACAAAACCAGGTATCGATTATTTTAAAGCCATGATTAGTGAAACTCTTGAAAAGTGTTTTATATGTTTTTCTTTTCTTGCGCTTCTGATTGTGAACAGGAATCAAGTGCAACAATTTAAGAGCAAATTTTGAAACACAAATTGTATACAATTCAAGTCCTTTAATGCCTATAAGTATTTAGTTCTGTAAAACTTCGGCAGCAGCAGAACTGCATTGAGTTTTGAAGTGATGCGGCTTCTTTTTACAAAAAGCTTAATTATTGACATTCCCACCAAAAAAACCAACAAAAACAATACGAAATTATTGACTTCAAATAAATATTACCGCACTTAAAAGTAGATTTTTCAATTTGCCGCTTTTCTTTTCCAATATGAAACTGCCCCCTCTCAAGAATTCATCATCATTGATCGATATACTTATTTTTGTGGAATATTTGTGTTACAAAATCAAGTTTGTAAAAATTTATTTATTTACAGTCTTGAATTTTGCCAACAATTTGTTTAAAATGTTGTTGTTTTTATTAATTATTGTATGTTTGCAATGAAAAAAGAACAGGAAAAAAAGGATGAGCAACTTATTGTATTGTAGGACAGAAGCAATGAGAAATGCTATTGATTTTAATTTCCACGCTATTTTATAAATTTACTTATGGAACAATTTCGCAAACATTTAGCTTAGCGGCAAATATCAAAAGCTTCTTCCTTTGATCTACTGTTCAAGGTCAAGTATTTGAAATTCTTTGTGGCCATCACATAAAGTCCACATATTGAGGTCATTATTAGGAATAATTTTAATCAAATTTAGTGTATAATAAAAATGATGGGAATTTCTTGCGCACAGTGGAGTATTTTACGAGATGGCGGAAATTTTATACGCGTTGTTTTTTTTTTTTTTTTTTTGATTGGCAAGTGCTTGTCCATACTGTGAAACATTTGCTGCAAAAACTTCAAATACTTTTTTGTTTTGAAACTGCATTCATGTCCATGCAGTGAAACTTTTTGTTTCAGCATTTTAGTATTTGAAGAAATGAAATACTCAATGAGAATGAGGTGAAGAAAAGCTTTATGTATTTGCATACTTTTCTATGTTTTTCACAGGCAACGAAGTCGATCGGCTAATAGTCGACTAACAATCGCCGCCGGCTAATATTTTGGTTCTTCAGCCGCCGCCCATGGCTGCGCTCAATGTGTCTAAAAACTAGCCGCCAAAGGCGGGGCTAGTCTCGCATAAAAATGCATTGCTGACTAAATTTGTCGTTATTTTCAAGTTTGTAGTGAGTGGCAATTTTTCTGCGCGAAAGATAAGAAAAACATTTTCATTTATACACATTCTCTTTTCATCCTTCTTCCACGCAAGAAGAAAACAACGATAAAGAAAATAATGTTTCTAAGGTAGAGATTTTCCTAATATTTTCAGTGCTTTTTGAAATATTGCACCTGTAGAATCCTTCAGTTAGAATTCTGTGCTTTTCTTTTGTAAATTATTGCTTGTTTATTTTTGGTGGTAATGAAAGTTTTGAAAAACGTTTGACCAATTCAACTTCTCAATACTAAAATCTGGGGGATTAGGGCAATACACATGTGTAAAACTCATATACAATTTTGGATTATCTCGTGATCTAAAGCTAAATTTTTTTACAGAGCTAAATAATGTATAAGGGAATAAATTTTACTAAAAAACTGTCTTCATTGTCGTCTTAGTCGAACTTAAGCCGCCGTCGATACTTTTTTTGTTAGCCGCCTCCTCAAAGTATTCTTCGGCTTCTTTCGACTTTTAGCCGTTGCTGGACCAAATTTTGCTTAGCTCTATCCGCCGCCGCCGACAAAGGCACGCTCAATAAACTTGTCATCCAGTATGACTGTTTGAAGTAAAATCAAAAGTTTTTGATATATTTGTTGAAGCCATATTTTCCTCGCATGTCCGCTATTGTGGGTCAGAACAAACCTCATTTGGTTTGACATTTCGTGGTGGAGAGACACATAAATGTGCGGATGAAAAAACATGAGCAAAATGTCTAATTTTTGCTTCGTTTTGTTTCTTTATGCATATCTTTGGATGTATATATGTACATACATATGAAGTTTGTTGATACCCTGCAGGAAGTGTGACTGCAGTGAGTCAGTTGTACTGACAATTCCTGAAAATGCTGTTTACTATAAAAATCTAAAATGTGAGTGTTATTGAATATCAACTATTGCCGTTCTTGTCGTAATAAAAATGTAGATTCCTTGTTTTGTGGAGAACTCATTACAATATAAGAAACGAGGTGACCTCCTCCTACATTTGAAATTTTAACTACAATATTTCCATTCTTTGGGAAATATTTTTGTTTGTAATGGCAGAATAATTTTAACGAATTTCGGATGTATGCTGTCGAATCCTATTGATTCGGATTTAGTCGCATAAAAACTATTATTCACGTCATCAACACATTGAAAGTCAAACTCTGTAGCTCATAGACGGTAATATTTGTTCATAAATGTCCAGATTTGCATTGGGAAATAAGAAATTTGCGAATGTTTTGTTTAAAAGTTCGACATCGACTTCTGTAGCACGATCCTTTATATGCTTCCAAGTGTTCTTACTACCGATACCCGTTTGAAATTTTTTAAGATAATAATCACACTTATTAGACCTTATTTTATTGACTACTCTGCCTTCCTAGCTGTGCGGTATTGTTGTACACTCAGAAAACTTTGTCAGTAAAATTAACTGAACTCTTTAAAATAAATGAAACTTGATTTAAAAACTTTTCTACTTATTTTCCATTTAAATTTACTAATTACTTCATTTGAATTTAAATGTTAAAAAATCTACGGAACCCAATCGGTAAAAATAATGCTTTTTTCTTTTTATAACGTGCTAACTGTCAAATAATTAATGCGTAATCAACGTTAAAAAAATTGTTTATTTTTTCTTCGGTGGTGATTGTTTTAGTTCATTTTATTTAATTATAGTTTTCTATCTGTATTATCTTCTTTTTCAATTCGGTTAATTTTTCTATGGCAAAACCTCTGCTGAGATTCGAACATGCAACATCTTGACTGCTGCCATACCTACTCAGCCACCGCAACAATCAGAACAAATTCAAGAACAATCATTTTAAGTAAAGAGTGTGTATGCTACAAATGTACATATGTAGAAACTAAATTATAAATATGTATGGGATATATAAATATCCCTCATGTATGTGCAACATAAGTTACTACTGTCATTATTAACTGTGACCGAAAGTCCGAATTTATCTGCTGTTAGTTTTTTAAGCAACAGTACAAATCACTTAAAACTAAAATTTCATTCATTTTCAAACGTTTTGTCATTTAAAAATAACTGCACAGATTAATTTTGGAATAAACTACGGTCAGTTACTGTAAAAATATTCTGAGTGTACCTGCTAAGTAGTTCTATAACCTTTTCATATATAATACAATTTATCACTGTGCTCGATTTATAATAATCTTGCGTTGTCTCTTTTTTTAATTTCTTTGTTCTAATTGGCACGTTACTTTCATAAAACTGCGAAATTTCCTTATTCAAAAATAACAGTTGGTCATCAACTGTAGGAAAATTATAAACGCTATACCCTTTTGGTTGAAACTACAATGATTTTTTTTTGTTTTGACTCGAACCTGGAAACTTCAAGTCAGTCACAATTAATTGAATAGCAAGCGATTTAACCAGAGCATACTACAAAAATGTTCTTCTCATTTTCAGTCATTATGGGACTGGTTTCCATGAGGGATTCCGTTTTCGGCTTCCTTTCAGTACACTTGTGCGTTTGTAAAATTTTATGAATGACTTGTACTAAAACCAAGTAGAAACAACTTCAATTTAGTACAAGCTTTTTCTTTCTGTGCATGAGTACGGAACCCTAAAAGTGTAATAAGTATTATTCCTAATTACACAAATCACTTGCTTTGAATTATTTTTATTCAGTTCTAAGTTGATTTAAAAGTAATGAAAAGTGTAATACTTGATACCTGAAACCGCCTAAATCGCTAAATCGTCAAATCTGGCAGCTTTGCTGTGGCTTAAATTAAACTCATTTACATTCTTTTCTTTCATATGTAAATCTTTATTATTTTCATTGTTTTTTTTTTGTAAATTAAAAAAATAAATTCTCACAATTAATCAGAATAAAACTAAAACACTTTTAAATATTAATTTTTAAATACATATAAATAATATAAATTATAAAAATTCATTAATTAAAATTTTAAATTATATTTAAATTAAGACACCGATATTCATAAGCAACAAATTCACTTTGAAATATATTTTCAAAGAAATTTGATTTTAGTTTTTATGAATATCGGAGCAAGAGATTAATTAAATGCTTGTTTTTATTGTTTTATAACAGTAGACATACCAATTAATTTGGGAAAATGATAGATGGTTAAAGATTAATTGAAATATAATAAATATTCTTTGGTACATTTAGCTGCAATTGAATTGGGGTTATTGGATTGGTTTATAAATTAATGTCTGCCTTCCACTTATAAAACAAAAATTAAAACCTAAATGCTAGTAAAAAAAATTGGGTTTTACATAAAATTTGGTTTTTCAATAAACATTTTAAGAAACTAAAAAAAAAATTCTCTAAAAAAAAAACGAAAATCTTATAGAACAATTGAATAAATAAAAATAAAAAGTCTTTCAAGTTTGTTTTTAAATAAGTCTACAAAAGTTTAAAAGTTTATTATGTACAGTATTGATCGCTTACATGCATATGTCGCTTATTTGCATCACAGCATGAGCAAGTTTCAATTCGTATTTAGAATAGAGTAAAACTTTGAAAACCAAATTGTTGGTTTCATTCTTTACTTTCATGCATATTTTTTGTTTGTTTTATAAGCCCTGCCCATGCATATAAGCGAGTTTATCAACGCTTTTCTTGTTTGTAAGCCTCAACAAAGAGGTGTGCAGCATTTGAAAGGCATATAAGTGATAAACACTGTGCTACTTAAATAATAATTAAATATAAAATATGTTTCCGGTTTGTGTTGCTTCAAATTTTTAAATTCTTAAGGCGAAATTTTTACTTAAAACTATCTACTGCTACATACCACTACAAATTGACTTCCAGTTGCTAATTTAATATTTTGGATTTCTAGTTTGCTTCTCGTTTAAGTTTTCTTAAGAACAAATAGCATTGTTGTTAAATTTATAAAAACAAGCACAAACACTTTGGCTGTATTTCAACAAGACTTGGTTGAACTTTATATAAATTTTTAACTTTAAATTCATAAACAATACTTTTGGTTTTTTTTTTTAAAGAATTAACACAACTTTTTACATGTTTTTTTTAAATTGTTTTGCTCGAGTTTTGATGAAATTTCAGCAACTACTGCTCACCTCCATTTTAACTAAAGTCACATTATTGTTGTTGTTGTTGTTGGCATTTGTTGTAGAATTGAGAGTGTGTTCCTCGTGACGACTTTCACGATGCCTCCTAAGATCGACCTTACGTTGAAACGCCTGATCGCAAAGACCGCAACCGAAAGGCTTATATCCGGTATGTTTGCGCATGTGAGTAATCAAATTTGAACTCTGGCTGAAGGCCTTGAGGCACACTGTACACTTGTGAGGTTTTTCACCTGAAAATAGTTGAAAGGAAAAATTTCTCTTAAAATTATTTGTCAAGATATTAAGTGAAAAAAAAAATTTTTTTTCGTAGCACAAAATCTCTTTTAATTGTGAAAAGGTCTTTGGAAAGATGTTTCTAAAAATGTGTTGCCCTTTTTAAATAACAATAATCAAGGCGACTCCATTAAAAGTGCCCGCATCCCAATTCCCTTCAACATTTTTTCACGATTTTTTCTTCTGAGTTGTCAAAGCTGACAACAAAACGTATGACAACTCGAGAGAAAATGTTGAAGCGAATTGAATTGCGAGCACCTGTACTTGATTTGCCTCGACAATAATCGGGAAGAAAATAAACACAAAATAAAAGAAAATTTAAAGCTTGAAAAGTTTGGTGAATCTGAAATATGAATTGAAATATTTTTCGTAAAAACTAGAAATCAATATTTTATGATGAAAATTAACTTATGCAAATTTTGCCTTTTAACCTATTGTATGTATGCATTTTGAACGATACTGTATATACATAGTACATACATATGTACGTGTGCATTTTTAATCGCCATTTTTCAATGGCACGAAAAAAATTTAGTGCATAATTTTAATCATATTTTTATTGAAAAGTAAATATTAGACTTTTCCCTAATAACACAATATTCTGTCCGTCATTTTCCCCCCGTTTTTTTATTATTAATAATATATTTTTTTTTGTAGCCAATATTGCTTAATTATTTATTCACTCTATTAGTTAAATTAAATCAGATATGACGGTTATGGTCTTAATCGTTTATAAAATACAACAAATACTTCAACTCAACTACCTCTAGTCTAGTGATTTAAAAAAAAAATTGTTTAGGAATGACTTCAAAAAAGAGGGGAGACCTAAACGAAAAAACAATGTGTTAAAGTCACGTGACGTGTGAATTTTTTGCTCGTAAATTTTACATGCATGCAAGCAGGAGGAAAACGCATGCACACATGCATACATTAGCACATTGAATAATGTGTATGTGTGTGAATATACGAAAATAGAGTGATTGTTATGACAAGTGTTAATTTAATGGCGTATGAAAATTGCGCTGATATAGATGAGTTGCCAGATTAAAGAAATTTCGACATTTATACATATTAGTGTTAAAAAGAAGTACTGAATAAATAAATAATAAATTAAACAAACATATTTTATAAAAGTAGGTACTTTTAGCAACAGGTACATCTTAATGTTGGAGTTTTCAAATGAATTAAAAATAAACAGTTAAAGATTCACAAATATTGCCTGTTTAAAACCTGAGAAATTGAAAATACATTTAATAGCAGACACCCGCACCTCCCACGCGAACGAACTAGTTCAATCGAACTACTCACACAACTGAACCGAAAGAGCCCCTCATAACAGCGATCTCGTTTAGTACCTTAGTTCACCATAGTTCCATGTTTATTTTCGTTATTTCTTTTCCAAAGTCTACCGGTATTAAATATGGCAGGTGGGCCAAAAGAAGTTATCCGATGTCGTTTGACTTTCAGAATATCGGTTGCTCCGCCCTGTTGGAGCCACTTGTCCTCCAGACTTAATTCGTTCGTGACTGTTTTTTGTGTTTTCTGTCTCACGTACGCTCACGATCAGAATAATATTCCTCACACACTTTCACGTACGACAATTTCTTCTGGGCCTCACGTCACGCACGCTCATGAGCAAAATTTTTTTTAATCATGCACTTTCACGTACGAAAAACGAAAAAAAGTTCTCACGATCAATCACGTTTCTATCGAAACAAAATATACACGTAAAAAAATTTTTATTTATTTTCATACATACATATGTACAGCTGTGATTGGCAGCGATAAAAGCTTAAGACTTAAAACATAGTTTCGAGAATACTGTGTTTTCAATGAAGAACAATTTTTTTTGAAAAATCAAAATGAACAATTTAGAGTATTTTGATAAACTAAAGATTATAATATTGATGAACTCATAAAAGATTTGATAAAAACATGTATTTTAGGAAATTTTAATGTATATGACTCTTATTAAGGATTATTGCAATTCTGTTCTGTTTGTATCCTTTTGACAAACTTTGCTAGAGACATGGAGTTTTCACAACAGCATGAAGTTCTGAAGTTTTAGTGCAAAAAAACTAATTTATAAAAAGCTAATTTATCTGTCACGCAATTTAATTTTCAATTTGACCGCACTATTTCTTTTTGCAATGTAATACCCGTCCAAAAAGTCTTTCAGCGTTTGATCATGCAGAATTGCAGAGATAGAGCAAGAAATCTCCTTATATACATTACATATACATATCATAGTTTGCTCTTCTCACAATTCATTTACATATTCTTGGCAATCCATGCTTTTCGAACTTAATGTCATAAAACTTATGCTTTCAGGGTGTTAAGTTGTATTCATAAACAAAAAGTTACATGGGTCTTAAAAAATAATATTCGTAGGTTTAACTAATGATTTAGTTTTTGGTTTTGCACTACATACGTATGTATAGCTTATTGGGTTAAAATTACTCATGGAATTATTTCCCCAACAATTTCTTTAATTTTTTTCCTTCCATGAAAATCGATCTAGGCTAATGTAATTTACACGTGTACTAGAAATTGAGCTAAATTAATCTGCGTTGAAAAATATGTAAAAATTGTCAATCACGATTATGCGTAACACGAAATTTTCACGACAACCGCACATCTCTAAACAAAACTCGGTTAACATGTCCCTATAGCGTGTTGTCGTTTGACCAGCGGTTTTCTCGATGACTCACTCCTCCAGCGGTGCCCCAGAAGCTATAGTTTGGCCTGAGGTGGAAATGAGCCTCATGGCTCATTATGAGTTTGGCCGGAAAACCGTCTACTTCGTCATAGACACGATTATTCCGCATTCTTGGGGAGTGTATCGCTCCATGACTCGTTTACTTGTACAGCTGTTTAGTACACAAATGTAAATTGTGATTTGCCATTGGCCGCCAGAACTAAGAACAACTTCCAATAGTGTGATTTCTTTCGGCCCACCTGTTACTTTGTTTGCTTTTCAATTTCAAGCTCACAGAGTGTTCTACATTATGTAAGAAAATAAAAATAAATATAAAAGAACCGAAAATTTCACATATTTTATTGAAAAATTTTATATGCCCCAAAAACGTCTGCTTAACAATTTGTAATGATTTTAAACATTAATTCAATAGTTAGTTTTTAATTAGCTTATAGCTTAAGAGTGGCCAACTCCATACTCAAGTATCGATCGTGGACAACATTTCAGCTGTAAAGCTCGTCTATACAAATTTAACTTGATCTAACAAACTAAGAGAGCCTCCTAGTTAAATGAAATGAGCCGAACTAAAAAGAGCTCTCTCTCTCGCCCTCTCAAAGGAGCACAACTCTTAATTATTTGATTTGGATAAAAATTTTCACTAAAACCAAAAAATGTTTAGTCATTGTTACTGTGCTTCCTGTTTTACCGCCGAATTGTGGTGTTCCACAAAAATTTTTTATTCGTCCCAATTGTGTTGAAAGCAGTAAGCCGTAATATAAATAATATGGTCACCTTCTGCGCTTACTTGCCCTTTTAGCTTATTCTCGTGCACTTGTTGTAAAGATTGTCAAATAGAGATTGTGTTTTGCACCCCTCTCTAGTGTAAAGCATTTTTCTTTATGGGCACTTCCTTATTTCTAATAAATTAATTCAGAAAGCTTTTTCAGCAGAAGCAACTTACCGGTGTGTATATAAGTATGTTTTTTCATATCCGATTTTTGATGAAAGCGTTTGCCGCAATATTGACAGGGGTACGGTCGGGTATCACTGTGTATCAACAAATGGGTGGATAATGTCGAGGATCGTTTAAAAGATTTGCCACATTGTTTACACTAAAAATAAAATATAAAAGTTAAAAATAATGAAAAAACTTAGAGCTTGAAATTTGTGCCATAAATTTTGTTTATTCTTTATTTTTCAAATCTCTCATTAAACACATTTTTGTCTTCTTTTATATTAATTTTTATTAAAAATTTAAAAAAAGAAACAAAACGTTTCACCACAGTGTCAATAGACAGAAAAAATATTGGAAAATATATATTTTTATTTAAGTGCAGCTGAATCAATTTATTGTTTTCAAAAAAAAAAAAAAAATTGTGTTTTCTTTGTGTTCCAAAGTAAAGAAAAAATAACCTGCTATAAAGGGGCATTAATTTGTAATTTTTTTTTCTTCTCTGTAAAATACGAAAAAATCTTTATGCATTTTTCTATTTATTTGAAATTTTTATTCATTATTCTCTCACAATATTTGAACAGTTTGTTTGTTGCTTGGTTGGAAATTTGTTTTCTGTTACATTTTCATTTCAAAATGTGTCACTCACTCACTATTAGTTAGTGCAGCTTTTGTCTAAATTGTACGTGATAATCATAAATAATTTTGCTGTTGATTTTTAAGTTTTGTTTCAAAATCAATAGTGACACAAGTGTTTTAACAATTGTCATTTTAATATTCTCTTGTAGTAATAATGAGAGTTTTGCTTCGGTTTTTTTTTGTGTGTTAAATACGTTTTTCTATGCTGCTTATGAACAGGTTTAAAAATATTAAAGGAAATGAATAAAGATTTAGACAATCTGTATAATTTAGCGGAAATTGAAACTGTTTTAGCATTCGAGAACTGATTAAGTGAATCCGTAATAGTTTTTCTGAACGGTTTCTTTTCAAGCTAATTTCACATGTTAGTTAAAAATGTAGCCGCCAAGCAATGCTTTATAATTGTCTACTGATCTTGCTTCTAGAAATACGCTAAAACTCGTAGCGAAACAAAAGAAACAATGTTTCTTGCAGCTCTTGTTATGCGGTAAGAAAGCGTATTCAGTGCATAGTATACCTATCTCTTTCTGACAGACGTTCTATCAGCTGATTTGGGCGATTTTCAAAACTCAATGTTTTCAATCAATTTATTCACAGGGTACTCTGTGCCATTACTGAGCACCTCAGTGGATGAATTGATAGAGTGCAAGAGGCTTAAATCTTGCTGAAGTTTCTGCAAACGAGCAAAAAAGCATCATAGAAAAGCTTTTGTAAAAAAAGCAAAAAATAATAAAACAACTAACTTCTTTTGTATTTTAAACGTATAGCAAATAATTAAAACAGGATTCTTTCAATGTTCTACCATTACAAAAAACTACAAATAATAAATAATTAAAAAAAATTAAAAAAAAAAAAATCGGAACTTCTCTGGATTAGTTAAAGGAAATCAAAGATAGTCAAACAGCAATCCGACTACTTTCCAGGATTACTTTTGATACATGTATTTATCTTTATATTTTATATTTACCGTAAATAAATTTTTTTCACCTTAAAAAAGGCTTTTTTAATCACTAAATTAAATTTTTGGTATAATAAATTGATTTAGCTCGTTTTTATGTGAAATTTTCTCAAAATTAGGGTTTTGCTAGGTATCTGGTATATATGAACCGATATCATACAGTTTATTTATTTTTTTTTACTTCTTTTGACCCTGCACAACAATATCACAAACTTTGACGCAAATTTTTTTTTTTTGCAAAT
This sequence comes from Sturmia bella, assembly GCA_963662145.1. Taxonomy (NCBI): domain Eukaryota; kingdom Metazoa; phylum Arthropoda; class Insecta; order Diptera; family Tachinidae; genus Sturmia; species Sturmia bella. The sequence goes on along the minus strand of OY759169.1, from coordinate 64,521,008 downwards.
TTTTATAAATAAAAAATTAAATTTTTTTGGCCGTTTTTTAAATTTCTCAACTATTCTTGAACCAATTTTTGAATTATTTTAACGGGCCTGATTTCGATTTTACTTGATCAGAATTAAGAAAGATTTTTTTTTTTGTGATACAAATGTAATGATCGAAATTTTCAAAGAAGACAAGAAAACTAAAGTTGAAGACTTATTGGCTGGGTTACATACCATGGCTGTTTCAAATCCGCCACGATGCTCATCAGCACCCAAATCGCCTCGAAACCAGGCCATGACCAATTTTATGCTGTTTTAAGCAGTAGCGTTTAGCCATCCTAATGTCTATATTTATTAATTTGAATCTAATGTCGGTGAGAGAATAAAAAATATATTCAGAAAAACACAGTGTTAAAACTGAAAGTTGATCAATAAGATTATCAAATATAGACAGGCAGAATACACGCACTCAAGGACAGAACTTGTTAAGTCAGCAAAGGAATTAATTTTGATTTTAGATCTCAGGTGGTAGGATGGTTAAGCGCTGCTGCTTAAAAACACTATACAACTATACATGACCTGGGTTCGAAGCGATTTGGGTGCTGATGAGCGTCATGGTGGACTTGCAACAGCCATGGTATGTACCCCAGCCAAAAAAAAGTCTGCACTTTACTTCATTTTGTCTTCTTTAAAAATTTTGTTCACTACAACTTTATCAAAAAAAAAAAAAAAAAAAATCAAACCCAAGCCTTATAAACTAATTAACAAATGAAAGTCCTATGGCGCAAAATCGGCACCGGTAAACATGAAATCCATTTTGTTTTCCACGTTTGTAATTGGTTTATTTTTCTGTTTGCTAACGGGTAAGTGATTAATTTACACTCAAAGCATCCATCCACCTTAATTAGTCGTCTTATTTTGTTTTATCCCTCCTTCCTCTTTCTACCCCTTATTTACATACTTTTTTTAATAAATAATTTAATTACAATGCGCTCAAAACATTGTAATTAAATCAAATATTTACTTTGTCAAACAAAACCCAAATATTTATTTGGTTTATCGGCAGTAACTCTTACAAACTTAATTGCAATCCTTTAGTTTCCATTATAGATTTTAATTGCTCAATATCGTGTCTTTCGTAGATTTGACCATCACCCATAAAAATACCCCTCAATTCTATTAATTGAAAAGTAACAACAGTGAATGAAAATTATGAAAATTAATAAACCCTTCTTCAATACGCAAATAATAATAAAAATAAATGAACTTTGTCTATGTGGCACTTGGAAAAAATATTTGTTTGAAATGCGTGTTACTGAGGCAAGTTGTGTTAATTGTTTTTGTATTATTTACGATTTTGTAACATAATTTAATTGCTTTATTTGTTTATTTGTATTGTTGTATTGTTGTATGTGTGTGTGTGTGTGTGTGTACGAGTACATGCCCTGCCAGCAAATTGGTAGTCGACTACAAATAAAATCGACTTATACATAGTTCATCCCTGTCGGACATTGAGTAGTCGACTACTAAAATAATTAACTCTACGTTAACTTTTATGGACTAGCTTCAAATTAGCTACAATACAATCGATTTGTAATTCACTTTTTGTGTACTGGCTATAACCTAGCTGAAACGTAGTGCAGAGTTAACCCAAAATTCAAATAACAACATACACACATACACGGTAAATAACTCTTTAATTAAATTGCCTATTGTCGCATTCATTTTGAATGTTGCGATGGCTGAGATGGCTGCTCTCCAGTCTTTGAGGCTTAGTGGTTGGATTCCCACCAGAGGCTGACAAAAAAAAAAAGTAAGATGAAATTTAATTTAATAAAATAAAATATTACCACCGAAAAATGTGAAATCAGCCTTGATTTCAACATTTTTTTCTGTGGGTACTGACTTTTAAGTAGCTAACTTTAAGTTAGTTGAAAAGTAATGCACAGTCGGACAATTGACTACCTCCTAGGACATCGTAATGTTAAAATTGTCAGTCATCTCCATTAAAAATAATCTAAGTGTCAACCTCCACCAGCTTATAATTCATTACTAGTTAACTGAGTTGCCGGCAGGGTGTATTCGTCCCAATATTTGTACTTGTGGTGTTTTATTATTGCGTCCCTGGAATTGATCTAATTTTATAGATAAAAGTGTCGTATAAATTTTATTGTTTACAAAATAAATTTCACTTTGCCAGCAAACTAAAGTGAAATCTCATAACATGCAATTACTTAATCAAATTAATTGGAAGTTTTCTTTTAAGCCAGATTTTTGGCTTTGGTGGAAAATAAGGGTCCTTCAATTATTTTTAAAGAAGTGAAAAGAACCAAACAAAATTTCATCATTTTGTATAAATAGTTATGAGACTGTGCAGCGAAAAACTTGCTTTGCAGGTACTCCTTTTCCAATTACAGGTACTCCTTTTCCAATTACATTGCCTTAAAAAAGACAGTAAATAGATAATACCCAAATGTTTGATCTAAAAAAGCTTATAAAACGAATTCCCAAGCAGAATCAGTTTTTCATGTCAAGGACTTCATAAAACGTGAAGACAGAGAGCCTCGTATTACAGATAATAAATGAGAACAGCGCAAAAAAAAAAATTAAACATTTCTGTTACACTCCCTATGTGTTGAAATCGCTTCAACTGCTGAGACAGGTTTGATGTTTGTTTTTTACTTTTGATTATTTTATTTAGGGCTGCCGTTGTTACTATATAATGAAATAGGGAATACAATATGCTCTCTTTGTGGGCAGTGGTAAATGAGCGCAATTTTATATTTTAATGTAAAAGTTCTTGTTTTTTTATTGAGCTTACTTTGTATCTGTTTTTACTTTTTTTTATTTTAATGAAACAAATGAATAAAATGTTTTTGGGGTTTGTAAAGAACATTTTGAAAATGTTGATCTTCATAGCAGCTCTTTTGAAATAAACGCGAACAGATTAAGAAAATCTTATGTATGCACAGATGATGAGAGAAAGAATGGAATCGTGTTTTATTTTTGCTAGGCAATACGGCAGAGATATCCTGATTATAACAGTCAAGTCCGCTGTAAAACCCTTAGCTGATGCATACAGAACGTGCAGTCTAACCTGAGAGTGCCTAATATCCTTAAACGAGTTGACAATACGTTCAAATTTAATCCAATCATGGTAACAGCATAGCAAACTCACTTGCTTCAAGAGCAAGAGAGTTAAGTTACGTAAGCTTGGTATACGCAAAACCTTTCGATGCAATTAAATCTAATTAAAGAACTGGGCACACAAAGCCCATTTAAATCTCTGCAATAACGGAAAGAGGCTGTCCTTTTCAACGCCTGATGGATGAGTGCCTCAATGGATGATAGAGGGCTCTGTTAAGAGTTTCCGAGGTCTCGGGTTCGATTCCTGCGTGTTTCCGCAAAGAAACAAAAAGATTTGCAGTTGCGTGTTTGGTAAAAATATTAAAAAATCGGTGGAAACGTATTGGAATTTTCACACTGAAATTCATACAGCAACGATGGTTTTCAGAATCCAAGTTGTTCATTTCGAGGACCTTGTGGCCTCGTTTGGAATCAAGCAGAACGAGGGAAACCTTGGATATTCCCACATCTAACATTAGGACACTGAACACTGCTTCGTTGCAAACCATGTTAGACAACTGGGCTTACCTTTTTAATAAAAAAAAGTTGTCAAGCTGAGGACGAGAAGTCAGTTTCCTCCTTGGAAACTGACCCGCGGCTTGAGATCTTTTTCCAAGATTTTTGAATAGAAAAAGCTTTAGTCGCCCTTGGCATATGTCACAGTTGGGCTCTTTACTTTTGCTTAGATAGTAGCAGCAGATGACTGCACTCAACATAATGTCCGAGTCAGCGCTATTATCCATTACCCCTCCCCCTTTCTATCTTATTTTCATATAATATTTAATTTGTTTTAATTTTGTACTGTAAATTTTTTGGTTTACAGGACCAAAAAGCAATTTAAGCCCAGCTAACTAAAGGTGGGATCACACGATTGTCGCAATGCACCAATTTTACATAATTTTTATTGGGCTGAATTGGAGCATAATAAAAATTTTATCCCAATCAAATTCTCCGCAATCACATGATTGTCACATTTTACTGAAATTTTGTTGTCGCAAATTGTCGCAAAACAATTTAGTACCAATAATTGTCGCATTATAGTCACACGATTGTTATATTATACGGCAACTCTGAGAAACAGCTGTTGTAGCTGATGACAAACTTTGTTTTCCCCAAAAAGAAAAGAAATTAAATATGGTTTGTTCATTAAAAAGAAAGAAAGTTGCTTCGGCTATTATTATAAATTTGTGCGGGCTGAAAAAGCAAAAAATTAATAGTAACAACAATTGAATTTTACTGATTGAAAAGCAGAAATCATGTTTGGAAGACGCGTTTACACAATTTTGAAACTAAATAAATGTATACATATGTATGTATGTATGTAGATTATTGGCGGGCATTGTCTTCTTTGGTTGCCGCATGAGAACACAATAAATATTGGTGCATTTTTAGAAATTTTATTGGAGATTAGTTGTATGTCAAGTGTTCACACGATTCTCGCATCAGGGTTGTATTTGATTGGGACAAATAGGAACAACATTCGTTTTAGTTGCCGCATGAGCTAATAAATTGTGCTATCACACGATTGGCACACAAAATATAACAAAAATTGGTGCTTTGCGGCAATCGTATGATCCCACCTTAATGCAAGTTTGTAGTAAAATTTATCGTTTGTTCGTATAGCATTGAACAATGTCAATTCTACCTGATTTAGGTTTAATTTTACCTTAAATTATTTTTGTTTGCAAATCCTGCATTTTGTTGTACTGATATAGTAAATTGCAGCGCTGCTTTAATAAGATTTTGTTATACAACGGTGTGTTATGTATTTAACAAATCCATTCCTTTTAAACCAACATGAATCAACGTTAATTTTAAATAAGATAATTATATATTTTCTACACTTGTACTTGATTGGTAAATGCCCTTTATTTACTACTGATTTTATTAATTAAGCATCATAATTGTGTTTGATTTTTTTAATTTTGAATATCAATATCATTTGTAAATTTTTTCACACACTCAACCTTTAAGTTTTAGTACGCACTCACCTGAATATTGTGTGTGGCACATGGTCTTTTTCTACCTTTTAAACTGTTTTCTTGTTGTTTTTGCCTACCAGCCTGCTGCCTTTTCCTAAATTAAATGCAACCAACGGTGTAATAAGTATGCAACTTGATATGTTTGAAGGGTTTCTTAAAGGCCAACAGTTATTGCTGGCAGCCAGCCAATATGTTCAAGCGTTCGTACGATCGTTCGATCGTGTTTTGTTTTTGTAGAAAAAAGAAAAAAAAAGAATTTTGTGCGTGCGACTTCTTAGGAATTAACAGATGGCTTTAAATGCTTATCGGTAGGTTTTAACGATTTTTTCTTCATATCGAAATTAATCAAATTGAAAAAAAATCAGTTATTTTTCTTAAGGAGTAATGCATTTTATATAAACACGTCACTAAACGGTACTACATCTGTTGTAATTTTTCTTCTTCTTTTTCTGTTTATTGAAGAGAGAAATGGGTGGTCTGGTTAAGCTCTAAAATCGCATAACAGTGTAAAAGAAATTGTTTAAGATACGCTGATAAACAATTAGTGAAGGAATTTTGATTTTCTTTTTATTTATTTTTTAATTATAAAGTCATGCCCAGATATTTGCTTAACATTGATCGAACAGGGCGATTAGATCAAGCCGATTTCCTTTCTATTGCACATTATTCTGGTTTTAGGTGGAGAACAAATATCAAACATTCATCGCTTTGTTGTGGAGAAGATATAATGGATCCGATGATTGATTCCGAAGCAAAATTAAGAACTATTTATTTCGTTGCTGCGGTATTATCTCTACAGTATTGCCTATTATTGATTCCGCAATGTTGATATTTTTTTTTAGTTTTGCTACGCTCAAATTTTAAAACAAAAAGCTAACGGAACGACCAAAATGTATTTTTTTTTTTTTTTTGCAAAAGTTGATTAAGTTTATTTTGGTTTCTTTTTGACAACTCTTTTTTTTTTTGTAAGACTAAAAGACAAAACTACACAAACAAAGGGCAAATCTAAGCAATGGAGGATTTAAAGAAGAAAAAAATCCAGGCATTGCCCGTTGTCGTCTTACCCAACGCTATTCAGCAGGCACACTCAGAAAACTTGGTCAGTAAAATTAACTGAAAACACTTTTTAAAATAAATGAAATTTCATTTAAAAACCCTCCAATTATTTTTCATTTAAATTTGCTAATTACTTCATTTGAATTTAAATGAAAAAAAAAAAAAAAAAAAAAAATCTACGGTACCCAATTGGTAAAAATAATGTTTTTCCTTTATTCCAACTGTCAAATAGTTGATGCGTAATCAACTTGTTAAAATTTGTTTATTTTTTCGTCGGTGGTGATTTTTTTTACTTCACTTGATTTAATTATATTTTTCTATCTGTATTATCTCTTCCTTTTCAATTCGCTTATTTAATTTTTCTATTGCAAAGCCTCTGCTGAGATTCGAACATGCAACATCTCGACTTCCAAGCAGCTGCCATACCTACTCAGCCACCGCAACAATCAGAACAAATTCAAGAACAATCATTTTAAGTAAAGAGTATGCATGCTACAAATGTATGTAGAAACTAAATTATAAATATGTATGGGATATATAAATACCGCTCATGTATGTATGTGCAACATAAGTTACTACTGTCATTATTAACTGTGACCGAAAGTCCGTATTTATCTGCTGTTAGTTTTTTAAGCAACTGTACAAATCACTTAAAATTTCATTCATTTTCAAACGTTTTGTCATTTAAAAATAACTGCACTGATTACTTCTGGAATAGACTACGGTCTGTTGCTGCAAAAATATTCTGAGTGCATAAACAAATTTTTGCGAAAACTTGACGCTAACATTAAATGGTAACAGAAGCTGTTTCTTAAAAATGTTTCTTAAATTTTGTTCATCGAGGCTTAACTTGCAGTTTAATTGTAGTGGGCATATAAATAGTACAAAAGGGGCTTAAAGAAGGCGATGTATTTAAACGAACATTTATTTGGAAAGTGCAAAAATATACATACATGTTTATTTACCGACATTTCTTTATTTCAACTTGCTCTCTATCGCTCATCTGTAACAAGTCTTTGGATATATAGCGCAGAACTTTTCTCTCTAGCCGTATGTCCAAGCAATTACTTTCACTGCTATCCTCAAAAAACGCAATAGTATCCATATTTACTAAACTATACATCTATTTCACTCATAATAAATAAATAAACGCACATATTTTAAATGTATTTTTCTACCAACAGCTGCAAAACTAACCTTGAAATGATTAAAACAGAGACGTTAAATTTACTTCGCGGAAGGCGTATACCGTAAGAATGAATAATTGCAATTTTCATATCGATCGATATTTCCTTCCGTTCAATTTTTCGTTCCGTGCGGAATCAAAAATACTACCCAATATTTCTTGAGAAGCCAATGTCAGTGTCCTCAGTTGTGGAGATTTATGCTCAAATAGGTTTTTTTTGTACTTGGACATAAAAATTGCGTCAAAATCCCCCGGGAATTTTTTTGTTTGCGAATTTTTGGGGATATTTTTATAATCTTTGCGGAGTATTTGTTTTATTTTTATTTATTTGGCCAAATATTTATATATTGGCAATTCACAGCAAGAGAAATATCGTACGTATGAAATTATATTCCAGTGGATCAGTTTGTATGTTCAGTTTAGAGTAGTTTCTACAACTTTGATAACCGCTACGAATTTTTTCACGGAAGTTATGGCATGTTCATATCACATCTAAAAATAATAAAGCTGGCACACTCAATACATTACCGGAACTTCTCAAAGTAAACCCAATCGCAAGTGCCTAATTAATACGTCCTCTTATAGATGGGTGCATTTTTTCATCTCCAACTTATAAAAAAGTCGGAAATGGGTGTTTTTTTTCTAAGATATGATTTTCCATAAAAAAAGAAAATATAAAACAGTTTTGTTTACTGTATTATTAATACAATAAAAGTTTGATATTTTCAAAACATCGCAAATTCGTTTATTTATGCTTAGAAAACCTTCGTAAAATAAATCGTATCGCATGGCAATGAATGTTTAATGTTCAAAATTAAAATAGTTTTTTTTTTAAATTAAAATTAGCTAAAGGGGGGAAAACCACGCATTAAAAAGGAAAGAGAAAACACCCTGTTCAAATATTTAGGTTTATAAATTGTATAAGGTTTTATTTAAGATGGCTGAAATCTATTTTCTCTGCACCAAAATCATTTCCAAATGCTAATTATTCAAACATTTCTTTAAATTCACAGAAAATATATCAAAAGGCTACAAATGCTTTTAATAAATTAAAATAATGTAACAATATTTTATTTTAATGAATGTGATGATTTTTGGAGGCAAATAAAGTCGTTTTGGGAATTTTTGCAGATGAAAAGTTAGAAATTCGTAATAAGGTCTAAAAAATAACTGGGAACACTTTACGTTGTAAAGTCTCAAGAGTTTCTTTGGAGGTTCTAAACTTTTTAATGGCTGTTGTAAGGCGCCAAACACCAAATGAAATAAGTCCCCGGGTTTTAGATAACATTTTTAACCAAAACAAAGTTTTATTTGTTAAATGTTGAAGTTTTTGCTTCAGTTCACATAAATACCAGTGCAGTGTTATAGCAAATAGTAATTCGAATTGTATCCTTTTAATTTTCGTTGCATTTCCCCACGCCAATCGAGGCTTTAGTGCAAGTTGGAGTAATTTAATGATTTTAAAGTTTTTAAATTAAATCATAAACTTTTATTTTGAACAAAAGGAACACTTGTAACATACTCGAAATATTGGAGAGTTTTTAAAATACAAAAGAAAAATTATTCTTTCGCCTATACCAAACAAACTCTCCAACAGTTTGAGAACCGTAATAAGCACAACTGATTTCAGCAATGGTACTATTTTTTGTTTTTATGTACATATAAGAATTTCGCCAACCTCTTCTCTATTTTCGTGTTGAAATGAGTGTTCAAAACAAAAAACAAAAAAAAAAAAAAAATGGAAGAAAAAACATTTTCATCTCCTCTTAAAAATAAACTCACCTGGAAATTTCTAGCTGTTCTCTTTTCTCCATTGTGAGAAATTGTACCACCACTGCCGCCGCCATCGCTGTCGTGTTGGTACGAGCCTGATGACATGCGCACATCTGCAAGACTGCCTATAAGTGCCGTTGAATCTGGATGTTGTTGTTGCTGTTGCTGTTGTTGTTGTTGCTGCTGCTGTTGATGATGCGAGGAAAGAAATTGTTGATGATGATGATGATGCTGCTGCTGTTGGTATTCGTTTTCGGGAAACTCTTCATTTATTGTTAAATCACCGCCATTACTTTCGTTATCACTGGAGTGTTGTACAAATAAATCAACACGTTGCTTCCTTAATAAATTCAATTCTCTTTGTGTTTGAGCTTTCAAACGTTGCGTTAATAATTCCAAGTTGTTGCCAGCCAAACCGGCCATAAAGGCATTTCGATGAGCATAGATTTGTTGTTGTGCCAACTCAAGGTCATTACTTGATGATTTTAATGAAGTGCGCGGAAATGTAGCAGGACCAGAAATGGAAGATAAAGGTGTTAAGAGATTAGCATCCTGCAAATGTTGTTGCTGTTGGCGGGAAAATGAATTCCTGCGTTCATATTTAAATTTACGAACTATGGGATCCATCATTTCATGTTCTTCTTCGATATGACGTTGGTATCGACTGGACTTTTCGCACATACTGGCCGGCGACCAAATGTGAGAGCCTTGTGATCTTCTCTTCGTAGCAGGCTCATAGTCTTCTTCGTTGTCTGGAGTATGAGGGGAGGATGATTTTAAATCGACTGCTCTGAGAGGTGGCGGTGTACCGGATGCTGTTGAATTTTGCTCAGTTTGTGGGGAGCGTTTAATAGACAAATTCAGTGGCATGTCTTCGTTTAAACATTCTTCCTGCAAAGAAGTTGTTATGTCTTCCTTTTCCGGGGTCAACGCAAAGTCTCTATTGTTCGTTATGGTTAGGGGAGATTTTGGAGTAATTGGAGTGTTGGGGGATGCCATGGCCGAGGCCGATGAGAGTAAAAATTGAGGCCACAATAAGGCACTTGAGTAAAGCAATGGGTTGTATAAAAACGGTGGTAAATCTACAAAGAAAAAAAAATTAAATTATTGATATGAAAAAATAAGTAAATCAAATTTCAGTTTTATTCAAACGACTTCAAGGCGACGTTGGCCGTACAAACTCCGTCACGTATGCTGTGTGCTTGTGGTTTATTTTCTCCCATAATTAAATTGTCTTGATCGTCGTCACCTTAAGTTGAGCTAAAAAATTGGCCACTTGTTTTCTCGCTACCAACAACAGCTAAATGTGATTAATAGTTTTTATCTAGCCCTGAGGTCTAGATGAAGTGAAATTTCTCCAAAGAAGCTAAAAATTGTCGCCGAAGAGGTTTGCACAAGCGTGGGGGTTTTGATGTTGAAATCTTGGGACGACGACGAAGGCAATTAAAATATGGAAATTTGTTTTTGCTTTACATTATTTTTACTTCGACCAGAAATGCCGCAAGTCGGCCTCAGAACCTTAACATTTCGTTTTTAAAATCTTGATATGTTTCCTTACTTAATCATTGTTGTTGTATTGCTGCGTCTTTTGTGAAGAAATGAAAACCAAACCATTTTTCGTATTACCAACTAAAAGATGGTTTAAATTTGCAACTATAAACGAATTTGTAATGTTGGTTTAAAATTGAAAAACAAAAAACGCTTTAACTACAATTATTTTCAGTTACAAAATTTCAATAATTAAAGGTGTTATCATATTTTTTTTTCAATGATATTAGGCTTTTAATTGCAATGCATACAGAGTGAATTGCCGTTTGCTGTGGTCAGTGTCTGAGCGTACTGACTAAAAACCTCCAATCCGCGTCACTATCAGCATTGCCCGGAGTGGACTCGCTTTATCTTTAGTTTAGCATAGATATTCTCTTAGCTTAGCCCTGGCCCAGGCTCTTCTTCATCGATTTGTTCTGTGGTGTTCAGATCTCGGCTCTTCTTCTGCAACGCATATTCCCAACAACAGCTGGCTGTTGTCTGAAAGCTTTTTTGACTTTTTTGCAATTTGAAACTCTTGAAATTGAAATTTTTTATGATTCATTTTCCAGAATATCCTGGTTATCTTTCTGTATAGATATATCCGTTTATAACCGCGTCCAGATAACATCTGTGTCAGGCAGTAGTCGATGTCTTCATACTGCCTATGAAGACCTATCCATTTCTCCATGTTTGAAATCAGTCTACTTGCCCATCTGTCTTTACTACTGTTACGACATCTGGTCTCCCAGCTTGGCAATATATCCTGTCTAATCTGTTGCTCTTTATCAGAGTTTGTAAGATTTTCTTTTTTTGCCATCCATGTTTGCAGGTATTTGTGGATCAATTGCGATCATACATACCAGTACCGCATTCTCCGGCGCTGTGTAATAAGTAGGTATGATACGTTTGCTCTATTCCTTGCTTTAATTTTCCCTCCCGAGATTTCTCTTCCCTAAAGAAGGACACTATTACTTGTCTGCATCAAAAGTTAACCTTTTTCCGGTGATGTACCTTCCATATACAGTTACTTAGAAGTGCTTATATCCAAAAATCAGTGAGAGATAGTCTGTCTGTCTTTTCAGTTTAACATATGTTTAAGCAAGCAGTTCTGTAAAACAGTGAACATTTAAACGAAGAAGATTGTGCATTTAAAATCCAATTATAATCTGCCACATTGTTGAATGCCATTATTTTTAAAAGCATGAACAATAAATGGTAAATTGATGTATTAGAGCAAATCTTAAGCTAAATTGAAATAAAATAAAAGTTATGCTAAACCAGAGTTCAAATTCCCAGTGATTTTTTTTCTTGGCATAAATCTTTATATATTTGTGTCCTGTGCGGGTGCTGGTTGACTTTTGTAGTATTTTTGCCAATCATTGATTTGAAAACTATAAATAACGCCTGGGGTACTTATTTACTGCCGCCTAGTTTAAACAAAATTTAAGTTTCATATTTGAAGTTGCCAAAAAAAGTTTATATATAAACATTATTGTTAGCTCTGTACTCAAATGTAGGCTTTGTTCGTTTTGGAAAGCGCATGTTGTTGTGTCTGTGCCAGCTATTTAAGCTTTTTTATGATCTATTTTTTTTTTTTTTTTGTTAATCAAAGTCTGGTGGCTATTTTGCCAGTTGATGATGTTTTTCTGCTTTTAGGTTTTTAAAAATATTTAAAAATAGAACTAATTAAAATTTATGGTAACATTTTAAGAACCGATGTCTTATTTTGCATAAACTCATATTATTTAGGAAATTTTGTAATTTCTTCTTAATATGATAATATTGATATGGTTCAATTGTGTACGAAACAAAATATAGACTTCGGCGGCACACCTCCATTGAATGGTTGACATTTTCGTTGACGCTGAGGCATAATTGAAGTTCTATGCCGTTAATGTGCCCAATTATCTTCTGCTTTAGTTCTTGCCTTGTTGCTGGCTTATTGATGTACACCTTTTCTTGTAAATAATCCCAGAGAAAGAAGTCCAACGGTGTCAAATCACATGAACCTGGCGGCCAATTGACATCGCGACCACGTGAGATAACACAGCCATTGAATTTGTCGCTCAAAAGAGCTATTCATTCGTTAGCTGTGTGGCAAGCTGCATCGGCCTATTGAGACCCTATATCGTCCACATCCATGTCTTCCAATTGGGGCCATACAAAGTTTGTTATCATTTTGAAACAACAAAAAATACGATGATGCCGCCAGCTCATAAACCGCACCACACAGTCACTCCTTGTGGGTGCATTGGCTTTTCGGCAATCACTCTTGGATTATTATTCGCCCAAATGCCGCCATTTTGCTTATTGACGAATCCACTGAGGTGAAAAGGTGCCTCATCACTGAAGATGATTTTCTTCGCAAATTCATAGTCCACTGTTGCCATTTCTTGTTAACATTTTGACCACCGATGACGCTTGGAATGGTCAAGAGGCTTAGCAGTTGAATCAATTGTACCTTTTAAGCGTTTAAATGCGCAAGTCTTACTGCATAATGTTCATCAACGAAGAGCGTGAGAGTTGCAATTGTTGGGCACGACGACGAGTTACACTATCGCGAACAGTAGCAATATTTTCTGCTGCACGAGCATGATGTGGTGTTTTTACGTCTCCTACAGACCCGGTTTGCTAAAATTTTTGCATAATTTTTCCGACTATACGTACATTTGGACGATTAAATTGAGCGAAAAAATCACGAAGTGTACGATATGCATTTTGATTTGAACGATCATTTTTATAATAAACGTTGCTCGATTTCGTATTTTGTCATGATTCAAACTGAATTAGTTTGAGAGTGGGAAATGTTTAATGAAATACAGAAAAAAAACTTGATGTTTAGGTGTGCCTCACAACATCGGCCCTTAAAATTTTAGTTATCATACCTACACGTTATATGATTTACAATTGTTAATGATTTTATCGGGTTTTTGTTGAAAACTGCTTTCATTTTTTTGTTGAGCCTTTAAAATTTTTTGCAATCCATTTTGTCCGCCCATTATGCTTTTTGTAAATGCTTAAGTTTTCTCTAAACCATTATATTCGTATTTATGTTTTTGTATTTTGCATAACTTTCGCGGATTTTCGTGCTTTTGCAGTCAGCTGTACTTTTTGCAACTGCTAAACCTTTTTTAAAATATATTGCAGGTCTGTGTTTCAGTTTTGTGATTTTATTGTGGACTATCTCGCGTTTTGTGAGTCTTTGCGCTGCTTAATTTCTTTTGTTAAGCTCCTAAATTTCTATATCTGTATTTGAAAGGGTTTTCGCGTAATTTCGCACTTTTGCAAGTTGTTGTCTACTTAAATTTTCAAAAAATTCTGCAAGTCTGTTTTGGAGCCTTGAACATTTTTCGTCTATTTTTGTAAACTTTGTGGATTTGTTTTTTGCACTACTGTGTAACTTTTTGAAGCTGATGTGTATCTGTTTTTGCATTTTTTAAAGTTTTTCGCAACTGTTCACGATTCTGCACTCTGCTGCGCTATTTCTAGCTGCTCAACGTTTTTTTTTTTAATATATTGCGGCTCTATATCTGAGTTCTGCGAATTTTCGCGTTTTTGTACTCTGCTGTGATTTTAACAGAGGTTTTTACTCTCTCATTTTTACTCTTTTTTTTCTCACTTTATTTGGAGTTGACTTTCTAGATGTTTTTAATTATATTTTTTGCATTTATTTAACTATTGTTTTAAATTACTTAAGGGCTATTAATGAGTTGTGCAAATTTGACTGAATATTCCTGGTATTGCACCAGCTCTGTAATTCTGTTCTGACGAAATGTTATTTTATTTTAAGATTTTCGCAACTTTTGCTCCTCTAAGCGGCCTTATTTGTAATAAATATTTTAGTTTATTGAGTTCTCAGTTGATAAATTTTAATACAATATTTTGTAAAAAGTTGTAAATATTTGAACCTGAACCAGAACTCACACGACGAGTAAAGTACTGTGCAGCTTATCACAAATAGAATATAAGTTATATGTAGGGGAAAAGTGTTATTTGAGCCTTTTAAACATTGCAACTGGCAGGGAACATGTCTGCAGGCAATTTCTTCCACAAACGTACCATACGGCTGAAAAACGATTTCTCTCTGTAAATGGTTGTAGTTCGGACGAAGCTCGCATATTGCGTAAAAACATACAGGACTCCAGAGCAGGATCTCTGGTCTCGTCAGAACAGAGTCCCTAATTATAGTAGCGATAGAACAGTGCAACACTCCCCACGCTGCCACGATTCTCCAGTAATTCAATTCAGTTGAATCACTAATAAACTTCTTCGTTCTCTGAAAGCTTACAAATAGACAATCAGTAATCAAGAGCTCAGGTAGCAGGATAACTAAGCGCTGCTGCTAAAAAATAGTGTACAATTAGTTATGATCTGGGATCGATGCTCGTGGTGGACGTGCAACAGCCATGGTATGTACCCCAGCCAATAAAACTTCAACTTTACTTTTCTTGTCTGCTTTCAAAATGTTGATCATTACAATTTTGTCAGAAAAATAACTTTTTCAATTCTAAGGAAGTAAAATTGAACCCAATTTGGGTGCTGGGCGTGAAACAGCCATGAAATGTATCCCAGCAAATAAATATTCAACTTTAGTTTTCTTGTCTTCTTTCAAAATGTTGATCATTACGATTTTGTCACAGAAAAAAAACTTTCTCAATTCCAAGGAAGTAAAATCGAATTCAATTTGGGTGCTGATGAGGGTCGCTCTGGACTTGAAACAGCCATGGCATGTACCCCAGCCAATAAAACTTCTGCTTTCAAAATGTTAATTACTATAATTTTATCACAAAAAAAATTTTTTTCTTAATTCTGAGGAAGTAAATTCGAACTCAAGTTCGATGGAACGATTGACAATTGTGAAGCTTTATCTTCACTTTACTTTCCAAGTTGTGAATATTTATAGGTTTCATTTGTTTACCATTAATTATTGACAGTCTCTGGCCTGAGCTGCATATATTATTAAATTTCGTATTAAGCTTTGACTTGATACTTTCATGCAAAGCTGTTGCAAGCACAAAAAAATTAGGCTTAACGAGCATTTTTTGGGCTCTGGTTTTCGTTTTATATTGGCTTACCTCTTGTATTCAGCTTTTGGGCCGCTGCATTTGCCGCCATAACATTATTAAAAGCTGAGGCTCTTTGTATCCAATTTTTTGAATTTCCTAAATTCATATCCAAGGCTGGATTAGTGAAATTATTTAAAGCCGCTGGCTTAGATTGAGGTGAAGGCGGTGGTGATAAGTGATTCATATTCAATTTAGTTTTAAACCGGTATTAAAATGATATTTTATTAAATAAGTGTTTTCTTTTTTCGTTAAGCACCAATTTTCTTTCACACACTTTAAATCAAACATACGCTTGTGTATGCACATATGTATATACTATTATTTAAAGGTTTTCGCATGAAAACTTCCGGAACTTGTTAATATTTTTCCTTTGCTATTTTTTTTTTTTTTTTCAATATAACTTTTGTAATTATTTTTTTCTTTTCGCTACTGAAAAATAACACTCATTACATATCTTATAAGATGGAATTATTGTTTTGTTTACATATGTAGTATGTACAATACTTTATGTGTTAAAATTCCTTTTTTTATTTTTTTATTTTGCTTTTAATGTCAGTAAGAGCACACGTCCGTACGGTTTGGTGCTTGGCACCTGACTGAATCTTTTAACGATTGTTATGTTCTGAAAAGACTCTGTTGTGATGCACGGTGTAGTTAGCCAAAAAGTCAGTCAGTTAGTTACTGTGTTAAAATAATATGGCCAAAATCGTTGCCTTTAACCAAAACCAAAGTAAACTGAGCCACTACTACAAACAAGCAACAATATTGGACATCAAAACTCTTGACACAAGAGAGCATTTTGTATTTTTTTTGTTTTTGCTTTTTGTGAGAGAAAACGGAGGTGAAACGAATCAAAACGGTTTTTGTTTTTTATGTTTTGTTTATTGTAGGGATTTTTGTTGTTATAACTTGATACGTGCGCGCTCCATATGTTGTTGTATCAGTTTGTCTTTACACATGAAGAATATGAAATTCACCCTTAAATTTGGGATATAGTTTTTTAATAGCGTTTAGGTTTTTATCCGTTGGGATCTTTAGGCTCCTCTTTCCCTTAAAGAATAAATAAACTCACAGTTATTTCACACACTCGTCCTTTTTATGCTCTCTGAATGTGAGTAAGTAAATAAACATGCTGTGTAAAAATAACTCTCTTTGTGATCATCAAGTTATACAGAATTTGCAGTATTTTTCTTTTATACACATTTTTGTTAGCACGCGTTCTTTCTTACTAATTGGTAAGAATGTTTGGCGGGTGTTTTGTTATTTATGCATAAAACGTAAAGCAACATTTTATGAGTATTTTATTTGAAAAACTTTACTACCAAATAAGCAAAACAATTTTCTTAAGTTTCTCCAAGTGATGGTTACTTTTCAGAAAATATTTTTTTGCAAAAATTCCATCTATTGCCAGCTCAATTTTTATATCTTAAGGTAAAGTAACATACAAATGCCGCAATTCACCCATTTTCACAAACTTTTGGGTTGAGTGCCCCTAAAGTCGGCAAATAAATAAGAATGAATATGATTTAAGATAAAAAACTATACACAACATTTTAGTAGAAATATTGTCTTTGTACTCCCATTAATGATGCTGTTCGAAAAGGGTAAATAAAGAGTGTTTGCGGATGTTTGTTAAACAAAAAACATGACATAAAACAGAGCATATAATCTTGCAAAGTGGAGTAAGCCAGAATTAGCCGCTGCTAATTTGTGTGTTTCGACACTAATCCAATCCACAGCAGTTAAAGCGTTGTCCTTGTGGTAGTTGTGAATTTGTTCTTTTATGCTCTCTATACCTTGGGCCGTTTTCGAGCCAGAGCTAGTTTTCACAGAGGACGCCCTATTTTAGTATTTAGTATTTAGTGTAGTGGCAGATTAACTATATATCTTGTGAACAATTCAGTTCTCTAGCTCTTGCCGTCTCAGAGAGACGGTGTGTTTCGACACTAATCCAATCCACAGCAGTTAAAGCGTTGTCCTTGTGGTAGTTGTGAATTTGTTCTTTTATGCTCTCTATACCTTGGGCCGTTTTCGAGCCAGAGTAGCAATATTATTCATATTCAATTTTTGGATGGTTAATCTTCAACTGCCGCTTATTAAGGGAGTTTTCGGGCTATCTATAACCCTTTTTCCTTACCTACATTAAACAAGACAACAAGAGAATATCTACTGACTTTCCAGGTACACCCAATACCTCCGACAATCTTATCTCGTATACATAAGCTACATCCGATGTACCATCGATCCATAATAAACTAAGCTCAAATATTAATAATAATCCTTAGACTATTATTATAGCACATTAATCTCATGTAAACTAAGCGCTTACAATAATAGAACCTGAGCTCCATAAATTATCGATTCCATGTCATCTTTACTTGATGCATTATTGAAACCAAGCCACCACGTTTTTGATCAGCCGAATTGGCTTCGAAGAGCAATCCTCGGGCCACAAATCCCCGTGGTACTGAATTTCGCCTTTCAGGTAAGAGTTGTTAGGCGCCTGCTCTCGACCTCTTCCTGCCCCGATGACACATCATCAGGCCGGTTACGATCACCAAGATGCATTATGCGGCGCCCGGGAGGAGTGTCGTAGGGATAGTGAAATCTCAGTAATAAGTTTCCGTTTTCACTCCAAAACAAGAGCCTTAGTAATCAAATCGTGTTTTTTTTGTGACACGTGTAGCTAATTTTCTATTAATTCGGCGATTAAAGGAATAAATGTTAACATTTTTCGCTGAAAACCATTTGCTTTGTATCTGCTTTGTTTTTTTATTTTTACGAGTAGGTTTTCATTGATACATCTACAACGATTACTCTTCCTATGGGTATAACTAGTTAAATTTAAGATTTTGAAACTCTTTTCGTTTTAAATGCTAACTATTAATAGGTATTAGCATAAGTAACTACATACGCATGTTCGTTCATACCTACACTTTGAAAAAAATATGGCTGCATTATATGGTTATTGCCAGTGATATTTTTGATAGTTATTTAGTATTATATTTTATTTGCTCATTTATATATTCAGCTGTGAATAAAATGTTTGCCATGGTTTTAAAAAAAGGTTCCATTTTTAAATCTCGGTGTAATTTTCGATTCAAAATTAACATTTTCTAGACAAATTGGTTGTGTTGTTGCTAGAGCTTATTGTATGCTTGGTTTTATTAGGAGAAATTCTAAAGGGTTTAAAAACCCTTAAATCATTACATATTTCATTGGTTCTAAGCATTTTGGAATATTGTTGTAATGTTTGAAATCTGAGTTATTTGGGCTCATCTGATCGTATTGAAAGGATTAAAAAAAATATTTACTAAGACAGAGTTTGCGCTCATGAACTTCCTTAATATGAGTTAGAAGCAGATTGCTAGGAACTTGCAGATCTTGTTCCTCACTGTTGTTTGCCCATAACGTGCTGTCTGAAGTAGAAACTCAGTTTAATTTCAACAGCCCAACTAGGGTCTTGAGAATCCATCGTTTGTTAAAATAGTCTTAGAACGAAATATGCAAATAATGAGTCGACTGCAAGGTGCTTACAGTTATAAATCAGTTTTACCCCACATTTAAACTTTAATGCTAACAATACTACGTTCAAATTGTTGTTATTTAAATATTATAATTAAGCTGATAAATTGTAGTAATCTGTCAGAATTCATTTCTGTAGATGAATAAACTAAACTAAAAAAATTTACACTGCATTTAATTACATCTTAAATGTAAATAAAAAATCAACTAATTTCCCATTTAAATGTCAAGTACAAAATTGGCCATAAATAATTAATGCAAAAACCATTCCCTTCTAAGAAGGAGAGATACATTTGACTGCTATAGAGTAGTAGTGCAGGCAGATAAAAAGCATTGTATTACGGAGATTATATAAATACAACAACTTAAACCTAAAAATATCCGTAACACTCTGGTTTTGTTGAAATCTAGTCTACTACTGTGATTATGAATCTTTAATTGTTTTATTTAGGGTTGCCGTTGTTAATATTCATGCTAGAAACAAGGTATGTTCTGTGTGGTATACAGCACATTTGCTACAATTTTATATTCAAATATGAACTTAATTATTTATTTTCTTTGAGAGCTAATTGAAATGTATTAATTCAGGTCCAAAAATGAACCTTTTCAAAATGTTTTCTGTCTTTTTCAGCTGGCTATAAGCCGACGACATTTCGTTGGTGCTAATCAACTCATCAGTAGACTTGAAAAATGCTTAAAAGTTTGTTTGAAACTTAACTACTTATTCCATATTCATGGGAATTATGGAAAATAGTTACCAAGCAAGTACAATTAAAAAATAGGAATATGTGCATTAAAATATAAAATGAACCTTGTCAAAATGTTTTCTGAAAAAGACAGAAAAAAAACATTTTGAAAAGGTTCATTTTTGGACCTGAATTAATAAAATTTTATATTTTAATGCACATATTCCTATTTTTTAATTGTACTTGCTTGGTAACTATTTTTATTCGATTGTTGATCAGTTCACATGTATTTGGTTGGTATTAAAATGGTTGTCTTCGTAGCAGCTCTGGTTGTAAAAAAGACACGAAGAGAATGGGAAATTACCTAAAAACAGTGCTCTAGAGACACCCTGAGACTAGTTAGTTCGATGGGGAAAAAATTTTTAAAAATATATTAGTATGTGGGGGGGAAATAGGGTGTTGACATATTCAGAGAAAATATTGATGAAGAAAAGTTGGCGGGAGTAAGTTTAACATTGTACCACAGTTGTGAAATTTATCGTGATTATTTAACCATCACTTTTTTTTGTGCCAAATTTGACCCCGGGCCACTAGCTCATAGCCTTCTAATTTTTCGGCTAGTGCGATTTTTTTTTCCAAACTTCACAAAATGAGAGGGCGTAGCGCACATCTATCTTGGTATTAAGAAACTCCATATAACACTATCCCACAGCTAGCATACAGGCGCGAGCTTGTCGATGCTAACTTGACGTGACTACCATGGCGACAATTGAAATATGTATGTATGGATATGTAAGGGAATACCTGCGAAATAATTTCTTTGCGTGTAGGTACCTACTTATATGTAGGTTTCTACTTTGTTTTAATTCTCAGCATGTTGAGTACATATTTGATTTAAAAATCGCAAATAGGTATCAGCGTTTTAAAAATACAAAATATCTACAGGTTGTAGTATGTATGTATGTATGTACCTAACTACATACGTAATTTATATTATTATTATTTTTTGCTTGCTCCTCTTGCCCTCTTTTGTTCATATCCATGCAGGCACGTACATACATACATATCTATACACACACATATACCTATAAGTAGATAATGAGAAAAGAAGTATGTTTCCTGCCATGATTATAAATATATACATATGTAAATATTAATTCTAATAATAACAATTGATTAAGAATTATCTAAATAAGTATGCAAATAATCTGAATCAAATTCCCATAAAAACAAATTAGCAACGTATAGTTTGTTTATTCAGTGTTGTTTTGCTTTCAAGCTCTGCATGTATGTATAAATAAAGTCAACGCCTCCTCATATAGAAAAGCAACCAATAGCAATTTAGCCAGTAGAAAACACACACCAACACCACTTATGTATGTACAGAAATTTTGTTTATAAGATTGTGGTATTTGTGATGTTATGACGAACAAACAGCTACATGCGCAGGTATATTGAATATCCGAAGAGAACATGTTTGTTACCTACTCACCACTAAGGCTGAGAGTACCCAGTTAACCAACCACGACTGTCGTTAACGGTATTAGATAAACGTTTATCGTGTAAAGATTTTAGAAAAACCTATTGCAGTGATGGGAAAAAAACCATTTAAAATTGAAAAAAAAAAAAAAAATTATTTGAAGCTAAAAAAAGCGATCACACTGTCTATGACATAAAAACTGACAATTTCTGCCAATTGTAGAGAAGACTAAATAAAGATGTGCGGTTGTCGTGAAAAGACGTGATAAAATTTAGAAAAGTCACGTGTGAGTGCGTGGGCCTTATTTAAAATTAAAATTTCGTGCGTGATAATCATTTTAAGACAGCTCACGAAGTTTCTAGTTAAAATACTGTTTTTGGTTTATTCACATATTTTTCCTTGAATAATTTTGCAATGAAGTTTATTTTAGCAGAATTTCTACTGCACATGTAATGTAACGGGTTATCCATATCGTGATTTCAAAAGTATAGGACTGGAATTCGACATCTGTCAAACTAAGTTGTTAAACCAATTTTTTCCTTCTCAGTTGAAAGAAACATTCTGACATTGACGAAAATGGATCACTTAACTATCACACAACGCATAAAAATTATCAAAACATCTGCAAAAATGGTGATTTTGCCACACCCACATATCGTCGAACAAAATTTTCTTCAGCCATGAAGCACATTTCTCACTCGGTGGGAAACAAAATTGTCGTATTTGGGGTTCTGAGAATCCTCAAGTAATTGAAGAGAGGCCATTACATCCAACAAAAGTCACTGTTTGGTGTGCTCTTTGGTCCGAAGGTGTGATTGGACCTTACTTCTTCGAAAACGACAATGGAACGACTCTCACCGTCAATTCGGAGCGTTATGGTCATATGACAACCGACTTTGTTTTGCCTGCTATTGAAGAATACGACTTGGAGAATATGTGGTTTCAACAAGACGGTGCCACATGCCACACAACTCGAGCGAATGTGGCTTTATTGCAAGATACATTTCCTAGCCGCGTAATTTCTCGTCGTGGCGATATCTACTGGCCACCAAGATCATGCGATTTGACACCATTAGTCGTTCTTTTTGTGGAGCTACGCGAAAGATCGTGTTTATGCAGATAAACCTTTAACTGTTGAGCACTTAAAAACCATCAGTCGTCAAGTTATGACTGAGATACCGCCCAATATGTGTCAAAAAGTGGTCAATGCTTGCAACACTTCGCGTGCTGGTCATTTAAATGATGTAGTGTTTCACACATAATCTCAACATTAAAACTTTATAATAAAAAAGAAATATCATGAAAAAAAAACATTTTCTATATGTTTTATTTACTATTATACTTTTGAAACCGCAAAATGGATAAAATGGTGACATTACCCAGGGTCAATTTTATGGAAGGAAAACCAAAGTTTAAAAATTCGTTGGGTCTTCAGAGCTATGGTTACATATATGGGTGTAACTCTATAATTTAGGGGGCAAAATTAGGCACGCCCATAACAAAAAATCCTTATGTGATAGAGAAAAACTGAAAGCAGATTTGGTTTAAGAGCACCAAAATATGTACATATTTTTTTTCTTGAACCCATTTTCACTGTTGTACAGTGTCATTGGTTCTCTGACAAAAAATCAATTATTTGTTGTTGGTAGATGACGGAAAAAAAAACTTTTATTTTTACTGCGTTTTGCTGAAAATGCAAAATAAAAGTTCTGTTATTGATTATTTTTCGAAAATAATTATATTTACCAATAACAAATTTTTTTTATAAAAACGAAAACTTTTTATTAAAAAGCAATTATTTAACCAAGTTTGAACTGTATGGGAGTTGTTAGAACAGAAAATAGAATACTCACAATTTTAATTATCTGCTTTGCACCATTTATGAATACAGAATTTTAATATATGACTATTAAGCCTCCAATATTGTTTAACTAAACAGTTGATAATTAATTGAATAATTTTTTCATGAATTAGATGGTAATAATATAATAATTATACGACTTTATTTAAGTAAAGTTTTCATTCCTGTATTACATTAATCATATATTTTCATTAAAAACAACTTTCTTGCTCCAGCAGGTTCTGTATGGAAAGATTTTCATAAAAATTTAAAATGAAAAGATGCTACCATACTTTTATGGTTCGTATTTAAAGGCGAACACAAAACTACTCATTAATATTGCACTATTTTCCTCAAATGCTACTTTAAGATTTTAGTAAAACTAAGATCAAAAGCAAATGTTACCATAAATAAATGTAAAAAAAAATTAATAAAACATTGGCCTTCAGAATTTTTTTTTGCTAACAAAATTAAAAATATTTCCCTTTGCTGCAGAAAAGAAGGTGGCATTATTTACTACTGAAAAACAGTCACTGCATGAAAATTCAACTTTAATATTAATAAAAGTAACCAATTTCACATTTAAACATCAAGTAAGAAATTAGATGCAAAATTTACTCCCCACTTAATATTATGGCAACTCTGATTGCATAAATCTAAGAGATTGTTCCTAAAAAAAAGGCTGACTGATAGCCAGAATGTGTGTATGTGTGTAAAGTAAAAGTGTGGGCTGAACCTATGGAACCCACCACTTTTGAATTTCTAAAGTGCATTGGAAAAATCCTAAAGAAAAATGTAGTTGTTGCTCGTTTACCTGTTCAACCATCAAACCAAAAACAGGCACATACACATACATATGCATTCGTATGTATGCATGGGTATCTATCTATTTCAATGCATAAGAAAAAGTGAAGAATTTAAATGTTGACGGCTGGCATACGGTGAATCCGTTACAATCATCAGTTAACATGTTTATAAATGATTGTTACATATGTGTTTGTGCTGGATTGTGTGTAGAATAATAAAAAAGAGAAAGGTTTTTTATTCACCCCTACAAGATCCCTCAAGCATGATATTTTCTACAACAACAAACAAGTTTAATTGACGACACAAGCCAACTGATAATAGTTATACATTTCACATTTGCTATTTTTTTAACAATTGTTTCGTTTTGAATATCTTTTTGATTGTCAAGTAAGGAAGAACTATTGAAAGAAAAAAAAAAAAATGTTACACATTCACTCACGTGCCCTTATTTTCCTTTTTTTTTTTTTTTTTTTTTTCAAATGAACAAGAAGTTAAAACCATAAAACCAACATAAAGTAGATAGGTACCTACATTAAAAAACTAGCGCGCGCCTGCGCTTTATCTTCTTACCAGAGGGGGCTTTTTTTCTGGCTGCAGCAGTTGCTTATTTTCACATATTGCTATGTGACGCGTGTCACTTGAATTTCTACAGTTGTGCGCCAATTGTTATATGTATTTTCTTAGGAAAATTATCCGTTAACGTGGTTTATTGCATTTAACCATCATAGTTTTTGTTTGTTGTTGTCTTTTTCTTTTATTGACTTAAGGGCTGAAGTTTAAAGCTAATTTATGTATGCACATGCATCTTCATTGATATGCCCTTCCTCTCTCTCCCTCTCTCTCTCTCTCTCTCTGTCTAATACAAATTATAGTATAAATATTAAAATGAGGGCTCAATTGTTGTCAAATATAAGCCCTGTTTATATAAGGGCTTATTTTTTTCTTTTTTTTTGTGGAAATGGCAGGTGATGTCCCTTCATTTTTAACTATTCAGGTTTTTTGCTTTTAATTGTTGCTGCACTTTCGTTACTAAAGAATTTTTGCGCCAAAGAATTTGAGATTTTATGGGGAATGTACTAACAGTATATTTCTGTCAAAATTCCACATAAAAAAATTCTTGCAAAATATGTACTAAATATTGAGGCTGGAGTAAAACCCTGTTCGTGTCATGAATATTTTTCATATTTTTCAACACCAAAACTCTTCTGGTAACTTTTTTTTCCCAGCTGCAAAATAACATGAACGATACTTAGTTCATACATAACTTTAGGAAAGTTGATCAGCTTTGCCGATTTGACAGCAATAACTACTAGAATTTCGTCTAAATCTTGATACGGGCAACATTACTTTATTGTCAACATTTCGAGAGGCATAAAGTAAAGTTGTCAAAACTAGAGATGTGTGCGTGAGCGTTTTTTGGCTCACGTTGAGCCAAAACAGTGTTGCCAAAAAGTTGTTTAGCAATCATCCATAACATGATTTTGCCGTTCCGAAGAAGAAAAACGTTGGGGCGGACGAACGGACGGGGACGTCGTAGTGCTAGCAATCCGTTTTCACTCTGTGAGCTGTAATTACAACTGCTGCGGGGAAAACTTGACTTCTTAATTAAGAAATGAAATAAGCTCTTCAGCTTGGTTTAAATAATTTTCTTTTGAAGCAAGAATTTCAAATGTATTCCCCTATTTTCTGCAAGACACACATTTTACGATCGATTTTCCAATTTTAGTTGGATAGCTGTTTTTAATTTTCAAATATGCGATTCATTTTGTGATCAGCATTAAGACTCACATTGAATCAATTCTAATCGTTTCTAAATGAGTACCCCAACAATCGATCTAAGAACTCATTGAGATAGAAAAAACACCAATCATGTGGGTTTTGACATATTAAAAACGGCTAGCCTCTTCTAAATAGCAATTATAAGCAAAAGAAGACTCTCATCGTATGCCGAACAATAACGCTCTACAAGCAATTACAAAAATTTGTTTAATCTTTTCTAAATATTATTAATTAACACTATCACTTTGATTTAAATCCCGTCAAAATATGAATATGAGAATTTGTAAAATCGTTGGGTACACAAGCGTTAATGTTTTCTTACACAGGGTAAAATTTTTTCTGAAAACAAGTAAAATTTATTACAATTTTATTGCTTCCAGGGGGGGCCAACATGGATAAATTACTATGGGCAAAGAAGAAAAAAAAGCCAAGAAACTTTACAAATGTACAACACAAATCTAGTTAAATTCAACAAGTAACATTAGCATAAAAGAGAGAAAAATGGGAAAAAAGCGGAAGGGGGAACTGAATGCGATAAGCAAAATCTTCACAAACAAAATGTAGAAAACTACAAAAGTTTTTAAACGTAGTGAAAAGAAATCAGACAAAATCAGTAATAAATTTATTACAATTTAAGCTACTGGTTATGAGCGCTGCAGGCAGGATACCGAAACCAAAGTCATTGTAGTTGAACTAAGTCAGGTCTTAGTTTCGTATTGAATGCAAAAAGTTCTCTCGCTCTGTTCGTTTGAATTTGTTGTGGTATGCAAACCAACGAACAAGGAAGCATAGAAATTAAACGGCATGCAGAAATGTTCAGAGTTTATGTTGCAGCCACAAAAAGCCACGCTGCGTCTCATATATCGTGAAGATTGTTGGCAATTATTAAAATGATAATTGCACAAATCTGGCTATCAATTGACGACCATCAAAGGACCTTTTAATATAAGAAAAGTAAAAGAAAAACGAAAACGAAAAATACACATTCTACAATTCAATAGGTTATCATAAAAAAGCCACGGACAAAAGCAGGGATTCCCAAATTTTTTTTTATATATTTGTTTCTTATAAATAATACATAAAAACATATGCACAATAGTGCGCCTTTTATAAAAAAAAGAATACAATTTATACCGTCCCTAACCTCAAATTGTTGTCCATAAGAAAAAATACAAGAACAAGACGTACCGCATCTGTCCGTACACAGAGCTAAAACTACGTATTAAAATCAATGAAATTTTCTCTGTGAAACATTTTTAGGCTGTGGGGCATCCCAGCAGAAAGAAACGAAGATTTTTCTATAGGGATTTTTTTATTATTTTCATGTGATAAATCTTATTTGCCAATTTTGTCAATAAGGAAAACAAATAAAATCAAGTAGAGAACTTGTTGTTCTCAGTTTTTTCCTTAGGCTCTGTTAATTTTGGTGTCAAAGCAAAAAATCCATAGAGAAAACCCTATTGATTCCAATACGGTTTCTTTTAAATTGTCTACCATAAGGATTCCCTATTGACTTTCGCAAGGTACGTTATTAATTTCCTTATTGAAGAAATCAATTTTTTTTCTCAGGTTCCGTTCTTTTTTTTTTGGTATCAACAAATTTAAAAAAAAATCGATAGAGAATTTTCGTTTGAAGCCAGTCGTTTTGTTTGTGTGTACAAGAGATGTGTAAAGTTTATTTTCAACTCGTTAATATTTGTCTTTTTAAGTATGTAACTTTTTCATGAGTATTTACATCAAAGGTGTATGTATGGTTGCAATTAAACAAGTGTGTTTTTTCATTAATTCTTAGTAGGAAAGGCTGGGTTCCCTCGAGAGAAATTCTAACCTGCTTTTCAATTTATAATAGCTATATATTTTCCTACGGAACTTTCTGCTCAAGCAAAATTTTGTTCATAATAAGAGGAATGAGAAAAAAGAAAAAGTTCTCTTATTTAAGAGTTGGCCGTATATTTCTTGTCAACTCACCCTTCCTTGTTAGCGGCTCACCCTTCAGTATTTCTATAAAATTCTCCCCACATTCTAAACTGCCTCCACCCAGTGCTTCTAATCATAAAGCGGAACATACGTTTATTTCCAAGTGATAATTATGTATTGAGCTTATAAGTTCTATTTTGCTTCCAATTAATTAAGAAAGATTTTTTGAAGAAAACAATGAAAATAAAATTGCAGATTTATTAGTTGGCGAGCACACCATGGTAGTGGTCTCACGTTCGCTACAGGGATCATCAGCATCGAAATTGCTTCGAACTCGTGTTATATAACCAAATTGCATACTGTTTCTAAGCAGAGCGTATAGCCAGCCATTCCACTACTTTCTCAAAAAAAATATCTCAATTTGAAGGAAGTACAACTGATTGCCTTTCTTTGGAACAGGGCTTTCTCAGGGAATCTTAAGAAAGTATACTTTCTGATGGCAGTGAAAACAGCCATTTAGGCAATCGTGAAGTAGAGACGTGCTAAATTTATTATGACGGTGCCACATGGCATACAGCCAAGACTACAATGGAATTACTGCGAGACTACAATGGAATTACAGGACCAACTCAAACAGAATATTCGTGATGAAATTAATGAAATACCGCATGAAATGTGTGATAATGTAATGAGAAATGTGCTCAAAAGTGCTCGCATTTGTGAGGCTAACAGAGGCGGACATTTATCTGATATTGTGCTCCATACGCAATTGCCGACATTACATAAAATATTTATCAATATAACATCCATTCTCTTTCATTTAATTACAAATTAGAAACAAACCAAGTAGTATACCTTCCCGGCGGACACTCGGTAGAAACGGTAATTCAGTAGTTTTGAGCAGAAGCTCATGTGATCGAGCTTATGCGAAGGCACATATGTGTATTTCATTTAAGAATCTCTGCTTCTGAACTGTTGTTTAGTGGCAGACCAATTGTTTGACAATTTGTTTCTAATTTAGTGAAAAGATAAAATGCCTGCTTTTGTTTTACTTACTTTGCTTGCCTGACTGCTGGCTGCTGTTGTTGCTACTAACTGTCAATGTATTGCTGTTATTATTGTTGTTGGTGTAGTTGGTTAAAGCAACGAACGCTGTTATACTGCTGAAGCCAGCAATCTTATTTTCATGTTGCCTTAGTGCATGCAATCCAAAGATTCTGCGTAACACCACCCGCCAACCTTTAACATCATTACAAAAGAAAAAAAAAAGAGCACAAGAAAACAAAAATCAACAACAACATGTGTACGAAAATGCGCAACTTTATATTGGCAACACATTGTTATTGTTGTTTTAGTTACTTCCAGGCAATTTTTCCTTGTCTCCTATTTTACCGCACACAATTAAAATTTCTTTTTGTAAAAAAAAATTTTTTTTTTTCGTTAAAAAAAAAACGATAAACAATTTTTTCTCTTTTGAGTTGCAAATATAATTTTTTTTTTGTTGTAGTGTTTGGTTTCTGGTTCAGTTTTTTAAACGTCCTACCACAAGCAATAGTCCTGGTGTTGAGTTGTGAGTGCTGTTATTGCTGTTGCTTTTTTTGTTTGTTTTTTTTTTTTTTTTTTTATTGTGACCACATGTGGCCAAAGTTTTTGGTAACATTTGCTGCTACAAAACGAAGACAATGAATGACAAACGCATGATTGATATCAATAACGTCGTCGGTAGCAGCGGATATACAAATGTTCTTTTATACGGCCCACGAACATATTTCAATAAATATAAAGTCTGCTTTAAAGTTGTCGCGATTTTCGTGTAGCAGAGCATTATTAGCAAGTTGACGCCTTAAGGGAAATGTGCCGCAATAGTGAGTGTGGATCAATTGGGCCAGTTGCAATTGTTTTAAGTACAAAATTGTTTTCAAATTCAGCATATTTCTACAATTATAATAATACTAATTATAAAAATACTTACATGACTATTGGAAACACTTTCAATTTAGGGTCTAATATCGGCATTCTATATCGAGCTCAGTCTATTTGGCTGATTACGACTAATGGGTAAATGTTTCTTACAGGCTTAATAAAGTCGTTAGGCCTTAACTAAAAGTTTTTTCAAAGTCGAGTTGTAATTTTGCTTATTTGAAAGCAAGATCCTTTTTTTTTGAATACATTTTACAAAATACTTAAAGCTGTAAACACATAGACGACAGCAGACAGCAAGCAGCAATATGTCAAAAATAAAATGCATGTGTTTAAATGAAAACGATTATTTTGACGGCAGCAGGGCAGCACGACTGCACAACAGCATTTGCTGCTGCTGCCAACTTAGGCTATTTTCTATTTTGACGGGCAGCAAATAAGCAAATATAGTGTTGCCATTATATATATAAATTGGACAAATTAGAACAAAAATTTTTTTTTAATATTAAACACAAAAGAAAATTGGTAAAATACAATAAATAAATAAATGTATGTGTTTTTATAGTTCTTTCGTGACATTATTACATTTTTCATCAATATTTTCAATTTTATTCATTATGAAATAAGAAATACGGCATCCCTGAAATTAGCATTGCTAAAATACACAGCTGTTCATTTTCAATATCAAAACAATATTTTTCGTTTGAGCTAATTTTTTGTGATATTTTATTTAATTTTCATCCTGGTTGCTTTAAAAAGTGTTCTTCATCTTTTTCCTTGATTTTTCACCAGCTGATTATTATGTTGTTGCTGTCTTCAAAATAATTATGAAGCCGACTTCAGAGCAACATTTGCAGTTGGCTGCACTTGAAGTAGGCAGCATTTGCAGTCTGCTGTCGTCTATGTGTTTAGAGCTTAAGTTTGGAAAAAAATGCACTTTAGATTCTTTCTACATGAGATTAACAATATGTATGCATCAGTTTAGGCAAAAAAGATTGACGTTTTCGTATTTGATTTGTTAAATGTATGTCGTTTTTCTTGTATAATTTTAATTGCTTGATTACTACTTTACAGCAAATAAAAATTCTACACATTTTCTTCAAACTCAAATTGTAGAAAATCGTAAGAGATTTTTTAATTGTTCCAAAAATGTCTTAAACAAACAGTATGTATGCATGCAATGATTGTGGCATTAATAGACGAAATTCTATTTATTTAACCTCTATTCCTTTTAAATGGGCAAACTGCCTGTTTGTATGCATGTGTGTATATGCCTGAGCAGTTTATCATGGCTGCTACTTTGTCCTATTAATTGTCACCTTTAGAATGTTGTAAATTTATTTAAAATATTTCAACAATTATACACCTTTAGCATTAGGAGAGTTACCAGCCAGCCAGTCAGCGAACAAATGAAATGATTTTTGTAAAACTGCTTTAAATTCTTGAACATAAAACGGCTTAAAAGCGAATGAGCAGCTCTCTAGCATTTAACGAATTGTTAACAGTTTGACCATAAATGGTTTAAACGACACGTTCTTGTCGATTCATTTTAATTTTATTTTTTTTTATTTCTCTTAACGTAATTTAATTGAAACAGACAACATGGCAGCGTTTTAAACTAATTTCAACCTATAAACCAAGTTTCCTACAACAACTACTGCATTGCAGTGAGTTGAGCTTTACTTTGAATTCACTTTAAAAATGGTGGCGTATCATTTAAACGACAATATTTAGTATTTGTATAAAATTAGCAATATTGGGTGTGATCGCATATCACACCCAACATTGAAAGAAGCAGAATTTTACTGAAATTCTGAATGCGATCAAGTGATCCTATCTATACCTTTGTCATGAATAAATACAAATAAAAGTAAAATTATATATCGACATTGTTGCTGCTTCGAGGAGACCAATGTTTTGATCCAACAGTCATTGACCTCAAATATATTGTTATAGTATTTACTAGAGGTGTGCGCGGTTGTCGTGAAAATGTCGCGTCACGCGTGAATCAATCGGCGTTGTGATAAAATTTTAGAAAAATTACGCGTGAGTGCATGAGCGTGATTTAAAAATAAAATTTCGTACGTGATAGTGCGTGATTACCATTTTAAGGCAGTTCACGAAGTTTCACGAAATTACACGAAAAAGTTAGAACACTAACTTTTCCGGTTTAGAAAAAAACTCTCACACAGTTTTTCATGAACTATTTTTCAATGCAGATTATTTTGGCTCAAGAATTTATATGAGCTAGAATAATATGCAGTTCACATATGCCTTTTTAATTGAAACAATATTCAGTTAATTGGCAATATCGTTTTGGTGTTCATACATACTTAATATTGCTACGACAATTAGCATTTGGCAGGTGAAAAAGTTATTGTTTACATTTGGTTATTTTGTAAAGGGTGTTTTTTCGATGTATAGAACTCTAAGTTGGCATTACTGTTCCAGATGGCTACCGATTTAACAGGTGTCAAGTGATCTATTCTCAGTTTGGTTTGGCAATATGTACATCATGAATAAACTCACGCGTGAACAAGGCTTGCAAATAGTGCAATTTTATTTCGAAAATAATGGTTCTGTGCGGAATACGTATCGCGCACAATTTTGTTTAGCAATGAAGCGCACTTCTGGTTGAATGGCTACTTCAACAAACACAACTGCCGCATTTGGAGTGAAGCTAATCCTCAAGTGCATGTCGAAACACCGTTACATCCACAAAAACTGACTGTTTGGTGAGCTTTATGGGCTGGTGGAATCATTGGTCCGTACTTCTTCAAAAACGATGATGGCCAGAAAGTTACAGTCTATGGTGATCGATATAGAGCCATGATTACTAACTTTTTCATTCCTGAATTGAATAACCATGATGTCCAGGAGATGTGATTTCAACAAGACTGCGCAACATGCTTGTGCCACAAACGCTTGACCATTTGGAAGACAACATTCGCTGTATTATTGCCGATATACGGCCAGAAATGTTGGAAAAAGTCATCGAAAATTGGAAGTCCAGATTGGACTACATCCGCGCCAGCCGTGGCGGTCATATGCCAGAAGTCATACATATTCAAAATGTAATGCCACAAGATTATCTTTCGGATAAGTAAAATTCATGCCAATCAAATAATCCATCGTTGTTTTATTGCAACTTAAAGTTGTATACATCGAAAAAAAACACCCCTTATCATAAAAAATTTAAAAAAAAAATTGTTTTTTTTTTATTTATTTTGTTGACATTTGATTAGTAAAATTTTCACAAGGAGTGTTCAATATGTACTGTTATTGTACTGTTAATACAAATTGTACTGTTAATACAAATCTAACAGTGTTGCATTATAAATTTTACTCATTATTGAAACAATTATCTCTTAATTGCCAATAAGCTAATTGTAATTTTTATATGAAAATTTTGTCTCAATAATGGCTTTAATTGTTATAATTTGAATATTGCTGCATGTATGAACAGGATATAACAGAATAACAGAATTTCATATTCATGTCAATTTCAAATTAATGTCACTGACAAAAAAATTATACAAACAAAACAGAATTGAGGTAATCCTTAATAAGAGTCCTATAAAACTCGCAATGAGCGCCAAAATGTCCTAGATGTCCATGCTTTTATCAAATCTTAAATGAATTCTTTAATATTATAACTTTAATTTATCAAAAAACTATCCTAAATTGCCAATTTTAATTATTTCTCAAAGAAATTGTTTTTTTTTTTAATGAAAACACAGCTTTGTCGAAACTACGTTTTAAGACTTAGACTGTTATCGTTTTTATTTGATTTCAATACAAACGTGAAAGTTCGTGAGAACTTTTTTCGTTTTTCGTGCATGAAAATGCGTGATTGAAAATTTTTTACTTGTGAGCGTGCGTGATGTGAGGCCAAAAAAATGTTCGTGCGTGAAAGTGCGTGAGGAAAACACTCACGCACACATCTGTAATATTTACATACCAGAACTCAGTTTCTAGCGCATTAATAACAGAAAATTAAAGCTCGCAAAAAATCATTAACCTTTTACTAACGAAGTATTTCAATAATTCCAGCAGAACTATTCAAAATTTTTATTAATGTTTTTTTTTGCCAAATGGAGAGGTTGATTTTTAAATTTTTGAAATATAGGCTAAATTCTAACGCTTATTTCACAGGTAAATCGATTAGCAAAACAAAAAGAGTAGAAAAGGTATTATTCCATCTGTCATTCGATAAGTTATAGTTATGTTAAACGTACCTATTGTAAATACCGAAGATATGACAGAAAATTCAAAAAGTAAACTCGGCAAAAAAAAAAAAAAAAAAAAAAAACATAAAACAAAGTTTTGAATAGTTCTGCTGGAATTATCGAAATACTTCGTTAGCAAAATATTAATGGCTTTTTCGAGTTTTAATTTTCTGTTATTAAGGTGGCACAGTAGGGTTGGGGAAACTAAGTTTTGGTGGGTGAATACTATAACGGTATATTTGAGGTCAATGACTGTTGCAGCAAAACGTTGGTCTCGTTGAAGCAAAAACAGCAATATATCTACGGTGACCATACGTACACTATTATCACTAAAAAAGTGTACTGTCCACTGACAGTACACTTTTTTAGCCTCTTGTGCATTATTTTTTTTCTGTACACTATTTGTCCACTTTTTTCCCCTCCTCTGCATTTTTAATATAATTTTTCTCTCAAATGTACACTTTTGTACACTTTTTTCGTTAGAAACGTAATTTTTAACTTAAATTTTAAAATCGCCAAAAATTATGTATGTATATAAAAATATTAGTTGGCACCTCTAAATGTTGTAACATACTCTGGTAACATCATTACAGTGAGATAGAAAGTTTAAAGAAGATACCAGCACGAAAGCTGACACTGAATGTCAACATACAATTTCGGGTTGGATTTTGACATTATTCGCAGTGTTTTTTGATCTTGTTCTTGTAACAGATACCAGTTAAAGTTGCCTTGATAGAAATTGTCAGCTGATGCTTGTTATCTGTTTCTGTCTTACAAATATATTTTGGCTATTGTAAAAGATTTGATAATTAGTCAATGTGTGTGTAAATAGTAACTGTTTTATTTTAAGTTTAGAGTAAGAACAGATGCTCATAAGAAATATTTTAACACTTTTATTAAATAATTTGTATTTACTTAATAAATAATTAACTTTAATTATTAAACCATTCTGCTAAACTCACGTCGATATACATATGTACATATGTATGTATTTTTTTTTAATCTTTGAAATCTGTACACTATTTTCTTTTGGGAATGATGGTCACCGTAAATATATCGCACTTTAAATTAAAACTGTAAATACCGAAGATATAACTAAAAATGTATTTTGGCGTCCCCTACGTTCGGCATAAAAAATATAAAATATTTTTTTCGTAACTCTTTCGAAACAATGCTTTATATTCGGTGGTATATGGCGTACGGTTTTTTTTTGCCAGAGAATTAATGAAACTAAAAATATAATAACAAACTTTAATTGCCCTTAAAATATGAATATCAAATTGTATTACATCATCATAAAAATTATACCTATTTAGTTTTTGGTTTAGAAATTTGGTGTTTGGTTCTGCCATACTCTTGTACATTTTTGTATATTCTCTTTCATATGGGATCACAGCTATTGTTGCAGCCAACTGCACGCTTAAAACAATAAACATGTGACAAAACAGTGCTGCCAGATTTGTCTTAACGTTTTATATGTTCCCTGTTTGTTTTAACAACAGTACTTGCAACAATAGAAACAACAATAACAACAATCATGCAACGGTGCCTTATTTGTTGCAAATTGATTGTAATATCACATGTAATTGTTTTTATTGTTTGTTCTGTATACAATTTTTTTTTTTATTGTTTTCTATTATTTTTGGTTTGTTGTGTGTAGGGTCTGGCTTTGCTGTGCGATCATGTTGAAAAAAAGGCGCCATCAACATCCTATGTGTATGTGTCAACGATTTGATCACAAAGAGTGTTTACGAAAGAGGTGTTATTTAAGAGTAATTATGATTGATTTTCCTGCATAGTAAGTGTGTTGCCGATGTATCTGTCATAGAAAAACAATAAAAAAATGTTCTGCATCTTTTTTTTCAATTTTATTGTTTTCAATATTATTGTACTGAAGAAGTTCTCTGGAGGAGAGCGAAGTATTGGCACAAATATTCAAAGAAATATAGAATATATATACAATCAAATTACCTTTAGCTCAAGAAAATACTAATACTATCTAAAAAAAGGGTGGATTGATATCAAATTTTAAATCGTATTAGTACACATAATACGAGGGTTGCCTTTTATATTTCGGAATTTGGCAATCCTAGTGTTGCAATCTGACAACTAACAGCTCTATAGTAAAGTTGGACATTTTTGAGGTGATACGTACTCAAAACTTTTTGACATACGAACGCTATTTGTGTTGTTTGCAGTAACTTAAAAGATTCATCTCGGCCCAAAAATGGAATTAAATTGTGAACATTTTGGTGCGATTATTTTTCACAACTTCCGACATGGATTAACTCAGCAACAGTGCATTGATGAACTTAATTCAATTTTTGGCGATGATCGATCTATCAGCGATCAGTGTTTACCGATGATATAGTGAATTCAATCCTGGTCGTAGTTTAAACCAAGACGAATATTGCCAAGGTTGTCCAAAATCAGTTGTTGTTCCGAAATCATTGATGCTGTGCGCCAACTGATATTGCAAGATCGTCATGTGACCACCGAACTATCGTGAGATTGAGATAATCTTAGGCATTAGTGGGATCAGCCTACATTAAATATTGCATAAACATTTGAATCTCCAAAAAAAAAAAATTGTTCACGTTTGATTCCACACAATTTGCCAATTGTTCAAAAAAAAGGCTCGGGTGATTGGTCGAAAAAAATTCTAAAAAATACGGTCGCGGTGCTTTGAAATACGCTGATGAATCCTGGATTTACGAGCATGAGCACGAAAGTGAACAGCAGCCGAATGTATGGATGAGCAAAAGCACGAAGAAGCAAATGACCGCCTGGTTTTTCGTAAAAACTGGACATGTCATAATCGAGCCACTAGAACAACGCAGAACAGTTATTTTCTGAGTAACATACAACGATTTGGTTGCCAGCTGCTTTTCAAGAAATCAGAAAAATCAACCGCCGAAGACGGATCACTCTGCACCACGATAATGCGAGCTCTCACACATCGGCTCAAACAACTGCGTTTTTGAGCACCTTAAACATCGATTTGCTGAGGCATCCGCCGTTTTATTCTGACTTGGCACCAAATGAGTTCTTTTTATTCCCGTACGTAAAAGCCAAACTGGGAGGTCAGCGTTTTTCCACACTTAATGAAGCGGTTGCTGTGTTCAGAATGCAAGTTTTGGAAATAATTTAATCAGAGGGGCAAAAGTGATTCGACAACTGGTTCCAAGGCCTGCAACGCCGGGCTTAGATCTTCATGGGAAGTATTTGGAAAAACAATAAAGTGATTTTCGATGCTTAATATTTGTTTCTGCTTTCTAATCCCGAAATATTAAAGGCAACCCTCGTACAAAATATTAGTATTTGAGAAAGTAAACATTTTTCTGGTACATATTCAAAAATGAATTTAAAATTTAATATTAAAGCCGATTGATAGAAAACATTTAAAGAGGCCTTTTTGCAACTAAAATAATAAATTTCAATTGGCTTTCTTAAAAAATATTAACATTTTGTTTGAAAATTCAATGAAATATTTTTAATACTATTTACAAAACGAATGGCGGCAGGAGATGCATGTAGGGCATGTGGGGAGGATAGCAAGAGTTTAGATAACTATTAATGCCAGCGACCCGCCTTCTCATGAATACGGTTCCGACATCTTGGAATAGACACTTTACCAGACATAACCCAATTACAGGGCATATGCTGGAGGAAGTTGAGGCCTTTGTGAATGACACGGGGTTCCTATAGACCTATGCATCAAACTTTTTGTGGTTAAATACATTGGGCGCACAATAAGCCTATACTGGCTTAAATATACATATGTCGCACGGCATGGGCAAACATACCTCTCTAATCAACCTAACCTAACTTCCCCAAGAAAAGCTTTGTATTTAATGTTGCAGCTTAAAAAATTACAAAAAATAGTTAAAAAATTAGAAATTAATAAAAATGAGGTTAAACAATTTCTTTGCTATTGCTAATAATTTTATCAGGCTTTCTAGTTGCTTTCTCCAAATTGAGAAAGATATTTTTGTGATAAAATTGGAATGGTTGCACAAAAGAGATGCTAATTCTCGTCCTTGTGTATCTTGAGAACTCTTTGTTAAATAACCTTTGATATTCGATTGAAAGGGGAGGGGGTTTAATTTATAATGGGCAATCTGCGACAAAGGTTTATTATAAGTCTCTCGTAGGCGAGCAGAATTATAATAAGGGCTTTGGGGGAAAGAAAATAACCTTTAGTAATTTCTTTCAATTAAAAGGTATTTATTTAATTAATTCCTTATGAATTACCTTGCAGCTGGTAGCACTGATGTGGATAAGTTTGGTTTGTTTGGTCGTTGAACGGCAAGTAAAAGTAAATTTAATGACCTCCATAAAAGGAAGGTTCGGTTTGCTGACAAACACCTTGACAATTGGAAACTATCTTCCAATATTCCATCAGTGTTACCAGCTTTACTTTTTATTAGATATAATTCATATAATTATTAGAAATAATTCTAGTGTGTTGCTTTATCCAAACTAGTTTGGACAATGGTCAAAATTTTTTTTCTCTTCTTTAAGAAGATAAGATTTTTTAAGTTGAAGACTTACTGGCTGGGGTAGATACCATGGCTGTTTCACGACCACCACGTCGCTCATCAGCAGCCAAATTTGCTTCGAACTCAGGCCATGACTAATTGTATACTGTTTTTAAGCAGCAGCTCATAGCCATCCTCCTACCACCTGAGATTTAAAATCAAAATTAGTTCCTTTGCTGATTTAACGAGTTCTGTTCTTGAGTGCGTACATTTCAATTACTTTCTTATGAGCGTACTAGATTATTTTTCACCTCCTTGTGCTGAAACCCTGTAAGCTGGACCTACAAACCATTTGAAATGTATTCAATAACAACTTCGAAATTCCTTAAGGCAACAAATATTGTTTTTATGTTGCTGCAGCGCAACGATTAATGCTGGTGCGATTGGCTGTTTGCATATACGAACGACAGAAGCAAACAGTGATCGCTAGGAAATAGTTTTTTTTTATTTTTTTATAGTCATATGTACATAAGTAACAGCAGTTACAGTCAGTCGTAAGCAGCTGCGGGCTATTGAGTACTCAAGTAAACAAAATATTACTACATTCGATTCAAAGGCTGCTGCAAAACGCTTTTTAGATCCCACAGCAGCTACGAGTGCTCAGAGCTTCAGAACAAGTTTGTAGAAAAGTAACCAAAGCCATACGTAAGTATGGCTGTCCACGCAACCACACAACCAAAAGCATCCAGCTTTGGGTCCTCCTGGAGGTTTTATCTTTAACGTCAGCCTATCTTGGCCATAGTTGTTGCAGTTGTTGTTAAGGAAAAATCCCTTACCACTGTGCAGATACAATGCAAAACTCTTTTTGGTTTCTTTTGCCTATTACCGAAAAAACCAAATCGGTTTTTTATAGTTATACGCAATTAATATCAAATAAAATTGAAATAAATTCACTTTGAAATGCAAATTATGGCGATTTGTTTTTTTTTGTGGGTCCTCTATTTCAGTTTAAGTTTTTCTTTGAACAAAGAGACTCATTGGATTTATAATATTTTTGTGGTTGGTTTTGCATATCGTTTGGAAGATCTTAACAAAACTGTAGAATGAATTAAAATTGAAATCTCTACGCACAAAAGTGGAGTTTAATTAAAGAGATAGATACATTTTAAGGATGGGCTTTTATTTAGCAGTAGCAAATTCTTAATTAAATTAAGAAAACAAAT
This sequence comes from Sturmia bella, assembly GCA_963662145.1. Lineage (NCBI taxonomy): Eukaryota > Metazoa > Arthropoda > Insecta > Diptera > Tachinidae > Sturmia > Sturmia bella. The sequence goes on along the minus strand of OY759169.1, from coordinate 64,481,423 downwards.
GAATAAATTTGATAAATAACAAAAACGAGAATTTAGATAAAAATAGATTAAAGTAGAAATCTAGAACACTTAAATTTTTTTGGGGAACCGAGGACATAATGTACATAAATAGAGCCCCATCATGAATATAGTAATAGGTCTTATCGTGGTTATTGAGCCATCTTTTTGTTCTGTATAGTCCACGTTTTGCAATACTGAAGAGTTCTTTATTAAATGTTGTTAACTGAATAGTGTCGAAGGGGTGTACACTCGATACTAAACCGACAAATTGGCTTTGCAAAAATAAATATTCTGTTTTTATGTTATAATTTTTTTGCTTAATCAAACGTCCACAAACACTCCCCATTTTCGTTTTTTCACCCACCAATTCCTCTTTGCTATTTTCCTAGTTCCAGTACAACGCAATGCATATATAGAAGTCAACCCCTGAGTCGAAAAAAATATATAATCTCCACTTTTTGTTAAAGGGAAGTTGTAATAATGAAAAATGGTTTATCTGCCCGATAAAACTCTGCTTTTAGTTAATGGCAAGTTGTAATAATGGCCCTAAGTTATAATTGCCACGAAAAATTAGTAGCAATTCTTACAGATATGCAATCTAATACCCCTCATGTTAACGAGGGCTGTTAGGGGATTATTTTGTTTAAGTAAAATTTTAGCAGGGAAAGGTTATTGTTGTCCGGTGCTACGTTTCACTATGTTGGGGGTAAGTCAGGCGTAGTTGTGAAGTGAGCTCTCATAAAATTAAGGGCCTTAGCACATACAAATCCTGTGATTCATCGTCCAGAAAGTGGACGATAGCCCATTTTTTTAAAGTCCATGTACTTATATTTTGATATAAGTAACTGCCTGCTCCTCAATGTCGCAGTCGTGCGATTGTTCGCTTTCTAAGCGAAAGAAAATTGTTTTGGGTTTCTCTATGAAGTTCTTTTATTCGAACGATGACTCGATCGACAAGTCGAAAAACGTAAGTGTTTTCATACAAAATCCGATTCCTCAATATCGATCATGTCCTCAACACTGCGAACACAAATGTCAAAATCAAGCACTTGCTATTTTGCTATCGAGTGGGAGTTTTTATAGAAAAAATTTGTGTTTTTTTTTTTTGTTAAAAAACTGGGAAATAAAACTAAAAACCGCACATATTTGTAATTTTTATTTTATTTAGTAAATATATTAAACAATTATTACATGCATGCATGTAGTTTTCTTAAACAGTTGACTTGTTTGCTGGATGACAGAAAATCCTGAGCTTGCTAGAGCTTGCTAGAGCAGTGCTCATCGCGTCTTAAATTTTAAAACACCACAAAAACTATTTCCGCACTTTCAAAATGTTTGCTTTTTTATTTTGTATTTTTTTTATCACAGAATACTCGTGTTATTTATGTATGTATTTGCTTTGGCTTGTCAAATACAGTTAACCAGTTTTATGAAGGGTTGTATTTACACAGGAACAATTTATTAGTTTTTTTCAATACCGCAATAAAAAATCAACTAAAACTTTAATTTACCGATCTGGCATCTCTGTGAAGTAAATGCCAAAAATTTCATGACGTAAGACTATGCGATCGCAAGCTCGCGACATGGCGGAATCCAAATTGATTCGAAATCGAGCGACTACATTTCGATCGCTTACCTTTTCTTGCGACATTGAGGAACAGGCAGTAAGTCTCTTACGTGTGATTTTTTTAATATTCCCTTTGAATTTCAAACTATTTGAAAATATTTTAATATACCATATAATTCCCTTTTGCATAAAGTTTTCTCTTTAGCTATTTCCCTCCAAAAGAGCAATAAATACAAGAATCCAATATATCAGGTGTATCAGTGTTTCTTTATAAGTATTTTTTTTGTGTGTTTTGTTTAATTTCGTTTTGTGGCCATAAACATGTGTTACATGACTATTCTTTATTGGTTCCACTATTTGGCTTATGATAACTTTTAAACATCTTTGTATAATTTTCAGCGCTGTTGTTCTGCTGTTATGGGTTTTAAAATATATGAACTTTGTTGAAAATTAATAAATTCTTTTAACATTTTCAAATAATTCTTCTATGCAATAATGTCCTTTCATCCTGCTGTTGCACACTTGAAACACTCATACTCATACTCGCTTACAAAGAAAATAAGGCAAGAAAAAAATATAGAAATAAGAAAAGAAAAAAACAAAAGAAAAGAAAAGAGGAACAGTCAATGTGGAAGTGTGGACAATTTACATTGCCACCTGCTAGATCGATTACAAGATACAAAAAAAAAAAAAGAATAAAATATTCCCAGACAAAGAAGTTTTTTTTACTGCTCCTTGGTTGCTTTTCTCCTAAAGGACAAGAAACAATCAAGAAGGAATACTAGCTAGATGGCGATGATATTCCTTCAATACTAGCAGACATCACACACATGCACAAGCTCACATACACTTACACACGCACACACACACACACATTCTTGCTTCCAAACATGCAAGCATATTATTGCATTACACACGTGTGTTACACTTATCTAGGCGTTATCTGTAAAGCACCTGTTTCTTCAATTTAATTGTTAATTTATAAAATATAAATGAAAAGAATATACATACATATAGAATCTGCTGGCATTCATAAACAATACAAAAAAAAAAAAAAGATCCTTTGAGAGCAACATAATTAAAAAATCAAGCAATAGAAATAAATTTGTTCTTTGTTTGAGTTTCCATACGCTACGCTATATAAAATATTTAAATTAAATATGCAAATTAAAGGCAGCGACCAGTATAATTTATAGCGACATTTATTAATTGCTCTTTAACGCACTTTTATTATTTAAAATAGCTGCCTGCTTTTTAGAGATCGTCTTGAAATTGTGGTTTCGTTTTCTCAATGGACACCCCCACGTTTTAACGTTCACCTCCGTGCTTCACACCTAAATATTTACTCATCTTGTGTCATTTGGATTTTTTATTTTGTACACTACAAAAATTGCTGTGCAAAGCTATTTACTATAGACCGAAAAAACTTATTTAAAAACATTGGAAAAAATTGATTTTACAGTTTTCGGTGGTGATTTTGAACCACAGGACTTTAATTTTAATTCAACCCGATTTTCTATTTAAGTTCAAGGTCAAATGAAAATTAATATTCTTCACATTTTTTTTTTTTTTGTTGAATTGTGCTACATTTTGTATTTGGCTTATTTTATTTTCTATGTTTCCTTTACTTCTGACGGGACCCGAACTGCAAACCTCACAATTATTGTGCATCATAATTTTACTTTTACTCGGTAACACAAGCAAGCCTCAGTCGTTCAAACTTCCAACTACAAGAGAGTTGAATTATTGGAGAATGCGAAGTATCTTGCCACTTATAGCCTTTTTACACCGACTGACATCCACGTGAAACGCATGGAAGATGTTGAAAATGTGAAACAGTCGTTTACATTGACAACATCTTTCATTTATTTAGATGTCAAAAAAAGAAGACGCAAAATTTTTGTGAAAAACAAAAAAAAATTTTAAATGTCCAAGTCCATTTAAAATGGACCATTTTGGACATTTTTATTTCCATAGGTCAAGCAACATGTTCTCCATATTGATTGACCATACGATGGGCTTTCTTTTGCACTGCAATTAAAATGAATTTATATATAAGTATGTATGTAATTAATTAAAAATTATAAGAAAATACATGTTCCGCTCATTTTTTTTTATGTTAAATTTGTTTTCTGAAATGTCATTTTGCTAGTGATGGTACAAAAGCAATCGATTTTCTGCAATTATTTTAGTGATGGCATTAAAAAATTCGAAAGATGTGAGATGGAACAAAATGAGAAAGGATCATCTTCTACTGATGTAGAAAGATGTAGAATTTTCGCCCTGTATAATTCTTATGGGGAAGATGTAACATCTTTGCAAATTGATGAAAGATGTAATCCCCGAAAATGTTATCTCATGTTATGTCATAAACGCGCTTGCGGCTGTTTTGCACAATATCTGGGTTGGTTAATGAATGTCGGTTATCTCTAAATGAGATAGCGAGACATTCAGACCTTGAGCTTCTATGGGTACCTGGACACGACGGTGTGCTCGGCAATATAGTGGCGGCTGAGCTGGCGGGATCTGGTGCCGGCTTACAACAGGAGGACATGGACCAATTCGTTGGTGTTCCCCTCAATGGTTGTAAAGAGCTAATACAACGACGGCTGTTAGGAACTGTGTAAAGAGTCCTTAGTTTACCCTTAGTTTTCACAGGCAGAATATGCTCAGCCTATGTCCGGGTTCTTCTAACTAAATAGCCACAACTGTATTTTATTTTCTCTTTATTATATTTTCTTTACAAAAATCCTTATTGTATACTTTTACTTATTAAAATACTTATGGCATGTTTCTATGTTACGAGACTGCCTACGCTCTAACTCCTGTCGGGACTTGGATGTAATCCAAGTGACTCTAGTCCCTATGTTTCGGGGTGTAACCTGAGCGAAACCCTATGCCTTCCTGCTTCCCGGATATAATCGCGGGTCCCTAGTGAATGTAATTCACTGACTTCCTTGGTTGTAAACCAAGAAATAGTTCTCTCTACCATGGGTGATGTGTCTTTCAGCCTTCGCAATCATCGCTTGCAACCTCTCTCTTCTGTTTTTGTTCATCTGTCCAACTTGTCTTCTGCTTTTTTCCCCTTGCGACTTACCAGTGATCTGCAATGTAAATTTGGCAAATATAATCTGCCCCCACGTATGGATGCAATCCATTTTCCCCACTGAAATAAATACCTCTATCTTCAATTCACTCTTTATTTTATTAATTTTTGTGCGGGCCTAAATTCCCCGAAGTTTCGTGTTCTCACAACTGCACAGGAAAGGTGGTCGAATGATCACCTGCCGAATATCGGGGCTCACGTGGCCCAGCTATAATTATAAGAAGAGAACTTTAGCTTTGTTGGACTTTCCGAGACAAAGGCTACACACCCTAGTGGCTATTCTGACGGGACACTGTCGCATGGCAGTACAGGCGAGAAGATTAAATCTTCCATACAATGACTTCTGCAGAGGCTGCAGAGATGAAGAGCAGGAGGAGGACACTTCCTCTGTCACCGACACACATGACCGACACATGAGCTGGCGGATTGGATAGGGTGCAGTCATTCATCCCTTCATCTGGCTGGTTCAGAGCGGAACTGGTGAGAGGTATGTAGGGTTATTTCCCTAAAGACTTTTTCGAAAAGCACAATGGGAAATTTCTAGGACCCATGTGGGCCCGTGAAACATAACGCAGATCCCAAGATGACATGCCAAAAGAATATTCAGCCAAGAGCCAGTACGGCTGGGGATCTTCAGAAATTTCTTTTGGTTCCTTAACATTTGGTTTCTTTAACATACGCCCAATAAACGTAATACAAAATATTTTTAGTATTGATTTTAGTTTTTCAGCTTTTGCGTTAGGGTTTATTGTTCAACTGATATTAATTAAAAGACACACACAAAGCAAAATTAAGACTTGAGCTGGGGTACAAATAGCTGTGTCGCAGCCGCCATTCATCTCATCCGAAAGTATGCATAAGTTTGTGACCGAAATGCGTGCTGTTGAGTAGCGGGGCAGATTCGAAACAACAGTTCATAATTTTGCCTCAACTACGTACTCCAATTAACATCACAAGTAGCAATCATTTGAACAAAATGGTTCAGCACATGTCTAATTTTATAATCTTTTTCGCCGAGTGTAAGTTGTAGTAAACTATTTGCGTTTGTATATGTATGAATAGCCAGTTAAATCATGCAATTATGAGATCTTTTGTCATTGTAAACCAAACTGAACTGAAGTTAAATAAAATCAACTGAAATAAAAAAAAAAAAAACACATTTATGCAAATCGTATGTCGGGTCGGCGAACAGAATGAAATAAAACCAAACACAGCGAACGCGTCAGTGTCCGTCTAACTAAACTCAATTGGCTAAATAACTGACTGGGCTGCTGCAGTATGTAGTCGTTGGTATTCATTTCAATGTTGACAATATTCTTGCAATACACACCCCAGCCAGCGGACTCCTTCCGCGATCTATGAACATGAACATGAATATGACTTGAGTTGGGTTTTTTTACATGCCACCACAACACACTTATAACTTCTTCATGTCTGGTCTGGCCTAAAATTGACTTGATCTCAGTGTTTTGTGCTACTGTTTTCATTTAGCTCATTGTTTAGGCCACTTCCGTAGGCAAACAAACAAACGTGCCTGTGACTGTTGTATTGTACGCAAGATCATTTACTTGTTTCAATTGCCGGCTTTGAAAAAGCGGGCAGTATACGTCACGTCTCGTTAGCAACAAGTTGGTAGTAAATCTGTGTAAATATTTCGGGTTTTTTTTCTATTTGCCTTCATGACTTATTGAAATCTTTTTTCTTTATTCTTTATCTATTGTGGAAACTTCCGATACAATTGATAGAGGTTTTTTTTTATTTGCTCGTAGGTTTCTGTTGGTTGTTCTATTTTGGAACCTTTCAAAGTTTGAGTTGTATATTTGCTTAAAAGCTTAAATTTGTTTCTGTGCGCAAGTTGCTGTTCAGTAAAAGTTTATCAAAGAGTCCAATTGATGAAGCAAAAAGAAAGAAAACAACAAAAACTTGATTCGCAGTTAATTTTACGTGTTTGTGCATGTGTTGCTCTATTTGGCGCCGTAAAAGAATGCTGCTATATTTTGCTTACCGAACGCACTCAGGCCTTGTTGTTGTATTTCGGACGATGATACGCCAAGTTGCTGTGGTAACTTCTAAGGGAAAACCCAAACCTTTGGCCATCTTCTTCTTAGAAGCTTCAGCAGTATAACTGAAAATGATAAATGCTGCATAGCGCCAATGTAACCAACACAATAAAACTTTTAATTTTTCAAACAAACAGGCGGCCAAAGGTAGAGGGGAAACCGGGAGTAAGGAAAGATTCTAGATTTTTATTTTACACAAATTTCTCGACTTATTTGTCTAACATGTTAAAGCGATATTCTGTATTAAAGTTCCAACAGCTCAGCTCTTTCAATTATCGAGCAAAACTTTTAACATTTTGTCGTTTTGCGGACAAAAAATCAGTGCAAATTCCTTTTTGGAAAAAAAAAATTACTTATTGCCGGCATAATTTTGTTTTGCATTAAAGAGATTTGTGCTAATTTATTATAAATCAGTGAATATTTAAACATCAGTCATCCAACAGTGCAAAACTTCAGCTGCCTGACATACTTTGCAACGTTGCCAAATTTTTATTTCTAACAACAATAATAAATGATTTTTTAAACTGCAACTAAATCACAAAAAAAGTTTTTTTTATTATCCCATTTTTATTACACCTGTCACAATGTGACAATATGTAATTGAATTTACATAGTTGGGTATAAATTATCTTAAATCAGTAAATAGGATAACTTATGTCGAATAAAAATCAATACATATACATATATCAAACTTGATTTTACATGACCCTCTCATGCCCCTATTAAAAGCGGCGAACTCTCTCTGAAGGTGCATATTGTTTGAGTCTTCTGGGCACCAGGGTTTCCTTTGCCGGCAACTGTTTGATTTGGAATGTTGTGTTAAGCGAGTTGTATGTTTGGGGCTGCTATCACGGATGACTTTTTTTTTTACTGTTTTAACATTTAGATCTCGATGTATGTCTTCATTCCTAATCTACCGTTCAGCGTTGGCTATAGTTCGCAGTATTTTAGATTGAATTCTTTGAATAATTTTTAAATTAGTCGTACTTGCAGTGACCCAGATTTCTACGCCGTATATAAGCAGTTTGTTTTGAGTTGATAGCTTGGACAGCCAAAACAATTGTTTTTCTTCTGCCTTATGTGGTCTTTCCATATGAGTTTGCAGTCAATTATCTTGCCAAGATATTTCGCTTTTGTGTCTGAAAGAATGGGTGATCCATTTATTTGAATGGGTAGAATGTTTGGTATCTTCCAGTTTGTGTAAAATACTTGAACCGTTTGGCACTGTTTACTTGTATTGCCCATTTACGAAACAAACTCCAACGTGTTATTGAGCGATTGGTGTAATTTTTGCACAGTTCATGTGGCGTTTTCATGAAATTTATAATTAAAAAAAAGAAGATATCTTGCGATAAATTCTCTTGAAATTTTAGTAAGAAAGTTCCACAATTAGCTGCGTAACTGCTATCCAGGGAACAAGATACGAATACCTCTATGTACCCAGAATCATGTTATGCCTTCCCAAGCTACTGTTAAACTACTATAGGGCTGGATTTTTGAATGTCAGGGCTGGATTTTTGAACAACTTCCGTCCTACAAGCTTTATATAACATTTTTTGACGAAACAACTTACTAGTTTTGAATGGAACAATGAAAACAGTTTGGGATTGCAAAAACGCTATTAAAAGTTATTCGATTCATGGTGAACTGCTCATCATATTTGTGCCAGGGTATGCGGGAATGAATGAAAATGAGAGAGCAAACTCATTTACCTCAAGAGCAAGAGAGCTAAGTAACATAAACCTGATAAGCGGAAAACACCTCGCTGCAATTAAATCTGAGCTAAAGAATTGGGCTCATAGTGCCCATTTAACTCTCTAGAATAATGAAGCCGTGAGAATCTATGTAACAATTCTATGGGTCGATCCAAACGAGGCGAAAGCGGGGGAACTGCTAAGACTTAGGAAGCCCGAATTAAGTAGAATAGTGGGAATTATGACAGTTCACTCTCAACTACTGGCACATCTTAACCGGATAGGAATAGCGGGAGAAGATGAATGTAGAGCACGTGGGAAAGAAACGAGACATTGACAGAAAAGGCTCTTAAGCGAAGGCGATGCGAAGGCCATGATGCACTATCCTACTCAATCGTATGATCTATTAAAAATTACATGTGTGCTCATAAAGTGTGATAATGTGGACCCCATGATACAACTAATAAGGTAGCCTCATCAGCTGAACCGTTAATCATCTGACTACTTAAAACTGTCAAAAGAATACAGAGATGAAAGGCAGCCAAAACGAGATAGCAAATCAGCGTAAGCTCTGTTCATCTCTCTTCTGTAAATGTAGAAGTGGCGTCTTTTTGACAGCTTTCAGAAGTTGTACAAAAACAAACTGCATGTTGTTCTTATTGAAGTTGTTCTTATTGTAGGGCAAAGGTTATCTTAATAGTTGTATCATGGTGTTGAATAAAAGTGTATGCATGTGAACGATTTTTTCTCTCTTTGAATAGTAAAAATTTTACTCGCCCAACTTTGACACTTTTGGTGAAAAAAATCATCTCCTATAAACCAAAAAAAAAAAATCCACAGCTACCGCGTCTTTCGACAAAACTCGCAGTCGTGTCCTATAAACTGAAAACAGAAAAACAATGCAAAACGATGAGTCGTTTCCTGTAAAATGGCTGTAAAAAAAATAGCAGCTACGCCTCTGCCATGTAGAAAATCTAAATGTTAAATATGTTCCTTTACTGGACACATTTATATCTCTTCAAAATGGTCTTGTTTGGTAAATTGTTTTATTACAATTGCGCTGATGTTGTCAACTCCCGAGGAGGTCTAACCCAAACAGCAAGATACTCCAACTCCTCTTTATTATTGTTGCTTCTGTTCTCTCTCTCTCTCTCTCTCTCTCTATCATTTTTGTTTTGTTTGGTCACTTGAAACAGCTTCCGTGGCATCAGCATATTGTCTGTCGTTGTCGTTTTGTAGTTAATAGCCATCAGGGCGCTTGCGCCACTAAAAAAACTATTATTTGAATATTGTATGCACCTAAGGCCTTAGCAGGCCATGTTACTGCATAAGAACATTGATTAAACTCCTCTTAACACACATTCACTCACACCAGCATAAAATCTTCGTTGGCTTGTGTAGTTATAAGAAGACTACTGCAATTGCAGCACTACTGTTTGTTGGGCTGTGAATTTGTTCATGTCTTAACGATTGTCTAAATACGAAATGAATTGTAAGAATTTTTTTTTTCCATTTTGCTCTGGAATATCCTTTGAAGTTTCTTTAAGAAATACCGTTTGCAGCGGTGATTGTGTTATTATTGTACTTTTGGCATCATTTAGTGACAGTTAGATTTCTTCTTTTTTTTTGTTTGTTTTGCGACAAAACATACACACATACTAACTACATTGCCGTGTACATACATACATACATACATACATACAATCTAAACAAACTGCAAATTTTAACTTGTGAACTTCTGTGTGGATTTGAGTTGGTTTGATTTTTTATATCATAGAGGGAATATTTGTTAACCAAACAATTTATGAATGAATGAAGGACTTTTCAAAAGGTAATAATATAACAAAACAAAAGCAGACAGACATGTAAAATGTTTTTCAACGAAAATGATTTCGAGTGATATATTTGAAAGATTTTGTGAAAACATTGATCTTTTTCATGTTTGCGTTTAATTGAAAACAAACAAAAAACCCTTTTAGTCGATGCAGTGGCTTTCCTTACTTTATGTGTTATCTGTGCATGTCTGTTAAAATTGGCTTTTGCAGGCAGTTTGTAGTTTTTCCTTTCACACTTTGGTTTTTGATCTTACCAAACATAATCTATAATAGTTAAATACCAACCATAAGTACTTAGGTAGGCCAATTAGAAGAAGATTTTTTCATTGTGCAAACTTTTTGTGCACGAACATCTGTTTCCAAATATTTTCACCACAACTGACGGGTGTACATATATATTTTTCTTTTTGAGTGCTGTTAATCATATCAAAAGATTTTTGAGGCATAATTTTAGCAAATCAAAGGGAAACTTCAAAAGTTGTGTAATGAATTTATTTGAGTGAACAATGTATTAGTTTATGAATAGCCAAAGCATACATATGTATGTACATTAGGTATGGCATAGTAAGCGCTGAGTGTGGTTCAAAAACAAATTTACATGAGCCGAAAATTGGGGTGGTAGGCTCGGGGTTACTTACAATCTATCGAGCTTAAAGTTCAAGAGAGAGGTGAAATTTTTCACAAAATGAGTATTAACTGCCACCTTTTGAAGAGTAAAATTTAGGACTGACCGCCAATAACTTCTTACTTTCAACATTTTATCGACACGTGGTTACAGGGTGTAAATATGTGTGGATCCTTCATGGGGTTCCCATACCAATTTTTTTCATTTCCAAACCTCTAAAATGAGAGGCTCTAGTGTTTGGAAATCTTGTTGCTAAGAATCTTTTTTTTTTTAAACAAACACAAAACTGCTAAGCCTCATGCTTGTCTGCAGAAACACCCAGAGACTTCGGCAGGAATCGAACCTGCGACCTCGGAGACTCTTGGCAGAGCACTCTACCAATTCAACCATCGAGGCGCTTCATATGTATATCACTACGCGGGTTGCCTTTTATGTTTCGGGATTTGAGAACAAAAACAAATATTATATCAACACAAGTCCGTAAATTGTTTTTCAAAATATTCCCCATGAATACCTATACACTTTTGCATGCTTTTGAACCAATTGCGGAAGCACTTTTGCCACTTTGATTGAGGTATCTCTAAAACATGCAACGCTTCTTCAGATGTTGAAAAATGTTGACCTCTCAATTTGTTTCTTGGGTGCACAAAAATGCAGTTGTTGGAGCCGATGTGTGAGAGCTCGCATTGTCAGAGTGCATTTCACGCTTGGTAATAAAATAATCTTGTAAATGTTGCTAAAGTAGTAAAAATGTGGTTTTGGTTTGGTAAAGATATGAGTGTATTCAAAAAGCTAATACGTGTGTGAAATGGATTTTATGAGAAATGACAGATTTTAATTAAAATTTAATTTTTTTGATCGCTATAATTTTTTTTTGGGTCTGCATCTTAGTATTTAAAAAACTATAGCAACAAAATGTACTGGTATTTGCCATTGAAAATCAACATATGAAGCTGTAGTGAGGAGTTAAAATACCACAATATCATCGCTTGATAAAATTTGTTTTTGTTTATTCAGATATTCGAAATCGCTTTAAATCAAGAAAACCCATGTGAAGTTGATGAAAAAAACTTAGTAAAACATGTAATAGAGTTGTAAATATAACTAATGATAATGAAAGCCACAAATGATGTACAACTTGCAATTCATTTTTTTTTTAATTTAATAACAATTGCAAAAGCTCGACTAAAAAATTGATAATTGTTAGTTATTTTATAGGGCTTGAGTTTGATTGTACTTCTTCAGAATTGATAAAGACTTTTTTCGTGATAATATTGTAGTTATCGATCGATATTTTCAAAGAAGATGAAAAAAGTAAAGTTGAAGACTTCTTGGCTGGGGTACATACCACTCAGAACTGACTGTTCTGCGTTGCTGTATTGGACGGTTGCGGCATGTCCAGTTTTACCGAAAAAATAGGCGACCATTTGCTTGGAAGTGTTTCGTGCGTGAACAAATTTCGTTGGATTTTGCTGAACTTGAAACATTCGTACAGTAGATTGCTGTTTACTTTCGCGCTCATACGCTGAAATCCACGATTCATTGCCTGTCACAATGTCATAGACAAGTTTCGAAGCACCGCGATCGTATTTTTGAGCATTTTTTTCGACCAATCCATACGAGTTTTTTTTTGTGCCATTAACAAATTGTTTGGGATCCAACGCGAACAAAATTTTCTGACAGTCAAATGTTTATGCAATATGCAATGTATGCTGGTCCCACTAGTGCCTAAGGTTGTCTCAATCTCAGGGTAGGTTACGTGACGATCTGGCAATATCAGTTCACGCACAGCATCAATGGTTTTCGGAATAACTACTGATTTTGGACAACCTTCGCAATATTCGTCCTGGAGTGAACTACGACCATTATTGAATTCACCACGCCATCGACGGTCCTTAATGGATCTTCATCGCCTAAACTTGAATTAAGTTAATCCTCGTCGAAAGTTGCAAGAAATAATCGGACGAAAATGTTCACGTTTTAATTCCATTTTTGAGCCGAGATGAAGCTTTTAAGTTACTGTAAACAACAGCGTTCGTATTTCAAACCTTTCAGAGTACGTATAACCTCAATGAATAGTGCTAAACCTTACGATAGAGCTGTCAGTTGCCAGATTGCAACACTAGGGTCACCAAATCCCGAAACATAAAAGGCAACCCTCATAATACATATCTAATATACATACATACATATGTCTAAGGTTTAAAAACCTCAAAAACGAGAATCCTATAATTGTTCAACATAATTAACGGCTTCTTGGTTTACAAATTTTAGAATTGCTGTAATCACCCAAAAATATGTTTTATTTTAGATTTATACTTATAAAATGTTTTATGTATGAAATCTAAAAACCGCTTCGCCTTTTTATATGTGTATCTTTTCAAAAGGATCATCTTAAAAATCCTTATAAATTGTGAGCGTCATATGTTTTGAAAATACTAGTTTTGTTGTTGTTGTTGTTGTTGTCAAAGTCAATGACAGTAAACAGGATAATAACCACAAGAAGAGAGTTACAAACACATACATACAACAAACACATGAGTGCACGCCAAAAAGGAAATAAAACAAAAAAATTATTTTCAACTAAAAACAAAAAAAAGTTGTTTGAAAGAAACCTTAAATGACGACAGCCGGCACGCGCCCTGGCAATAAAGAAGATTTTCGAAAAGCAGGTAGGAAAGAAAAAGCAAAAAGCAAAAAGGAAAAACAAAAAACGAAAAACGAAAAAATCCAAATGATCAATCAAAAAGGAAGGCACTTCTTTCTGTGCCTAAACTTAAGAGCAGGCAAAGTTTTAATTTTGAGGAAATATGAAGTTCTTAAAGAAACACTATTCGCTGATCAATTAAGATTTTGTACCTTTAATTTTACAGCAAAACGGAAGGAAGCTTGAAACTTAGATAAACATCTAATAATTTTAAGCCATTTAAAATTTGGTCTACAATTTTCAAAAAGAGTTGAGATTCCTCAAATTACAGTTCCGGTCACAGGAATCCTTTTTTTTTTTTTTTTTGCATTTTCTTGTTATAAACTGAATATGAACAGTAAACAGTTTTAATTTTTTGTTACTCATCTGTTGGCTTTGCTGCTGGTTCAGCCTAAAATCGTTTTTGTTTTTGTTGTTGTTCATCTCCTTGGTTTTTCTGTTATTTTATTGAGTGATTCGAAATTTTTAAGGCAGCATATGTTGTGCAAGGCTTACAAAACTGCCTCTGCCTGGCTCAAATAAAACACCACACAAACCAAGCAGTACAATGAATGCATGTTGACTCTTGGCACTTTTCTTTTAAGAGGATTTTTTTCAGGTTTTGTTTTTTTTTTTCTCTTAAATTTTGCTTTTATGTTGACCAAACAACTGACGCTTTTCTCTTGTTGTTTTATTATTCATTACAAATTTATTGATGATGGTATTTATAAGTTCTATAACGAGCATCTATATGTAGTTGTTAAGGACAACACATTTCAATTCATATGAACCGTATGTCCTGTTTAGATTCACCTGGAAATGATTTGTGGCATGTCGAAATCAAAAATATAATTATAGAAATTGTTTGATTGATAATATGAATTAAAAGATTTTTGCTATTGCTATGTCGTCCAATATGTAAATTGAATTCCAGCAAGAACTATTTTTTTTTTGTAGAACAGTTTTTAAAGCATAACGATTAACCCGCCATTTACACACGCAAGTGCAAGTTCAAGTAACATAATACATTGTATTCTTAGTGGTATTCCTTATTGACCGTACGACTTTGTGGCAAGAATCCATGATACACCACGCCATTGCAGTCGAAGAAAACAGTGAGCAAAACCTACACATTTGACCGAACTTGATGTGCTTTTTTTCCGGTATTGGCTCTTCTGGACGCTTCCATTGGAATGATTGGGATTTAGTTTCAATGTCATGGCCATACACCCATGATTCGTCACCAGTTATGACCTTTTTGAGGAAATCTGGATCGGATCGTCGTTGACGATGTTCAACAGCTCCTGAGCGATGTGCATTTAGCAATTTTGGAACAATTTTCTCTGCCGCACGTTTCATGCCTAAAACATCCGTAAAAATTGCTTGGCATGAGCCGCACGATATGCCAACATCATCAGCAACCTCTCTGATATTGATTCGACGATTATCCAAAATCATTTTCTTCACTGCTTCAATCTTTTCATCGGTTGCTGAGTTGCTCGGGCGACCAGGACGAGCATCGTCATCGACATCTTCTCGACCTTCCTTAAACCGGTTATACCACAATTGAACTTGTGTTCTGCTCATAGTAGACTCGCCAAACGCCACAGTCAACATTTCAAATGTCCTTGCGCATTAAATTTCATTTTTTTTTTACAAAAAACTTAATACAGTTTCTTTGATTGATTTTTTCGAATAGTAAAAAAACGAAGACTCCTTACCAGACATAACCCTATTAGGGGGCATATGCTGGAAGAAACTGAGGAATTTTGTGAATGAGACGGTGTTCCTATAGACCTATGAGTCAAACTGTTTCACGGTTAAAACCACGGAGCGCACAACCAGCCTATACTGGCTTAGGAGTATGTCACAAGACATGGGAAAACAAACCCCTCCAATCAACCTAACCTAACCTAAAAAACCAAAGCACGACTAACCTTTTTATCTGGCAAAAATAAACTGACAATCCAAAATGGCTGATATTGCCAACATACGTAACAGACATAACTGAAAAATATGCGAAAATCGAACATACGTAAGTCACGAAATTTGAAAATAACGTTTATTTTTTTTTTATCAGACCTCGTATAACATACCTAAATACATACATATCATTTTGATTGATTTTTATCTTTCTAAACTTTTGTTAATTTTTTAATATGACTAAAATGTGATGTTTATGTTGTCTTTTTTTTTGCATCTATTCTTTTATTACCTTCTCCTCGCCTCTTTTTCACAAATAAAACTGTGGCTAAAATGCATTTCATTTCGTTATTTAGGTGAGTTGTTTTTTTTAGAAGCTGCTATAATTTAAAAATCAAAAACAAGCACCTGCTGTTTTTTGTTTTCAGAAAAGTAAGAAAAAAAAAACGAAATCTACAGACATTAAATATAGAGTGTTTACAGTTAAAACCGCAAAATAAAATGTATTCATATATCGATACCCATCACAACAAGTACTAAGTTTGCCATTCCCTTTGTAATTTTCAGAATTTTCTTGTGCGACCCGAAAAGATATATAATATATATAAGATATAACAATATACATATATCTTTTCGGATTATGCATATATGTATACGAGTACTGGAACAGCATTGATAGAAAATTCTATTAAAGGCCATTAGCGTAAAATGAATGAAACATTTACGGTATTCAAAGGGTCGTCCTAAAGTCAGAAGTCTTAAAATAATAGCACGAAAATATATGACTGCTGTGAGCAATCTGTCATAAAGTAGTGTGCTATATCAAATATGAATCAGCTGTTAAAGAAAAGGAAAGCAATTTAAATATTTTTTGTCAAAATGCCATAATTATCTATTATCTGTGCGATAATTATCTATTAGATGTTTTGTTAGCTGATTCAAGTAAATTCAAATATACATTTTAACGCATTTATTTCTTAGGTGACGCTGTGATACTGTTAACTTATGACGTATCACTAAA
This sequence comes from Sturmia bella, assembly GCA_963662145.1. Classification (NCBI taxonomy): domain Eukaryota; kingdom Metazoa; phylum Arthropoda; class Insecta; order Diptera; family Tachinidae; genus Sturmia; species Sturmia bella. The sequence continues at coordinate 64,464,906 of OY759169.1, read as the reverse complement.
CACAGTCGATGAAGTCCTATTAGTTTATGACTATTTTTGTTTGCAGCACAACAACAATTTTTTTAAACTATCATAAAATGTTAGTACTTTCTGACATTATGACACAATATGAGACCGTTTGAATACCGTAATTAAAATTTTTATGTGTAATAAATATATAATTTGTGGAGTCTACAAAAATGTAAGCTTGTGATTCCTTTTGCATATTTTCATTTTCGGACTACAAAGTTCATATACTTTGGATTCAGTGGTGTTAGTTTAGGGTATTTATCTCTATTTATTTTCCGAAAAAATTTGCTTTGGCGAAGTCATTCGGGATAATTTTTATACTTTGGGGATTTTAGCTAATTTTTTGGGGATTTTCATTCGACATTACCAGCTGAGGTGGAAATGAGCCTCATTGCTCATTATGATTTTGGCCAAAAAATCGTCCACTTCGTCATAGACACGATCATTCCTTGCTCTTGGGGAGTGTATCGCTCCATGGCTTGTTCACTTGTATTCTACAACTGTCTAGTTCACAAATGTAAAAACAAATTTGACATTGTTCCGCCATTTGCAAAACTAAGAGCAACTTCTAATAGAGTGGACCACGTGTATGAGTGCAAATTGCATTTGCAGCTATAAAGAAAAAAATAGGTTTTGTAATGAAATCTTGATAGCTGTCAGACAACGTTTACAACGCTAACAATATAGATATCAAAGTAGATTTCAATTGAAACCTCACAAATCACGCTTTGGTGTATGTAGATGGGCTATTAGAGTAGCTGATGTTATGTCTAATTTATGTATATGTATATGTACATGCGCTTGTATGTATGCAACTTATCAATGGTTTGGCCAACATGTATTCACAATTTCATTAAGAGCAAAATTAAGCAACAGATTATTTTTTTTTTTCACTTTTGAAACCAAAATTGCGAAAATGAGAGCAAATTTTGTTTCAACACAATAAACTTGGTCGTGTGCAAAAACAATTTAAATGCAAAAGCGTGCCAATTTTAATTTTTGTTAACCAAATCAAACTAAAATACTCCTGGTAAACCACAGCACACACTTCGTCATTTCATTATGGTGGCACATTGTTGCTGCATGTGTTGCTTGCCGGTAGTTCGTTCGGTTTAGTTTGTAGTGCGTGTTAAAGAATTGGTTTGGTGGAAGGGCTTTATTGTAACGCATATGTACGTACATATTAGAGTAATCCGATCCGGTTTAAAACCGGGTTTACTGCTTCACAGCAGTTGTTGGGATTGTGTAATTAATATGCATATATGTATGTATATTCTTCAAAACAATTAGGTTAGGTTAGGTTTAGGTTGTTTGGAGGGGTTTGTTGGCCCATGTCTTGCGACATACACCTAAGCCAGTAAAGACTTGTTGTGCGCTTTGTGGATTTACCCATAAACAGTTTGACCCATAGGTCTATAGGAACGCCGTGTCATTCACAAAGTTCCATAATTTCCTCCAGCATATGCCCCGTATTTGGGTTATGTATGGTAAGGTGTCTCTCCGAAGATGTCGAGATCGTATCTGTGAGAAGGCGGGGCACTGGCATAAGTGCTCATAGTGTCTCGCTTTCCTCCCCACATGCTCTACATTCATCTCCTCCCGCTATTTCTATGCGATTAAGATGTGCCAGTAGTTGAGAGTGGCCTGTGAAAACAATTAAATTGTATCTTATTTTTCAAAGACTATTTCAAAATAAACATAATTTCTAAAGATGTATTTTTTCAGGCATATAGATAAATCACACACATGCATATGTACATATATCATAAGATCTCACCTAGGTTGACAGTTTCAGATAAGTTTTTTGTGTTTCAATGAATTTTATTCTCTTATTTTATAAGTTAGGTTGTTTTGTGTAATAAATTTAATTTCACTACACATGTTTCCTGTTACGTAAATCAGCTGCAATGAGAACTCATTGCGAAATCCCTATAAAGTTTTGACCCCATATAAATTAATTTGGCTTTCTTTAGAGGTTTTCGAAATTCAATCATCGATTACTGCGACGAGAAAGTTACTCGAAATTTTTGACAGAAACAACGTGCACTGAAAAAACAATTCACACACTTTTTTCCAAATTGTATGTCGGTTTCCATTCACTATCATACTCCTCCTCTCAACCTAATCTAGACGATTTCCCAGACGTACTGCAAACTGTTCAGCCTTGATTTTTGCCATCGGTCCTCCTAAAGGCATGTTTTGATTTCGGCATTGTGTAAACCATTTAAATAAACATTGCTTATAGCATGTTTCCACGACATGAGCTTCGCTCTCTATTTGTGCTTCAAACCCTAATCAGCAGCGAAGCAACGTGCTTCGCCATGCAAAAATTTGAGAGCGAATGAAGTTGCTTTATATTGAAACTACATGCGAAGCACGAAAAATTCCTGTCTTCTCTAATTTTTATCGCAAGTTTATCTGCACTATATCTGTTAAAATCATATATTGTAAACAAAAAAAATAAATAAATAAAAAACAAAAACAACGTATGTAATTGTCCAATAAAATTAAAAGTTAAGTTCTGTGCTGTATTTAATGCCATGCAGTGACAACACCAAAGACATTTCCATATGAACGGGGCGTTTTTTACGACAACTGGAAAATTCATGTTGGCTTATTAAAAACAAAAGTCAAATCGATGCACATAGACGTGTCGTGTAAACAGTGTAATTCCTTAATATAATTGAGAGAGCGAAGCGGGTGATTCAACTTGTAATGGAAACATACCTTTAACGTCTTCATATTCTGCAAGGCGCAATCTTTTCCACTTTAAGGATTTAGTGTTGCTAATAATCTCCCGATTTTTTTAAATTGTAAAAAGAGTATTTGGCGGTATACTAAATTGTTTAGCCATTTCTTGCTTAAATTTGTCACCACGATCAACAGCGTCAATTATAGAAATTTTTTGTCGTATAGAAATTGATTTACGCGTTAATACACTCATTTTGGCAAAGAACCAAAACAGAACTGAGTATGTAATTTGTGGCGCTTTACATATTAATCTGCAAAGACATTTACCTTTCGTTGTTTTTAAAAGGAACTTCCCCGTTTTGCTTCAAATAAAGTGGCTTTCGAGCTCAGAATTTTTTCTTTATAGCTATAGAGCATATTTGTATGAAAAACTTTCCAATAAAAAAGGTTTTTTCAAGAGACTGCGCTAAAAATTCGTTATATTGAGTTCGTAATATCGAAGTTTCACTGTAATTGTCTTTTTTTATATTTTTTGTGCATAGCAAGTTGAATTGTTTGTGAACTTCTGATCAAAGCGGGCGTGTGTTTTGTTGTGTGTAGTCGTTAATACGTGAACGCATGTGTTTTTATTGGCTTATTTAAAATACTATTTCAAGTTTACTAAATGCTTATTTGGAAAATTATGGATTGGTTGCCAATTTGCCAATGGAGATCTTAATAAACATAATATATGTAAGAAAAAAATCCGTCAAAGTAAACATTCGTAATAGGTTTTATCTTTTTGTTCTGTATACTCAACGTTTTACTCAACGTTTTGTTCAACATTTAACGAAGAGATCTCGTTAAATGATGTTAACTGCATAGTGTCGAAGGTACATACATATGTATATACACTGGACACTAAACAGAGAAATTAGCAACAGTTAATCCTGACTTACTCAGCTTTGCAAAAATAAATGCTCTGTTTTTATGTCATAATTTTTTTGCTCAATCAAACGTCCACAAACACTTCCTCAATTCCTCTTTTCTATTTTCCTAGTTCCAGTACAATGCAATGCGTACATGTACAAGGTGGCGCAAAAGTAATCCTCCTATCAGAAAATGCTATAAATTTTGCGATTGGCCCCTAATGTCAGTTCTGTTTTGACACTGCTCCAGAACGCGGAATATTGGTGACTATTTATTTGACCAATAATCGGTCGGTGACTTTGGATGAGGGATGAGGCCCATTTCCATCTTAGCGAGTACGTAAATAAGCAAATTTTACGCTTCTGGGGCACTGAAAATCCGCGTGTAACCCACGAAGAGCCATTACACCCGCTCAAAGTCACTGTATGGTGTGCTGTTTTCGCTGGAGGAGTCATTGGGCCTTTTTTCTTCGAAGACGTCGCGGGCCAAACGGTTACTGTGAATGGTGAGCGCTACAGAGCAATGATCAACGAGTTCTTTTTGCCGCAACTTGATGAATTGGGATTGGAAAACATGTGGTTCCAACAGGACGGTGCTACGGCATACACTGCAGGTGCCACAACCGATATGCTGAAGGATGCATTTCCCGGGCGCCTAATCTCCCGTTTTGGCGATTTGCACTGGCCAGCAAGATCGCCTGATTTGACCGCTGCAGACTTCTTTTTGTGGGGCTTTTTGAAGTCGCGGGCTTATGTCAACAAGCCTCAGACTCTTGCAGCTCTTAAAGACAATATCCGTCAAGAATGTGAGGACCTATCGCCGGAAGTTTTGGCCAATGTGATGGAAAATGCTATTAAAAGGTCTCAAATGACAATCAGCTGTGGCGGCGGCCATTTATATGACATCATATTCTTGACTTGATGTAAAAAAATTAAAAGACCAAATAAAAATAATCCACAAGAAGAATCAAAGTTTTTCATTTTTTTTTTAATTGCAATCAAAAAACATCGGAAGGTTATTTTTGCGCCACCCTGTATAGAGGTCATCCCCTGAGTACTGGTCCCAGTCTAAATAAAAAAAAAAATTCATATCTACACACTTACAATTTTTTCACCTTTTACGTTTTTAAATTTCTAACATCAACAAGGCATTATAAGTTATTGGCAACACTTTCTACAACAGTTGTAAACCATAATCGCAATGTGAAAAATACAACATTAAATTAACATCTGTTGTAAACCATAATCGGGGCCCAAAAAACCGAAACTGAGTTTAAAAATTAAAAATTTTCTACCTCTTCGAAAACCGGGTTTCAAAAATATCGAATAATTGTTTACCCTAGCACATATGCATGTCGATTGGTAAACAAATGAACAAGGATACTCGTAATAAAACCACTTTCATTTTTTTGTACTTCGTATTTCATCTGGAGCTGCACGAAGCGTAATTTGGTTTTTCGCCGTATTCACAGAGCCAACTTGTTTGTTAAATTTGTTACCAAATTTATATTCAATCTTAAACATTTGTTATTGTGGCTTGAGTTTGCTGTTATTTTTGGCTGGCATATTTTGTTGTTGTTGTTTTTTTTATGTACAATCTTTTAGCAAACAATTTCCAGAGTACCGTTTGTTGGTTGGCTGTTTTTTCATGTGCTGCTGCATTTAGAAAATAAATTCACAAAATTAAATGTATTTTTGAATATAAAGTCTGTTTTATTTCTTGCATTTGGTTTGCATAAATATAAAAAAAGGGTTTCTAGGGATTGTGTCCTTTTGCATTTAACCCCTCTTTTTTCCGCTGTTTCTTTGCTGTTAAGATCTAGAAGAATGACTGACTGGCAGGTCACTGAAATGGAAAGAAATGAAAACAGCGCAATAGTGGAAAAGAAAAGAAAAAAAAAAATGGAATAAAATCAACAGTTGCAGTTTTCATTGTGTAAAAATGGCACAAAATCGTGCCTAAACCACGTGCCACATTGACTGCAACTGTTATTTCGCATTAGTTGTTGTGTTTTTCCTTTAGTTTTTATTTTTAAATACGAGTAAACTGCATCATAAAGCACCGAAAACGCACCTTGCATTTGTGGCTCCCTCTCATTTTTCGTTGCATGAAATTCGACAGGTTTTTAATGAAATTTACTTTTTATACATGCAACAAGTTGTAAATCAATGATGATCGATTTCAACACGAGACTAATTCGCTTGATATATTGTTTGTACCTGAAATTATGCCGTTATGTTTGTTTTCCACTAAAAAGAAATGACTTATTAAATGATCATGACTTTTGGAAAAAGGTGGCATGTTGTTACAGAAAGCTTCCTATTTCCATTCTTCCTTCAGCAGTCAACATTATTCACAATTCTTGTTCTCTTTTTTGTTGTGTTATAACTTTATTTTATTTATCCTGTAATTAAAGCAAATGTTTGTGCAAATGCTTATTAACATAACAAATGGCAATAAAATACATTAATGTCGTTTTTTTTTTCTTTTCTAAAAAGAAATTATTTGCACTTTTTTCTCATCAAATGCGAATTTTAATATTTTAGTGAGTTTAAGATCACAAGAACATTTCGTAATATCCTTAAATAAGTAAACAAAAATGTTGCCTTTGTTTTTTTTTTTTTTTAACTTAGACTAGTACTCAGGGAAGGACTCCTATTTATCTATGCGCATCGTATCGAAACTAGGAAAATAGGTTTTGGGGAGGAGAAAAGAGGGAGTAGTGTTTGTGCACATTTGATTTGAACATCTTTACATTGTAGCTGGCGGGGAATATGTCCGCAAGGCTGGGGCCAAATCGTCGCATTCGATATCGAACGGATTCCGTCACTTATGCTGTGTGTTTGTTGTTTAATCTGTTTTTGTTTTACATTATTTTTGCTCGATAGTTCATTCGATATCGAATGCGACGATTTGGCCCCACAGTTTATTCCACAGACAAACCGTACGGATAAAAAACGAATTCTCTCTGTAACGCGTTGTGCGACTACAAACGGATGTGCTCTTGACTATACAGGTGTATTGCTTAAAAATATGCGGGTTTCGGGAACAACATCCCTGAGCAAAATCGACTGAGCAAAATTCATTAAAATAGCGACAGAACCGTGTAACACACCCCACACTGCGACGATGCTCCAGTGAATCAATAGAGCTGGATACTCTACTGTCACTGATAACCTTCTTCGCCCTCTCCTGTACACGGTCGAGTAGCCCCAAAATAGACTTTGAGGCACCGTCCCAAACATGAGAGTTGTATTTCATTGGAGATCGGATGGAGTGAAGTACGAGGTCTGATCAAAAAATAACCGTTATGTTCAAGCTTTTCAAAAAGTATTTATTTATTCATCAATAAATATCTTGTCCCCTTTGAAGTAATCCCCCTCAAACATAATACACTTATGCCAGCGTCTTTTCTGAAACGCGCTTTTTGGTATCGCCAACTGCTCCTGTTTCGATTTTTCTTTTATCTCCTCAATCGTAGCAAAACGCTTTCCTTACAATAAAAAGTTTAAAACTTAAGGGTACACCAGGGTTACCCTTTGTCTAGGACTTGCACGGCAGTACGGAACCCTTGCTGTGCGATTTAGTCTCGTACTTGGCTCAATTTATTTAACAAATAAATATAAACTTTTTTCTATAAAAACTCCCACTCGATAGAATGCCAAGTGCTTGTATTCGCAGTGCTGACCACATGATCGAAATAGGGGAATCGGATTTTGTATGAAAACACTTACGTTTTTTTCGGCCCAAATCAATTTTATTTCGCTTAAAGTTCGATCAATCGCACAATTTCGATACTGAGGAACAGGCAGTTACTTGGTTTTGGTTTAAAAAGCTGAACTAACTGAAATCAATTTAGTTTTCGATAAAATTTTTATTTTTCTAATTGCTCAAAAGCCTGTCTCAACATTTGATTGCAAAGTGCAGCAAAAGGATTTATTTCCACCAGCTGTTGTTTGGCAAATTTACTACCCATTTGTGCAGCTTCTTCAAAATCTCGTCTGGCTTCGTCCAGTTTGTTTTGTTTTCTATACAGAACTCCGCGCTGACACAAGGCATGACATCTTGTTGTTGTTGGATTTTCAGCAAGTTCAATAGCCTGGTTGAGATCGTCAAGGGCAGCTGAAAATAAAGGCCAAATAAGATATTAAAGCTCTGGCCAAAGTTCAGTTAGATTTTTTGAACGAAAGCAAAAAAAAAAGTAAAATAAAAGCATTTATAAATATGTACATACATCAGGGTGGATGGATTTAGCAATTGATATTGTGCCATCATCTTTTTTCGATAACTTTTTGGCATGAAAAAAAAGTTCCACCACGACATACCAAAAAATCATTTTCGAGGCCGTAAAAATAAATTTTTTTTTATGTGAGTCCTCTAAGGAGGCGAGGTGCCAGGCCAGTGTGTTCGAGAAAAATATTTGAGGGGGGAAAATTTCCTCCCTAATGCATTAATCAGTCCCAGTGGGCTCGTAGAGTGTACCGATAGAGTCAAATGTATGATCAAACCCTAAGAAATTTTTTTAGAACATACCGACCCTGTATGTACCACGTCCTCCTAAGGGCAGCTCAGAATATTATACTGTGTATTCAGAACGTATATACAAGTCTGATAGTCTGAACGCAATGCATTATGCAATTGCATAAAATAATACTATAAAAATTTTACATTCCATATGACTTCATCGTTTTTAAAAAATTTGAAACAATAATACTTTCAATCAATTAATTTTTATTTTTCGAACTTTTTTCTTATACATTTATCACACTCAGTTCGTTCCACATTATTTTTGTGATTGATATTAATTAAATAAGACAAAAAAAAAAACACCGCCATACTTGTCGTCAGCACCCGTCATGTTTCTAAAGCGATACTCAAGGACGGGTGCTGACTGACGAGAAGTGTGGCGACTTCGAAACAGCTGATTGTCCACATTGTTGAGTAACTGAAAGAAAACTCGATATATATTGCTTGAGTTGTTATTATGAGACTGATGAGATTCACATTCAAATGTATCAGTAGTACCTGGTACACCGTGTTTTGCTCGAAATTTCAGAATTATCAATTTGGAGACAAATTTAAAATTTTTCATGTATTATGTTGTTGATAAATCAGCAGTTTTCGAACAAGATTAGGGACCTAAACGAAAAAGTGAAAAAAGTCGCCCAATGTTGAAACAAATGCAAGTTTAAAGAAAAACCCACGAAAATTGCAGCGACAAAAATCGCTCAAAGTTAACCGGCACATTAATGTTTCGCAACCGCCAATTTGCTAGCAGCACTTAGCGGTGCTACCAAGTCATATTTCTGGCTCACGTTTCTACTGGAAGAGGTGAATTTAAAAAAATCCAACTACTTATTGTCGACAAGAACCCACTGGGATATTTAAAAACTCAACAACTTTTAATAGCGAAATTATCGACAGTACATTCTGATTTTAAGAAATATGTACGTTCACGTTTACCTTCATCTTTTCCTGCTAATCTCAAGGCTTGGGCCCTGTTGTTAAAAATCGAAGATCTTTTAGGTGTCAAGCTTAAGGCCTCCAAAAAAGTTTGCAAAGCTTTTTCCAAGTCATGTTCTTCAGCCAACTTTATTGCTTTTATTTCCAAGAGCTTAGATTGCTGAAATACCCCTTCTTCAAATTTATTTTCTTCATCGCTGTCTTTACAAAGAGTTTCTGCCGCATCGGGATTGATTAGTTGTGAGCTGAGTGAAGATGTCAATTCCAAAGGATTAAATATAGAATCCAACACCTGTTGATCATGCACACTTAGACTGGATTTTGTCAAAGGCATTTTTTTTTTTTTTTTTGTATTACGATTTAATTTTAAGAAACAGTTCTCTAAACGAACTGATTAGCAACGATTGACTGACTGGCTTAGAATCTATTCCCCATGGCACAGCCACAGTCACAGCTGGTGTTGATGTCGACAGTTTGTTTTTGTTTATTCAAAACTGAGATGCAAATGAACATGAAAAACTGGTCTAAATTTGTTGAAATGAATATATTAAGATTTAGTGAATTTTTTCCAGCAACATGTGAGCAAGTTAGTTGAAAAGATAGTAATGAAAAGGGAACTAATAATAAATATTTTGCTAAATAATTAAAAACGAAAATACAGTGAGTTTGCTCTCTCATTTGAAGTTATTCCCGCATGCCCCGGCACCCATATGATGTACAGTTCACCATGAGTCGAGCAACTGTTAATTGTGTTTTTGCAATCCCGAACTGTTTGCGTTTTAAACCGCTCAGCTGAGATCGCTCTAGCGGCCATTTGACTATCCGTGAATATATTTATAGGTCCTGATCTTCCCATTTCACTGAGCTCTCTAATACACTTCGTAATTGTTCGAACTTATTTTAAAGTTTCCCCAAAACATCATTTGCGATTTCACGTTCGATTTAATTTTTTTTGTACAAAGTACTGAGCCAGTTTGTTTGAAGAAAAAATTCTTAGGGGTTGGTCTTACATTTGACCAAACAAACACTACAAAAGCCAATTTGAAATGAATGCACAATGGGCGGCAAGCATGAAATTTTCAAAGCATTTTGAATTCTCTCGTAAGCTGAGGAAAATGTTTCCAAGTTTCCAACTTGAATTAACTTTATTTAATACGTCCTGTTTGTTTTATATGCAAAATAATGTAAAATCATTGAGAATTTCATTTTACACTTAGAGAAATTTTGTCTATCTAATAAATGAACAAAAACACCGGGGGGGTTATTTTTATTTTTTATTTTTTAAAAACAATTTATTAATGTTCTGTCTTTCTTGTTTTGTTGTTGACTTTTTATATAATATCATTCTTTTTTTTTTTGCTTTATTTTAAATATAATATAATTTTTCTGTTTTCTTGGTATATGTAAATATTAAGGACAATATTATTTTAGCCGTTAATTAAACATTTCTTCAATTAAATATTTATAATATATAATTTTTGTTAATAATAAATCAGCATCTTTTTAAATTATTCATATATTTATTTATATTATTTAAATATATATGCTATGCTAATAAATTATGTTTTGCTGTTCTTTGGTAATTTATGAAATTAATATTAATATATTTGAATAATATTTGCTTTTATATAAAGTTTTTTGTTATGCTTTGCTTTTTTATGTTAACCTTATAAACTTATTTTCAAATTATATTTAAAATTAATTTACACAGCTGTTTAGTTTAATGTTAATATGTTTATTTATATATGTGTATATTATCTTAAAAAAATGTAAGTATTTTTCAATCAATGTATAGCTCGCTGAATTATTTTCTCTTAATTTTGTTTTTTGTTTTTGTCACCTAAAAGAATACATCCTAAAAGCCAATGGTGTTTTGCATTCCATACACATTTCTTTTTTTATTTTTTAGTTTTGTAATCTAAAAGCTTGCTTAGAATTGAATTTAAAAAAAATCTTTTTTTTTTTAGTTTTAAACATTTTTTTCTCAGTGTAGAAAGAAAAGTCTCGCTTTTGCAAAAGCATTTCGATATAATTTTTTAACTTTCAAATATGTAACGCGATAAATGAACAATTCACAGTGTGATAATTTTTACCATAAATTTGACATTGCGATTGATGGTCATCAGAGAACTGCACAGGTCCAGTGATGCCACAAGCACACCGGGAATTTCTACAACAGCATTGTTTTAGATTATTATTGTATAATATCGTATAAGCTCCATTAAATTTAATTATTCTATTAGTGGTGGTATTCTGTTTAATTGTGTAACTCAAGTGAAGGTTCTTGGTGTAATTTTCGATTCAAAACTACCATTTTCTACAAAAGTTGAGTGTGTTGTTGCTAGAACTTATTGTTTGCTTGGTTTTATGAGGAGAAATTGTAAACAATTTAAAGACGCTTATACCCTAAATCATTGTACAGTATTTTTCGGTTAATTGACCCTACGGTTAATTGGTTTCCACGCTTAATTGAACCACATGATCGGACAAAAAAAAAAAAAAATATTGCATACGAACACCATGTGCATTTCCTCGGATAATTGAACCCGGTTAATTGCTTTTCCCGCTTAATTCGTTCAAAATTCATGTCATCAAAAATAAATTTTCTTACTTTTACCCGGTTAATTGCATTGAAAAATAATCTGGCATTTTTGCACATACATATTTGACATCATTTGTGAAAAACACTGGGTGGCATCTCTACTATACACATATGTATGTATATGTACATTTTTTGCTGTTACTTGCATTTTTTTCGTTTAAGGTAAAAAAAAATTATTTTGAAAAACTTAAAGTGCACATATGCGATTTCTTTTAATTCATTAGTACATAGTTTCAATTATGCGTGATTTCTGTAATTGAACAAACTGTTCAATTAAATATAGTTCTTGTAATTGAACGAATTGTTCAATTGAACGGGTATCGGCTAATTGGTTCCCCGGTTAATTGAACAAAAAATTGTGCAAATTTTGATGTGCAATTAACCGAAAAATACTGTATATTTCATTTGTTCGAAGCATTTTGGAATATTATTCTATTGTTTGGAATTCGAGTCATTTAGGTTCATCTGGTCTATTTTAAAGTTAGTTGGGCCTCTTGAATGAACTACCTTCATATGAAGTTAGTGGAAAAATTCTAGAAATGCAGACCTTAGAGGACCGCAAATCGTGTTTCTTACTCTTGTGTGCCTCCCATAACGTGTTATCTGATAATATTGATTGCCCGGAAATAAAACATCATTTTACTTTCTACAGCCCTACTAGGGTCTTGAGAATCAATTGTTTGTTTGCAGAACGAACGATACCGATGTAATGAGCCGATTGCAAGATGCTTACGTTTATGTAACAAACAGCTTTATCCGATATTTAAACTTCAAATTGTTATTATTTAAATATTATAATTAAGCTGATAAGTTGTAGTAATCTGTAAGAAGTCAATTTCATCCAGCACTACTTGAGACCGCAGAATTCTTACATAAAGTTAACCTTGAGGATATATGTATATTGTCTTAAGAAATGAATTATTATTATTTTGAACCTTTTAAAATTCAACTTTTAATAATGTAATATTATTGATTTAATTTACTTGCAGCTCGCCTCGTTTTTGCCATTCGTTCCTGGAACGCTTTTGATTATAAATGCTTAAATATATGTATATTCGCCAAAAGCAGTTTTAGACAGGTAAGTAATTCTCTTTAATATATAACTGAAAAGTATTCTAAAAAAAAAATGCTGCTTATACAAACTTCAATTTCAAACGATAATTATTTTAATTGCTAAAAGACTTCTTCAGAAGAATAGACTCTAATCGATTTACTCGGAATGAAATCGCTTCGTTTCAGAATCGAATCAGTAGTCCCAGAAATTGATATCGATTTTAATTCCCAAGTCTTTTCTTCAAGCGAATAAACTCAATTAATTTTCTCCGCATTAAATCACTGTTGAAAATGTGAATTTTTTACTCCCGTTCACATTTTCAACATCTTCTATGCGTTTCATGCTGTGTAAAAAAAAGTCTATAACCCATGACATTTGATGGTTTAACCCGATGGTAAAAAATTATCTGTGAATGAAGTTCTGTTTAAATTTGGCCCTTTAAGAATTTAACGGTCTGGTTTGCGAACATTTTTTTTTAATGTTTTCATTCGTGACACTCCATTGCAGACCAACAGAGTTTATGGATTTTCTTTTTGTTTTTAATTTGTATTAAAGGCTGCATTCTTTTTTTCTTTTTTTTTTTTTCTTGTATGTATTTCGAAAAATGTTTACTCCAGTTTTATTTGCATTTGAAGCAGAATTTCTTGCATTTTCATAGACGTATGTCAATTATAGTAAAAATATGTGAGATTTTTGGTTTTTGTTTTAGCAAAATATTGTTTTTTCAAGCTCTTGATTTGTATTTGTAAGTAATAGACCTGTTTGTTGTTTATATTTGTGTCTTGAAAGCCACACAAACGATTGTCAATTAAGTTCACAACCTTTTACAGGAGACGTGCTGGTTTTCCATTTTTGTTTTTTGTTTGTTTGTTTTGTAAAAACTGAAAAGAAAATTAATTTTCGAACCAATAATTTAGTTTTTCCAAATTAAACGCTTTGTGGAAAATGCTCAAAAATAAAACTGGAGTGTGAATGTTTGTACATAAATCGTGTCCAGCGAGACTTAAAATTCAAAAAGGTGTTGGAATCGAGTTGCAAGCCAGCTTTTTTTTTTGCACACATTTTATTTATACATGAGTTTAAACAAATTTTGCTTTAGTTTTTTTTTTTTTTTTTATTATATATGTATATTGTATGTATATATATAAAAATTAAAGTTTTTAATTTGCTGCTTAGTCAAGTAACTAAAGTTTGGTTTATCTATACATGTTTTGCTTTTAATAATTTTTTTTATGCCTAAGTATGTAGTTGTAATTTAAGCCTTTCTGTTTAAACTTTTATAAATGCTGGTATTTTTTTATTTATGTTTTTTTTTTGTTTGTTTTGGTTGCTGTTTTATTTAAATCAAACTTATAAAGAACAGTATAGTTAGTTTTTACATACATATATGTCTATTAAATTTCAAATCAGTTTAATCTTTATCTAAATGAATTTGCGTTCGATTTTTGTCCTGGCTTATTTACACTGATTTTTGGTTTTGTTTAATGAACTGCAAAAAATATTTTTTCATGATTTCTTTTGTTTTTTTTTTAATTGAAGTTTTTAAATTTAAAGGTTTTCTTTGTTTAATTTTTTTTTCTAAGATAAGCTTTTACTAAAATTAAATAGTTGTTAGTAAATTAAGGAGTTAGTTTTCTTTTTTTTTGCATGCCAGCCAATACGAAATTTTTTGAATTAATTAAAATTTTCATTATTATTGTCCTGTAGAAGCTGTCCGAAGGAGAGCGAAATATCGACAAAAATAATTAAATATTTAAAAAAAAAGGCCTTTAGCTCAAGAAAATAAATATATAAAAAATTAAATCTGAAAATAGCAGAACATTTTATATATTATAGCTTGCGCATACAATACATTTTACTTTACATTAAAAAATTAAAATTAAGAAAAGTAAATCTCCCGTCAATAAAACCAGTACTTATTATAAAGTTTTTTTTTTTAAATTTCGTTGATACATATAAAGGAAAAGATTTTGTACGCACGCGTTACAATTACTGAAGTATGGAAAAAGGAAACAAGCTGAAGCATGTAATTTTTTAGTCAAGTTTTGCAAATATCAGGCCTGTTTTGCAGATTTTTAATTACAAGAAGATCATACAAATCACTGACTGCTCACAAAATCATAATTTTTTTAGCTTGTGCGTACCATATACATATCTCACTTTATATGAACAATATTAAAAGAAAGGAAATCTATTACTTTAGGTCTAAAAAATAGACCTAATGCTTTCTGTCTTTTTTTTTTTTTTTTTTTGTTTGTTCATGAGAATTTTTGGAATAATTAGTTCGGCTTCAAACATTCTATTTAGATTTTTCAAGTCTACTCATGAGTTGTTTAGCAGCAACGAAATGTCGGCGGCATATAGACGGCTGAAAAAAGACAGAAAGCATTAAGGTCTATTTTTTAGACCTAAAGGTAAGTACTGTGTTCGAAACTGCGGAAAATGTTGAGCAACATTGATTTTTTCGTACGGAAAATTTGACATGTATCTAATGTTACCCATACCGCCGTTTTTACACAATTTAACGAGTTTTTCATTAAAAGTATGCTACATTGTTTTACGTTTGTAAACAAAACCCATAGGTATGTTTTGCAATTTGGATTGTGATGAGAAAAATTTAATTATACAATAAAAAGTAAATTTTTTATACAAATATATCAAAATGAACAAAGAAGTCCCAAATAATTTTGTTTTTCTTCACGGCTGATATCAGTTCCCGCATTTCTGTCGCACTGAATTTAATTTTTTGGTTTTCTTTCCTACTTTACATTTCTTTTTTTTTGTCCAAAAAATTTTACTTAAATATTTGCAATGAAAATATCAGCAGTCAGCTGTTGCTAAAAATTTCACGTGGAAGAATTGCCACTTCAATTAATTCGCAGCAAAAAGAAAATGTTGCCAGATACATTTCATATGTTTTTCTCAAAATGAGCAGAGTATTACTTCTGCAACATTTTTTCACGGAAAGTTCATACGCATTTTTTTTACATGCATTTTGACAACTTTCCACGTGGAATTTTGAACAGAGTACTTGCCTTAAAGTAATAAATTTCAATAGGCTCTTATAGCGAATAAACAATTAAGTTCATTGAAGAAAGGAATTCTTCAGTCTATAAAAACGGTTCTTGATAACAGGTTTTCTAATTTCGCTGATAAAAAATAAAATTTTTCGTACGCATGCGCTACAAAATGTGCTACCATGTTCAGTTGAATTTCTGAAACATAAAAAAAGAAAACAAGCTCAAGCTGGTGGTTGTTCATAGTGAATCCTCTCAAGCATCAGGCCTGTTCAACAAATTTTTAATTGTAAAAAAAAAAAATCATATACACACATAAATCACTAACACCTCAGAAAATCGTAAATTTTTGTAGCTTGTGCGTACCATACTATTTATTCACTTGATACTACCTAAATTAAAAACAAGAAAATCTTCCTTCAAGAAAACCAGTTCTTGTTAATAGATTTTCTAATGACGATTTTTCGTACGCACGCGTTACCAAATGTTCTACCATATGCAAGGGAATTAGTGAAATATAAGAAAAAGAATATAATGCATTTAGTAAATTTTTTGGAAAGTAGTTTTATAACATTACCTGCGGCCCTGGTCACAATAGCGAGCCACAGCGTTCGCTAGCATAAAAACGCTGGCAACCACCTCAACCACACATTTTCAAGGCCAGAACATGCGAGAGTTTAAGCAAATACGCTTACGAATCGCAGATTCCTACATTCGCTTCTTGTCGATTTGAAAAATTTCATATTGACGGGCTTACATGTATGTATGTTTTTTTTTTTTAAAGCAAATTTAATGTGTGTATCTATATTTTTGTTGTTGCGAGTTTTTAAAATTTTTGAATTTTTTTATAATTTGTTTTTTTTTTTTTTTTTTTTTTTTAATTTTAAGTCACAACATTTTTTTTTGTTTCTTTTTATTTAAATAATTAACACTTAATTTTGCTAGTATTAACCACATGTTCTGAATCTGTTTTTTTTTTCAATGTTTTCATCATCAATTTTCAATTTTAGTTTTGAATTATGTATGCGTTTACTAAATTTTCATAATTTCATTCTCAAAAAAGAAAAGGTACTAGATGCTTTTAAATGTTAATAATTTATGTTACACTAATCTAGTTATTTTACATATTATTCAACAAATTATTATATTTATAGCTTTCTGTTGCTGAGAGAGTATGTTTTTCATAATTAAATGTTTAGTTTAAAAGGTTTAGCAGAGTAATTTTTTTTTGTTTGTTTAATTTTTATCCATATGTTTTGTGATTTAAAAAATGGAAATTGTCAACATATGTTATCCTTTGGACTTTAATTTTGTTAAAAAAAAAAAAATTAATTATGATTTTCGATCACACTCATAACAACTCAACACAGCAGGGCAAAATTATGAAGAGATTTGCTCATTTCGTAAAATTCTGTTCCTCTTATTTTATTGAAAATAGTTTTTTTTTTTTTTTTGGCATAAGACGTACTGCCGGGCTCTCGATGTCGCGTTGAGTCACTCGTTATCATAAATCCATTCAGAACAACAACAAAATACAAAATTTTGTCGCGTCCAGTCACTTAGTTACAATAAATACATTTAATACAAAATATATAAAATTTTGTTGTTATGTTGGAAATGTACTTATGACAATGATTGACTTGACGAGATAGCGTGACCCAGGCAGTTAAATTAGTATGTATAATTAGTACTTTCTTTAAAAAAATTTTTTTTTTCTTCAAAATTGTAGTTATTTTATTTAGTCATTTGTTTGAATCTCATACTGTGTTCAGATAGACCCCTTTATTGCAATTATCGTAATAAATGCCATTATAGAGCAGAATATTCCATACGAAAAGTCCGTAAATTATTGTTCAATTAGGACAAACTTGTTCCAAATATTGAGTAAAATTAAAATGCAATACTGTAAAAAGTTTAAAATACTTTTAAATACTTTAGGGAACGCTACTTTTTTACAATAGCAACTGAAGCTCTGATAATTTCCAAGTTCTTTTTATTTTCTTTTTCTATTATGAAATTTTGTGACCTAAAGCCTAGTTAGAGGCTTTTCGCGACTGGCCAATGCTAATTTTATATGTGTGAACAGCATATAAATGTCTATCTGAACGCAATATTATTTTTATCCCTATTTGATCTCTTTTGGAAATAACAAGGTACTAAATTTATCATGCCTGTTGCATGCAGCAGTAAAAGTGCTACCAATTGGAAATGTGTTCCCATTCGGCAGTAGGTGTTTGTTTAAATTGAAAGGTATTGCATATGTTTTGGCTGTTTAATTGTTAACATTGACTGTTAAATGTTCGAAATTGTATTTTTACTTACTATTTGCTGTAAGAGCCAATTGAAGTGTATTTTTCTAGGTCCAAAAATCCAATTAATAAGGAATATTTAGGCCTAGAATAATTACTGTCAAAATTAATTCGGTAGCCTGACAAAATATTTGATTTTAATAAATAATAAAAGTGGCTCCAATTTTTTTTTTGGCTTGTGCATTGTTTCTCTAACCTCACAAAATTAGCCATTCAAACACATTTGCATCCATCTGGTTATTAAAGATTTCTATGCAACGATATTCCACCTCCAGTGTAATTCCATGTAACTGTGTACTATCGATATACATACATACATACGTACATACATACTTGTAAAGTTTTGTTTTAATTTATTTCTTAAACTTACACAAATTCACTTAAATATTTTAAAAAGTGTTTTTTTTTCTGATTTCATAAACCCTGCCTAGCTGAAAAATCAACAAATTCTGAATTAATTGAAATTATTTTACAATGTAAAAATTTGAATGAACTCTTTTTTAACAAAAAACAACATAGAATTTATATGTATATATTTATTGTTTTAAAAATCTTTTCTCTTATATTGTTTAACTACAACCAGGTTTTTGTTTTGCTTTTTCTTTTTAAAAAGTAATTAATTTTATAAAAATTTTCATTTAGGATTATTAAAAGCAGCTAGAAAAATTATTTGATTTGTTTATTATGTATAAGTATCTTACATTTTATATGTATGTATGTAGATTTCTAACAAACCTGTGACTGCTATTGTACAAAAGCGTAGTAATTTGGAGGAGTTCGAGGAGGAGGAGGAGAAAATCATAAATCTAAAAAAGAACTAAAAATATTCATATAGAACTACATACGTAATAATTGTAAAAATCGAAGTTTATTTAGAAATTTCTTGAGCTTTTACTTTGCAATCTGCCTCGCAAAGCATAAATGAAAGAGAAGTAGAGACAGATAGAGAGAGAGAGAGAGATAGAGAGAGAGCGAGAGAGAGTTCATAGTTAGCGGTTTCTTTTGTTTTAAATCAGTTTTTCAGCGTTTTTTCATTTTGTTAGCAGCGTTAGAAAAATCGCGCCCTGTCGGCTTCATTTAACGTTTCTTTAATGTTATTCTTTATTTATTTTTATTTGGTTTGAACTTTAATGCCAATCAACCTTTGTTTTTAAGCCTTTAAGTGGTTTTTATGTAGAATATTTTCTCAATAAGCTTTTCTAATTGTTTCAAAGATATTTCTTTTGCTTTTTCCAGCCTTTTTCTTTGTTTTGTTTAAAAATGTGGTTTTCCTTTTCTTGAAATTTAGTTTTGTTTATAACTCGTTTACCAAGTGAAATTTAATTTTGTTTTTCTTTATAAGTTGAAAAAAGAAAAATAATGTCATTGTTGCAAAAATGTTTGTTGTTAATTAATTTCTTGGTTTTTGCAGTTTTGGTGTAGTAAGAAGTTTTTGTTTTTGAAAAAGTGGTGCGCGGTGCATAATTGTACTAATACATATTATATAATATATATATATATTTTTTGAGTTTTTCTTTCTTTTCTTTTTGTAACAATTTGGTTAGTTAATTTTTCTTTTTCCATTTATGTTCTTGATAAGGTGTTAATGTGGTTGTTATTATTATTGTTTGTTTAGTAAATAAGCTAACATTTATTAATAATAATAATGCTTCTATTATGTTGCATAATCTGAATTAATCAAATTATTTTTAAATATAAATATATGTGAGTATATGTATGTATACGTGGGGAGTTTTGTGTGTGGATGGGTTTGTTGGCTTCATCTGCTTGGTAGTTTTTTTTTTCCATTGTGGACTCCACTACTTTTGTCTGAATGGGTTCTAAATAGTACATATGTATATGAATGTGTTTCAAAATCGTTTCTAAGCAGTTCTGTTTCTAATCTGTGTAATTTTTATGTTTTGTTATATTTACGACTGTGGTATTTTGTTGTTGTTGTTGTTGTTGTTTTAGGTGGGTTTTATTTAGTTTTTAGTATTTTGTTCAAGTAGTTTAATAGTTTTTGTTTTGTTTTGAAAAAATCTCAAAGAAACATGAGGTGTAGTTGTGTTTTTAGCTACTCTCAACGACTTTCGTTTTGATTTAAGGACAATGTGGAAAGGAATTGGATGATTTTGGAGTCTGTATCTATAAGCAAATGCTGGGGAAAGGAGTGGCATTTCTGAGTGAAATGTTTTCTTTTTAGCTTCTTATTCATTGGCAGTGTTTTGTTTTTGATGTGTTTTTTTTTTGATATTAATTTATTGAAAAAAGCGTCTTTTAACACGATTTGTAACGCAACTAAACGAATTATAACTTCATAATACAACTGTTAATTTTTATCAAAGTCTATAAAAGAACAAAGCATTTTGAATTTTGATTTATATATTTTTAAGGGCGGGCAGTGATAAAAATATGCACCAAGAAAAAGTTTTCAATTTATAACGAAATTTCACTTTAATTTCTTTAGCAATAATAAACAGCAAATTTTCTTAAAAAAAAAAATTAGACCTTATTACTGTTTTCTATATTTTTCAGCCGTCTATACGCCGCCGATATTTCGTTGATGCTAATCAACTCATCAGTAGACTCGAAAAATCTTAAAAGAATGTGTGAAACCCAACTTCTTATTCCAAAAATGAACAACATGAGAATCAAAAATATTCAAACAAACCTTTAATACAAAACACATTTTTGCATATTCAAAAAAACCTTTACTTTTTGAGACTTTAAAGAATACAAATCGTAGTAACCAATGGTAACTCGTTGTATAGAATATGTTAAGAAGAGTAAAAGTGTTGCAAGACGAAAAAATGTTTTCTGCATAAAAGGTTTGTTTGAACATTTCTAAATCTCATTTTGTTCATGAGATTTTGGAATAAGTGGTTTCAAATATTCTTTTAAGATTTTTCGCTCCTACTGATGACGGCTGTCAAAAGACAGGTCTATCCTTAGACCTAAAATAGTTTATTTTAAACTGTTTTACAATTGGTTTACGAATTGGTTAGCAAATCGTTAAATGGCATTATGCCCAGTATAATGCAAAACATCAGATCCATTGCGTGCTGGCTGAATTTACAAATTCTTTTGTTATTATTTGAAAATGTGGTAGCTTACAATCAGGGCTGGGTTGTATTTGAAATATGTATATGTTTTTGAAATACGTATTTAAAATACAAATACGTATTTTGTATTTGTATTTTAAATACGTCTCATGATTGTATTTAGTATTTTAAATACTAAGCGCTTGAGAATTTTGTATTTCAAATACTCTCTCAAAACAAATTTTTAATTTATGTCAGAAAATATGCGGTAAAAATTACACCATTCATGCATCAACTAAAAACGCAAAATGTTTTTACTGTTTTCTTTCCAATTTAATGAGAGACACCTTACCAGACATAACCCAATTACGGGGCATATGCTGGAGGAAATTAAGGAACTTTGTGAATGACACGGAGTTCCTATAGACCTATGGGTCAAAGTGTATCACGGTTAAGTCCACGGAGCGCACAACAAGCCTATACTGGCTTGGGTGTATGTCGCAAGACATGGGCAAGCAAACCCCTCCAATCAACCTAACCTAACCTAACCTTCCAATTTAATTACCAAAGGCAAAGTACCTGTGTAAAGTAAACGCAACTGAATGCATACACATTGAGAAAGTCGCCAAGCTGTCAGAAAGTTAAACAAAATACAAAGAAAAACCAGCGTTTGACATTTTGAACTAAAATAAGAAGAGAAAAAATATCAATCAGATGTTGACTGGGATAGAATTTATATATATGTATATACATACATATACATATAGTCTTTGGTCAAACGTTTTTTAATTGTTACTTATTTCTTAATTTCGTTATTTCTCTTTCAATAAAGTATCGTTTTCTAACAAGAAATCATTGAGATTTTGCCATTAGCTGGTTAAATTCACACGCCATCAAGAGGCTGCTCTGCTTGTCTGATACCACATTTGATAAGCTGCCGTTTATGAAAGGAAATAAACATTTTAATAATAAATTAAATTTTTAAGGCTTAAGATCTTTTTATAAAAATATTTGTAACAAAACAAATATATTTTTTTATTTCAATATTTCGCCCTTTACACAATTTCTTGGTTGCATATTTTGTTTGCGGAACTAGCATGCAAACTTCTATTTCAATTTAATACACCTGCCTTAAAAGAAAAGGATGTGGAAAGCGGGACTTGGCGGAGCGGGGTTTCTATTAATAAGCATAGCACAATTGACCGTTTTTTCAACAATAAGCGTAGAAGCGTGTAACTTGTGTTTGGGAGATACATATCTATTTTCAAAGCTTCAATCAGGCTGCAACGCTTATTCTTTAAGCACACATTTTGTTGTTGTTGTTGTTGTTTTTGAAATTTGTTAAAAATGAAATTAATACAAACAATACATACATTTTGTTTTTGGAGCTGTTGTTCGTTTAACAGTTTTTTTTTTGCTTCTGTTTGTCTGTCTGTCTGTCTGTTTATTTGTTCTTTTTTTTTTTTTTCAATTTATTGGTAAACGGAATCATAATTCTTTTTGGTGGCGTAGAGATGGTGTGTGGGCGTGTTGTGTTCACTGGATGACAGTGGTGATGTTAAAGTTTCTAAGGTTGTCTCCTGGTGTTGATGTGGGTGGTGCGTGTGTTGATGTTGTTGTGCTGAGTTTTGTTGTTGTTGTAGTTGAGTGTTCGCTGGTGTAAATATACCTGAGGATTTTGTTGTATGTTTGCTGGTATTTGTATTTGTAATTGTAGTTGTTGTATTTATAGTTGTGTCTGTAGTTGTAGTAGCATTTGATGTTGTTGTTGGTGTTGTTGTTGTTGTTGTTGTTGTATTCAAGTTTGTTTTTGCATTGGTGTAGTTAATGCTGGTGTTTTTGTTGTTTCGATTGCTTTGATGTTGGTGCGAATGTTGTTGTTGTTGTTGTTGGTGTAGTGAGTGTAGATGTTGCTGCTGTTGTAGTTGTTGTGTATGTGTTGGCAGTGGCGGTGGATTTTTAGCTTTTGTTAGTGGTATTGGTGTTGGCATTGGTTTTGGCGTTGTCGTTAAATCGATACCCCATTCATATAGAAATTCTAATTTCTGTTGTTCCAATGGGTCATCTGTAGCCGGCAGGGCAAGCAAATGTTAGGCTTCTAAGAATATTAAAGCGGTTGGTTTAGGTTCCAAGTTTGATTTTTTCGCTTCGACAACTAGAAAGGTTATTTCAGCCTTTTCACGGTTAGCAAAACATTCAGCTATCAGACGGGCAACGTCCTAAAAATACAATCGTATAATGGGTACATCGAAAAAATTCATAAATAGTTTCCACAACAATAATAAAGAAATAATTTCTATAGAAAATCACTCAAAAAAAAGGAGTGCTTTTCATATAAAATTTGTGGCCAGAACGTTTGTTGCTTGTTTTGTAGAAACTAAGGGCCAAATTTTGTAACTTACAACACGACGTCAGATTTGAAACGAAAAGTAATAGTAAATTTAAAAATCTCTCAAGAAGTTGCTGGTTTGTATACGAGTTTTCAGCGCCACAACAATTTTTTTAAAATATTGTCAAATTGACAACAGTATTTTTTAAAGCTTTAGGTCTTTATATTTTTTTCTTTCTTTATTAATCGATATTTCGCTAACAATTTGTTAGTATCGTCAGGAATTTTTAATTAAAGATTCCTGACGATACTAACAAATTGTTAGCGAAATATCGATTTATAAAGAAAGAAAAAAATATAAAGACCTACACCGGTATTCATAAAAAATAAAACATTGTTGAAACACATTTTAGAACAAATTTTTCATATTTTCAAATTTTTTATGAATACCGGTGCTAAAGCTTTGAAAAATAGTGTTGTCAGTTTTAACAATAAAGGTAAAAAATTATAGATAAAATAATATATACTGTCAAATCATTAACAACTTTACAGGGCTTTAAGTCCGGCTTTGCTTCCTCAAATATATTGAGAAAATTTTTTTCCCATAATATTGCAGTGATCAGTATTTTTTTTTTAAGTTGAAGACTTATTAGGCGACATACCACGACTGTTTCATGTTCGCCGCAGCGACCATCAGCCCCCAAGTTGCTTCGAACTCAGGTCATAACTAAATTGCATACTGCTTTTTAAGTTGTGGCGGACGTAAAGCAGCCATGGTATGTTCTTAATAAGTCTTCTTTATCTTCTTTAAAAAAAATATTGCTTCTCTACCATCCTATCACGAAAAGTCATTCTCGATATGAGGAGGTAAAATCGAACTACATCATAAATAGTTGGACTATAAAGCATAAATTAATATAAACATGTTGTGTTGTGATTACAAAATAAGGGCCTCAGTATAAAACAGAAATGAAAATTGCCATAACAAAATTTACCTGGTGATGTAGACCCTCAACTTTATTGCCGTCTACCTCGAGTATCAGTTGACCCACCTCTAAGCCTCCCGCTTCAAATGCTGCACCATTTTCCTGTTATTTGGAATGAGTTCGAATAATAGTTGAGAAAATAAGTATGTATGTTTTTAAAGCAAGTATTCGGTTAGTACTCACATGTATATTTATTATTCTAGGAAGCGGATGTTTTGTATTAGCACCACCTTCGATAGCAATACCTAGTATTGGTTTTGTTTTCTTTACTGTTACATGTAAGTTGCCTCTATGATCAGGTACGACGTTTGGATTGTGTTCATGAGTTGTTTGTTCAGTCGTTGAACCATTTTGTTGTTGTTGTTCAGCCGATAATCTTTGCATAGACTGAAATTGTTATATTCATAGGAAATTTATAAAATTCGGGAATAATACTCTGTTAGTTTGGGTATAAAATAAGAAATTTTACAGATTTTTTATGAAATTAAAATTGGGACAATACAACGAAACCAAATTAGAAATTAGAAAAATACAACATAAAAATCTCGTTCTTTTACTGAGTACACATGTATGCAAAGTGGAACATTCCACTTTTGTAAAACAAGGAAATTAGGTGCTTTTTATATTCTTCTATTGACTGCATTCCGTGAAGTCTACAGAGAGTGGCGTTTGTTTGATTTATTATTTTTGAGGCAACCAGACTTCAACAGGGGGTTAGTTTTAGGCTATGTAATGAGTGTAGCGTCATTTAGGCCGAAGTTGCGGCAATGAGGAGAGCGGTAAACTGGATGAGGTACTATAGGATACACGGGGAGCGTATTCTAATCTGTATTGACAGCAAGGCCGCTGGACCTGGAGCTTCTGTGGGTACCTGGACACAACAGTGTGTCCGACAATGTAGTGGCGGATGAACTGGCGAGATCTGGTGCCCGCTTACAACAGGAGGATTTGGAGAAATTCGTTGGTGTTCCCCCCAATAGTTGTAAAGAACTAATACAACTACATCTCTGCTGAGAACTAAGCAGGACAGGTGACCGAATAAGATAATCTGTCGAATATCGGGGCTATAAATACAAGAAAACCTTAGCTTTATTGGATTTTCCGCGACAAAGGCTACACACTCTACTGGCGGCTCTAACAGGACACTGCCACATGGTGGCAGTACGTGCGGGAAGACTAAATCTTTCATATATAATGACTTCTGCAGAGGTGAAGAGGAGGAGTAGGAAAGTGTCGAACACTTTCTCTGCCAATGTCCAGCTATTTCTAACAAGAGAGCGAATTTTTGGAACGAAGTTCCTTAACGCGGCATGCTGGTGAGCACACGACAAGCGTGTGAGCTGTTTATATGTATTGGTGTACTGTCGACAAGCAATTGTGTATGATGGGCGGTGTCTCCACTGACAGCAGCGGAGACACCTACCAATAAATATTAATTAGTTGGAAAACGTTCCAAGAATTTAAAGAGTCATAAAATTTCAAAATTTCAAAAACAACACAAAATAAAAGATACAGATTTCACCTTGTATTACATTCAAAGATGAAAAAAACGTAAACGGGGGTCCCCCGACCGCATTTCTTTGTTTTGTGTACACCGACACTATATGGATTGGCGGATATGCCGGAATGTGAATTAAACCGGGTAGAGTATTTCCTCCGTTCATCTGGCTGGCACAGAGCAAAACCAATAGGTGGTTTGTTGGACTGTCTCCCTACCGCCTCTTCGCGTAACGCAATGAGACCTTCTAGAACACAAGTGGCAACTCACGAAACATGACATAACATGTCATATAACTCGCCTAAAAAGTGAAATTAATGTTAAAAAATCGCTGAGCCCAGCGTAAAGTTTGAAACAACAACACAAAAATCAATTGGAGATGAATTCGATGTTGGCAGGAGAATATAAAATATATTCCCATCAACACAAAAACGTAGTGATAAAATGGAAAGTTGATCAATAACATTAAATATAGACAGTCAGTAATGAAGAGCTTAGTTAAAAGGATGGCCATATGCTGCTGCTTAAAGAGCAGTATACAATTAGTCATGACCTGGGTTCAAAGCAAATTTAGGTGCTGATGAGCGTCGCGGTGGACATGAAACAGCCCTGGTACGTACTCCACAACGAGTAAATATTCAGCTTTACTTTTCTGGTCTACTTCAAAAAAAAAAAAGTTGATCACTCCAATTTTATTTATCACAGAAAAAATCTTTCTCAATTTTGAGAAAGTAAAATCAAACTCAAGTCCGATAAAATTATTAACAATTGCAATTAAAAATATTTAAGTATTTAGCAGAATATTGTTGTTCAATGTAACATTGTGATGACAAAATTTCCCCAATAATTTGTGTTTTATTCAAACTCAACATCGGCCCTTAACATTTAACCACCCTTTATTATAGAAACTACTCAAAAATTTCTAGACATGCCACTCATTGCTGTGTTGTGTAAACTGCATATTGGTACTCAAAGAAAGAACTGCAAGAAAGTGTAGTAAAATTATTAAAAAATAGGGACTAATACTAATGTAGTTTCTACAATACGAACAAGTGATTTGCCTGCAGATGTGCATAGAATTCACTCAAAAAGTTGAGTGATTTTCATAGAAAATTTGTTGACAAGTCACTTACTTGTACTCGTCTGTATTGTGGAAACTTTGGAAATTTCAATAATAATCTATTTCAATAATAATTAACAAACGAAAAATTCGTTCTTAAAACATGAAAAAGTTTTCAATTTTCGTAATAAGAAAATTAGAAGTAGACAAAAAATCTGTATTAAGAATTTCTTAGAAAAGAAAAATTCAAAATTCAAAACAGTAGTGTTTGGCAGTACAGAGGGTGTATTTATTCATAAATAGGTACTAGTTCTATGTATATATGTATATATATCAAAAAGTATATTTTTGGAGTGTGTGTTTTCTTTAAATATTTTAGGGAATTAAATTGTTTCAAGTGGGAGGAAAGTTGATTAATAAATTCTTTAAAAAAATTTCTAGCAGGCAATTCGTTAAAGAAAAACTTTTCTTAGTTTATTAAATAAATCGAACGTAATAAAATTTTATTCAAATACTTGGCGAAAAAAATAAATAAATTTAATTGGTGTCTGCTAACTATTATAAAGGAATAAATTCATTTTCAAAATAAATATGAAAATACTTTTACAAACAAGCCAATTGGCAAAGAATAAAAAGAAACTAAAGAAAAGAAAAAAAAAAAACCAATCAAGATTGAAAGAAATTCTGAAATTGTTATGCTAATTGAAAAATGAAATTGGAAAATGAAAACAATGGCTTTCAATGAGTTTTGAGTTGCTGCTGTTTGTTGTCTTGTAGTTTGTGTAATTTGTTCAGAAGAGTAGTATGTATTCAGTTTAAGTTGCCTGTTTGTTGGGGGATTTGTTGAGTGGCTGAGGAGCTTTGTAGTGACCATCTTTCCTGAATTTTTACTCACCTGATGTCTGCGCACACCCTTATCGCCCATTAATGTACCGCCTTCCTCCTTCATATCGAAACTTCTTGAGAGTTTTGTGGCCAACTCCTAATTAAGTTTTTGCAATTTGTGGTATTTTGTGCAATAAGTTTTCAATTTATTGTCCGTATTTATTTTCATTGATACAAATGAAACCGTATGGCAGCCGTTAGGGAATTTCGGTATAAGATTTGAAAAATGTTTGAAATTGTAAAAAAAAAAATTTTGTTTTTAAAAAAAAAGTTATTGCTGAGTGTTAGATTTTTAGTTTTTTTTCATTCTTGTAAAATATTAAGATATTTTGAAAGCTAAAATATTTTATTGTGTTGAGATTTCTTATTCAGTGGAATATTTAGTAAATTAAAAAAAAAAAAAACACTTATTTAAAGTTTTCATTAAAAAAATAAACAATTAACATTTCAAAGTGCTTTCGTCAAGAAATTAAGGAAACACCAAAAAGCTTTAAAGATCTTAGAGCAGAGTTTTGGGAAAGTTAATCCTACAACCAATTATTAAGATAAATTATGAAGTTTTCGTAGAGATTTTAATTGTCATAACGCACCTAATTTTTCTTCTTAAAACGAAACCAGGTGAATTTGGCAGCCCAACTGATTTCTGTTCTTCCGCTTTTTCTATTCTTGCTATGTCACAATTTATTCAGCTTTGTCATGATACAACTAATAAGGTAGCCTCATCAGCTGAATCGTTAGTCATCTGACTACTGAAAACTGTCAAGAGAATGCAGAGATGATGTAGAAGTGTTTTGTTATTTTTATTGAAGCTGTTCTTATTGTAGGGAAAAGGTTGCTGCTGTGAGAGTGAGTAAGCAAGCCATTGACTCTGCTGTGGGAATGAGTGAGCAGATTTTGATATAACAAGAAGAATTTTATACTATGGGATTTTCGCCTGCAACCACCTAGTTTAAATCGCCTGCTATCAGTCGAACATTAGCAACAAGTTGATGCTTAATTAGTTCTCGAAATGTTAAATAAAAGGGTACGATAAATGTTGTTTTTATACCCGTCCCGAGGCTGGAGTTTATTTTTAAAAATTATGGTTTTTTGCTTTATTCGCTAAAAATGGAAAAGCGAAATTTTAGCTAAGGAGTAGCTGGACGTTTCGAAGTGGCTGCACTTTTCATCAGCCACCATTTGAACTTTGATTGTGCTTTGAACTTTGGTTGTGGCTTAAGCGGTGGGCTGCTAATAAAACATATATCACTTAAACCAAAGTTCAAGTGGTGGCTGGCGAAAAATGTGGCGGCTTCGACACATCTAGAAACATCAATTTCCATACTATTTCACTTCGTGTTAATTGGCTGCCACGGTCATGTCATTTTGCGTTGGAGTTCTCTCTTTGGACTTGCTTAAGAGAAATAGTATATGATTATGTCAATGAGCAAAGAAATGTTCAAAAGCTAAAGCTAAAGAGATTAAACCGCAACTATTTCTCAGAGTCATTGAAATATGGACAAACCCCGGAGTAGAGATATGATACTGAAACTGCAGCTGGCATTTGGCCGATATTTTATGCCGCAATTAATTGCCTTAGTTTCTTCTATCATAATAAATAAAATTACGACCATTCTCTGACATTTTTGCTTTATTTACAATTGACATAATGCGTTTTGGTTGAACATTTGGTTCACATGAGAACTGTTATGAAGTATGGGCTGGTATAATTTGTGTACTTTAAATGAATGAACGTAGTTGAAATTTTGCATTTCAAAACGTTGACATGAGTATTATTTTTAATTGTTGAGATAAAAAAAGTAATTTCTTTAATAATTTCTTATTAACAACTTTTCGCAATTAAATTTCTGTGTTTTACACTTGAAATGATAACGATTGCTTTGTTTATTTTGAACTTTTTTTTGCTGTTATTATTATTATTATTATTTTTTATTACAATTTAATTCTTTTTTCTTCTTTTCAGATTGTACAACTAAAGTGTCTGTATCGGTGTCAGTGTTTTAGTGTGTCTGTATGTGTGATTAAGTGTAAATTTCTTATCGTTTTTTTTTCTTCTTTTTTTAAATATTCTTGTTTTCATGAAAACAAATGATAAATGCGGCGTATTATGACTGAATTGATATTTGAGAAGAGAATAAGGAAAGTAATATCTAGTTGCAAGTTATAGAAATTTTAATGCGAAATATTGTGTTGAAAGACTAGTGAAGACACACTACAAAATAAATCAAAGAGTAATACGATGCAGTGGAAGTGGTTGTGGTGGTGGCAGTGGTGGTTTGAGAAAAGGATAGTTCCAGAAAAGCTCTAAGTAAGTATTTTTAGAACATACACAACTAAGAAATTCAAGCTCAACTAAGAACACACTAAACTACAGGTGGTTTGACTTTGTAACAGGTGTGTAATATTATCAAAATAAAAATTTTTTTTTTTTTTTTTTTTTTTCAAAAAACTAAAAATAAATCACAACAACTAAAAAGAGAAAAATAAACAAGTAAAACAACTGCTGAGCTTCGAAAACAGTAAAACTTTTAAAAGCCAAAGAGCCAAATTTTAGTTTCATGGTCTATTTTTACATAACAAAAAAGCAGCTTGTCTGAAAGTAATTTCTATAAAATCAATTAACCAATTGAGTCTTGACCATATAAATCTTCTTGGTCGTCTGCTTGTGCTGTGGAATCGTCACATTAAGCGAGCGAACTTGCTCATAAGAAATCTTTAAGAAATCACTCAAATATCTGAGTGCTTTTTCGTTTCGTAAATTTCCCGGCTAAGTGGTTTGCTAGTGTTAATATGAGTATTACATAATATGAGTATTACATGGCTGGAGTTTTTGTCGTTGCATTTAAGTTCACATAAAATAAATTTTTTTTGAGCTTATTATAACACAAAGCTATAATTCTTTTCATCATATTTATCCAGGCTGATAAATATACATACATATATGTACATGTAATAAAACTTAAAGTGTCCCCCTTTATTGTCAAGGGCGACATCGTTGTCATATCAGCTAGACTTATGAAATTTACTCTTTCTGAACAGTTTCCGTTACAATCTATTATTTCTGTGACTTATAAATTTTCCTGGGCGTTAAATAAGCTAATCAGTTATCTTAGATTTACAATACTTCTTTAATTTTTTTTTTTGTATAGTTTAAGACCCGATTATATGCCACTGATATTTTATTGAAGCTGCAAAACACCTCAATAGACCCAAAATTTATTCAATGTTTATTGAGTCCATTGACGGGTTGATCTGCATGTACGAAATGTCAGCAATGTCTATAGGGCTAGACAGAAAACCATTGATCAGTTTAATAAGGTCTAAAAATATGAATTTCAATTAATAGCCAATTTCAAACTTTTAAATACAAAAAAAATAAATTAAACTCAATCTCAAGTAATTTTTTTTTTTTGTATCAGAAGCCATCGAGGCTTAAGCTTCGCATAGACGGTTGTCAGATCTTCCAATATTGTAAGACCTAACAACGTGCCGGCAATCTACTAGAAATACAAAATTGTCAGCATTAAAAAAATTATCAGTTCAGACAATTGCAAGAAAATCTTACAATTTCATTGCCAGACAATTGCCTGACAATAAATTTAGCTACCAACGAAAATTGTCAGCTTACATGTAAGACTTTCTACGTATCAAAAATTGTCAGCCAATTGTCATTATCAAAATACACACACATGCCATTATTCATTCTTTATTTTTCTAGCTCAATAACCAGGTTTTTAATTTTTTTATTCTCACATTTTTTATTATTCTCTTGTTTTTTCTCTCCCTTTCGTACACACACATTTTTCTTTAATAGTCTTTGTCATTACTCTGACAATAACGGCATTGTAAGGGAATTTATGCATCTTACAATATGCCAATGCCTGACAATGCACTAGCAATGATGATGCCAAAGTGTTCAGACGATTGACAGTTAACTGACAATTAATTGTTAGGTAGGTGGCCTGCCAATGCTTTTGCTTACAATATTGTCAGGAAGATATTGTAAGTTCTCACGATTAAAAATATTCTATACATTTTCTGACAATATTGTAAGATCTTGCAATCGTCTATACCTAGCTTTACTGCTATAGTAACCCACAGACGTAACTGTCAAATTTTACCTGTGTTATTAGCTATTTTTTATAACTTTATAGTAGAACCAAGTAATTGTACACATACATACATTTGTGACAAAAAAAAAACATTTTGATGGACACAAAGAAAAACATGTGAGTCGAAGACTTAAAAAAAACGCATGTGAAAACACGTCGTGTGGTTGGTACTTAAAACTATCGTCTCTCAGACAGCTGAAGCCGACTAATCATGAAAATAAAACAAATATTTTTCGTAGACTTTTTTTTTACTTCTAAAGAAGTACATAAACCAACACATATTTTAATTCTTACCCCCAGCTTGATTGTTGGTCGTAAAATTAAACTGAAAAAGTTTTCCGAGAATAGTTTTATTCTGAGAATATTTTTATAATTTTCTTCGACCGTATATTCTTCCAGTAGTTAATTATTTCAGGCTCAAGATCAGCTGTTTACTATTATAGAAAACTTTTTTAATGTTTTAAGTAACAAGTTATAAATAGTTTTAGGTAAATCGGTAGAATACCCTCAGCTATTATCACTCTTTCTTAGGAAAACTCCCATATAAAAATGTTGCTAAAACTTTTTCTTCGACCTCCCTACTAGTCCCATGATAACTCTGAGGAAGCCAAGTCTTTGACTGACCCCAATTCGTTTTTCGTCTAGGGCCTAGTTAAGACCAATAAGCAGGAGGGATAGAGGGTTAGTGTGCTCCAAAAAATGTCGAGTAGAGAAAGTTCTCCACCTGACGACGGGGACAACTTAAAAAAAAAAAAATATGAATGTATGGGAGCCCCCCAGGGACGGAAAACAGGGGGTTGGCAATAAAAAGTTAGTGAAGTTCGGTAATGCATTTTACCGTTCTAGGAACCAGTTCAGTGCAGTTGTGAAATTTTTCATGATTTTTTAACTCTTTTTCTTTTGCCAACTTTGATTTCAATGAGACCTGTCTTAAGACCTATTGATTTGCCTAAAGTTTTTCAAAACACTTTTTTCACCAAAATCCACCAAATTAAGGGGTGAGGCCGGGAAAAATTTTACTTTTTTTTGACATTTAACAAAATGTAACTGAAAATTTGTTGCATCATTTGGTGTTCTTTCGTTGCGTTCCGTTTTTTTTTTTATTATTATTAAAGCTCTATATATTTTATGCTACCTCTATTGTGGTCACGGGTTTTTTTTTACTAAAAGTTGTTTGTATTTTGTCCACCGGACTTTAAAATTTTTCCACAACCATGTTATGAAATATATTGCAGTTATATACCACTGGTTGAACTCCTTTGCCATAAAAATAACACATTAACTTATTATTACGAAAAAAAAAAATAAAATTATCTGGTGCTATTATTTATACCCACGCTGTATCTGTGTATGTTCCCTGTTTTTTTGTTGTCTTTTTTTTTTCTCAATAAAAATATTATTCTCTATTGTGAAAAAGCTCTACCTCCATAATTCCATAACCTTGGTTTCTGCTCATAATTTGCTACTATACTCTGGCTTGTCAAAAATATTGACCCACACAGAAAGCGTACAGCTTTCTGTTGCTTGGAAACGTTGGCTTTAAATTAATGAACGTAATATTACATAAGTGATATTCTAGTTAAATAAATGTTCAGATCATAACAGAAAAGTAACCTGTTTCGCCAGAAATCACTTATGTGAGAAATCAGCTGTTTTGAAAACGCTACGCCGTACAAATTTTAGATGAAATAAGAACAAAATTGAGTGTTTCTCTTTTGTTTTTTAAAAAAATTTTGTGATAGTAAGAAATATTAAATTTTCTCAATTATGAGAAAGTAAAATCGAACTAAAAGCCCGATAAGTAATTAACAATTCTGAATTATAAGATTCGACCATAAAGTTAAATTAAATACGTTTGAGTTGATTATAATGTTTTATGTTTTAAAGAAAATTTTAATCAGTTATCCTTTTGAGGGGGTAGCCGCTTAATGCTGCCTCACAAGTGTCTGAGGGTTGGCAATGTTTTTCCCTGCTGCTCAGGCGACAATGCAAAGTTGTGTTTAAACAAATTCGTTTCCAGGAAAAGAATATTTTGGGTGGAAGAACTGTGTTTGAAACTCAGTACAGTTTTTTCTTTAGTAACCTTAAGTAAAATCAAAATTTTTAAATCAAAATCTTTAAAGTTGTGATGAAGTGCATGATAAACTAATTATTGAACTGTTAAATAAGAGAAATGTGTAAACTAAACTTAAACAAATACAGGGTGACTCATGCGTTATGGTGCAATTATATTTTTCAAGCTTTTCATTGAAAGTTGTTGTAAATTCTGTTCAGCTAAATTTTTATTATTATTTATAATTCGTAAATTATTTATATATGTATTTATATTGAGATAACTAATACTTACATACATTGCAAAAATTATTATTTTTTCTTTTATTTTCGAAAAACTTTGCAAACACTAAAGTTTGAAAATATAATTTGACTTTATAAACTATTGCAAAATACTATTTAACTATTTCGAGTTCAACAATAAATACAAGTGCAACATAGAATTGTAAAAAAAAACCACAAAAAGATAATGTTTATTAAAAGTAAAATAAATATACAGATTACAAAAGAAATTAAAGTGTTACTAAAAAGGTTTCCAAGATCCATAACAAAAACAAGCTTCATTTCAGTAAAAGACAACAAATTCGAACGAAAGAGAAATTTCAAATGGAACAAGAAAAAACCTTTTCTAGCGAAACAAAAAAAATAAAATTAACAAAAAACAAAAAGTCATTTATGAAATTTGCAGGACTACTTTAGTTATTTATTTATGATGCTACAGCCATTTGTTATTTTTTTTTTTATACCTAGAAAGCTTTACAGAAGTTTGTAAAACTATCAGTTTTATAGATTTTGTCATGGTATATCCAATGCTTTACTTTGCCACCTTGTATCGTTGTATCTCTCTCTCTCTCTCTCTCTCTCTCGTGATCATAAGCGACAAATCGCTCTTGACATCAGCTTTTTTTGAGAATTTTTATAGCTCATAGTTTTAGTAAGTGAGGGAATTTTGTTGAAAATTTGAATCATTTCTCCCAATTCACTTCATTAATTTAACGTGAAAAAATAAATGATCGAAAGTTAATGAATTCTTTTCGCTAATTTAATGACAAAATTCATAGGATTCATAAACAATATTCGTTCAGTGTAGCTAAGAAATAGCCAAGAACGAGTTTTGGATGAGCTCAAGGTCCTCTAAACGTTTGCATAAACCTTTTTCTGCTCATTCTACTTATTCTGTGACACTAAGTGTCACGTAAGGTGATTTTTTACAATACCTCCAGCACCTTCACTACTCTTCCTCTGGAAATATTGGAGGAAACCTTCAAATATCCATGTCAGATATTTTTTCTATAATATTTTTTGTAGAGGGTGCCGAAGGTACTCAAAGTTAAGAAAGAAAAAAAAATTACAAAACGTATATCAGCACAACGGAACCTTCAGATACCCAGAAGGCAGCCCGTGAAATATAATATTATGAAATAAATTTCATTTGAGAACTACACAGAAAGAAAAAACTCGTTCTAAATTTGAGTTTTTTTTTAACTTGATTTTAGTGCGAAATGTCCTTGAAAATTTCAGTACGCATAACTCGCAAATGCCGAATAGGGATTATTGAAGAGAATCAATTATGCCAAGAATTAAAATGAGTACGAAATTCTTCGCAGTATTTATAAGCAGCACTTGTGTGTGTGTGCTGGTATAAGTATTGAATTTTGTTTCATTTTTTTAATTGGTGCGATAGCTGAATTGGTAGAGTTTCTGGACTGGCAGTAGTTAGGTTCCAGATTCAAATCAGCAAAGAGACAAAATAATTTATAAATTATTATTCAATTTAGGAAGCAGAGGGGATAGTTTCATGTACGAATTTGGGATTAAAGAGGCTTCACAAATATCGAATCAAGTGCACAATCATTACTCTCAAAACAAATTCAATTATTCCGTACTTCAATCAATCCCAATCAGCGGCAAAGGTATGGTAAGTAAGAATGTTCTTAAATCAAGAAAGGCGTTCTTGCTTTTAAGCACGGATTTGAGCTATATTCAATCTGAAACAAGGCTTAGATATGGCTAAAATCAATCCGAAACTGGGATTGAATATGGCTAAAATTCAGTATTTAGCGGTTAAAAGGCCTGTACTTAAAACAAACACAAGGTACTTGATTTAAGGAAATCCGCACTTACCGAACTTCTGACACCTCTTAAGATTGGTTTAAGTACAAATGGATTGAATTGCGTATTCAGTGTATGTCTCCTAGATAACATCTTTCGTTAAGAGATGCTTTATTCTACAACAAAAATTTGGTTTTTGGTTTAATCAAACTTTTAAAAATGGCGTGCAAAGAACAATACCGCTATTTGCTGGTACGCTACGGAAAAGGGCAAGGTCTTTCTATGCCAATACCTTCGTATGTCATTTGTACTCATTCAGCCATAGGTTCCATCTATCAGAGATTGATGCCAAAAGGCAGAACATGGACGTAGTCGTAAAAGAAAGGACTATTTCAAGGCTCGCAAGACCCAATAATGTTGACTGATAATTCTTTCCTCCTCCCTATAGCAATTTTTCTTAGTTCCGGCGCAATACACTGCATGGGTAGGGGCTGTTCCCTGAGTGCCGGTCCAAATTAAAAATAAGTAAGTAGATTTATTTCGCTGAGACTGAAGTAACAGGAACAATTTGTTGTCTATAGCTAGAGTAGTTTGTTTATTGGGAATGCCCGATACGGTTTCTAAACTTTACTCATGTAGTTTTTATTGGCACGCATATAATGAAGTGAAAACCCGTGTATACCTCAACGTATTACTATAGTTTTTTTTTTCAGTCAAAACGCATGTTGGCTAAAAGTAAATTTTTGTAACAATTTTTAATTTTATATATAGTTGCTCTTGTCGTTAAATGGGTCGACAAGAAGTTATTGTTCAAAACTTGATATTGAGCGCAATTATTTTAATACGGCTGCGCAAGGGGCTGTGATGGCAGGCACCAACCAGAGTAAACAATCAAAATCTATAAAACTAACAACTTTTTAAACTCTTGGCAAACTTTCCAGACAATCAAACGACTGTATTATGTTTTGAAAAAAGTTTTTTTGTTTTTTAGAAAAATTTTTAATATTTTCAAAAAAAATTTTAATTGAAATGTGCTTTTTAGAAAAACTTTATTTTTTTATGTTTTTGGTTTTGAATTGTAATAGTTTTTTTGAAGTAATAGTTTTGTTTTGGTGGTTGTTTGATTGATTTGAATAGAAAACAAATTTGTTTTTGTAGGATTGTTTTTGTAATGAAAAATACAATTGCACTTACAAGAGGTCGTCCCCAATACCATGATTTGACACGTTGTGTTAAACCACCCAAATGTGAACGTAGTCCATCTAGGTAGCCTCCCTGAAATGTACAATGAACGAGAGAAAAAAACCACAAGAAAAAAAATATAATGAAAGGAAATACAGGGATAAAAAAAAAGAGAAACTCAAAAATGGATGTGGAAATGGTTTTTGTTTTCTTTTCACGGCTAAAAGGATGTTCGTTGTGTTAACTCTTTTTTTTTTCAAAGGAAACACACGTTATCGAATACATAATTATGTAATAAAAATATGTAGTTATAAACAAGTTTAAAAATGATAACGAAGAAACGGATATGAACAATTTTGGGTGTAAAGTCTATTCGAGAGTTATCTGACTTTGCAACGGGCACACCGTAACCATAAGTACATCCAGTCATCTTTAGAGTTGAGCACCAAAAAATGGTGCTGTGTTATTTTTAGTCATCTGTCATTCGCAGAAACTTTGTGCACCCGGTTTGAATTCAGATTCGACACGAATAGTGAATATGATTGAGATAATGAATGAGTTAAATACGATTCAAATTAAATTCTATATGATCCAAGTCCTATTTTTGGGGAATACAATACGAATTGATTACACTTGCATTGGATTTGTATCGAGTTAGTTTGAATTAGATTAGATTCGAATTGCATGCGGTTAGAATTGAAGCTGGCTGGAAAGGTAATCCTAATAAAAAGAAGATTCTGTAATCTGATTCGAGTTGAAAGTGATTCGAAAACAATCTCATTCGATTTAGAACACGATTTCAATTGAATCCGATTCATACAAAACGTGTTAAATCTTAAAAAAAAATTCCATTGGAGTTGACTCAGATACGAATCGAATCCATTTCGAAATAAATCTGACTCGAATTTCAGCTGATAGCAACGATAATAAAAATAAAAAAATAATTATAATGAAATGTAATCCGATACGAATTGAGGAAGAATCGAATTGAACAGAAGTGAAGGGACGTGGAGCCTTCAGCTTGAATTGATTAATTTTTATATTTTACTTATGGTTGGTCAGATATTTCTAGAACAGCCTTAACAAACAAATCTAAGAAATTCTCAATGAACAACATGATATCAACTAAGAAAGAAATAAATAAATAAAAATTAAAAATTAACTGAACATAAAAATATTGAAATATTAAAATTATCCATGAAGATAAAGAAAATCGAAGAAAATTGTAAATACCACTAAATAATTACTTGACAACCCATGTATAAGTACCAAAAAAAAAAATTAAAATTATAGAATAAAAATACATTTAAAAAACTCTCTCTAGTTAAAAAAAAAGTATAGTCATTTATATGATTCACTAAAACCTAACCTAGAAAAATCTATTGAAATTTCTTGATAATCGATTTAAGTTTTCAATAAAATTGTGTTACCTAAACTAAATGACTAAAAGAAATATCAATAAAATCTGAAAAAATTCTAATAAATATGGGGGTTTTTATATAAATTTTACAATGTTGTTTTGTGCATATTTCTTTCTGTGTGTAGTAAATCGTGTGAAAATTCTCTTCTTTCTATATGTGAAAGCTTTTTGTTTCTGCTAATCCTGCCAACCTGTCAAAAGATTGCATTTGATTTTTAAATAATTTAAAGGGTTTGTTGTTGCTGTTTGTTGTAGCTTAAAAAAAGCTTTTAGAATATTTATGTACAAAATGATTATGATGTTGAAATGATGAAAACGCTTACCTGTTCCTTTAAGTGGCCGAAATTATTGGTTGAGCACAATCAATGGCACATGAAAAGAAAACAGAAGATGAAATATTGTTAGTTCAAGGTTAAGAATTAGTTAGACTTCCTGTCCTGCAATAAAAATGTTTCAAGCTGCAGACTGTCAAGTAGATATATGTATATTATTTGATCGTGGATTAATGATTGAATAAGATTTTATAGTTTAACATCGTTTGGTGTTTAATGAAAAATGCAAATAATAGTTACAATTGATAATTATTTATTAGAAGATTTATTATTATTATTATTATTGCTAGGTCGGTCCAGAATGGCCCTTCGCACTGCGACCATGAATGATCTATTGTGCAACCCTTTTCTCTCACGAGTTTAATACATCAAGAAACAATACTAGCTCCTTCTGTGGAAGCCCTTGCAAATCCTGTGAACCCAATGTATAGGCCTGCAACAGCCTGTATCTTCTGTGGCCAAGTGCCACACATTCAATAATCAAGTGTTCCATTGTCTCCTCTTCTTCTCCGCAAAATCTGCAGGTTGCCGTGCTGGATAGTCCCATTCTGTGTAGATGCTTCATGCAGGTATAGTGTCCTGTTAGCGCCCCACACAGTGTCCTTAGATTTCTTCTGTTTAATTTTAGAGCGAGGTCCGCCCTCTTGGCATCAAAGCTAAGAAATTTCTTCGAGTGTTCCAGACCCCTAGTGTCGTTCCACAGTTTTCCTGTGATGGATGCTGTCCATTTCCTGATCTCCCCCCTGAGGAGAAGCTTATAGAAGCCAAAGGATGGAGTGGGTCCAATAAAAGCCCCATTGGCTCCCTTTTCGCGTAGGTGTCAGCCAACTCGTTACCCTTGTGCCCCTCATGACCTGGCACCCATATCAGAGTAATCTGATTGTGAGTGGCCAGTTCATTTAGCTTATCGTGACATTCCAGTATTGTCCTGGATGTGAACATAAAGCTACTCAGGGCCTTGAGTACCGACTGGCTGTCGGAGAATATCTTGATTCTGACTCCTGTATGTCCCCTTTCGGATAGGATCCCTACAGCTTCCAGTATAGCATACAGTTCCGCCTGGAAAATTGTGGTGTCCCCGCCGAGAGTTACTGCCCTGCGTGCCCTAGGCCCCACTATTCCCGCTCCCACTCCTTGAATCGACTATTAGAAGATTAAATTCGCATGTACTTCCTCCAAGTTGAGAAAGATTTTTTGTGGTACTCGTATTTATTTTCGATATTTACTGAATTGTATGTCAGTAAATTGCCCAGAACATGTGCAATAAACTCGTCACTCGCTTGATTTCGTACGTGCGGTTGGCTGGCTCTGATCAATTCGAATTCATTACAGGTGACCGCATCCCAATTCGGTTAAACATATTTCCACGATTTTTAGCTTTTGAGTTGTCAAAGCTGATAGCCAACCACAACAAAACGTATGACAATTCGAGAGAAAATGTTGAAGCGAATTGGAGTGCGACCACCTGTCGATCCGCCTTGACTCTGCCTGAAGCAACAATTAAAAGTTTTTGATGGTTTTGCTGAAGCAATTTTTTCCTCACGTATGCACTATTGCGTGTAAGGAAAAACCTCATTTGGCTTGAAACTTCGCAGTGGATAGATAAATAATTGTGCGAATGAAAACACAGAAGCAAACTGCGTAATTTTTGCTTCTTTGCATACAAATAAACTTTGTTTGTACCCTGCATCAAATGTGACTGCAGTAATTTATGATTGAGTAATTTGTACTACAGATAATACCTGAAAATACTATTTACTATAAAAATTTTAAATGTGGGTGTTCTTGAATATCAACCAGTGCCGTTGTAATGATAAAAATGTAGGTTCATAGTTTCATGGACAATTCGTAGCAATATTCTTGCTGCCTTGTAGATGCCTTTCTTCAATTTGCTACAGGGGAACTTAATTTTTAAAAGTATACATAAACATGGAAAAAAATGCATTCCAGGATGCAAAATCAATCGAGAACTCTCCTTTCTCAATCTGTGATTGATGCATAAACAAAATTTTTGAAGTTTTTATGTGTATTTGAAGTCTTTATGATGAAAAGAGGTCATTTCGTGCGCAATTGTTGAAGTGATGTAAAAGTGCTCGAATGGAAAAAAAGATAATTTTACGGTTTATTTGCGAGACACAAAACGGCACAAGGCAAAAATAACTCACCACCCCAAGGCGTAATAGAAACGAACGCTACAAAGCCATCAAAATTATGATGTTTGCGTCTTTTATTGAATGTCTGCAGCAAATTATTGAAATAAACGACACGCACACACAATCAAACGTGAGTGACGACTTTATTGCACATGTTATGGTTATTTAAAGCTAGGTTTTTAAGATCTCAATCAAACTAGGTTAGTTAAATTGTAAATATGTAGATATGTAACGCCATTGCGGCGAAAAGATATATCTTTTATTATTTTATTAAAGAAGAATATTTTAAACAAAACTAAGTTGTATAGTCGAACTACATGATTTACAATTGTTAATAATTTTATCGGTCTGGAGTTCGAATTTTATTTCCTTAAAGTTGATCAAGATCTTTTTTGTGGCAAAATTGGAGTGATCAACATTTTTGAAGAAGACAAGAAAGGTAAATTTGAAGGCTTACTGGCTGGTCCATGCGACGCTCATCAACACTCACATCTGAATCGATTTGCTTGTGCACAATACTGCCCCAGCTTTTCTATATATCCTAGGTACATACATATTTTGTTACTTGTCATAACTGACTTCCTACTTGCGGCAGGTGTTAAACGTTATTATTATTTATCACACTCCATGTAGAATAAACACAATCCAAAAAAAGCGTTTGTAGAAGAGAAAAAAGGCAACAGGAAATAGCGCATTTCGTATTTATATTAATTTTCTTTTTTTATAATTTGCAGCTTTAGCTTCTAATTGTTTTAAATGGCTTTTGAGACTTAGAACTTGATAAACCAACTTCCAAGACATCCAACTATTGTTAAATCAAACCGGATTATTTAATTTCTTTTACCCCACATGTTTAATCTTTCACACATCCTGTTAAACATTTAACATGGTTGAGAGAATGTGTTTTTGTTTTTTTTTTTTTTACTTTTGACGACTTTTCTAA
The DNA here is from genome assembly GCA_963662145.1 of Sturmia bella. Classification (NCBI taxonomy): domain Eukaryota; kingdom Metazoa; phylum Arthropoda; class Insecta; order Diptera; family Tachinidae; genus Sturmia; species Sturmia bella. The sequence goes on along the minus strand of OY759169.1, from coordinate 64,422,825 downwards.
TGAATTGTAATAAACATAAAAAATAATGAAAAATTATTCGCACAATTATCATCAACTGCGATTCATAGCGAAAGAAGGTATAGAAAATACTTGTGTCTTGAAATCATAATGTTAAAAAAAAAAAAGAAAATAACAACCAGAAAAATGTAAAGGGAATTGAAAAAAAATATATACTTTTTAGCATTTAACGATAAGTAGAAAAACTTAAAAGCTTATCTTTTCACTTCAAAACATTTTGATGAGCGTAAGAAGATGGACAGCAAAATAGTTTCATATAACAATGACACAAAATTTGGGATCTCTTCTTTGCTATCAAATCGAAGAAAAATCTAGTAAATGATGATGATGAGAATTGCACTTAGAAATTCAGGCAAACAAGTTACACGTCTAAATAAAAGTTAAATAGTCGGCAGTGACTTTCCCCCGAGTTTTAACTTGGGATTTAAACACAAAATTAGTAAATTTTCCTTAAAATTTAAGTTGGATTTAAGAGTTTTCTCTTTTACAGTCTAAAATTATTTTTGGTAATTAATTGTAATAAAAGTACGGCAGCACAATGTAAGTGTCAAAATATTATCGAGAACTCAATAAAAAACAGCTGTTTAAACAAATTTGGAAGCAAGTGAAGTTGTGAAATGTTTAGATTTTCTAATAAATTGTTTTGTAAAAATGATTAAAATGAGTAGCAAAAGTGATAAAAGGACTCCCAATTTCACTGCCACAGAAGTTGATTACCTTCTGGAAACAATAAAAAATCAAATTATGAAACAAACAAAAAACATGTGTAATTTTCTTAATTTGCAGAACAAAACCAAACTGTCAAAATCATATGGCAGTACAAAAAACTTAAATCGATTTTAAATGGGCACGGCAGGCCGTTTAAGTTTGATTTAAATAGCAACTGTTTGACTCAATTTTGTATTTAAATCAAATTTAAATTGAAATGGCATTTAAAATCCAAGTCCAAAATTGGGTGTTAAAATTCTATATGACTTGTTTTTTGCTTTGTTTGCATAGTGTAGAAAATTAGTTTAGAGCATGGTAGAATTATGGAGGGAATGAGTATCGATTTGTGAACGCCTGCAAATATCATCCTTGAAGTGGATTCTATCACATGTAGGCACCGTCAGTAATTAAAAGTTTAGGTACTAGTATGGTCAAATGCTGTTGCATCAAAAGCAGTTTGCAATTAGTGTTGACCTGGGTTCGAAACAATTTGGGTGCTGATTGGACGTGAAACAGCCATGTCATGTTCCCCAGCCAATAAGTCTTCTACTTTACTTTGCTTGTCTTCTTTTCAAAATGTTGATCACTACAATTTTACCGCAAAAAAATCTTGTTTAATGCTGGGATCGGCTTAGTGTAATGGCAGCAATTGCCATAAAATGAAAAAGTGTGCTGCCAGACGCTGGCAGATTTTGTACGCGAAGACGGTGTTGGTTAGAGACAATAGAGGAGAAAATCTCGTTGTCAAGAGCAAATTTAATTTGACTGTGAAAACATTTCTGAAATGAAATTAAAAAAAAAATATGTTTCTGGATGCTTCAAAACCGTTTATACGTTCTGCGCAAGATCTTGAGAAAGCCGATTTTACGTTCTGCTCAAAAACTTTTCTCTGGCAGCATTGTTTCGTCAACATTTACATATTTTCCTTAATAAATTTCGCATCTAAATTAAGAAACAAAAACCTCTGGCAGACTGACTTCACTTTTAGGAGGTCCACCGCCCCCTCTACATGCCTATAAATTTCATGTCCTTCAAAGCCTGGTTCCTTATTCTAAGGAAGTAAAATCGAAACTAGTGCCTGATAAAGTAATTAACCAAACTTGAGTGATTTGAGTAAAGTCAAACTACTACGCCAAATAGAATAAGGGTGATTATTTTTAATGCATTTTTAAGAACTAAACTAAACCACTGAAGAAATCGAACACAAATTCTCTGACGAAATTGAGAAACCGTATATTAAATGATTTACTTTATTTCCTTACAATTGAGTTTAAAATCAAAATTTTTAATTAACGCGTATCTGTTCTGCAAACCACGTGGCTTGAAATCACGTGATTTATGAGTATAAAACAAACATTACTGCTGTTAAATAAAATCCTATATTGTAAATGAAGACTGGAATAATATTTTAAGTATGTTATATGTTATGTTACGAGGGCCGCCGGTCCTGAGACCGACTCACTTGGGGGTCCTAGAAAAGGTCCCAATATTTTAAGCAACTCAGAAAGCAAAATTCAAAAAAGTACACTGCTAGTGTATTAGTGTAGTAGTTTTCTGTTTTCCTATCACTGACTGTACAAATTAAAAATTGTTTATGCTTTTTATATGATTTTGTAAATATTTTTTGCGTTTCTTGTAACGAGTCTGGTTTTCAAAGTTATTATTACGATTTGCCGGTTACAAAATTATCTGAAAGGTTTCGTAAATTTCTGTACCACCACAGAAGGAATGTGGCAAAGAAGTTTGTAGATCATAAAAATAAATAAGAAACAAAAAATGAATGTCTGAGAATCTTAAAATGATCTTAAATAATACATTTTTAGATATTTCATGTGGTTGGTGTTTCTTTCTTTTTCGGGATGCTACCAAACAAACTGGACAGGCAGCCATCCAACCAGCCAGCCAGCCCGCCAAGTTACCAATTATTTTAAAAAATCTTTTCGTTTTTTCTGTTTGCTGTTACACCCAGGCAAGTTGCAAGAATGAATCTGCCGCCAATTCAACAATTTTGACCTACGATGTGCGCTCTTCGCAATGTCGTTGTTTGTGTCTTGTTGTCTTCGTACTTAAGACGTGGTCGCATTTATTTTATGAGCCTTCTACTTTATTATGAACGGCCAAAGGTATTTCGCTTCATAGACAGATTTTTTTTTCCTTGGCGTTATTCCTTCTAGAAGGCCATAAATGCGTATGCGTCTGCGTTTAGTCTACCACTGTGTAGCTGTGGCGTATTGTTCATGAAAATCTGTTTGTTTGTTTGTGTTAAATGTTGTTTTTCTTGTTTTATTTAAAAGCAAACTGAAGAGCTTTAAAAAGTCTTTAAAGTGTTATAACATGTTAAACAATATCTTGGCGTTCTTTTTCAATAATTCGTTTTGTTTGTAATACTTGTTTCAGATCGCTTTTTAATGTTCAGCTTATCATGTTGCAATAAGAAGTAAGAGTGTTTGTTTGTCTGTTGGTCAACTCATCATCAGGCCAACCAACTCCAGCCTTCCATCCATATAAACAAGCCCGACTACATGTGCAGATTCTAGTCATTTTGGTTGTTTATATCTACAATAGATACATATGTATGTATGTATGTGTGTGCATGTGCGTGTGCAACAAGTGACACATTAATTTCATACAACATATGCATGCGAGTGAGGAGGAGAGCTTTTTATGCTTTAATACTTGTTAAGGCCATAAACTTTGGACACAAAACTAAACTGAACAAAACTTAATTTGAAACAAACTCAAAAACTAAAAACTCTTTTATCGGCGTCATCTTTGGCCAAGAGACTCGAAATAACACAACCAGAGAAAGATCTTGAGAAAGCCAAATGAGTAAAAAAAAAAAAAAAAATAAAAAATAAAAAAAAAACAACAAGCAAAGCGCTTAAAGTCAAAGCAAAACCAGAGCTGTATGTAGAAGGCTAAAAACAGAAGCAGAGCAAGCAACAACAGCAATCAACCTTAAACAACAACAACTACAACAACAAAAGAGTACACAAATCTAAATTAGTATAGTCAGGTGAGAACAGCTTTTTGATACTCTACTATTTTTCAAATTATCAGCGGATATTCATAAAAATATAAAATGCTTTTGAAATGAACTTTAATAATTTTTTTTTTTATAAAATAAAACTTATTTCAAAAACATTTAAATTTTTATGAACTTAAAAGTGTGCTAAACGGTAACAAAAAGCAATCAGCTGTAAAATGTTGCCGAATCTGGCATAAATAAAATTCCACTACCTCTGGGGGTTAGTCTACATATTTTGACATCAGCATTAAAACATATTTGACAGTAAAAAAAAACCAACGAAAAAAATGGTTCTAAAAATCGTGTGATTTAAAATCACATCTGCTTTTTAAAACACACACACAGCTGATTTTATGGTGTTCTATAATTTACACCTTTTTTGTGTCGTTCGGTGTGATTTGCAGCTGTCGAAAACAAAATCACAGTACAAATCACAAAAGAAAACGTCTGTAATTTTGTCAAAGTTTTATTTATTTTTCTTACAAAATTATCCGTTTTCGTATAATAGTCAATAAAAAACATTTTAACTTTTTACCTTAAACGTATTATTCAACTCATCAGTAGACTCGAAAAATGCTTAAAAGAATGTTTGAAACTCACTCAACTACTTTGCTACCGTTTCACACACATCCCATGTCATTTAAAATAAAAAAATAAAAATTTTTTCTGAAAAATTTTTGGATTTTCTGAAACCTAAACAAGTAAAAAGCTTACGTTTTCAAAAGAGTCTTCTCGAAGCTTTCATTTTAAGTGCAACTTAATATAGAAAGAAAAAGTTCTCGTACTTAAGTTTTTTTTTTTGCAAAACTTGCTTGAAAATATAAGTCTTATAAAAACAAACCGAATAGGGGGGATAGAGTGGCTTGACTGGTAGGTAGTAAGTTCCAAGTTTGAGGTCAAAATCCGCAAAAAAAACAAAATAATTTATAATTTAGTATTGAATTTGGAAAGTGCAGCGGAGTGTCAACAAATGGTTGACAGAATTTAAAGTATTTCTACTGACTAAATACTAAATCGGATTCGAAGCAAAATTTGGGTGCGGATGTGCTACGTGGTGGTCGTGAAACAGCCGTGGCATGTACTCTACAACTTTACATTTCTTGTCTTCTTTAAAAATGTTGATCACTCCATTTTTATCACAAAAAAATCTTTCTCAATTTTGAAAAAGTAAAAAAAAAAAAAAATTATTAACAATTGTAAATGATATAGTGGACTATAAAATTTAATTATTTCATGTATTTGGTAGAAATAACGGGTTATCCATTTCGTGGTTTCAAAAGTATAGGACTGGAACTCGACATCCGTCAGATTAAGTTGTTAAACCAATTTCTTTCTTCTCAGTTGAAAGTCTGACATTGACGAAAATGGATCGCTTAACTATCACACAAGGCATAAAAATGATCAAAACATGCTACAAAAATTGTGATTCTGGAGATCTTTAAGAGGAGATTATGGTTTCCATAATCGTCCAACTACGCAAGCTATTGTGAAGAAATTTGAAGAGACTGGATCGGTTAGAAATATTGTAAGGCCTGTGCATCATTGTTTCGCTCGTTCCGCTGAAAATATCGCTGCCGAACACCCGATTCGGTCGATTCCTCGTCGTTTTCAGGAATTAGGACATTATGGCATATTTTGCATTTAGATCTACATCTACATCCACATAAAGAGCAGCTCACACTCAACAAGTGAAGCCAGCTAACCATTCACATTAATGGGTGCTTGAACAACAGTTGGTGGACGGCGATTTTTCGAACAAAATTTTCTTCAGCGTTGAAGCACATTTCTCACTCGGTGGGTATTCTAATAAACAAAATTGTCGTCGCATTTGGAGTTCTGAGAATCCTCAAGCAATTGAAGGCGATTACAAGCAGAAAAAGTCACTGTTTGGTGCGCTCTTTGGTCCGAAGGTGTGATTGGACCTTACTTCTTCGAAAACGACGATGGAAAGACTGTTACGTGGTGGCCATTTAAATGATGTAGTGTTTCACACATAATGTCAACGTTCAAACTTTATAATAAAAAAGAAATGTTATGAATAAAAATATTTTATATGTGTTTCATTTACGTTCACTTTTGACACCGCAAAACGGATAACCCGTTACTTTTAATTCTGTCACCCATTTGTTCGCGTTTGTGTTTTGTACATTGATAGTTCTTCAAGTTGTCAGTAAGCTTGTCAGCTAGGCTTATAACGCTTACCTGGTATCGAGATACTTTAAACCAAAAAAAAAAAAAAAAAAAAAAAACAGAGTTGAAATTTCGCTTTGTTTATATCTGTTTATTCTTGGCTTTGTTAACATTTTGTATAGTTGGTTCTTTGTAGCAATGTAGTACTAGTGCAGCAGTAGCAACTAATGCATGAAAAAATGTACTCATATGAGCCTGAGAGCATGTGCACACTCTTAAGTGCACTTAATTTCGAATGAGCACTTTATTTGACCCCTCTATTACGGGCTCCGAGTTACAAGGATCAAGCGCCAAAACAGGCTGTTAAGCACTTTACAAATGTGTCTCTATAACTTGCAATTATTTATCTTTAACACTACATGTGTTTTTTTTTCTTAACTACTGTTTAACCTTGACTTGCATCGAACATGACCCCTGTATGATGTGTAGCTCATTTATTTGATTTTTGTTTATCGCATACAACTTTAATAATAATCACGACAACAACAACTACAAAGGCAACAACAGCAACAATTACAAAATAAAACAGAAATAAAATCAACTTTAAGCTGTTTGTGTTTTGCGGCTTTTGGCATACGATTTTGGCCACAAACTTTAAAAATAATAAAAACAGTCAGTCAGTTGTTAGCGTTTAAACTGTGCGGTTCAGTAACTCCAGAGTGGTCTGTAATAAACAAAAATTGAGGACACTGTTTTTTGATAGCTCATTAACTAGATTAATAAATAAATTTTAATTTAAAAAAAATATATATACAATATAGATTTAAAACAACTTTCAAGAGATCTGAAAATACATATTTATAAAAAAGGTGGGTAGAAAACTGTAGCGAGATTAAGAAGTTAATTTAAATAAAAAAATTAATTAAATATATTTTATCGTTTCGTTAAATACATTTTGTCATTTTTTCGTTTGTTTTTGCTTTAATTGTTAATTAAGTAACGGCGTGTTGTTGTTTTATTATTTATTTAAAACAGTCCTGCAAGTTTATTTTTTAAATTCGTGGGGATTTTCTTTTACTTTTTTTTTCTCTTATCTTATTGCTTTTAAGCATTTCAAATGATTTACTTGGTTAATTTATTAAATTACCAAGTAAACACTTAATAGCACACGTTTAATGGCAGTTCGCTGTTTGCGTTTTGGAAAACACCAGAGTTTGTTTGCCGCTGCAGTGCAATGCATTTTAAGCCATCTGAACAACTTAATTATACATTTTACCAAGGCATCAAGAAAAACGCACAAATACCTACTCATTTTACATACAGCGTATATTAATGAAAATAAAAACTGCATTTCTTTTCCTGAGTCTGTTTGTTACAACACACAATAAAAATTAAAAAAAAAAAAAAAACCTAAAAAAAAAGACTGCATCACTTGATTACAAATGAGGCTGTGTTGTTGTTGTTGCTGTTTTTTATTTTTGTTGCTAAAAAAAACTTCAAGCTAATAAATTTTGAACAACGTGTTTGTCAGAAAGAAGTATACTAATGTATGTATATATGTGTTATGAATTTGGTTCGGTTTTTTTTTTTTTGTTTGTTGGGTCGGTCTTTGGTTTTAATTTGAAAAGTTTTCCTACAAAACGTTAGTGTGTCATTGAGATTTTCGCTTTTGTTTTTATGACTTATTTCATCATTAACGCTATCATCATTGAGTAGACGTTCAGCACCAACGGAATATACATATGTACATGGCTCTTCATTAACAAGTTTTCATTTTCGAAAAAAAAGAACAATGGAAATGGAAAAGCCGATTAGCAAACCGTTAGATATCAATATAAACAATACACAAATTACTTCTGTACAGTGGGGCTCATTAAGCGTATTTGTTCAGCATATTTAAAAATAGAGATTTTGAAATACTGTTTAAAGCCGCAACTTCTTGAGAAGTGAATGCGTGCTTTTTTATTGGCTTATTTAAAAAAATATTCCCTGCTTATTAAACGTTTATTTGTGAAATTATGTTTAGATATTTGCCAAATGAGATCTTAATAAACATGATATATTTAAAAAAAAAAGTCCGTCAAAGTATACGTTCGTAATATTTCTTATGGTGGTTATTGTCTCATCTTTTTGTTCTGTAAGTCAGCGTTTTGTACTACTACTGAAGAGGTTGTGCTAAAAGTTGTTAAAGGCCATGATTGACTATCCGACTGAATCGTACGATCTCTTAAGAATGACATGTGTGTCCAAAATATGTGATAGTCTGGACTAAAAGTGTAAAAGCGATTTGCTAATCTTTTGAAAATTTTCAATAACTATGCAACCAGACTTGCCTTTTCGAAGTTGCTAGCAAAAGTATAATAGTGTGACCGTTTTGATGCGATTTTTTAAAGTAGGACAGAATTCTATCAGCAGTTTAGGTAGCAATTTTCAGTGAATGTACGACTGAGTAGGATGGTGTATCACTGTCTTAACTGTATAGTGTCGAAGGTACATATATACACTGGCGACTAAATAGACAAATTAGCACCAGTTAATCCTGACTTACTCAATACTGCAAAAGTAAATTTTCTATTTTTATGTTATAATTTTTTTTTGCTTAATCCAACGTCTACAAACATTCCTCCATTCTGATTTTTTTCACCCAGCAATCCCTCTTACCTATTTTCCTAGTTCCAGTACAATACAATGCATATACAGGTATTAACGCCAGAGTACTAGGGTTAATTCCGAGATTTTCAATTTACCACAGCAAAAGCCATAGAATTAGACAAGTCACTTATGTGGTGTTGAAGTGGCAGGATCGCCATGTGGAGTTTGCTGTTGCAATTTAATCCCTATAGCCCTTACTTAATTTTATTCAGCTGGAAAGGGGGACAGCTCAAATGCCAGGTTGTTGTCCATAAAGGTTAACTTGAGGTGGCTGGAATCGAACCAGTGAAGCGCACAACTGGTGAGCAGCCAACATTCCCCCTCGTTTAAAACGAATGCGACAACAAGCAATTTAAGTAAAGAGTTAACGATTAATTTGTGGCTGTTATTATTTGAATTTAGGGACAACTCTACACTACTTTTCAGTAAGCTTGTAGTAAGTCCCCAAAAAAGTGAATTAAAAATCGATTATATTGTAGCTAACTTGAAGCTAGTCCATAAAAGTTAACTCATAGGTAGGTAACTATTTCAGTAGTCGACTGCTCAACGTCCGACAGGTTACAAATACACCCAGCAATTTCGTACTCGTTTGAAGCCATAACGCTTATGTTTTTTTTTATGTATGTAATATTTTCTACGTGTATATAGTTTAACTCCTTTAAGCTTCTGTCTATTTATTAATTTAACAATCAAACGCCTTAAACAGCTTCGTTTCAAATCCACCAACCAATTTGAGCATTAAAATGTTGTTCAAATTGACATGCATCAAGCATGACTCTAATTTGTGACAGTAGCTGGCGTATTAACCAAAACATAATTAACCACACACACACACACACACACACACACACACACACACACATACATATAAAATGTTAAACACAATAACAAATATTTATTAGCCAAAAATTTGTAACACTTTTTGTAACTCCTTCTTGAATGTGAGCTTAAAATAATCCATAGATCATGTGAAACCTCTTATTTGGTTTCCCATAACTTGGCCTACACTAACGAAACATGACCAAATAAACAGCAACAAAAACACGACTTGGCCATATGTGCTACGCTACAAGCACACAGACTCTTGGCCAACCATCATCGTCGTCAGCCGTTCCATCGTTTGTCTAACAACTATTCGTGCATGTGATGTTTTATTAACTACTTCAACAAAAGGCCTAAATTTACTCACTTTATGTAAGTGAGTGCAAATGTGTTGTATGTGTGTGTGTGTGTGTGTGAACAAGTATGTTAACTTGGCTTCTACAACGTCTAGCTTTTCCGACATTATGTGTGTGAGATTTTTCTGTTGTTTGAATTTAATTAACCTCATCTGAGTGTTAACTAACAATGCGAACAAAAGCATGTTAAACATTAGATAATGGGCAAAAATCCCAGTACATAAATTTGTTAGTTTCCCTTGAAATAAAGTAGATTTAAAATCGAATATAAAATGCTTTTTGCATTTTTGCTTGGCGAAGAGTATTGCCAGAAGATGTTAACTTTTGGGGGAAACATTGAAGAATGATGCTCCCAAATGCCTTCGTTGAAAAGAGAAAATCGTCATCGTTAGTGTTAAACACTAATTGAACATATCACATAACAAATTCATACTGAATATAAATTAAAATATTTTAAATTACACCTCTGCGCCCGTTAAACATTGTAATAGATTTTTTCAATTACTGAAAAATGAAAAATAAACCAATTAAAAACATCGAAAAAAAGAAAAATGCTAGCCAAGGCGACCAGAGAAATGCATACAACAACTAGTGGTTATATTGTATAATTTTTCAGTTAATTAATTTTTTATATACCAACTATTTCCTTCTACAAAAGCTATTTTGCATTAAGCTTATCGGGCTCAAGTTCTTTCTATATTATTTTTGTGATTGCTATTAATTAAATAAGACAAAGAAAACATCAAAGAAATTTAGCATGGTGGGCAAATTTAGCTGTTTCGCAGCCGCCACACTTCTCGTCAGTACCCGTCCGTAAACTCAGACAGAAATAATAGAGAAAGAACTTGAGCCCGATGTACTTAATACAAAATAATTACATAATTTCTATAAACCGCAGTAATTGTTCTCATTACCAGGCCATTTCATCAACATCATGTTTTTTTTAATTTGAATAATATACCGGGTCATGAGAATTATGTATCAACCCATTTTCCCATTAAAAGTAATAAAAAATTGCATATTAAAGTAAAATCGTAATAAGAAGTCGTATAATTACCCATCGCTTAAATACCTTTATTGTTCATTCATCACTGTATTCAATGCCTGTATTTTATTCACACTAATTTTCATACAAAAGTGCACGTTAAATTAACTTTCGTTTAATTCTTGACTGTGGGTAAATATCCAAAACTTGTTATCCAAAAATTAAAATTCCCTCAATCTCCCCTGATTTATTTTCTCATTAGACAATGAGGAATTTGCTGCATACAAAAACACAACAGACCATAAAAAACAAAAAGAAAAGAAAAGAAAAGAAAAACGTTTATGCGAAAATCTAGACGAGAAAATAATCAATCAGCTGTTGACCTGCATATACTTTATATTAGTAGACTTTGCACGTGAACATAATTTTTTTTAGTAAGCTAAAAGTCTTTATATAATAAAAATATGTAAATACTAAACAAAATTAAGTTCACGTGCAAAGTCTACTAATATAAAGTCCATGCAGGTCAACAATTAAGTGATTTTTTTCTCGTCTAGATTTTCGTTTAGACGTTTTTTTTTGTTTTTTGTGGTCTATTGTGTTTTTCTATGCAGTAATTTTCCGACAATTTGCCGAATTCCTCAAAGCAAATAAATCAGGAGATTTTGAGGGAATTGAAATTTTTGGATAACAAGTTTTGGTGGGGACTCATCCAAAGTGGAGAATTAAACGAAAATTTAGCTCAAGAAAATACTAATATTAAATAAAAAATTAAGCCGAATAAAACCAAGTATTTAATAATTATATATTTCTTCAATTTCGAGTTGAGGTCCTTGTTAATTATTTTTATATTCAATATTTAGTTTTTCTTTAGAAATCATCTACATCAAATAAGGTTTTTCTAAATCGGTCATAAAGAAAACTAGAAATTCTAACATTTGTACATAAATACATTTAACATTATATACAATATATTAAAGATATTAGAAATATTTTTAATGTCATTCTTGACAAATTTTGGAATAATACCTGACCTTATGCAACGTATGCAATGTATCTTATCTCTTACTATTTTAAATCTATTTGTCAGTCTTCTAATGTCCTGACTTCTCTTTAGATATTGATACATAATTATTCCGTTATATTAATTGTTTTTTCTCTTTCATTATCTTACAAATCTATCTATCTACATATGAATTTCAACTCATCCAGTTTGTTTTTTCTTTCTCTTACTTTCTTACAAACATACATACATACATACATAATCCTGTTTTGTTTTTATGCTTTTTGTGAAATACGGATCTGTTCTACAAATCGTGTGCTTCCAGATCACATAATATTCAACCTCAAAATAAGCATTTCTTCAATACGATCAAATTTTATACCATTTCTGAAGTCTGGCATAATATTTAACCTTAACTTAACTTTAGAAAAACCAAAAGAGATCATCTGCCTAAAGTCAGATTTTTAATACAATTTATTTGCAGAAATCACACGATTTCAAGCAAAGTGATTTGCCGAACAGATCTAATAAATCGTTTTTGTTTGTATTTATCAAATATAATATATTAGCTAAACAAAGTACATATTTTTGATGGCGTATTTACATAACTGAATCCCTTCAAAGTTAACTTAATGAGAGCAGATTCTTCGTTGGATGACTTGTGGATCCAAGGGGTCCAAGAAAAAAAAAAAATGCCGCCATTACGGAATTAAACGTCTCCGCTTTAATACCTTACACGGATAATTAGCCAAAAGTTACAACAATTTGGATGAGGTGTTTAAACGCAGTGGCACTCTTCATCTGTCGTCTCACCATTTCATCAATCAGCCTTCTTAGTATTTCTTTCGGTATATAAACAAATACTCTCCTTTTATTATGTATATACGTTTTTGTTTGACTAGTTAGTATTTTGCTACAATTATGGAAAACGTCCCTGTCGTAAACGAAGTTAACTTTAAATTGACTTAAAGCTAACTATTTCACAACAAAGCTAACTGATTCACGCTTGGATTACTTTCGAATGCAAACAACTAACGATTTTAATAGTGAGTCATCCTGCATGTCCGACGCTGCATTTCTTTTCAACTAATTTCATTTAACTGGAAAATGATCGTTCATTCAGCCAATATTTTAGTTAAGTTTGCAGCTACTTACTATGTTTATTTCCAGCATTTATTGGAAAACATATGTGTGTAAGAATACTAATGACGTACGTCATATATTATGATTATATGATTATATGTCACTTCATCAAGCTTTCCTTCAAAATTCAAAGAAAAATAAATACCGGGCAAAAAGAAACATTAAATTCTATATAACAAATACGTTAATTAATTAATTAATATCTTATATCAATCACTTGGTAATTTTATATAATTAAACTTTATTCCAAAACTCAAAGGAAAATACCGGGCAAAGAGAAACCAGACAGTTTTGATATTTTGTGCTTCCTTCCAAAATAAAAATAATAACGAGACGACGAGCACGTTCTTCGTTCGTTCTCGTCCTTCTTCTTCTATCAAGTTTTTCTTTCAGTATTCAAATAAAACACCAGGCTAACAGAAAAGCTTAACAGCCATTGTTTTTAAATTTTAGAATCAATGACGTCACGCAGTTTTATTAATTATTTTTTTATGTATGCAAGTTCTTGTTGACGTCACTCACTCGTATTCCAGAAAATTGTTTGTTGTTGTTGTTGCAACGAACTTAAAATACGTCCATAAATACCAGGCTAACAAAGTTAATCAACCAGCAGCTCTTCATCAAAATAAAATTCCACATTTTTCTGTTTATGGCTGTTATTGTCCTTCTTATGGCTTACTCATGACGTCACTCATTTAATCTCAAAGAAATGTGCAGCTGTATTGTAATAGCAAAGGAGCGAAGAGTGCCGCTGTTTTATTGTTTTGTTTACATAAAACATTATTTAAGTGTGTATGTATGTATATGGCCGCAAAATAAGTGAAAGATAATCTCTCCTTTTAGCTTAATTTTTGTTTAAACTGATAAGTCTGCAAATCAGTAAACTTTTAAACTACAGTTACAATTGTACAGCAAGCAGACATTTTGTGGCATTATTGGCAACCATTATTTTGAAAAGCATGAATAGTGAATATTAAACTGGCTTACTGATGCAAAGTTTAAACTGAACTTAAATATTGCAAAAGTGTTGCTCTACTCACTAATTTTTTTTACAAAATTAGTGGTAAGTGTTTGCGACCGCTGAACCAATTCACATGTACGGAAGATTAACTTTCTTTATTTTTTTGGATTAACATTTCCTCCGGTTTTAAGCTGCATTAAATAACAGAAAGCCACTACATGTCCATTTAAAAATAGCATGTCTGCAGAAATGAATTTACAAAAGCAGCGTTAATGCTAAAAATGCTTAAAAATTGCATGGCCATGAATGATGGTTATTTTACGATTCGTTTGAGTCGCTATGTATTTTATTATATATTATGTATTTCTATTTAATTTAAAAAAACATAGTAAAACATAGAAGAAATAACCTTTGGTTTCTATTATGAATTTTCGTAATTTTTAAAAATTCTTAGCGGTAACGTTGATTTTCTGCAATTTAAATAAAACTATTTATTTTGAGCTGTTTAATGTATGTAGATGAAACCTGGAAGAAAGATTAATCCAATCGCCTCTCTTGGTAAAGTAAAGTAAAGCTTTCTTACAAGTGGCTCAGCGATACCAATAATAAATCACTAAAATACACTTAAATATTCTTTATGTAAACAGAACAATTAAATAGCGTTTCCTTTCACTCTTTCACTATCGCAATACAGTTGCATGTTTCTTTCTGATTTAATCAGTGACGTCATAAACAAACAACAAGGACGACAATAGCAAACATATACAGAAAAATATGTGTGAGTTTAAGCTGTCTGCTAGTCATTTTTGTCAGCCTGGTATTTTCTGACATATTAGTTAAGGTTTGATTGATTGATCGCAGCGTTGCAGCAAAAAAAAAGAAAAAAAATGTTCTAGTTAATTTTTCTCTTTGCCTGGTGTTTTCTTTGATTTTGAAAGATATGATTGCATACATACATACATACAGGTACATAATGGCATGCATACATACATAATGACGTTGTTAGTGAGCATAATCATACTCACATCATTCGTTGTTATTAAATGGTATGACGTAATTGATCTACAACTTAAAAAAAGAATGACTGATTGATTAGCAGCAGCACTTGTGTTTGTTTACCTGATACTTGATTTGAATTTTGAAAAACCTCCACAGGACATCACACAACTTTATACATATTGTGTATGTATTTTTTACAGAGGGGCATAAAAAATATATGTACATACATATGTATGTAGTACATAATTCGATAGAGGTGATGATGCTGATTGATAAATATGTAATAAATAGAGATAACAAATTAAAATAACTAACTAACTAATGATAACTATGTACATATGTAATCAATCAATCAATCAATCAAATATAATTTATATAAATAATGTAAAGTCGTTTCAATATTATAATAAAGCACCAAGTTAACAGAAAAGTTTAGCAACCATTGTTTTTTCAATTTTTGAAGTGGTGACGTCACACAATTTTTTTGAGAGTCCGTCTCGTCTGTCCCTTTCAATTGCATGTATATTATACTAATGATGTCATCATGTCGCTTCGTCCAGAACATTTTTCTAACCAGGAAATTATTTTTCTGTTTTTGTTGTTGTGTGTTGTGTGTGTGTGCATGCTGCCAAAATACAGTCCAAAAATGTCAATAAATACTAGGCTACCAAAATTGACCAACCAGCAGCTGGTACTCAAAAATATTTTCCATATTTTTCTGCATATATGTACATATTTACTATTGTCCTTTCAGTTGTTTGTTTATGACGTCAGTCGTTGAATCTGAAAGAAATGTGCACTCGTATTGAAATAGTAAAAGAAAGAGGAGTGCCGCTGTTTCTAGTGTTTTATTTACATAAACATTACATTACATTGCCTTAAGTGTGTTGGTGATCTATATTAGTTATCGCTGAGCCAAATGTAAAAATCCTATCGGACATTAATTAGTTGACTGTAAAAAATAGTTAACTTTAAGTTGACTTTTATGCACTAACCTAAAGCTAACTGCTAATGCAATGTGTCAAGTTATTCGCAAGTAGTGGTGGTTGATGCCTGGATTACTTTCAATGGAATTAATTGTCTATTTTAAAATGGCGATATCTTAGGAAGTAGTCAAGTGTCCTACTCTGCATTACTTATCAAAATTTTAAAATTTTCATTATATTGAACTACGCTGTAATAAATTTTATTTTATTTTTACCACCTGGACGTTCCTCATTTTTTTTTTATCAATATTAATTAAGTAAATAAAAGTAAATTTTTGTAGTCAGATATTTTACTGGCTGTTTTCGGGTAACAACAGCCTTCATCGTCAATTAGCTTGAATTTAATACATAAAAGTTAACTATCTTTGTAGTCGACTGCTTAAAGTCCAACAGGATCTTTACATGTGGCTCAGCGACAACTAAACTAAATCACTACAACACTTAACTAATGTTTATGTGTAAACAAACCAATGAAACAGCTACACTCTTCGCTCTTTTACTATTTCCATACAGCAACACATTTTATACTGATTAATTGAGTGACGTCATAAATACACGAAAAGG
Source organism: Sturmia bella (assembly GCA_963662145.1). NCBI lineage: Eukaryota > Metazoa > Arthropoda > Insecta > Diptera > Tachinidae > Sturmia > Sturmia bella. The sequence goes on along the minus strand of OY759169.1, from coordinate 64,406,470 downwards.
AGGACAGGCATTTATGTTACTGTTATATAAAGAGGAATATGGAAATATGTATGTTTTAGTACAAGCTACCTGCTGGGCAATTTCGTCAGCCTGGTATATACTGACCTGTTTATACTAATGTTTTTTTTTTTTTTTTTTTTTTTTTTTTTTTTTTTTTTTTTTTTTTTTTTTTTGCCAATGACGTCACCGATCTGTAAATTGCAAAGGAAAAAAAAAGAAAAATGATGCAGCTAATTTTTCTATTTGCTTGGTATTTCATCTGAATTTTGATAGAAACCTTGATGATCAGAACGAACTGACTGACGTGCAAATAAATGTGTACGTACGTACGTACATACATACATACATACATACATACATACATACATATATGTATGTATGTTTTGCAATAAATATGGGAAATAAAAAAAATATGCATGTAATTCAAACATCAGTTGATTTTTATTGTTGGCCTGGTATTTTACTACAATTGGGAGACATACTTTACTTACTTACTTACACATACATACTTAACATAATTAACGTAATTAAAAAGTATATTTTTTTTTATTATGAAAAATTATAAAAGAGCATCATAATTAATTAATTAATACACATGTTTAGTTTGGATTTTGAATTTTGAAAGAAACCTCCTTCTTGTTAAGGAAAGATGATGGTATGGTTGTGTTTTTAAGTTGAGATATAAAAATATGCAGCTGCAGTAAGAAAAAGAACACCACCAAAAAGAAAGGCTAAGAAATCCAAATTAAAAAATGCACTTCTTTCTTTTAAACGAAATAAAATATTGCCAAAAACTAATGGTGTTTTCTTTTCTACAGCAAATGCAACATTTTCCATATTGTTTTGCATAAAATATATGTAGGTATTATATAAGCATGCTTTTCTTAATATTTTTTTCCATACTCATATTTTTGAAAACCTTTTTTTTTAAGCTTCATTTCGCTAAACTGCTAAATCTTGCAAAAAAAAAAAACTGCAAAATAAATGTACTCTTTTTTTACCCAGAAAAGAAATTGGCGTAAGAAGTGTTTTCAGGTATTTTATCAAGCTTTTTTTACATATTATTAACAGCAATGCCTGCCTCTTTTCTGTATTATTAAGGTGGGATCACACGATTGTCGCAATGCACCAATTTTACACAATTTTTATTGGGCTGAATTGGAGCATAATAAAAAATTTGTCCCAATCAAATTCTCTGCAATCACATGATTGTGACATTTTATTGAAATTTTATTGTCGCAAATTGCCGCAAAACAATTTAGTACCAATAATTGTCGCATTATAGTCACACGATTGTTATATTATACGGCAACTGTGAGAAACAGCTGTTGTAGCTGATGACAAACTTTGTTTTCCAAAAAAAAAAAAAAAAATAAATAAATTAAATGTTAAAAATATGGTTTGTTCATTAAAAAGAGAGAAAATTGCTTCAGCTATTATTATAATGTTGTGCGGGCTGAAAAAAGCAAAAAATTAAAATAGTAACAACAATTGAATTTTACTGATTGAAAAGCAGAAATCATGTTTGGAAGACGCGTTTAAACAGTTTTGAAACTAAATACATGTATACATATGCATATTATTGGCGCGTATTGTCTTCTTTGGTTGCCGCATGAGAACACAATAAATATTGGTGCATTTTTAGAATTTTTATTGGTGATTAGTTGTATGTCAAGTGTTCACATGATTGTCGCATCAGGGTTGTATTTGATTGGGACAAATAGGAACAACGTTCGTTTTGGTTGCCGCATGAGACAATAAATTGTGCTATCACACGATTGGCACACAAAATGTAACAAAAATTGGTGCATTGCGGCAATCGTATGATCCTACCTTTACTCTCATCGAGAAATTACGCTCATGTCTGTCATCTCTCCTGAAGTCTCAGAAAATCTATGTGAATTGAAACAAAATATGGAGAGTCTCACAGAACTCTCTTTGTACTTCTAAGATGTGAGAAATATTTATCAATCGTGTTTTTGCATGTACATTATTAGAAAATCGAAGATATAAGTGTTTCTATATTAAAATTTTGTGAGAATTTTCTCACATGAGCTGTAAAAATATCTCTCAAATAAAATTTAAAGAAATTTTAGCTATAATATTTAGTTATTTTGACCCTTTTTTCTTATATTTTATATATTTATTTGAGCTTAAGGTCTTTTTATTAGAGAATTTGAGTATCTGATTATTTTTGTCAATATTTCGCTCTCCTTCGGATAGCTTCTTCAGGACAATAATATCATAATAATATTTCATTATTATTGTCCTGAAGAAGCTATCGAAGGAGAGCGAAATATTGACAAAAATAATCAAATACTCAAATTCTCTAATAAAAAGTCCTTAAGCTCAAATAAAGAAATTTTAGCTAAAAATAAAACAAATCAGATTTCAAATGTGTGGAAAACTAAATTTGTTTGCCTATTGTGTGATTTTGAAGGTATTTATGAAAAGCTGTTTGATTTCCAAGTAATGATTCATTTAAGCATAGAACTTCTTACAAAACGTAAGAAGTTCCTACAAAAACTTTCAGAGCATGAAAATGATTGCCGAGCCGCAATTTGCCTTTCTTGTCTTGGAATTAATCACAGAAAGTTATTAACTACTGCACTCTACGCTTAGAAATTAGAAACGCAAACTGAGCTTGTATAATAATTGATAAATAATTTCTAATTGGTGCATACTTTTTTCTTTGCAATAAATGCTGCTGCACTTTCAGTGATTTATTTATCTTTTTTGACATCTTGATATCTTTTAAGCACATTAAAAGACGTTATTATTATTATTATTATTATTATTTTTAATATTTTCTAATTGCTTGGAAACAATTTGATTTAATATCTAGTGCATAAATGCGTTATTATTGAAACCTGTTTTCTAAAGTTCCAAAGGTATTACAATTTATATGGGTGATAAATTAAAGTGGGGAAAAAATAGCCTCTCCAACGTAAATTTTTTTTTTTTTTTTGCCTTAATCAATTAACACTAAATACTTGCATGAGCATGTTAATAAACGATACATTTGCTAATAAATAAAATTATTATGATGTTTTTCACTTCTTTTGAAATTTTGCCATACAGAAAAACTGGAAGTGTTTATCAATTATTCTTTTTATTTGACCATGATGGTGGCTTTGGCCTTTTTGTTTATTGAGTTTTATTAAATCATTTAACCATTTGGACTATTCAATAGAACTTAATAAATTCAACAAACCATAAGTACTTAATCGTATTATAAAAAAAAAAAATCAAAAAATCGTTGCTACTTTTGTAGCCTTTGTTTAAAATATTCCATTGAACTTGTCTCATATAATGGTCTACCGTCCATCCCTCTGTCCGTCCATTAAGTCTGTCGAGTGTGTGCAAATTGAAGCCAACAAAAAAATATAAATAAATAAAAATTATTTGAACCAATGTTAAGTTTGATTTTTATGGTTTTATTCTTTTCCTGATTGATGTGGCTTTAATAGTCGTGGTTGTTGAGTGTTTTGCTGCACAAATATTTAAAATATTTTATTTGCTATTGTACATCATGAATTATAGTATACATCACAAGATACTAAATGTTATACTATAGTAGTAAATCTACACCAGGGAAAGTATGTACAAGGACATACAAATTATTTATCACAAATGAAGTTAAACTTCATTTCTATTTTAGATAGAAACATTTCATTTTGTAAGTGTGTTATTTTTATAATAATTTAAGACTTTACTACTAGCACAATGGGGCCTTCTAGGACCCAAGTGGGCCCGCGAAACATACTTCTTTACTATAAAAAATGCCAATTATAGTTTTGCATTAGATAAATATTTACCAAGCGAAAACGTGACCGGCGAGAACATAATTTTGACGTTTGCTGCTACATATACTACATGTCAACATACATATTTATGGCCCTTCTAGACGGGGCATAAAGGTATGGACACGATTATCAAATATTAAGTGTTAAATAAATATTAACCGTCTAATTTATAAAAATTATAACAGGTTTATAAAGCTCTTATTTGACAGATTTTCCATACAAATATGTCAAATAACAGTCTTATAAGCCTGTTATAATTTTTATGAATAAGGGGGTAAGTGTTCAACTTTGCCTTGGCTACGGACTTGGATACGGACAACTAATAATATACATATGTTCATAAATATGGTAGACACAACATTTTTATTCTTGCTATGTAGGGAAAACAGAAACAATTCCTCATGTTTTGGTTTTGTTTGTCAAGATACATAAGTATCTCCTCTTCGGCGACGTTTTCAGATTAGCCAGCAATATAAAATTTTTTTTATAAGTTTTGGAACACAGAGGACCGGTTTAATGTCTTTTGTTACAATTTAAAATACATATAATAACGACTAATTGACTTTATTCATCCCTAAAGTCTTGAAGAGGGGCAATGTATGAACAAAAACCGAAAATTATTGTCAAAGAACAAATGTAAACTTGTCAATCATGATCGATCATCACATGATCCACTTGTAATGCGACAGCCCAACCAACAAGCATACACAAATTTTTATTATTATTCTAATTGCAATATATTCCAAAATATTCTAATTGCAATCACAACATCAAAAAACTTGTGCTAGTGTACACTGGGGTGGGTCGAGTTAGCAGTCGAATTTTTGTTAGCTTTTGGCATGAGAAAAAAGTTGTAGCTGACTTATAAAAAAAAAAATTTCGAAACGTGTGATTTTCAATTTCTTTTTATTACATTTTTTGTATGGGAGCTCCGCTCAGGAGGCGTGCGGAGAAAAGGTTATTGGGAGGTTTAGTCATACATTTGACTGCTCTACGGTTACCCTAGAGCAAGTTAGAGTAATGGGGGAAAATTTAATTTTGGAGGCGCCCAATTGCAGGCCTCTGGGACTGATTATTAGAACAGTCACATGTACGACCAACCCTCCAATATTTTTTTTCTCTCCAATATATTTTCCCCACATGCGTAGCGCGCCTCATTAGAAGAATTCCTATACAAAAATGCAGAAAAAAAGAAATTGAAAATCGAACAACTCGAAAAATGATTTTTTCAAAAGCTGTTAAAAAATGGATGACACAATATCGATTGCTAAATTGTCCCACTCTAGTGTACAAATACACATTTTTTGATGTTGACTCGATGTGATGTCAATGACGACAATTGGAACACGTGGAAATCCTCAGACGCCTACAAAATATTGCAGCTTTAACTTCGTAAAGTATGAAATTTTTGATGAACTTTTGTGTGTGTGTGTGTTTTTTTTTCATCTGTCATTTGTTTCTATAGACTAATTTTAGCTAGAAATGGGTTCTGTAATGGTCTTATTCATTAAAACTATTTTTTGACTATTAAGCACTTATTGTACAAATTTCTATACAATCACCTTTATTGTGGCGAAAGTCAGACATTTTTGGAAAATAATGCCGCGATATGCAAATAAACGAAACCTTCCAAAATCTATTGCAAGAACGCCATCAAATTTCAACCATGGTGTACGTATTTATATTCGTCAAAAGCCCAAAAAAGTACGATTTCAAAATTGGCAGCAAGAACGAACACTTGTTTTTAAACTACGCCAAATATTTGTACATTAAATAAACATGAAATATTTTTTTTTCTACAAATAAACCAGCTATAAATTTAGCACAGACATACATAATTGTATATTTTTCAATTGAAATTAGAAATTTCCATAATTTTTACGCCGCTTTCGATATGTTTTTTTTTTAGTAGAACTAGTACCATAAAAACGCTGGATTTGTCAAAAGAACCTTAAACTTGCTCTGCTAAAATTTAATTCAGAACTTTTTTTTTATTATATATTTGCCGTTTTTATTGTTCAAAAGTATGAGCGTTTTTGTTTGTTTGTATGCATATACATACTTGTAAAAGCCAACAAGACAGTAGTGGCCACACTTTTTCCGGAAAATGTTTGCTTAATGTGAGAGTGTCTCAAAGTTGTTTACATCGACAAATATTCAGAAATCTTCTTCTGGCCTGGTAAAACTTTGAAAAATTTCAAAGTATTATTTTGTTATTAAAACCAAAAAAATATTTAAAAATATTATTGAATTAATTTGAAATGTATACATGTATTGCTGCCTGCTGCTTTTAGCGCGAGGAGCGTTTACTTTTGCATATTTCTATTGAAAGCATAAAAAATTTTGTTAATGTTTTCTATTGCTTTCAATACAAATATGCGAAAGGAAACTTCGATCGCAGTTAGAGAAGCAGTCAGTTAATTCTCACAAGAGGTGTTTCTAAAATTATCTGCCTGAATGTAGAATTCGTTTAATTTTTTTTTTTTTTTGATTTTCTTTTCAAAGCCAAACAATTTAAAGCCATAAAACATCAACATGCAAAATTTACCACAAAAATAAAAGTTTTACGAAAAACCAATAAAACCCAACACCAACAGCCAATTAATATGTAGTGTAGGTACTCGTTATACAAACCGAAAAAATATTGAAATACTGCGCAACATAATAAATATTTGCAGTCGTTACTCATAAACAAAATGTGTAAGAAAATAAAAAAAAAAAACTCTTTACAAGGAAAACAAAATAAATTTTCTTTATCAGTTTATTTTTTTCTCATACATTTTACTTTTATGTTGTTAAATAAACGTAAATGTTACAAACCGGAAAATTGTTGCACAGCACATTTTCCGCAACAATTGCAATTGCACACACTTACACAACAACAAACAAATTTGAGCCTTATAAAAGTAGACGTTGCAACAATCAACAAACAATTAACCACCACCCGTACCGACGGCAAATGTGGCAGACCAATATACATACATACATATTTAAACTTCATTTAGTCGAGAGGAAAAAGAAAAATGAAAGAAGTTTTTTTTGTTTGTTTCATTTTTTAGTCTAGCGGGTGGTTGGAAGGGTAAAGCATTAGCGTGTACATATGTATGTCCATGGATGTGCTTAAGCTTAAAAGTTTATGTTTGAGTTAAATAAACAGCGGAAATTATACGTAATTAGACCACTTAATAAAGAAAAACTCATACGATTTGTTTAAAACTTTGTAAAAATGTACTTTTTGTTTTTTGTTTTTTTTTTTTTTGAGAAAGCTGCCAGACAGACAGTTGTTGTCGCCAAAAATTTGCACTTGAAGTTTCAGCCTATATTTTTAGTAAGTTGGTTATTTGCGGCCAAACACCAAAAAGTTAAAGACGTCTGGAAGAGTAAGGTGTCACTTACGAAATCTCGGCTGGAAAATGTGCAAAAACCTTCGACAATATTTTGGACTTCATAAAAATTAAAATGAATTTAAAATCAGTTTTAATTCAAAATTTCCCTGCATTTCCGGTGAACTCATTTGAAATACGCCAATAGGATCAACAGAAGACCGCAGTGATCAAATTGAAAGTTAATCAATACATTAAATATAGACGATTAGTAATAAATATTTGTGAACGTTTGATCAAAGCGCAATATTTTAAACAGCACTCATTTGTATAAATCAATATAATTTAAATTTGATATCCTTACTGAAATTTTAGCTTTCGGCTTTTAAATTGTCTGCAAAAATATTAGTTTGGGGCTTAAACTGATTGCAAATGTTGTATGTAGAAATCAATTGATTGCACCAAAAAATATGACATGTGTAAATGGTTTTTATTTGAAATTGTTTTTATTGTTTTAGGTCTTAACACATCTCCTTCATTAAATTTTGCCGCCGACATTAGACTGATGTCACTCAACTCGTCAGCAAACTGAAAAAAACCCTGAAACACTGTTTTAAATTTAAACTATTGTTCTGTTATGTTGCTAAAAATCGTTCTATTATTTTTCTAAAAACACTAGAACAAAAAGTAAAGTTTAAAACTAATTAATTTGTATTATTTGAACTTTTTCTTATATAATTATTTCTGTATTAAGTTTATCAGGCTCAAGTTCTTTCTATATTATCTTTGTGATTGATATTAATTAAATTAGACAAAGAAAACATCAAAGACATTTAGCAGGGTGGACAACTAGTTGTTTCGAAGCCCCTGAGTTCAACGACGGGTGCTGACGAGAAAGTGTGGCGGCTTCGTAACAACTAGTTGTACACCCTGCTAAATGTCTTTGATGATTTCTTTGTCTAATTTAATTAATATCAATCACAAGGATAATATAGAAAGAACTTGAGCCTGATAAACTTAATACAAAAGTTTAAAACAGTTCTTTCGGGTCCATGATATATAGACTGCTAAAAATGTTGTGAGATCTTTGCGGACCAAAAACAAGGGATATCATTTAACAAGTCTTTTAGGACCCAGAATGAGAACTTTCAATTACCTCTTTTAGAAAATTTCATTTTCTTTTTAATAGGTTTTATAAAAAAGAAGTGTTTAAGTCAAATCCAATCAAATTTATTGCTTTTTGAAATCAAGACTTAAAAAATTACTGCAATCATGTTGCGCTATCTGTCAATAAATATTGCGGGATGTAAAATATGATTTATGATATTTTTTGCATTTTTTTAATTTTAAAAGATCTGGTAATTGTTGCGTCAAATCTAAAATTGCCCCACGAATTTGATAAACTATTGCAATATACATAATATCTGTATTAAAACTTTTGCTTGTCAATTATTCAAATTGAAGCGTTGAATTATTAAACAATGATGTGAACATGAAATAAAGAAAAGGTTGTAATATATGTACATATGTATGTACATACATTGTACATATACAAACATTGAATGTCAAAATGCTTAATGCTTAGAAAATAATTGAATATTTGTTTTAACAAATTTGTTTTAATTAGACTTTAAACGCTATAAAATAATTCATATAATGTTTAAAAGAGAAAAAAATTATTTTTAACAATGGGACTGGTGCATGTATGTATGTGTGCATACCTACATATGTATGTATGTAGTTTTATTTTCAAGTTGCTAAATTTAAATAAGCAAATTGTTTAAACTAAACGTTTTCTAATTGTATGGAAAATTTACTTTCACTTTTAATGAAAAATTTTCTTTTGTTTTCTGCATAAATGACTGATTAAATGAAAACAAAAATTTTTTTCTTGCTTTTCCCGTATACATACCTACATACAGATAAGTACATATATGTGGTGTCATGCTCTTCTTATAAAGAGAGAGAGAGATCTTATTAATAAAAAACATGTCTGATTATTTTGTTTACAATAAATGAAATGTTGTTGCTGGCTAATTAGCCGTTATTTACATATTTAGTAGAGCAAGAGTAAGTAAAAGCAAGCAATTCTCTCATTTGTACATGATTTTTATTTGCACTGAACAGTGATGGTGTCTTGAAAAAGCAGAAACACCATGGGCTATTAAAAAAATAAAAAAAACCGCAAAACTATAACCATAAGCGAAAAAAGGGTAAAAAACTGATTTTTTTTTTGATTTTAATTTTAGTCATGTCAACAGGTAGGTTTTATTTAAATGTAACCACTCAGCTTTTGATTTCTTTCACTTAAATATAACGAAACGGTTTTGCGATCTGACAGCAGAATTTATTAAATTATTATGTAATATAAATTACAATTCGTTTGATAAAGTAAAAACATACATAAGGATGCAGTAAACAGAAGAACTTAAATGACGATTGTTAAAATAAACTTTAGAACTGCAAGAACATTTTGAGAGATGTCAAATTCGTCTTCGCAATCGGGGAACAATACCGTTTTAATAGAATATTTAGATTTTTAAATTTATTTTTTTGCAAACACAACAGGAAGCTCAAAACTGCTGCAAAATGCATTTTCAAATATTAAATGATATTTATTATGCTGAATTAAACGATGGACAATTTCAAATTCTTTTTTTTTCCAAACACATTCATCAAACTAAATTTCAGTGCTCTGAAGCTCAGCGTTTAAGTGTGGTAGCGAGAGTAATAAGCGAAAACAAAACTATTTATAGCTTAAAAATCAGTGGCAGATAATTTATGTATATTTTCAGTTGAAAATATATTTAAACAAAGAAGCAATTAACTTCAATCCAGAAATCTTTGCACCTTTTTGTGTTCATATGTATTAATATATTGTACCTTAATATTTGTAAGAAAAATTTGCATTTTATGAATAATATTTGTGTCAATTATAAGGGTTTCCGCTTATACATACATATGTATATTATTGTTAGTATTACAATTTTTTTTAAATGTTAACTACACCAAATAATGACAAGGTTATAAATATTAGCGCATACTAGAACTTAAAACAGGAAGTACAAAAACCCACAAAACGCGCCGCAATATACATATGCATTTAAAAAACGGATACTAAGGAACATTTTGGGCTTATGAAGAGGCAAAAAGTACCAGAAAATAACCGCAAAGGACCCAAATACCAACACTGAACCAACTATGTACATATGTATGTATGTACTACACGACTCTTCTCATGAAAGGAGTCAAGCTTCACCAAATTATTAAAAAGATTTCACACATTATATACTACAAATCCTAGTGCATATTACAAATACCAATTTTGAAAAAAAATATCTACTTAGATACTGCTAATTTGAAACTGCTAATCCAGTATCTATGTACATATGTACATATATAATATTTATGCAAACAATGCAATACCAATACTCTGATCCTCTATTTTATTACAATTACATGTTTATCATTTCTCAAAAACGAGTGACGTCAGCTTAAATTAGTCGAAAATATTTTTAAATGAAACAGCCTGTTAAACTTATTCTGTTTGCTGGGTATTTCGCTACAATTTATTGTTATTTAAATAAAAAAACATCAAGTGAGAAAGAAAGAAAATGTGAGAAGAAGGACTTTCACATACATACATACATACATACATATTGTATGTACGTACATATACATACATATATGTATGTAAATACTATCTTTATAAAAAAATATTCGAACTATTCTCGTTTTCGGTCTTATTACATTTTTACAGAAATGAAAGAGAAATTAAAAATATTCTAAAAAAAAAGAGAGTGATGTATGGGAGCCCCTTTAAGAGGCGGAGATGTAGTAGGCCTCCAGATGCACTCTAGAACTAGTTGGGACCATAGGAAAAATTTAAAACTATTTTTGCAAAAGAGACGTATAGAACTAGTAGCTTGTTCAGTTTAAATATCTAGAAAGGAAAGTTAATGGGCTCCTCTTTCTATTTGATTTCTCTGTCGTTACCGTGAGACAAATTATGGCATTTGGGGGAAATTCTTTAAAAATCTCCTTTCACTAAGGAACGGAACTATGGGATTGACCTGTTCAGAAAAAATGTTAGCAAGTAAATTTACCCCTGTGAGAGCTACCCAGGATATTCATAAAGCTTTTAGTGAATTAGGTGCCGTTTTGCCCAACCATTGACCCAGATGCGCAGCCATTTGCCCCTATTCCAGCATCCTAATTTCTTGGCTTATCCACACAACAAGCCATTCTAACGTTTCGAGATCTTGTTTGCTGACTCGTGCTCGTCTTGTCAGTGTATGAAAACAAACGTTACCATTCAAAAATGTTTCTAACAATATCAGTTAATTGTACCCAATTTTTGGGCGACCAAAGACAGAAGAAATAAATAGAAATAAAACACTTTGCTATTATCATCATCTCTTTGCTCTGGCATGATGCTACAATCGTACAACTGCGCACCAAGCACATGTAAAAACGTATTATATTGAATGACTGATTTAGTTCTCCATTGATTTGTACATATACATACATACATATAAGTATGTATAAATATGTATTTTTCGCAAAATTAATTTGTTCTCTTTGTTATTCTTCTAGCGGCGTTTTTTCAGTTATTGTCACTGTATTAATTTTGGTTTTGGTTTGCTTGCGGCAAAATTCGAAACAAATGAATATGAAATGTTTTGTTTCGTTTCGTTTGTTTTCATACACTGCTTCTTACAAAGATCTTATAAAATTTATAAGATCTTTATAATATAAATAAAAAACTTCTCTGATTATTTTTTTTTTACAATAAAAAAATGCTGTTGCTGGCTAATTAACGGTTATTTACATATTTAGCAGAGCAAGAGTAAGTAAAAGCAAGTAAATTCTCTCATTTGTACATGAGTACTTGATTTTTATTTGCAATGAAATTTCACACATACATACATACTTATTTATCGAATATATTGCTGTTAATGTGGCTGCATTTGTTTTGGGCTCTGTGTTAATTTATAGGCAATATATTATTGTTGTTTTTGTAAATTTATCTGTATGGTCACCTTGTTTGAATGCGATTTAAATGTTTTCAAACGCCAAAAGCGTTGTGAAGTTTATGTAGTACATACATATGTACATAAAAAAGAAAAAATTTCAACATTTCAGTCACGTCTGACTTGGTTTTGAAAAATGAAAAAGAGTTATGTAGCTGATTTCAATGCTATTACGAATTTGGTAAGATAAAAAATGTGTATGTACACAGGTATGTATGTAAGTATATGTACATATGTAGATATGAACTATATGTATGTTGGGGACATTATTTGACTAGGTATGTGGCATAATTAAAGAAGCAAATAATTTTTTTGCAACGTATGGTTGCTGTACCGTGCAATTTGATAGCAACACACATAATACGTCTCACAATTTCACGATAATTACAAAGCTTGCAAATTTTCTTTTTATTACGAGGGCGGGTCGATAAGTATGTATGTATGTATGTATCTTTTTGAATTTCCCACCTCTTAATTGAAATGACAACACTGCTCCTGTGAACAGACATTTGTCAGTTGACTTCTGTCTAAATTGGAACAAGCTGTGTAATTAGCCGTTGATAGCAGTGTATTGAGAACATAACGTGGTATTTAAAAATTGGTTTATGCGGAAAAAACTAACACACAAACCAATGCTAAGCTTAACAATTCTTAAGGTGACGCTTCACTATCAGTTTACTTGCTAGAGAAGTAATTTAGTGGGTACGAGTAAAAATAATGTAAAATAAAAGCAAAACGGGTAACATACACAGAGCGTATGTGACGGAATCTTTCGATCAGAAATGCCGTATCTGGGCGCTTGAATTTTGATGTGGTCTTGCGAGCACTTAAGATGTCAAACACTCGCGACAACCAGTTGAGGTCTTTATATTCGAAACAAAACAGCCTATTGGAGATTAGGAATGAAAGAGATTGTGAAAGCCATAGACATATCACATGGTTCAGTAGTTTAAGTTTTGAATGATCACTTGAATAATGAGAAAGGTTTGCGCAAGCTGGGTACCACGTTTGCTCACAATCGACCACAACCACTCTTGTTTAAGTGCTTAATAAATTAAAATATGTACAGTCAAAGCCCGGTATAGCGAATACTCAGATTAACGAATATCCGATATAATGAATGGCGAAATTTTTGCATTAACTGCCTTATATAGCGAATGTCAAAAAAAAAAAAAAAAATTTCGATTTAACGAATGAAAAAGCAAAATTCATTAAAAGATCGTTACATAATCGTAAGATTGTGGGTGTTTTTGGCTTCTTTGCTTTGTATTGCAAGAACGCGCGTGATACGTTGCTTTTTTCCTTAAAATTTCAGTAGTTTTGTTTGGTTGATTGTGAAAACGAGATGTCGATTCCTTAAGAAATTAATAATATGTATGAAATGTAATAATAAACCTACAACATGTTAACAGCATCCAAACACAAGTAAATATGTATATGCACCTATGTACATTTATGATTTTTAATTAATTTACATATTAGAAATAAAAACAATTCTTAAATAAACGTTAAAATATCAATTAAAGTTTTATTTCTACACTAAGTTATCAATACAATTAAATTTTGATTTTTTTAAAACTGCGGACCACCGTCTTTTATACAATTTTAAGATAAAAAATTACTGTTCGATATAACGAATATCTAGGTATAACGAAAGGTCTAAACATTATATCATTCGTTAAACCGGGCTTTGACTGTACTTGCAACAACATTTTCTAACTTAAATTACTTTACGAATTTGAGACTTAGGAGTGTAGGCTACATATCAAATTGAAGCTTAACTGTTTCTCTACTTTTGCATATTAAATTTCATTTCACCAAAGAATATAAAATTAAGGAAAAATGTACGAAACAATCTGTAAAAAAAAAAAACAATACAAATGAATGCGCTTTTTTTTAGTGATGTCGAACAAAATACACTCGATGTTTGGGGGGAAAAAATCGGTTCCCAAAAAAAAATTAGTTGTATGTTGTAGGTAAATGACGAAAAAACTTTCCTTTCCTTTACGTTTTGCGGAAAATGTTTTGTTGCTAAACATTTTTTGAAAATAATGATTAATACATTTTTTTTTTGTTGATGAAAATTACAACTTTTTGCTAAAAGGCTTTTATTTCGTATTCGTTATTTTTACATCACCAACTGCAAAATGTATGGGCCTTGCCAGAACTGAAAATAAAATACTCAAAATTTTCAATTTATCCGCTATTAATCGTTTATGAATAGAAAATGCTTATATACAACTATTAGGCTTCCAACGTTGTGTAACTAAACAGCTGGTAATCAATTGAACAACTTTTTTTTTAAGAACTAGACGGTTAAAATATAAGTAAATGTTGGTAAAATCATCATGGTTTTCTATATTTTTAACTTGCTTTTTTGTGCGTGGTGTATAATACCAAGTTTATTAGAAAACCACAAAGGAAATGTAAAACCTTTTCTAAGTAATTTCGGTGCCCATCATTTATTACTAAATTGTTAATACAATAATTTATTACTCAAAAGTAGAACAGCTGGGGTTGTCGGTTGGTTGGTTTCAAAAATGAACATTAAATTCAAATTTAAATCAAAATTAAGATTAAAAACGAAAGCTATATATGTATAAGTCTTAAGAGGTTAAGTGTTGAAATAAGAAACTTCTGTTTTAAATGTGTTTCAAATAAGTATATGCATGTATTTGTACTTTCAAATTTCAAACCAAACTTGTTTTTCTTTCTTTTCTCTTCTTCTGAAAATGTATTACCGCAAAGAGGTAAATGGCTTAGTATTTTCTTTTTCAAAATTTCACTTATTCTGTAATAAACAGTAATGTGTTGGTTGGCCAACGTGAGCTTTTGTACGGGTTTTGTTTCATTTTCAACCGCATGTCAATAAAAGTGTTCACCTTTGTGTTGTTGTAGTTTACATATAATGCTCTTGACTTATTTGACATCATTCTATTTAAGCCCAGACCTGTTTAGTTTCTTTATTTACCAAATGTTTGGGATGACTCTTAGGATTTTGCTTTATTCGCGTAAGTAGGTCGACCGTTAAAAAAAAAAGAACTCAATGCACGAATTATGTACATACATATGTATGTATAAAGAAGGTACTAACCAGAGTAACCAGTAAAATATGTATTTATGCATGCATACGTTCATATGTACATATGTATGTACATAAGAGGAGAGAAAGAAAGAATCCAAAGTAATAACGTTTGTGCCAGACCTCACAAAGAATAATAGCTTTTATTTTGAAATCAATAAATATGTGGTTATACTTGAAAGTGGTATAAGTCCATTTAAGAGTTTGCGTTTGAGTTAAATTGAGTTAAACTGAAGTTTGTTGCGAAAACTCCTATTAAACGAGTTTTATGAACTTTATTATATGAGGTATTCGCTAAAAATTTTTTTTCAAACATTAATTTAATTTTATAGACGAACAAATTATTTTATTTTTTCAGCTACATATGTATATACCTTTTTCCTTCTTCATTTTATTATTGAGAAAGAGTTTTTTTGTGGTAAAATTGTAGTGGTCAACATTTTTCATAAAATCTTTTTATTAAAATCATCGGTTTTAAAGAACTAATAATTAATTAATTCACCATTAAATTTTAGTTTTAACTTTTTGAGCAAAAAGTAACAAATAGAAGTGGTGTATTTACCATTTACCAGCATAAATATTAGATTTTTCTTCAAAGAATGAATAATTTAGTCGAACGCACCGAGTGTATTTTATTCGTCCTAATATTATGACACAACATCACTCAAACAGCTGATTTTTTTATTTTGCTCTGTTCAAGAGTTTGCATAAATTTTGTTGTTTATTTTAGTTTCTGTTGCAAAAATTTAAACAGTTTTTAATTATTATTTGGTTTTTTTCGACCCCTGTTTTTATATTTTATAGCCAGTATTCATAAAAAATAAAATGTAGTTTAAATACATTTTAGAAAAATTTTTTCATACAAAAGTTATTCTAAAATGTATTTCAACAACATATTAAATATTATGAATACCGGTGTATATATTTATTTTCTTGAGTTAAAGATATTTTTTTTTAATATTTAATTTAATTCAGGACAATATTGTCCTGAAGAAGCTATTCGAAGGAGAGCGAAATATCGACAAAAATAATTAAATATTTAAAAGAAATACCTTTAGCTCGAGAAAGTAAATATATAAAATATTGTTTAATTACATATACAGTTTCGTATGCAAAACTGGGACAGATGTCAGGCTTCAATTTAATATGTAACACCTACTCTGAGATCCCAAATTTATGTTTGGAGTTTTGAATTAGAAAACGTTGTTTGAAATGAATTAATTTATTATAGGCTTAAGCAAGCGTCTCGTTGTATATAAAAGTTTAGTAAAATTTTTTGTTAATTATCGTTCATCAATACACTTTTAGCGATTTTTGCTTAACAATGTGTTATTAAGCAGCTAACAATCGTTTATGAACTAGACGGTTAGTAATTAGTGGTCAGGCGTATTTTGTACTTTTAAGCGTTACCCGTACCTTTAAATCTAATCGAGCTTTTATAGCAAAAAGGTAGTAATTAATAAAAAAGGTATTAAAATAACAGAACGCAGCTCGCTTGCTCGCTCTCTCTCCCCCTCTCTCCCTCACCGTTTAAGGTCAAAGAGAATAATATAGATAAGAGACATCTATAATTTATTGAAATTTAACTAAATTAGGTATTATTTTTAATTTTATAGTCAAACTATGTATGTATATGATTTAAAATTTGTAATAATTTTATCGGACTTTCCAGTTCGATTTTTACTTCCTCCATATTGAGAAAGATATTTTTGGGATAAATTGAAGTGATCAACATTTTTAAATGAGACAAGAAAAGTAAAGCTGAAGACTTATTGGCTGGGGTATATACCATGGCTGTTTCACGCCCAGGCCAAGGTTTCGAACCTAATTCATGCACAGAGAAAAAAGCACCTAATAAAGTAGAACAAAATCAATAAGATATCTCTCTGGTTTTTTTTTCAAGAAGGATTCCTTATTATTTTAAATATTGAAAAAACAACAATTAATGAAATTAAAAAGATGATTTTCGTGTGTTTATATAGGAAACTAATAAAACAAATAGGAAAAAATTAATAGGATAACCTAATAAAATCAATAAGAAATCTTTATTGTATACAATTTACAAGAAAAGCTAATAGAATCAATAAGTTCTTCTCTATAGAATTTTTTTTTGGTACCATGCAAATCGGAAACTGAGTAAAAACAAACGTGAGTAACAAGTTTTCTTCTTGGTTTTATGTGTTTTTCTTGTTGAGACAATTAATAAGATTTGCAACATGGAAATAATAAGAAATACCCATAGAAAAATCTTCTTTTCTCTCTGCTGGGATACCCCTCAGCCTAAAAACGTTTCAAAGAGAAAATCTTATTGAATCTATTAGGAAGTTTTCGCTCTGTGTGGCTAATTGTATACTGTTCTTAAGCAGTTTATCGATAACAGCTCAAATAATAGTTACATAATAAAAAGATAATATAAGTTCTAAAAGAAAAACGAATTCATACGAGAGAAAGTCTGTTTCAAACAAGACAGCAGACAAATTGAAAGTACTAAGTGGAAATGAGATAGGTTTTTTTATGTTTGTTAAATAAGCCCTTTCTTTCTCTAGATACAAACACACATACATATGCATGTGACTATAATTTATTGCACCACAAGAGACTTATTGCTTGATAGCAGAGTACACGTACAAAAAAAAATTATGGTTGATATGACAATAGTCTAAAGAGACTTATAAATAAATGGCTTGCACAATCAAAAGTTGGTGCCAGTATTTTTAATTTTTTTTTATTTATTGGGGTTTTATACTTGAGACAGACAAACGAAGTTCATTGGCGCCGAACCGGTGCGCTGGAATGGAAGCACACGCCTGTTTGTACGAGACATTTGTGTAAGCTTTAAGGAGAAAACCGTATGTATTTCAATGTCTGAACTTGCGCAACCGCTCTTGAGTGCCCAGGACATGCACAATAAACTCTTCACACAGTTTGATTGTCGCTTATTTTAATAATTAACGTTAATTAATTTCTATTATTTGAACTTTTTCTTATTCTTCCTTCTACATTATCTTTGTGATTGATATTAATTAGATTAGACAAAGAAACTGAGGACACGCGACGTTCACGGCAAAAGTCGTTCCAATTTTGACCGAGTCTAGTGCAGATTTTGGAGGAATTATTAGCGTTTATTCTTTGTTAAACTCAAAATCCGTTCTTTTTCCGAATTGTTTAAATTTTTTTTATCTTTTCAATAAAGATGATGTTTTATAATGTTTTTAATTAACGTTTATAGATTTATTTAAATAATGGAACATTAAACTTTTAAAAAGGTAAGGTTATAGGAGGCGATGGAGAGGGGTTGAAGTGGAATATTCCGGTATAGGGATGGTTTTCCAAAAATGGTATCGGCACGAAAACCATCACGGTGGAGTTCAGGAGAGCTCCAAGAGGGAGGGCAGCCGAAGCAGGCCCAACATCAGTCTGCCATGTTGGAGTAAGAAGCTGTGGTGATAATCGTCGTCTCACTAATTGAACCAATGTTAAAGCTGACGGCAGTCTTTCGTCGGGCCTTACAATTTATTTCTACTTTATACATTTTCTGTTCTGTTAAAAAAGGCTGGTATGATGTATTTTTTTTTTTTTTTGTAGTAGGAATGAGAACCAGGTTGGCCGGCAAGAACTCGCCCCACCCGACGAGCCATAGCCGGAGCGTACGCGGGCATACCAGCGAAGCCGGCAATCTGGCAGCACCAATTACCATTTTGTATTTCCATTCTTTTTTTTCTACCAACAACTTCCTCAAAATTGAGAAAGATTTTTTTGTGACACCCCATCTTCTTGTCTTCTTTCGAAATATCGATCACTCCAATTTTATCATAAAAATAACACTTATAATGGACATAACTATTATTTACTTTAAGAAAATAAAGGCAAATAACTATTTTGTCTTGTATTTGAAAGAGTCGACTGCACTTAAGCTGGGGACCTATTCTATAACTCGCTAAAATTAGAGACATCGCTAAAAATCTCTAAGCTGAACTAAGCGATTCTTAGCGATGACTTCACTTTTAAAAACTTCTGTGGGCGAAAATTGAATTGAATGAAAGTCAATTTTTTAGCAACAAATATTTTTGAAGCTAAAAATGTGACTTTTTTTAAACAAAAAATAAAGAGTTTAGCAACGTCGCTTTCTCTCACAAAAGTTTATACAAGTACGTCCGTCACTAAAACTCGCTTAGTTGAGTGCAGAGATTTTTGGCGATGTCGCTAATTTTAGCTAGTTACAGAATAGGACCGCTAATTTGAAAAATGAAAAACCCAACAAAACTTGCAAAAATAATTGTGTATGAGATGGGAATCAAGAACACAGCAAATCGCAATCATTTGCCAAGGTGCTGTCTCATTGCGAAATTAACGCGCCTCGTTTGCACAGCTCTTTCATATAGCTGCTCTGTGTTTCCAGAACAATTGTTCAAAGTGGGTGAATCGTTTCAGAACAAACTCTCTCGTAACTAAAATTGGCTCCGAACAAAAATTGTCCACCGAACCAATGGCTGAATTCGTTTTTTATCAAAATTAGCAAAAAAAAAAAAAAAAAAAAAAAAAATCCGAGCTTGAATAAAATGTGAACTAGAGCCTTTCTACATGAAGCCAACGATATGTATAAATATTATTTTGAGCACGGATAGGAAAGTAGGAAAAGATACCATCTCTACTACTGTGTGAGAATTCAGTGTGGTTGTTTTATAATAAAGTACGCTCTATTGGCTGATTTATAACAATTGTCATTTGCTGCAACTTGCCCGAGAAATTTTACTTTTTTTTTATTAACTGGCTTTTTATGTAAGCACTTAAAAGGTATTCCACACAGACTGTGTCTGTCGGTGGGAAAATGTATGAAAACGGATTCTTATAAAAATCTTTAAAAGCGTGAGCCTACATACATACATATGTACATACATACATATGTACATATACATTTATATATGTATGTGTTAAATTTTTTTTGGACTCCAGTGCAAGCGCAAGAAGTAAAATAATTTTCATTGGTTTTTTGAAATGCTGAATCATTCTTGTAGTTTAATTACAATATATTTAAATATGTTTTTTTAATTACATAAGTGAATACTAGATACTAGTATGTGAATATGTTTTTCATAAAAAACGAAAAGTTTTTCATGCATTTTTATTCCGCTTTTCCTCTAATTACACATTTTGTCATTACTTTAAATCAATCATTATTTTTTTTTTTTTTTTTTTGAGAAAACGCCTTTGCAGTTGCATTATGCCTCTGTATGTATGCCGTGCACCATTCAATGAGAAATCTGAGCTGTTGCAAAAATCTGTTTACAAATCAATGACTTCAAAAACCACAATCGATCATAATTGATAAGTTTGTGTTGTCAAGATGTATTTAAATAAAAAAATATTTATGTATATTTTTAATTGCATATGTGAGGAAAGATATATAAACAAATTTATTGCTGAGATGTTTTGCAAATATTGAAGAAGTATTTTCTTTACGAAACGTAAAAGAAATTGAACTCACGGTATGAAAAATACGCTTGATTTCATATTTTTCGATAGTGATTTGGCTTTGAGAGACTTTCATTTCAATTCAAACCGATTCTGTATTACTTTTAAAAACAATATTGATTCCTAATAAAACAAATTTAATTCCTGTTGTTTTAATAGGTCTATGGAGCATTTTTTTTTTTAAGCGTACAGCCCAAAATTTGTGTGTTAGAATAACTTGTTTTGTTTGGCATAACTTTACCTGCAGTAGACATGAATGCACCCAGAAAAAATATTGTTTGAAAAGTAGTTAGGTCGCTAAAATATTATTAAATGGGTTGGACTATAAGTTGTAACATGCTGTTAATTTTCTGCCAACTTAAAACATAATCCATGTTCGTTATCTTAAAATCATAATGGTAATAAATATATTTTATACCAACGATTCTTAAATTGGTTAGAGCAATTACTGGCCCACTTTTGTCATGACTAATTAGGGAATGTGATGAGCACTTTTCGAATGAAATCTGGAGCATTGGACTTTAGTACAAAATCAACATATGGTCCAATGCTCCATATTTTATTCGGAAAATGCTCATCAATTCCCTAAATTAGTTATGACAAAAGTGCACCAGTGATTGCTCAAACTCTGTATTGAGATTGTTTTAAGTGCATTTCTGTGCTACGCGTACGGTTTGGCCCCAGATGTTTTTTTTTGTTGTAAGAACACAAAAAAATGATTTTTATTGAAAATAATTAATTTATTGTCAGCAATGAAAAATGTTCAGGCATAAAATTTGGCAATGAAAAGAACGCTGCCATACTTTGGATGCGAACTCTTATTTATGATTGAAGAACTGACACGGCATTTATATTTGACTCAAATTGAAATGAAAATCAACTAATTTCACATTTATGTACATATATATCATGTCAAAAATTGGGAATTAATGAATTACAAGCTTATCAAGTTTATTTAAACGAAAATCAAGTCAAACTCGAAAATGAACTTGCTCTGATTTTTGTGGACATGAGTTAGCATTTTATACAATTTTATTGTGAGTTTTTATTATCAATATTGTTTTTACTATTGATGTTATTGGAAATAAACGAAAAAAAAAGAAAAAAAATTGTACGCTAAAACTTTATATTTTTTTCTTTCTTTTAGGGCATTCAATCATGGAAACTTATTTCACGGAAATAAAACAATTACGCATACCACGCCCCAGATATGAACCCAGTGGCAACAGTCCACCACGTAGTGGTTATTACCCCTTGGTTAGACCATTTACACCGCCCCGTGATTATCAACTAACAGTCAACGACAATATTTTAGCCACCCACCAAAATACTTATCAAGAGGGTGGCGACGATTTTCGACCATCAGTGCATCAGAAAATTTGAATGTATTTGTATTATTATTTTTAAAAAATAATCTTTAAGTAATTTAAACGCTCATAATAGTATGTGTCTGTGTAAGTAAAAGCTCATGAATTATTGGCTACATGGTCAGGAAAAAACTCAAAAATTAGAAAAAGTTAGCTTCTAGATTTAGTTTTAAGCTGCTTTAAAAATAAGTTCTATTTGCCTCATACATACATATGTATGTATGCACTTTTGTAAATTGCTTTTTTAATTTTAAATAAATGAATAAATTTTAAAACTAAGTCAGCTCATCAAAAGCCATGATAGTCTCGGATGTACATAATTACAAGAACCTTAATTTTTAGCTATTTTGCATACCTTAATACAGAAAGGCCCTAACTCGATTTTTTTTTTTTTGAAAAGAGTGTCAAAAATTGCACTTTGTAAGATAATTTTCGACTTTTAAAAATTTAGCCATTGCCATACCATAATGGATGGTTTTAATTAAACGGCCGTATTTACAAAAATATATTGACTGCTTACTAAGTTCTTATTTGTCAAATTTCTATACAATACACATTTGTCAAATAAGTACTTAATAAATGTTAAATATTTTTTTTATAAATGAACCAATTATAAATTTCTAGCCTTAATGAATTTCCCAAAAAACCAGAAAGTTTAGAGCTATTTTTTAATTTTCAGCATGTCCAACACCAACGAAATGTCGACAGCATATAGTCAACATTTCGATGGGGTCAATCAATTCGTCAGTAGACTTAAAAAAACGCATATGAAAATATGTTCAACTATGCTACTTTATAATCCATAATTTCATAAGTGTTTTCAAGTCCACTGGCGAATTGGTTGGCACCAGCGAAATGTCGACAGCATGTAGACATGCTGAAAGCTTAAAGTCAGAAAACAACTCTACACCTTTTGGTTTTTTGAAAATTTAGTCTACAGCCGAATTACGGCATTCGTGATCGAATGAATTTCGTTGCGTATTAGACTTGTGTCGGACTTGTTCTTTTGTTCGTTTTTTGCCACGAACCCATTTACATAAATAACATGTGTTTGATCGTTGGTTCGTGGCAAAGACGAAGAAAAAAATTAGTTCAATACAAGTCTTTCGCGTATGCTGCTTTTTTGTTTTAGATTATTTTTACTCGATAGTTCTTTCGATCACGAGCCCCCCAATTGGACCCCTGGCCTTAACAACAAATAATAGACTATTGCTGCTTCTTCGAGCAAACGTACTAGAGAAGTGTATGGATTCAGAAAGAAAACAGTAACAAAATTTCAAGAGTATGAAAAAATTGTTTTTGTGTTTCATACAAAATTTACCGTTTACTAGGGAGAGAGAAACGCGTAGTCAATTTTATTCTTGCAATGTATGGAAAACAACACAAACAAAATTCTTCACATTCTGTTTTTGTTTGCCATCCATAATTTCGCTTTGCACGTTTTTCAGCATGGCTTATTGAGTTATTGTATGACTTTTGTGATTTTCAAATGGCTTGACGTTTAAGTGTGAAAAAGAGAAAAACCTTTACTCACCACATCTTGTTCATAGTCCGCATGGGGCAGTACATGGGTTTCACTCATTCTTCGGGACCTAAGGTCATCACAGCCGTATTCCTAGTGTTTTTTGTATTTTATGTATTTTTTAGTCAGATTTTTTATTTTATTAGTGGGAATTTGTATATCACCAAACATTTCACCGAAAAAAAGAGAAAAACAAAAAAATTTAAATTACAGGAAATTAAAAAACATAACAAACTTGTAGGTATTGTCTTTTTCATTGTTATTGAAAAAAATAACAATTAGAAAGTAAAACCAAAAAGTGATTTTTTTTTCTTTTTTTGTTAAGCAAAAGATGATCAGTTTTCAAGTACAGCACAGGTTATGAAGTTAGTTGCTCGTTGCACAAGCATAAATTACGTTTTTTTCAGTTTCTTTTGCTGTTTGTTGTTGTATCCCTGTGAATGCACAAGCATTTTTAGAAAATAGTGGTCATTGTTTTGTTGAAACATTTCTTTTATGTGTGACCGTACTTCTAATTTTCCAAAAAAAAATTTTTTTTCTTTTACTTAAAAACTGTTCATCTTGATTGTTAGTAATTTTATATCAATTCATGTTTAGTAACAAAAAGTACACAGTGAAAAAAGCCAATTAAACACAATTTTACAAATACTTAAACATATGAAAAGTAAAAAAATACAAATAAATTTGAAAGAAAGGAGATACTAAATAAAGTTAAATAAAAACACAAACATTTACACACACGACGACAAAACACGTTGTTAACCAAAGATTACAACACAAAAACTACACTTTGGTACACAGTAAGAAAGCTTTAACCCGCTGCAATGACAACAATTTTTGGAAGGAGAAAACAAACGCCTAAAGAGCAAAAACCTCGAATGTCAATTTTTCTTTAACAAATTTGAAATAGGAAAGAAAATAGTTTTTTTGTTCGTAATCATTAAAAACAAAATTAGATAAAATTGTGCGCGTAAGAATTTAAAGGTGTAAGAATTTTCAAAAAAGAGTGGCAAATTTGAACAAAATAGCAGTTGAGAGAGCAAAACAGAGCAGTGTGGTGGTTAAAGACAACAGCAAGAGAGAGAGAGAGAGGAGAGAGCGATATATTTGTAAGTTTTGAAAAAAGAAACTGCTTTTTGCTTTTCATTTCAATTTGATTTGAAATTTTTTTGGAATTTTTTTCTTTCAATACTGTGGGAAATTATAATAAATCTTATTAATAATTCTTATTAAAATGATCACCTGATGTTGATTGTCAAAATGCGTTTGATTGATGAGGCCCATGCAACTGCTTTCGTTATTTTTGTACATGTACTGCTTTTGAGGCGTATTATGGGTGGTACTGCTGTGATATGTTGGTCCCATTATTTTCGAAGTCGATGATGATGTACCAGCCAGACGTGAACCAAAGCCAAAGCCACCCAGGTGACGCAATGAGGCATGATGAGTGCTATTGCGATACTGGTTATTGAAATGGGGATGCAAGAAATTTGTCGATGATGTCGGTAATGTAGAGGAGGATGGGTTTGGTGGCAGTGGCGGTTGCTGCTGCTGTTGCTGCTGTTGTTGTTGGGATGTAGATGGTATTTTTTGCGGTGTTGGATGGAAATATGTACGATGAAGTATCGGCTCGGCCGACATAGGTCGATATGGTAAACGTTGTAAAGGTCTTTTTTTTGGTTGTAAATATTTTTTAGTTTGTGTAAACAAAAGAGGTTTTATATTTCAAATAAGAGTAAATAAAATTTTAGTCATTAAAAAAAAAACTTTCGTAAAAAAATTAGTTTAAAAAAATTAGTACCGATTCTTTAAATCCGTCATGGTCATGCCCAGCCCTGAGTCCGATGATGGACTTCTGCCAGTAGCCGCACTTACTTCCAAATCCACATCCGTAACCTACGTAATGGTAGCACACGTAATTTTACAAATATTAATTTTCCAAACAAGATTTTTCTTTACGCTATATTTTTTTTCAAATTCGTTTTTGTTTACGGTATTTTAAGTGGTGAGTAGTAAGTACAATTTGTCAAGAAACTAATATCATAATTATAAAGTCCATAATGTGCTTCAAGTTTCAATTAGGATTTTTTATATACTTTATCGTATGACGATAGTGCTTTTCTTTAGTTAAACTTTGTAATTTGTTTCGGTGTAAAAAGGTGAGCTTTTAAATAAACTGTTCAAGGTAATGTGGTGAATTATCGATACTTTAAGATAATAGTACAGTGAATTGTGTAAGAATTTTGGGTACTTTCATAAATGCAGTAGCTGTCTGTGCAGAACCAACAGCCCCACTTTTTAGGCTGTTCGCTGGGCTCTTTCTATTCCATGGCTCTTTTCATACAGTACTGCACAACATTTAGCTTTATGCTGCCATAGATTGTATAAATGTGCTGCCTTTATGAAAGTCCCCCTTTTGTTGCATGTATGCGTATATAGTGTTCTGCTAATTAAGAGTTTTTATTACTTTTTAATACAAAAACAAATTTATTAAATCCCAGTATAATTTCCGAATTCTTTCACTTTTCAATAATGAAATTAAAATAATGTTAAAATGTTTAACATGATTGTACGACATAAACTTGGTGACTGAAAACAATACAAACTTTTAATGATTTCTTATTCTTGTGTTTCTTGCAAATATGATTCGCATGCCCCCAAAACTTTGCAGATTACCTTGGAAATTAGGCACACACTTGTTTCGTTTTCGTTAAGACTACAGTTTTGTTTCAGCGCATAATTTGTGACAGTTTCGTTCAACAACTGTTACGCGGTGTAGATCACATTGTGCAACCCAAATTTTCAACAAAAATAAATTGTACCTGCACCATATTGAATACATAAAGTACATGTGGCATACATTCGTTTTCCAAAAGAGTGTCTTATAAAAAAAGTTTCATTATACTGTAAAAAGTATCTTTTAAGATTAAAAACTTTTTGTGCAAAAGGCTCCTTTTATAAAATAGACAGCTGTTAGCCAAAAGTATAGACTCCTTGGACATGAATTACTTTGTATGCAAAACGTAATATTTATATCAAATTATCTCTTATACAAAATAGAATCTATTCGACATAAAATAACTGTTATATAAAAAACATCTGTGGCACAAAAATGACACTTTATGCACAAAGTACTTTGTTCATAACAGTAGATTTTAGTCGAAATGAATTACTTTTTATATAATAATTATAACTTTTATGCAAAACAACCACCTTTTGCGCCAAAAGTACCTCATATACACCTTTCATACAAAAAGTACTTTCTACGTATACAAAAAGTCTCTCTTTTCAAAGAAGTTATCTTTTATGAAAAATTATCTTTTACACAAAAAGTAATTCTTACAAAAAACAAATTTTTGCTCAAAAAGTATGAAAGCAATTAATAGTATTTTTAATGTCAAGTGAATTTACACAAAAATTATTTTTGTAGAAAAATTTTCTTTCATACAAAAAGTACATTTTACACAAAAAGTACATTTCATCCAAAAAGTAACTTCTATGCAAAAATTACCCTTTTGTACGCATAGTACATCTTATAAAAAAGTAACTTGTAAACTAAAAGAACATTTTATGCAAAAAGTAAGTTTTATATAAAACTGCATTTTATATAAAAAGTACATTGTGTACAAAAAGTACATTTTGTAAAAAAAAAACTTTTTATACAAAAAGACGTTTTGCACAAAAAGTACCTTTTATTCAGAAAGTAAATTTTATACAAAAAGGTGCCTTTTATTCAAAAGGTACTTTTAACACAAAAAGTAGGCTTTGCTCAAAAAGTACATTTTATACAAAAAGTACATTTCAAGCAAAAAGGAGCTTGTATACAAATAGTACCTTTTGTACGAAAAGTATCTGTTCGTTAAACAAAATGTAACTTACATACAAAAAGAACAATTTGTATAAAAAGTACCTTTCACATAAGAATTGCCTTTTATAAAAAAAAGTATTTTTTGTTATCTTACAAAAAGTACGTTTTGTAAAAAAGTGCCTTTTATACAAAAAGTACTTTAAAAGAAATCCCTTTTATGCAAAAAGGAAGTTTTACACAAAAAGCACCTTTCATACAAAAAGGAAGTTTCACACAAAATTACATTTTGTACAAAATGTAACTAGGGTGCAAAAAGTACTTTTGTTCAAAAAGTGTCTTTTATACAAAAAGTATGTTTTACACAAAAAGTTTTTTTTTTATACAAAAAGTGTCTTTTATACAAAAGCTATGTTTAACACAAAAAGTTTCTTTTACACAAAAAGTACCTTTCATACAAAAAGTAGCTGTAACAAAACAACTATTTCTATGCAAGACGTATCTCAATGCAAAAATTACCTTTTATACAAAATGCACCCAGTATGATACACAATATGTAAATACTTTTTACAGTAAAAGGGCTTTATACTTAAAAGAAAAGCCTTATTCTATTTTATGTGCGTATGGCAACATTTACATATGTAGTATAAAAAGTACATTTGATTCAAAAAGTTATTTTCATGCAAAAAGTATGTTTCGTACATTCTATAGAAAATACCTTTTAATGGAAAAGGTACTTTTTGTACAAAAAGAAAAATAAAAAGTATTAATTCATAATCAAAAGTACTTTTTAATCGAATGGGGCATGTTTATAGGAAAAGTCCTTCGGAGTAAAAACGTAGTTTTGATTTAAACATTCCAGTTTTCTTCACTTTCAGTGTATGTCATAAATTTATGTCTCAATTGTTTTATATAAATAAACAATATAAAATGATAACTTCAGCATTTCAACTAATTTTAAATTTTGCAACAAAATATTATAAAGTTTTTGTTTAGTTTAAATACAAAAAATTGACATTCGGCACTTATTAACAGCCTACACTGAAAACAAAACCATACAACTACTTGGTAACACAAAAAAAAAAGGAAAGTAATTCAAAAAAGTTCTCAATAGATAGTGATTTTGTTTGAGGTTTTTTGTTTGTTTATATACTTTATAACTTTATTGGGAAATATTCAAAAGTGTTAAGAGTAGTTTATAGAGTAGTGAGTAAAGCATGCAAAAGTTAGTTTATAAACGTGTTTTTAACATTTGTTTTAAATAGTTTCCAGCAATTTCTAATAATTAAATAAGAGAGTTTCGTATAAAGTTAAAAATTTGCTAAAGTTTGTGACGCGAGTTGGTTGTAAGGTTCTTATTAAGTTTAATATTAAGTTTTATTTTTTTTAAATTTGGAAAAAAGATAATTATTGTCTTGTATCCTTTTTTATTTTCTTCTTATAAACCCTTCTTATCTATTGAGGTTTTTTTCCATTAAATAACAAAATCATAACAAAATGATTAAAGAATTATCTGAAAGACAACAAAGTTACAACAACAATGGTTCTAAATAACAGCAATTTATCCAATAACAGAAATTAGAACGAAAATATGAAAACGAATAGATTCAAATAAAAGAACGGAAAACCACAATGAAATTTGGAATACAATAGTTTAACAAAAATAGAAATTTCGTACCAAAAGTTATATTGTTTAAGAATAAAACTAATACGTTTTACATAGAACATGCTGTTGTTTTTAGTTTCTTTCAAAAGTAATTAAAATTATTTTTAGGCTTTTTTTTTATAGAGGCTAGGTTTGTTAAGTTTGTGGTTATAAAGAGTTTGTTTTTAGTAGAGTTAAATAGTAGATTATATAGAATTGTAGTTAATTGTAATGGATTTTGTTAATAAAAAGTGTCAGTGTCGTAGAACAAATCTTCTAAAAAGCTTACCGGCAAATCACGCGCACTTTCTCCTTTACGCTGAAAGCCAAAGAACAGGAGTTAGAAAAAATAATTGCATTGTTGGAGCACAACTTACTCTTATTCTCTCACCACTGTAAGGATCACGTTCTCTTCGATAAACTAATTCATCGTAACGAGTGCGATCCTCTGGAAATATCAGTTCACGGATTTCCGTCACTAGTGTATGCTGAAACGAGAATTATTTGGTGAAACAGAGCTGGCAAAAAATTATATTTCCTTTGCTTTACCTTTTCATATGTATCTAACATTTCTAATAAGACGGCTACAAAGGCATCTATGGTCATTGCTTTCGCACAATATTCAGCTATATAATACGAAAGGCTTGCAAAATGGTGGCGGGGTAAAAGAGAACGGGCTTTCTCCTCTACCATGGCGGTGATTTGCCCTTTTCGTCGAGCTCTGAAAAGAAAACGGGCAAAAAATAAATGAGTACTATTGTATATAAAATTTTAAGTTATTGTATAAAGCATACCTTGTCCCCGTGGGACTATAAGCATCATATGGCTCCATCTCAATGGAGGTACAGGAATGTGGCACTTTTCCCACGTCACGTATCACCAGGGACATACGTTTGTGGTATTTTAACTGACTAACAGCTTCATCGTGTGTGACATCTTGAAATGACTGGCCATTTACTTCCAAAATTTCATCTCCCACCATCAAGCCAGCCCTATCCGCAACGCTCTCCTTATCTACACCGGTAACAAAGATACCCAGACCGTATTCCACTCCGCCACGTATCATCAGACCCAATGACTGGCCCGGCTCAATCAGCAACTCAACGCGACGTATTCTGGCAAAGAAAATGAGAAACATAAGGCTGGGGGGCTACCAGCAGAATTTATATCAACAAACTACCGATCTCTTCGTTCACTCCTTCGCCCACCATATTCCATTGGCGGTGAGGCGGGTCTACCATGTCTATCCATCCAGGAACATGTCTGTCTACATGGCAATGCTCCAACCGTTGGCACTGTTCCTATACTGGCACCAGGTGGCAGTGCAGTCTGTTGTGGCAGCAGGGGAGCCATTGATGCATACATGGGATCACGCGAAGGTGGCCCAAAACCGTGCAGTGGTGCCGTTGAATTAAGCGTGGGTGGCGAACGTACCGTCATACTGATTTGACGTGATGATTTCAATATCTGCACACATCTCTGCATTAAGAAAAAATGTGGCAATAGAAGAGACAAACAGAAGAAGGTAGACAGACAAAACGCAAAATGAAAATTCCAAAAAAAAAGTTATAGTAAAACATATTAAAATAAATTAAACACAAAAAGGAAAGTAAGAAAACAAAATTTCGATTTAATACAAATAGAAAATATATAACTAAAACAAAAATCCCAAGTGGTATGCGAATAATGTGGTGGTAAATGTTTTTAAAGTAGTGTGGTGAAGGTGCTTATGCTTTTCAAGGACTTGAAGTGAAGTACAAGACAATAACAATTACTCTTTAAGATTGTATTACTATATTAAGCGACGAATTTATTAGCAAACACACTGAAACATACAATTTGATTGCAGTGCCAACATGAAAATGAAATGCTTAGAAAATCTCCAATAAAGTAAAGTTTGCTTTTTTGATTTTGTTTTTTCAATGCTTTCAATACAGTTTTTCGTTCAGTGTACTTGATGAGAAATGTAACAGAAAAGTAATCATCAATACAAACAATAACAAAAACATTTAATTTAAACAGCAGGAAAAAAGAAAATAGATATTTTTCTATTGCCAATTTTTTCTCAAAGTGTATTAGTGTTTTTCAAAACAAACAAAAAACAAAATGACTGTTAGTGTACAACTCGAAAATTTTCCTAGCAGTGTTGATTATTGCTGGTGAACTCTATCACTATTTATTACTTAATGATACTCAATACTTTTCATTTGTGTACTCGATACTTTTAACGCTTTTGGGAATATTTAAACAATGAATCCGAAAGCATCATCCGAATTCCGCACCATCGAGATTATTATGGTCGAGTTGGGTATAAAGTGGCAGCTTTAGCATTGAAAACTCAGGCAAACTGAAACATTTCCATTCGAAATTGGCAGCCGAAATGATGATATGGAATATTTGTCAAATTACAACTTATACGGGAAAATGCCGTCAAATCTGCAAATGCAGGTCAGTTTGTAGTCTTCTTCTCTAAATATTTCCGTTTTACAATTTTGTGAAGAAGAAGTATTTTAGAAAATACAGTAGAAACAAGTTGTGCATCCCGGGGGGTGGGGTATTCTATGCAGTTTTTTGGTATGGAATATTTGTCACTTATTTCAGTAGTAAGATTCTGTTGGGAAACAAGTTTAAGTCATCCTGAATTATGCATTGTAATGACCACCTGCCAATTTCCATTTGCGCCAACCAGTTTGTGGAGGATATGCTTGGATTTGCTTGCATGGAGAGCTTGTTAGTACGGTCTTCGAGTGATGCTGCCAGATTTGGAAAACTGATCTCCTAACTCAGGGAGGTGCAGCTAAACTGTTCCCTATACTCCGTTTAGACGGAACTATCGGGCTGCAATGCATCGTACCGCATTATCAAAAACCTCTTTCTGGTCTCCCATATAAAAGATAATAAAACACACAACAAAAATAGTTATTATGTTCTAAATATTTTGTATTAAGTTTAACGGGCTCAAGCTCTTTCTATATTATGTTTGCGATTGATATTAATTAAATTAAATTAAATTAAATTAAATTTGGTATGGTAGACAACTAGCTGTTTCAAAGGCGCCACACTTTTCGTCAGCGCTCGTCTTTGAACTCAGGAGCTCATGTTTCTAAAGCTACACTCATGCCACACAACCCAAGTTGTTGTATATATTCTCTCTAAATTTTCAATTACATATATCAGATACACCCATTATAACACTTTTTTGTTATTTTATTGGTATCATTTCATACATGTAAAATAAATAATTAAAAATTTATACAGAAAACATACAACAACTTGGTTGACTGAGTGGTATGAGTGTCGCTTTAGAAACATAAGGCCCTGAGTTCAAGGACGGGTGTCGTCGAGAAGTGTGGCGGCTTCGAAACAGCTAGTTGTCCACCCTGCTAAATATCTTTGATGTTTTCTTTATCGTATTTAATTAATATCAATCACAAAACTAATATAGAAAGCAATTGGGCCCGATAAATTTAATACAAAATAATTATGTAACAAGAAGTTCGAACAATAAAAATTAATTAAAAGGCACGTCAAAGCTTAAAATTTCGTTTCTTTTGCGTTTGGTAGAAATATTAGTAGAAGTTTTGGCAAAATTTTATGAAAACACTTAACGCTAGCCTTGCACTTTTTTTTAAATTAAATTTTACTAAGATCTGGTGAAATATTGCCTGGCTTCTAAACAGATTGCTTTCATTTATATCTGTATAACTTTAAAGTACTTTGCAATGTGAAAGAGGATAAAATTCGGGGGACCGAGTGCATTATTTGTACTGAATTCAAGGAATTTTAGTTCTGCTTTACTTGAACTGGAACACTTGTTTTAAAATTTTTCGTTTTAAATAACTCGCCTAAAAATACATGTTCATGATTCTAGTTCTGTTGTGCAAACAGAACTTAAATGATTTTAAATTAATTGGTGTGTACTGTGTGAAAATATGACAAGGTTGTGCGTATGGGGCTTTAAGGTTTTTTTTTTGTGTGTTAATTGTTTTCAGATATTATAAATTTTTTTAGGTTTTTTTTTTTTTTTTTTGGAGGAAAAATCAAATTTAAACAAATATTTACTTACTTTTAATGCCTCCTCGTGATTAATTGAAGTGAAGGGTGTACCATTCACCTCTAGGATAGTATCACCGGGACGCAAACCAGCACGTTCAGCTACAGAGTTTTCCTCGATGCGTGAAATATAAACACCAAGGCCTGAATGGGAAGAGAAAGAAGCAAACAGCATTTCTTCAATTATTTATTTATTATTCTTCAAGTATTATGAAAAACATAATAACTCTTTTTTTTCTATTTACTATTGAATTATTCAATTATTTTCTCATATTCAACAGATTTGCTCAGTGTTCTGAGGGGTGAGCATAAAGGTAAGGATGCTTAATCCCCACTTTTTTTGCTTATGTTCATTAAAGCCGTTCATATGAGTGCTCCTCCGACACAATATGATCAGTGGTACTCCTCTATAACCCTATTTCATATCATGTAATTCAATTTGTATTATTTGCATAAAGATGTGCAAGTAGTTCATTTTATTTTTCTTTTCGATTCAATTGTTGACAAAATAAAAAGTGTTGTATTTAAGTCAACAGCGTATTAAATATGAAATTCTACACTGCATATGACTAAAATCAATAAGTATCTATTCTAAGAACTTAATGTAATAATAAGTTTATATGAAACGGCATATAGCAGAGTACGTACGAAATAAAACGTTTGCTTACACATTTTCACTATGGCAGACAATAAATACTCTCATACTTTGAAACAACAACACACACACACACACATACACATAAAATCTACCATAAATTTGTATTCGTAATCACTTCTACACTTGAAGCAACAACATCACGAATAAAATGAAAAAAAACACCAGAGTAGAGAAACAGAAAGTGAGTTTTTGAGTGAGTGTGGGTGTATGATTATGAGTGCAAGTATGTATGTATTTATTAAAGGTTGTGTATTCACAGCGGTGGATTTTCGTAGGTCTTCTCAAAGTCAGGCCTTCTTGAAAGCTTCCCTACACTCTCTTAATGTAAGTGGCAAAATGCTGTGTTTTCAGTGGGCTAATTCTGGCAGTCGTGATCGAAATTGTATTCGATTGAAAGATAATTTCGAACGTACTTTATTTTCTAATTCTTTTATCCGATACTGAACGAATCGATTTTGTTTTATAGTGTTGGACAAAAATCGCGTATAAATTCATTTTACAACACTAAAACTGCAAATAAAAAAGGTAAACAAACAATATTCTGCAAAAGAAATTTATTGAAAATTAATATGAATGCGGAATTCTTGTTTTATTCATCTTCTTCCGAATCCGTCGAGAATGAAAACGTTAACGTCATTCGAAGAAGAATACGAGACACCACTGATCCCCTTAGTTTGGCAAATAATGAGTAAGTTTTAACAAATACAAACATTGGATTTTATATTTAATATATATGTATGTATGTACATATACATACATATGTATGTATTTATTTTTGTATTGAAAAAGGTTTAAAAAGCGTATTCGGCTAACAAAAGAAGCATTTGATGATGTTCTGCAACAGCTGTACTTACATTTCCTATTTTATTATTAAGGGATTAAAACATACAAATGAAATTATCTTTTTGTTTGTTTCTTTCTACAACACAAGTATAAATAAACAAATGAAATTATATTTCTGTATGTATATACAGCGTTCGATAACTCGAACGCTTCTTGCTTACATTCGAACGTTCGTTCATTACAAATTTCGATACCTTTTGCTGGATAACGAGTGACAGAATCCCAAAAGTAAACAAAATTGCACGTTCGACTAAAAACTCGCTCGTATGCGATTGCCAGAATTAGCCCCCAGTTCTTACAGATAACAACAAGAAACCATGCTCACAAATAATATGAATCAAAAGCCAAGCGAAACCTTTCACACTGCCTCCTTGAACAGGCCTTCTGGAAGGCCATGTATTGGAAGGCCTAGGCGTCCTAAGGCATAGTGTGTAAAAAATATATGAGTATGGGATGAGATAGTGAGGCCTTGTGTTTACCAAATAAGGGCTTGAAGGAGGCCTGATTGTTCCTTCTTTCCGCCGCCGGCTCGGGCTGTATTACAAGTGTGTGCGAGAAAGCATGCTTGCTTGCATTTATTCACTTAATATTTATTCATATTGCATACTTTAGGGCGATTGTATGCAATTTTATTAATATTCGTACAAGGGATTCCCTTAAAAAAAACTTGTAAAAGCATTGAATTGAAATGAAAAACACCAGAATATTTCTTGACAAGTTCTTGGTATAAATCTAAAAGGTTATTCAGAGTTTTTGCTAAAGTCCTAACGGTTGCTTAAGATTGAAACTAGGGTAGGGAAGGTAGGAAATTCCTTCGGAATCGAAACAGCCATGGTATGTACCCCAGCCAACAAGCCTTCAACTTTACTTTTCTTGTCTTCTCTAAGACTGTTGATAGATATAATTATAGCAGCCTTTTCACATTTTTTAAACGCTTAAATGTCAAAAGGTCATTATAACTATTTTGTGGCTTTCTTTCAGCATTTTAAAAGTTAGTTTTTTTGTAGCTTTCTTTCTGGTGGAATGGTTTTTGGCAGCTCAGTCATTTTAGTGCAACCTGTTATTGTTTTATAATTGCTAACTACTTTATGGGAGTTAAATTTGATTTGTTTTCCTAGAACTGATAAAGATTTTGTTTGTGGTAAAATTACATTGATCAACATTCTTAGAGAAGACAAGGAAAGCAAAGCTAAGGACTTATTGGCTGAAATATGTAACCTTGGCTGTTTCACGTCCACCACGATGCTCATCAGTACCCAAATTGCCTCCAGCACGACGAATACGTCGGAAAAATTCGCTGGCCAAGTTCTTTATATAAAACTCAATAGCCATGTGGTTTTTCGATACCTTTATTTTTTTTTTACTTCTCATACGTTTTTATAAACTATTTGTAGTATATTTTTTCAATGTGCGATTTTTCGCGGTTCTTGGTAGTTCTGTTTTATGCATCCCTCTTACATTTTTAAAAATCAATTTTCGCATTTTCCTGTACGTTTTCTAAAACCTAATTTACTCGGCGGTCACATTTTGAAAGTTTTTCGAGAGCTTTCGCGGTTTTTCGCTGCTTATATTTTGTCTACTTCCCGTACATTTTTATTAGTTATTTCTAGTAGACTTCTTTACAGTTCTTGATAGATATATTTTCTCTTTTTTAAAAATTACTTTAAATCGATTTTCTCATTTTTAAAATAATTTTTGTGCTTTTGCCCGTTATGTTATTTGCATTTCCATCACGATTTTATAAGCTATTTTCAGCCGATTTTACATTTTCCAATCTTGTGCGATTTTTTGCCAATTATGGTTTTTAGCTTCCTGTACGTTTTTTATAAATTGAAAATTTCTGGTTGTTTGTACTTCCGTTACTTTTTTTTTTAATTCGGATTTTCAAATTTCTTGCGAGTTTTTCGCTAATTATATCTTGTTTACGTCCTGTTTATTTTTATAAGTTATTTTAAGTTGACTTTTTCGCGGTTCTTGTAGTTCTGTTTTTTTTGCATCTCTTTAGTATTTTTATAAATCACCTTAAATCGATTTTCTAATTTTTGAAATTTATACGTTATAGGTTTTCTACTAACTAATATATTCGGCTTTCGCACGTTATGTTTTTTGAAGTTCCTTCACGTTTGTATAAACTGTTTTTCTAAAATTTTTGCACTTTCTAATCTCTACCGATTTTTTGCCAATTATATTTTCTTTTACTTCCTCTACTTTTTTTATAAAGCAAACGTTTCTGGAATTTACGGAATTTTTCGTAGTTTATTTACGTTTTTTAAATAAATACAGTCGAAATTCGCATTTTCAAATGTCTCGCCAATTTTCGCAGTTTTCTCCCAGTTTTTTTTTTTACTTGCTACATGTTTTTATAAATTAATTTAGTTCATTTGCGCATTTTACAAATTTTTCGCTAGTTATCATGGTTTTTTGCCTGTTATCTTTTTCGTACTTCTTCGTACGTTTTTAAAATTTAGTTTTTGCAAATTTTTCGCGATTTTTGGTCGACCACTTTTTTGTACTTCTTGTATGTTTTCATAAATTATTTCAGTCCATTTTCGTATTATGTAAGTTTTTTACGAGTTTTCGCGATATTTTTCCAGTTGTAGTTCTTGTACGTCTTTAAAAACTATTTCAGACGATTTCGCAATCGTGGTTTTTCTTCTGGTTTTTCTACATACTGCAAGTTTTTATAAACCATTTTTAGTCCATTTTTACATTTGCCAAATTTTTCGCCAATTTTCGCGGTTGGTAGCCAGCTCTAGTAACAGCTCTAGCTGTTTTTACAAAATATTTTAAAACTATCAATATATGCCAAACTAATGGCAAAATATAATTTTTGCTGCTGAAGTCTGCTGGTGCACTATTATCGATTAAAACGAGTGTTGATGATATAGTATTTTTGTTACTTTTTAGGCGACCATAATTACAAGAGCACATGCTATACTTTTTAGAATAAGACCCATTTTCCCGAAAAGAACACAAGCCATGATGCAAAAGGCAACAACGGTGATACTTTTCTTTTATTTCCTATGCCAAGTATTATAATCGTCGTTACTGGCAGACGTTACACTGAAAAATTTACACTTGACTACTTGCTCTCGATAAAATATAATTAATAATTTTATAGATATATGACATCCCCAATGTTCAATGCAACTGACAAAATCTTAAGAAACATAAGAGTTTATGTCGAACTGATTCAACGAGCTCTAAGCATTTTAAGACGATTTCATGTGACTACAATTATCGCATTTGGGAGTAGTGTCTTTACTTCATTTTCTTCCGTTTTATTTTTCAATTTCCAAATGAATGCAGGTGGTAACCCTTCAGAAGCGACATTAATTTCCTTTTGTTAATCCATAAACACATATTGATTTTGAATGAGCTGCAGAATGTGTTACACTTGTATTTAATACACTTTACTAAGCGTAATTGATTTTTCAAAACTCATACAAGTATTTGTGTAGAGATAATTGAAACTTTTTTTCTCTGTAACGAGTAATTATTGTTCTCATAATTTATATGAACAATTTCTGTGACAAAACAGTAGTAAACAGTAAATGCTACAAATAGATTGAAAAAGTCATTTTGTTTTCAGTAACAATTCATTACGAAGGGAAGGAGAATTACATAGTAGTTATTAGTTATGTATGTTGATGGTCACAGGGAATTTTAAATATTAATGGAATGATTCAACTATAGTTATAACTTCGTCCAAAGGAACTCAATACACAAAAAAAAAATAACTTCTCAGGTAGACAGGCAATAAGTTTTTATTATAAAGAAGAAAGACCTTTTATTCGAAAGACGGATATTTTATAAATTCAACAAATTGTAGGAAATCTACATTTCAGATCGAAACCTGTAACGTTGGTAAATTATTTTAAAATCTTAAGTAAAAATCTTTCGGCTGCCAATTTCTGCCTGCAATATTTTGCATATTGTGTAATCATTCGTGACTCTTTAATGTATCAATTATTATCAAATAAATCAGTATGTAGTGAGTAATTTCTTAGCTTTGATGCCAAGAGGGCGGATCTCGCTCCAAAATTAAATAGAAAGAATCTAAGGACACTGTGTGGGGCGCTAACAGGACACTATACCTGCAGGAAGCATCTACACAGAATGGGACTATCCAGCACGGCAACCTGCAGATTTTGCGGAGAAGAAGAGGAGACAATGGAACACTTGATTATTGAATGTGTGACACTTGGCCACAGAAGATACAGGCTGTTGCAGGCCTATACATTGGGCTCACAGGACTTGCAAGGGCTTCCACACAAGGAGCTAGTACTGTTTCTTGATGTATTAAACTCGTGAGGGAAAAGAGTTGCACAATAGATCATTCTTGGTCGCAGTGCAAAGGGCCATCCTGGACCAACCTACACTCATAGAAAAACCAGTAAAGCTATGATGTATTTTAACATGAATACGATGACAAAAAACATCGTTTTTGACCCCATGACACTTTTCATCACGGTGATGTCAAATTTTACATAAGGTGTTCTAATTGTTATTAGCGATAAGTATAACAATTGTTACATCAATGCCATGTCCTGTGTCATCAATATGATGTTTATGAAAAATTACTGCAATGATGGCAAATATAC
The DNA here is from genome assembly GCA_963662145.1 of Sturmia bella. NCBI lineage: Eukaryota > Metazoa > Arthropoda > Insecta > Diptera > Tachinidae > Sturmia > Sturmia bella. Next base: position 64,367,257 of record OY759169.1, on the reverse strand, counting down.
GTCAATATGATGCCATTTATTGAAACCGTTTAGGAATACATTTAAACCCAAAAATAATAAATTAAACCATAAATTAAACCATAACTTATTTCTTTCCTATTGGTAAAACTTATAAAAGTTATTAACATTTTACATCATAGAGTTGATGTCACGGCAGTCTTCACATTGATGACACTCAATTTATGCCGAAATTCTCTATTGACTTTTGTCATCAGGTTAATATCAGGCTTTACATCTTTGATGTCGTTTGGCATAATATTGATGTTAAAATTTTTATGATACGGTGTCATCAGTATGAAAATACATTTTTCTATGAGCGTAGTAATAATAATAATAATAATAATGTACTAAGTAAAACGCACATCTGCAGCAAATTTATCATTCATAACTTTTTACAAATATAGTTTTATTCACAAAAAACAAAAAAAAAATCTTTTTCAATTTTGAATAAGTAAAAATCGAACTCAAGCCCGATATAATTATTCACAATTGCACATATATAGAATTTTGTTATCAAATAAATAAGTTTAAAGGTAGAAATTTAATAAATTTAATTAATTTAATTTATCACAAAGAAAAGAGAAAAGTTTCTTGAGGTCAAAAAGTGTCACTTTTTTAAGTTCAAACTAGAAAAGCAAAAATTTAATCAATAAAGATCGAAAAACTAGCGTCAACAAAAATACATATGTAAACTAAAAAGCATATATGTGATATTTAAGCGTTTATCGCCAAAACTGTAGCATTGACGAAGTTCTAATCAACAAAAACGAAAAGAAACGTGATGCGAACGCTGGCATCCTACGTTGAGGTAACGAAGTGCAAAATTAAAGCAACCATTTTCCGTATGGAAGATTTTATGTATCAATTGTGATAATTTAAACTATAAATAACTTAAGCTTAGTAAACCACCTAAAAACTCATTATAAGTAAGAAGAAATATGTAAAAGTTGTAGTTCGTGACTTTTCTAATTGTATGGCTTTAGCGTTGACAGCTTTTGAATTTGGTCTTTGACTTGAAATAGTCTTTGGCTTCCAAAATTTAATATAGAAAAAAATTATAAGTAGACCAAACATGTTACATGAAATATGAGCAGAATTTAAACGTAATTTGCAACTGAATTACACGTAAAGAACTTATTCTGTTGATTTCCTTTTTTGATTCGATCTAAAGTAGTTCTAAGCAATGAAAACTAGGCAAAGCATCCAACGAATGCTGAAAATCTACATTGAGGTAACGAATGATAAAAACTCCAAAACTGCAGGAAAACGTAAAATGTATGGCATCTGAAAACTTTGGCTTTCACAGTTTATAGGAAGCTTCAAAGTTTTGAAATAATAAAGTTATTAACTATCTTGTCTACGATCTCTTCTCTTGAATGACGTTATGAAAGTTTCCTTGCAGCCTTTCGATTTCATAAATTTATAAATGAGTTTTCTGACAGTAAAATACGAAGTGCTTAAATAAAACTTGGAACGTGTAACTAAATAAATTTTCCCCTAATCATTTTCATATTTTTGGCTGGAATTGAATTTGGAACTTGATTCGAAATTAGTAGTAAAAACAATTTTCTGATTTAACATATTAAAGGCATTACTTAGCAGAAAGAAATTGTGAACTAAACAGAGATAACAACTCAAAGCAAAAGCTACTTATAAAAATTTTAACAAATGATATGCGTGGTACAGTGTTTGCAACAAAACTCACCTGAGTCTTTACCTCCTTTAACACAAATGCCAAAACCATGATCTATCTGCTGATCGCGAGACATGTTAACAGTTCTAGTGGTCAAATCATGCATACTGGGTATGCCACGATCTCGTTCTCTCTCACGGTAGATCTATAAAAAATATCAATGGACAATCTAGCAATCTAGTTATTGTTTTTAGCAGAAGATTCGACTCACCTGATGCGTTGTTGATGGCGGACTACTGGCTGGACTACGACGACCAGTGCGATCTCTGGTACCATTACTATAATGATAACTGCTAGTAGGAACTGAAGATGATTGCGTAGCGCCAAACATGCGCAACACCTGCTCCGGTGATATCGGCCTTTTCTGTTTGCCATTTGCTGCAACAGAGCCCGTCGCCAAGGCATGCCTGGTCGCTGTCGAGGTAGGCAGGGTTCCACTCATGTTGTTCATAAAATTTGACGGCGATGAAAGATAGGCAGAACCACGGCCCGGCAAAGAACCACCCTTTGTGGCCACACCCGCCGAATTGTAGTAGTAGTGCGGTGAGTGGGGTCGCTCAATTATTGTGTAAGAAGTGCCCGGTGGTGAATAATAAAGTCCCGGCCGTCCTCCCACAGCTGCTGAACTGGCTACACCGACTCCCACACCGGCCGCCGCCGCTGCTGCTGTTGCAGAGCCAGCGCGAAGCGAACTTGTGCTATTGCCTATACGCGAGTTCACAGCATAACTGTTGGTCAAACTGCTGACACCGGGTGGTGGTGTTGTCATGCCGTATGTTGTGCCAATATCTTCGGCTTCGTAACTGCTGGTTGGTGGTGGGTGGGCACGTAAATGATGGGCTGTAAGACCAGCTGAGCCACCCGTTGGTACACTTGATGACGATTGGGTGGACGTTTGCAGAATGCTAGGATGCAAGGATGAACTGTGCGCAGCGGGTGGTGGTACATGATAGTAGCCACGCGAACTCCATCGCGTAGGTCCAAGATCGCATAATTCGGCATAGTCGTTGCCAGTAGCGCTCATTGTCGGGGGGTCGCCGTCGTATGGTACACCACCCCCAAGGCGCATTACAAGTCAGGCTGGAAGTAAGCGATAAAATGAAACGAAAAATTAAATCTCCCACTCCCTCCATGGATAGATTGTAAAATGTGAATGCATTGATCAATGAAAATTCTTAAAACTTTAAAACTTGTTGCCAACTCTCGTTTTTCGATTGACAGTCTAATTCGTACAGAATCCAATAAACGCAAATTAATCTCGCCTTATTATTATTAGCATTTCCGAAATTCAAAATATATACATATGTAACTAATCAATAAAGTTAAGCCTTTTGTAAAATTGTTCAATCCTCAGCTCATTAGCATATTATTGAATAATAAATCAAGAATCATTTCGGTTCTCTTTTTTTTGTCTAACTGTGATATCAAATGACCAAAATGACAAACGTTCATTGTTGGTTTCCAAACAGTTTGCACTATTTTTTTTCCATTGTTATTATATTCAGATTTCGTTTTATTATTATAATAGTTTTAGTTGCATGTGACAGCCATTTTTTGCAATGTCCTACAACATTAAACTTTTGTCCTTTAGTGCTTTGAAAAATGTTAAACTGTTATGTAGGCTTTATTGAAACAATAAATTTGAAATATCTCTTTTTCTTTTTTGTTCTATTAAGCCCACTTGAGAGGTCATCGCCTATAACATTTTATTGAATAGAAATATATCTCAATAAGCTTTTTTTTGCATTTTAAGTATTTATATGTATTTAATATTGTTAACATGTTTATTTCAAGGCCTTTCATTTAGATGATTTAGATGTAAGTACGAAAAGAATATTGTATAGTATCTCTTGTTTGATTTTTTTTTTTCGTTTTCGTTTTTAATGTTCAGAGACTCTTATTTTGGCAAAATGAAATGTGTGATCTCTTTGCCACTAATGTACCCATTAGTATATTCATTTTTTCATCTTTTTTCTTTATTTGTTCTCCTTTTTTGTGTTGTTGTGTTTACAAAGGACATTGGGGTGTAGAATAGAATGAAAATTGTATATGAATATAAAAATGCATGTTCACAACAGCATTTGTTGTATTACAAAGCAGTCGAGCGATGACGACAACACCAGTAAGCAAGTAGCTGCGGCATTAGACAGTTATTAGGCTGGTAAAGGGTGTTGCAGTGGAGAAATGTATATTAAAATAAAGGGCAAAGGGAAGGAAATCGGGAATAAGATGAGAGCAGCGTTAGTCTCCAAACCAAAATAGGCTTAATTTTTTTGCCAACACGATTTCGGAACATTGATTTCGACTTCGGCAGGAGACATTTGGGATAGAGTAAAATATTTGGGTATTATATTTACAGGCGAATTTCGTGGAAAGGCAGCAAAGGCGATATTAAGCGAGTAGATATAGATTGAAACAAAAGAAGTGCAATCGAAGGGCTTCTTTAACTTTAATAGTATTTGGATTTGAATGTAAAAGGTCGCTCATATAATGGTAGCTCCATTAACATTAACAATGAAAGTTATCAGGCAGGACTGCACAAAACGGGGGCTCAAAATCCAAATCAGGAGAATCACCAAAAGGGATGAAACCTTATATTAGGGGAGCGGAGACATTGGGCCACATTGCAATATTACAAAACTCTAGTTAATAATTTTTTTATTACTCCCGCTTTTTATATCTGATAATTTTTGTTATTAAATTAAACGGTTCGTTCAACAAATGTCATTAAGCCATAAGATGAGTTTTATATGTATGTAAACTTCTAAAATGCCGATATCCATATATCTTGTCTTAGTCTCCTATATAAGAATCTGTTGACAGATCATTGCTATTCGGAATATAGTAGCATTATATGTTTGACTACGACGAAAATATGTATAACTACAACTGGAAACAAGACAGATGAAAAAAGTTTCAAACGTTTCTGGAGCTTGGTCACTGTAGCTTTGGGAACTATGACAGACTATCAGGTTTATCTTTGATGGATTTCTGGAAACAAACAAGAGATTATTGTTCATCTTGTTGGCACTTGGCGAATTCCTGCCCAACTTCTTCTTTCAGAACTATCGTTGAAGCCTGCATGATGTGTGGTAAAATGCTGGCGTGGTAAATCACTTCTTCTTCTTCATTTCACTATTCATATCGCTTCTTTTCTTGGCAATCTAATAAATAGTTTTTCCTCTCTTACTAAATCTCTTTTATTTCTTTTGTTTTCTCTCTCTCTTTCTCTTCTTCTACCTCTCAGCTTCTCTGTCTTTTACAGCAAAATTGCAAGGGAATCTTGTTTTCTCTCTCTCTCTTTCTCTCTCGCTCTTTCTCTACCTATGAACTTCTCTATCCTTTATAGAAAGTTGCAAAGAAACCTTTCGCATACGAGCCCTAGCAGAATGGGCAATTATTTATATACTCTAGGAAACTTCTCACCGATCAGCTACTAATTTCATGATTCTACTAGTGGTTAGGCATATTTTTACCTCCGGACACTTTTTAAAGTGACTGCTTTAATAAAATACAGCATAAATCAAAGGTATACCTGAATCGATTTATGTTATCCTGTATTTACTTTCTATTTAGGAGCTTTTGACTTAGAAGACTGCGAATCAGAACTGGTGACACCACGATCATTAGGACTCACAAAATTCTATCTGAAATAAGTTGCAGTGGGCACTTTTCTATTTAGAAGGAAGATCTATTGGATTCTGTACTGCTATTTGTTAAGTTCTTCTCTTAACGCTGACCTTGTCTCCCAAATTTATTAAACCAACTTTATTTTATAAAGCTCGTTTAGGTCAGTGATTTGCAGAGCTAATTTCTCATTTTTGAAAAACGTTCGGCTTACGGACAGACCTGTATAGTTGAGTACCTTCCAAAAATCACTCAACAAAAAACTTGCAGATTGAAATAAAACCAGAAATCTTCACCTTTTTCAAAATATGTCACATACACAACTCCCTGGAGAATTTTTTGTGTGCAACACCCTTTACTGCCAGTCGAGTAGTTTAAAGTAGCTACAGCGTCTCTATTCTGTTGTGTTGCATTCAACTATTGTTTCTGATTTACAATTGCACATTTACATTTGTTAAACAATTGGCAAAGGACTCCATTGCTATTGTTTAATACTCTTATGCCCGCCTCACTCGTTTTTTTTTTTTCTTTTTGTATCTGGTGGTGATGATGCTGTTGCTACTGCTACTGCCACTGCTGCAACGGCTGGCGTGCTTGTGTAACATCACTGCAGGCATTCAAACAACAAAATTCCTCTACTCAGCACACACTCTTACATTGACATTTATAAACATATACATACAAACATTCATAATATTTTGCATACTTGCAACTCAATTATAAATGACCTTTTTTCCATAACAATTTCAAATATGCCACAAATGTAATATAAAAAAATGTTTTGCTGCTTGTTCTCGACTCGTGTCCCATCACGTCACATGTTTACGGGGACGAAGAACAAAAAAATAACCATCTAAAATAATTTATGGTGCTAATGTTGGCATTTTAATATTTCATTTGGCGGACTGAGTGGGTAGGAGAAAATGCAACAAAAATTTGTTTTTATTACACATACCAAAACACTCACCCTCGCACAAGCGGAAACAGGGTAATGAGTATGTGTATAAATGAATTTTTGTGCACAAACGAAAAAACTTGTTGCATACTTTTACTATTAATGGCAGCTACTTTAGCATTTTTTTTCACTTATGCACTTCCTCTCCCCTTCTCTTATTTTGTCGGTTTTAATTTTCACAAATACATATTATAGAAAATTTTGCCAAATGACTCGACATAAAAAATCACTTACGTTACAAAATTTTATGTTGAAAAAGAAAAAAAGAGAAAATATTGAAACTGTAATTTTGTTCCACGAAAAAAGCATATAACAAGTTACCATGCAATTATGATTCTAATGAGTAACATTTCGTTTGATTGCATTTCCGTTCAGCACCCACCACCCACCACCCAATTCGTTCGCACAACCACTCAATTTTTTGGCTTTAAAGTTGCTTAATCATTATCGTAATTTTAATCAGACTGTTCAAGTATCTTTAGTTTTCCATTTCCAAGAAATATCAAAATGTAATTGGTAATTAGCAAAACTGTTTTAGTGAATTAGAGACCATTAACGTCTGTGTCGCCATAAATTGATAGATAAGTTGGCAAAAACTTTATAATTAAACCAACACCAAGATGGAGAAGAAAATTACAAATGGTTTATAGTGGCAAATAATTCAAATGTCAAATTAGTTTTATTAATTTGGAAATGAATAGACCACTCAATGCAAACGGGTAAGTTTTTTTTTGTGTAGTTTTAAAAATAGCTTTCCTAGATTTGCAGTGTTTGACAAGTGAGACATTTGAAAATTATCATATATGTACATATATTAAAAGAAGAGAGAAATATGTGAACCAAATTTCTAGTTATCAGTTTTTCTCACTTAAGCCTGCCCTGTAAAATTTGCTGGCATTTTTTCATGCTAATTTTTATTATGTGCGGCCACCATAAAAATTTCACAAGCTTTATTGGAAATAGTGTGACAAAAATTTGAATCGTATCTCTTTATTTTGTCAATGTCAATAAAAATTATTACAAAGTGTTTGGGCGATTACCAGTTGGCTGACAATTAAATATTGGACAATAGTTTGCCAATGATTTTTCTTTCAACATTGTCAGGTAAAAATTGTAAGTTTTAAAGATTGCTAAAAAATATTCTATATATTTTCTAACAATATTGTGTTAAGGCAAAACACAACGGGACCTTTTCTAGGACCCAAGTGAGTCGGTCTCAGGACCGGCGGCGGCCCTCGTAACATAACAACAATATTGTGAGATCTTACCACCGTCTGTACAAAACTTTATACTCTAAGGAAAAAGCCTTCAATATTCATTTTCTGTAGCACCAGTCATTTAGATTATTTACCTTCTTCGTTTCATATTTAATTTTTTTTTTTATTTTTAAAGACTTACTACTGTAGCATAATATGATTTAATTCTTTTAAACCATAACAAATGAAAGATTTAATTATTTCAAATGCATTTATTAATCAGGCAAAACAATATCAGGTATCACTAAAAATCTTATCAACAAAGGCCGGCAAGCACATGTGAATTATTTAAAAACAATGCCGCCTTTGCACCTCTTGAAGTGACCATGAAATGTTTATGACTCGCGTGTGTGTGTGTCACACTTAAGCCCGTCGTGAGAAAATTTATACATGGATTAAATAACAGTTTTGTTTATTCCCACAAAATTAGAAATAGTCACTGCCCTTATTTAATGCAGTTATGCATTTAATAATTGATATGTTTTTAGCACCAATAAAACAAATGTGTTCGCTGCTGGTTATTTCATAACTGAAAAAAAATATTTTATTATAAATTCTTAAGCCTAACTTACGTTTACTTAAATATTACGGTACCTTATGTATATTTACTTACTCTAAGAGCTAATATTGAGTTAACATGGGAAGAGACAAAACACATGTACTCACGTACATACATATCATTCCTCCTTACTTTAGCAACAAAATTCGTATGCATACATATATATATATATATATATATAGATATTTAATTCATTAATAACAGTTGCAAATTAATTATTGATCCTCTCTTTTTTTAATTTCTTCCAAAAGCTTAAGTCTTTTCGACCTTCTTAAGCCTTGATCATCGATGCTAGAACTTCTTGTTCTCTTCTTTTGATCGGCTTTATATGTTTTAATGGGAGTATTATATTTTATTATTTTCCCATAAAATTTCTTGAGTTGGTTTACATGAACTGTTCTCTGAGTACCATTTATATTAATACAATACCTAACATTACTTAATTTTTTTTCAATTCGTGCCGTTATCCATTTACAATAATTATTCAAAATGTTTCTGAACCACACAATTTCATTTACTTTATATTCGACAATTTTTAACTCTCTATCACATATCTTTGTTTTCCTAAGCAGTTTTTGCGTATTTGCGGCTTGGTTTTCATTATTATAATTTAAGTTTAACGCGTTTGGTTTCAAACAGTCTAGCAATGTTCTTGGCTTATAACTGAAAATCATATGAGCTGGTGCTACACCTGTTGTTGTAGTGGGTGTGTTACGATATTTAAATAAAAATTGATTAATTTTAATATCCCATGGCCTATGCTTTAACTTGATATCTAATAAATATTTCTTTAGTGAAGTTTTTACGGTTTGTACAGCTCTTTCAGCTGGTCCGTTTGACTGCGGATGATATGCTGGCGATTTTAGTGGCTTAATACCGTTACTGTTACAAAACATGATGAACTCTTTTGAACTAAAAGGTGGTCCATTATCACTTACTAGTTCTGATGGTAAACCAAATACAGAAAAAAATGACCGTAATGTGTCGTTGACATTACAGGCAGTAGTTAGTTTCATAATTTTGGCGTCAATCCATTTGGAAAATGTATCAACTATCACCAGTATAGTTACATTTCCTACTTTACAAAAATCAATATGGATTCTTTCAAAAGGCCTTTTTGGCTCTGGCCATGTTGTTAAACTAGGTTTCGGTACATTCTGATTAGATGCACAAGTATTACAGGACTTTACGTACATTTCTAATTCCGCATCTATCCCCGGCCACCATACATAAGTTCTTGCTAGTGCTTTCATCCTAACTATACCTATGTGACCCTGATGTAATAGCTCTAATATTTTACTTCGTAAAGTAGAAGGTATTACCAGCCTTTCCGCATAGAACAAACAATGATCCTCTGTAGCTAACGATACCCTTTTGTTGTAGTAGCTGAGCAAATGTCTAGGTATATCTTTTGGCCAACCATAACGAATATATTTGTACACTTCTGTTAATTGTTTGTCCTCCTTCATTTTATTTCTTACATGTTCAATACTAATTGGTAATTCCTGTGTTATATGAAAAACATTAATACTGTCATTGTCGTCACCTGTCTCCTGCGGCAGCGGCAAACGTGAGAGTGCATCGGCATGATGCATTTGTATCCCTTTCTTATATTTAATATTATAATTGTACGAAGAAAGAAAAATTGCCCATCTATGCAGCCTGCTCGACGCAACTGATGGAAGCTCTTTTCTATTTGAAAAAATCTCCCGCAATGGCTGGTGATCACTTTCAATCGTAAACTCTAATCCATAAATATATTTATGAAACTTACGAACACAAAACACTATTGCAAGTGCTTCCCGATGCAATTGCGAATAATTTTTTTCAGATGGTTTCAGCGAGCTAGACACAAACATCACAGGGCATTCTTTACCATTGATTGTATGTGATAATACGCCACCTACGCCATAAGGGCTAGCGTCACATGATATAACAATTGGTTTAGTTGGGTCGTAATGAGTCAATACTCCTATATTGGTAATAAGATTTTTACTTTTTTCAAAAACTGTTTGGTGTTTTTCTGTCCAACTCCACTTCGAGTTATCCTTAGTTAAGGCATAAAGCATGTGTAATTCAGATGACAAATTTTGTACGCAATGATTATAATAGTTAATCATGCCTAAATAAGATCTTAATTGGCTCTTATTTGAAGGAGCGGGTGCTTCTCTAACTGCTTTTATTTTCTTTTCTGAAGGCGAAATACCGTCTTTAGTTATTGTGTATCCTAAATAATCGATTTCTGTCCGAAAAAATTTACACTTTTCTAAGTTTACTTTCACATTAAATTCCAATAATTTCTCAAGCACACTATCCAAGTTTCTTTTACATTCTTCAATGTCGCTACCTCCAATCAAAATATCGTCAAAATATACTTGTACCTTTTCTAGATCTCTTAACATTTCACACATAATTTTAGAAAAAATTTGAGGTGCTGTTTTTAGCCCATAAACTAAGCGTGTATATTGGTAGAGTCCACGATGTGTATTTATTGTAAGAATTTCCCGAGAACGTTCTGAGATCTTGACTTGTAAATAAGCACCTGTCAAATCCAGCTTGCAAAAATAATTCCAACCTGTCAAATTTGCTAATATATCATCAACTCTTGGTATCACATAATGTTCGTTTTCTACAAACCTATTAACTGTTTTCCTACAGTCAACGCATATACGAATAGATCCATCACCTTTATTCACAATGACTATTGGACTCGCCCACCTACTACGACTAACTGGAACTAAAATACCTTCTTCACACATTCTATCAATTTCAGACTCAACTTTACTTCTTAACCCAAAAGGTACTGAATATGGTTTTGCAAATATAGGATACGCTTCTTCCTTCAAAACAATTTCAGCAACAAAATCTTTCATTGCGGTACTGTTATCATTAGAAAATAAATTTCTATACTTCACTTTATAATCTTCAATATTTGTGTTAGGTTGCACAGAATTAACTTTGTTAAACGTGTTTCGCCAATCTGGAAATATTTCATCCAACCAATTTCTTCCTAAAAGGGGTTTAAATTTTTGTTGGGACTTCAAAACTATCAACTTCAAATTATAAATTTGTTCATTGAATTCAACCTTTACAACAACAGCTCCAACACTCTCAACAGTTTGACCAGTAACAACTCTCAAATTTTCACTTTGTTTTTGTAAGTTCTTATGCTTAAAATACTTTTCATAATACGACACGTGGATAATCGAGACGCAAGCTCCAGTATCTATTTCCATTTCTAAATAAACATTCTCAATTTTGACGAACACAAACAATGATTTGGTATAAATATCAGAAAATAAATTATTTAAATAAACATTATTAGAATAATCACTATGATAATCTTCACTACAACAATCTACATGTTTAATACTATGCCTGTTTTTACGTTTTATATATACATTCTTACTCCCAGTTTCATTTTTTCTTTTTTCCCAGCAATTTCTCTCAAAATGGCCACGTTTCTTGCAATAGAAACATTTTAGGTCGCCATACATGCTCTTTCTCTCATGACTTTTGCCACCATCCTGATGTTGTCCCGATCTTCTATAGCTGACGCGGTTAACTGCGCCTTTATACCTCATAAACTCTATATTATTATTGGACATTTCCATGGACAGAGCAATTTGACACGCCTTTTCAAAACTGCTTAAACCACTTTCATTCAAAATTCTATTTTGAATATTTTCATTAAGTAACCCACATACAAATTTTATCAGCAGCGCTTTTTCTAAAAACAGGCCAAAGTCACATTCCTGTGCCAATTGTTTGAGCTCGACTATATACTCAGCTATTGTTTCTGATGACTTCTGGTCCCTTTTGAAGAACTTGAAGCATTCTACAATAATGTTCTTTTGTGGCTTATAGTGCGTTTTTAACATTGCAATAATTTCGTCATACTTGTACTCGTTTTCGGTTTTGGGAGCCATAAGTGAACACATGGTTTTGTAAAGATCAGCTCCACCAAGACTTATTAAAAATGATATTTTATCGGCATCGACTTTTATTTTATTAAGCGATAGAAGATGATTTAATCGGTTAATATAAAGATCAAAGTCTTCACCAACATTAAACACCTCTAACGTTCCTACTAATGCAATTGGACCTTCTGCCATTGTTTCTTCCATCCCATCCTCGTCGCCAAATGATATGTTTTTAGCACCAATAAAACAAATGTGTTCGCTGCTGGTTATTTCATAACTGAAAAAAAATATTTTATTATAAATTCTTAAGCCTAACTTACGTTTACTTAAATATTACGGTACCTTATGTATATTTACTTACTCTAAGAGCTAATATTGAGTTAACATGGGAAGAGACAAAACACATGTACTCACGTACATACATATCAATAATTTGCCGTAATAACGGCACTTGCAATGCTATGCACATTTGGGGCAAACTAAAACATTCACCACTGTGGGAACAAATAAATATTTTTAAGGAAAATCAAATTTCATCAAGAATTTCCAACAACACTTCCACAGCGCCAATGCATTCACGTTTATAAAAGTAGTCTAGGATATTCTCATAAGTAGTATATAAGCTGAACTAATTTTAAGTTAAAATAAATCTTAATTCGAAAGCAATTGACAGAGCACTTGTTGCTTGATTGCTGAAATAAAGATTCAATTTTTTAAATAATACAAAACAAAATTTAATTTTTTAATTATTTTACATCATGGCGATCCTGCCAGATTCTTTATAAGGAAGATAAAGCATACTCTGCTTATCCTTATATTGAAAAAGGACAATAGGTTCCAACAGATAGAGCTCAAGCTTAGTTGGTTCTCTATTTATAATTTTTTTTTATTATTAAAATAAATAGAACCCCTCCTAATCAAAAAATCCTTCATGGAAGAAAGCTTGGAGGAAATTCTTAAAAATCTTGAAGAGGCAGAAGCCAGATGGAAGGCAATTTTATAAGAAGGTGCAGACAAAGCAACTAAACCATCCATCCTTTCCGTAGGACCGAAGCCGAGAAAAATCAAAAGGACACCAATAAACGAAGAACCCAGAAGAAAATAAAATAGAGTATAGAATATACAAATTACATTATTTTAAATGATAGATTTTAATATAGAAAACATATTAGACATGGGTATAGCCGACGCAAAGGTCGAAGGACAGTCGAACGCATACGCCGTCAATAATAATAAAATAGAAATTAGTCAGGAAATTGTAATAGTTTTATTAATTATTTTTGTAATAATAATTTTATTTAAATTTTTGCAACACTATATAAAAAAACAGGTTGTACGAAATAATGTCCAAAATATATAACAAACATTTCAAATACATATGTATAAATAAGAATAAAAATGAAAAAAAAAAAAAAAAAAAAAAAAAAATTATAAATACATATATTGTATAAATAAATAATATTCATGGAACAATTATTTGAAGAACTAGAGAAAATAATATAAAACGCTAAAAAAATCCATAACAAAAAATACACAAAAGAAACAGTACAAGAAAAATTAAATGCAATAGAACAATTAAGTGAAAAATTTGTTAAAGTAGTAGAACATCTGGCAAATCCATTAAGAGATGAAAATATAATTCAGTTTAGAAATTTTAAAGAAACAGCAATACAGATATTAACACTACATAAAGGAGAAGATTTACAAAAAGAGCAGCAAGAAGAAATTCCAAAAATCATGTCGAACTTTGACAGTAAAAAGGCTTCGGATGTAATTCCAGTTTTCGACGGAACACCAAAACACATTTTCCTTTCAATGATAGAAATGGTTCATTCTGAACTGAATGAGCAAGGAAAAAAAAACCTAATAAAATACGTACTGGCGATAAAATTAGTAGACAGAGTCAGGGACATACTGATTATAGGAAACACACCTGAAACACTCGAAGAACTTAAAACAGTTCTAACAAAACATTTCAAATCCACAAGAACGGCAAGCAACATACATTTTGACCTAAGAAACACTAAACAAAAGGGAAACGTACTCAATTTCAAGGAACGGATTAACACTTTAATAGCGGACTTGACATTGGTACAGATTTCAGAACTAGAAGACAGATTTCACAAAAGAATTTTGCATAACAACGGACGCAAGTAAATTCGCTTGTGGAGCAGTATTATCACAAGAATATGATGGCAAACATTTACCCATTGCATACGCCTCAAAAACATTCACTAAAGGCGAAAGCAACAAGTCAACAATTGAACAGGAACTAACTGCCATACATTGGGCCATAACACATTTCAGACCATACATATATGGAAAACATTTCCTTGTCCGCACTGACCACAGACCACTATCTTACCTATTTTCAATGAAAAACCCAAGCTCAAAATTAACAAGAATGAGACTTGATCTGGAAGAATACAATTTTACAGTTGAGTATCTTAGGGGAAAAGAAAACTATGTTGCCGATGCACTTTCAAGAATAAGCATAAATGACCTAAAAGACATGAATACCAAAATTTGTTCTATACTTAGAGTCACGACTAGATCGATGACCGATGAAAAAACAAAAATAAATAATAATATAAATAATCAGCATAATAATATTAAGAAAAATAATGAGCCCAGTATATATGTACCACTAAACAACACTGACGTCAGAAAATATTATAAACTTAAGATTTCCCCCGGAAGATGTTACATCAAACGAGGAAAATCTATAGTAACATATATACAAATTAATGATTTGTTTACTAAAGGGAACTTTGACTTAGGACAATTTCTCCCTAGGCTCGAATATGTGGCCGGTAAACATAATATAAATAAATTACAAGTGGCACCTAGTGAGAAAATTTTCGAATTTATCTCAATTAATGAATTTAAAAATATGGGCAATAAAATATTAAAGAATATTAAAGTAGCGCTACTAAATGAGGTGACCCAAATTGATAGTAAGAATGCCAAGGCAATTCTCGAAATAATGCTGAAATATCACGATGATCCCATAGAAGGAGGACATTGCGGAATTTATAGAACAATACAAAAAATAAAAAGATATTATTACTGGAAGAATATGTCCAAAGACATATCAAATTATGTAAAATCATGTCATAAGTGTCAAACATCAAAAACAACAACACATTTGAAAAGTCCAATGACACTTACAGAAACACCAGATAAACCATTTAACACGGTGTATGTAGATACAATAGGTCCATTTCCAAAATCAATTTACGGAAATGAATATGCTATCACACTAATATGTGACTTAACTAAATATTTAGTTACAATACCAATACAAGACAAAAGCGCTAAAACAGTCGCTAAAGCAATTTTTGAAAACTTTATACTTACCTATGGTCCAATGAAGACGTTCATTTCGGACATGGGCACTGAATATACAAATGAAACATTACAAGAAATTTGTAAATTTTTAAAAATTGAAAAAATAACTTCCACTGCATATCACCACCAAACGTTAGGAACAATAGAAAGAAGCCACAGAACTTTTAACGAGTACGTACGTTCTTATATTAACAATGACAAGACAGATTGGGACGAATGGTTAAAATATTTTACATATTGTTTTAATACAACTCCATCAACAGTTCACAATTACTGTCCATATGAACTAGTCTTTTCAAAACTTCCTAACCAGTCTGAACAATTTAATAAAATTGATAAAATCAACCCTTTGTATAATATAGATAGTTATGCCAAAGAGGCAAAATTTAGATTAGAAGTAGCATATAAGAGAGCTCAACAATTATTAGATAGGAATAAAATTAAGCAAAAACAAAATTACGATAGAAATGTTTTAGACTACAATTTAAAAATAGGAGATTTAGTTTTACTTAAATATGAAGCAGGTCACAAAGTAGAACCAAACTACAAAGGACCATTCGAAATTAAGAACATAGACATAAGAAATAATGTAACTATAGTTGATAAGAAAACCAATAAAAAACAAATAGTACATAAGAATAGACTTAAGTTATATCATAACAAGTAAAACATAGTAAAAAGCCTTTACTAAGCAATCGCGATTGTAAAATAAGAATATATGTATATATATATCAATTTAATAATTAATTTTTTTTTAAAAAAAAAAACTTTCCCTACAATTGTTAATAATTAAATACAAATAGAAGTAAACAAAATAATTTACTAGATAAGTCATAAATCAATTTTAATTTTCTTATATTTTAAAATAAAACAATCTTTGTAAAAGAATGTCCATAAAACTATCGTTATATGAACATTCTTGCGAAAAGTGGAGGTGTAGCATAATATGATTTAATTCTTTTAAACCATAACAAATGAAAGATTTAATTATTTCAAATGCATTTATTAATCAGGCAAAACAATATCAGGTATCACTAAAAATCTTATCAACAAAGGCCGGCAAGCACATGTGAATTATTTAAAAACAATGCCGCCTTTGCACCTCTTGAAGTGACCATGAAATGTTTATGACTCGCGTGTGTGTGTGTCACACTTAAGCCCGTCGTGAGAAAATTTATACATGGATTAAATAACAGTTTTGTTTATTCCCACAAAATTAGAAATAGTCACTGCCCTTATTTAATGCAGTTATGCATTTAATAATTTGCCGTAATAACGGCACTTGCAATGCTATGCACATTTGGGGCAAACTAAAACATTCACCACTGTGGGAACAAATAAATATTTTTAAGGAAAATCAAATTTCATCAAGAATTTCCAACAACACTTCCACAGCGCCAATGCATTCACGTTTATAAAAGTAGTCTAGGATATTCTCATAAGTAGTATATAAGCTGAACTAATTTTAAGTTAAAATAAATCTTAATTCGAAAGCAATTGACAGAGCACTTGTTGCTTGATTGCTGAAATAAAGATTCAATTTTTTAAATAATACAAAACAAAATTTAATTTTTTAATTATTTTACATCACTACTACCACTAAGATAAATAAAAGCTAGAATGAAACTTAGATATATTTATGTGAATTGAATTAGTGCGCTTGAACCATAAAAACATAATAAAAACTCTAGGCTAGTTTTGGCATGCAAAATCTTTGCAAACTACAAAAAAAAAATAGGAAGAAATAATATTTAACTACTCCTAAAAGTATGCAGACAAAATTCTTAAGAATTTAATCTTAAAGAAAGCACAACGATGTATATCAATGATTAAGATCTGTTCCTGGACAAAAGTATTTTTTTATTTTTACAAAAGTACACATTTGTATGGGGAGCCGTGTGCAAAAAACAAACTTCTGAATAATTTGTATACAGCAGCTTAAAATTGCAAATAAAACACAATATTGTAGTAGTAAAAGTAGAAACATTTTTAATATTTTTAGTTAAGTTCATTTCAGATTCATGTTTATAATTATTAATACATTTTCGTTACACTTACATACTTTGTATATTTGTTTTCTTAAACCTTGTCTTTGTGTTCGAATACTTTTGTGCCAGTTTTTTTTTTTTTTTTTTGTTATTTTACAGCTGATTAAAGCAATGACTTGAAATGAATAAATGAAACATGAAAACACGTATAGATGTGTGCAAGTGTACACAGACTTTTATGTGTTATCAGAGAAATTGTAAAGCAACAGCAGCAATATAACCAGCCATACTTGCAACATATTCAAACATAAAAGTGTTTGACTACGTATGTATGTATGTATGTGGGTGCTTTCACGTAAGTAATTTAAAAAGCGTACAAAACAGAAAAATAGAGAAAAGCAAAATAAGACCAAGTGATACATGAAAAGAGCGTTTTTTATTTTCTAATGATTTTCACAAGCTGTTTTCTTGTTTCTTTTACCACTTGACTTTGGGTTGCACCTGGCAGATGAAGTTGTCGGGCATGGCATAATATTTTTCTTTAAAGCTGCCACAACAAACTCAAACATGGACTTTTTAATTTTTTTTTCTTTATCTTTTAAGTAAATAAATTATTTGTTGGTATAAACCGAGTAATAGCAGTCGGGTTAAGGAATGCTTGTTTGTATGTTGTTAAACAATTTGTTGCAAACAAACTTCCTTTTAGCCATCCTGCATGTTTCCTGTTTAAATATTTCTTCTTTTTTTTTCTTTCATTTTTTATTTGTCGTTAACACATAAATTTTAGTGCAAAAAGAAAAAACGAAATAAAGAATTTATCATTTTAGATATACTCGTACGCCGTAAATTTTAAACAACAACAACAGAAAAAGGGTGCATTAACCAGAATAAAGAATAGAAAACGAGAAATTCAGTTGATTTAATTATTAATAAATAACATGGTATTACATAATGCAGAGAATTGTGGCAGTTTAGAACAGAAGAGATTGTCACATTCGGGGCACAAAAATTTGCGTAATCAGATTTTAAACAAAAACTCCTTTTCAGCCATGTATGCAAGTAAAGAAAAAATATGGTTGAGGTGACCATATTCAAAGAGAAACATACTATTGTTGAAATATATCATATATATATAACAATATTGATTGATAGATCAAAACTTCACATCGTTACTACCAACCACTTTCCGTGATTAGGTTATTCTGGCCACTAACCATGTTATTGCTACATTCAGTCCTCATTTTATCATGTCCGACCATACTATTGCCATTTTCTGGCATAGTATTGTCCCATTCAAACATAATGGGCTATCCATTTTGCGGTTTCAAAAGTAAACGTAAATAAAACCCATATAAAATATTTTTTCCATGATATTTCTTTTTTATTTTTAACACTACATCATTTGCATGACCACCACGCGAAGTGTTGCCACCATTGAGGTAACTTTCGACCATTTTTTGACACACATTGGGCGGTATCTCAGTCATAACTTGACGAATGTGGGTTTTTAAGTGCTCAAGATTTAAAGGTTTATCTGTACGGTCTCATGCGTAGCCCCACAAAAAAGTGTAATGGTGTCAAATCGCATGATCTGGTGGCCAGTTGATATCGCCACGACGAGAAATTATGCGGCCAGGAAATGTCTCTTGCAATAAAGCCATATTCGCTCGAGTTTTGAGGCATGTGGCACCGTCTTGTTGAAACCACATATTCTCCAAGTCGTATTTATTCTTCAATAGCAGGCAAACAAAGTCAGTTATCATATGACCATAATACTCCGAATCGACGGTGACAGTCGTTGCATCGTCGTTTTCGAAGAAGTATCATGCGATTTTATCAAGCCTGATAAAATTATTAACGATTGTAAATCATATATTCGCTTATAAAGTGAAAATTAAAAACGAAATTATTTTAAAATTCGAAGAATTCTCATCGCTTGTCGCATTACAGATACCGCGCACAACTTTTATCTACCGACGTCGCGTCGCTGGGCACAGACAAGTAAAAAATTTCGAAGTTTTGTAATAAAATTTTCTTTTTATAAAATACATTCGCTATACAACAGGAAAAAAACTATAACACATGAAAATTGTTTGTGGCCTGATCAAAATGCACGTTTTTATTGTCAGCTACAAAACAAAAGGGGTTTATTTCCTTATTTATTGAATAATTTTGTTACTTCTTTGTTACCAAAAAAGAAACGAGTATTTCTTACTTAATTTATTTGAAGTGACACAAGAGTAGATTCGTGTTGAGACATACCAGGCAAGCAATTGCACGCTTTTGTTGTCACCAGTACTCTCTCTCTCTCTCTCTCTCTCTCTCTCTCTCTCTCTCTCTCTCTCTCTCTATCGTACTACTTATTTTAGTTGTTTAAGTCGTTGAGTGTTTAACAGTCATTCATCTAACTACATATTTATTCCATAACATGACAGTCGTGGTACCGTGGAGTAGTTGAGTTTTGCTTGTTACAATTCTGTTTCTATTTTTTCCAGTTTTTATTTTAAAATTTAGTAAATTTTTTATTTCCTTAGTTTTTGTTGTTGACGTTACCAGCCTGTATCAACCAAATTGTAGCAAACACAAACTTATGAGGCTCAATCTAAAACAGGCATCTAGAAAAACTATCTGTGCATCTAAAAAAGTACAACATGAACAGTTCGTTTGATAATTTTACAGCTACAACAATGAAAAAAAGTATTGAAATAAATATGTATTCCGAGGGTTATTGCTTATTTGCTTGCTGAAAAAGGTGGGCTGCAAGGAGAGAATAGTTTATTTGTTCCTTTTGAACAAGAAATAAGAAGATGTAAATGTGTCTGTGGTTAAAGTGGTAGGAGAGGGTATGTGTTTGCCTATTTGTTTAAAAGATTTCATGAATATTTGAATGCCAGCAAACAAGTATGTGCGTTTTTGTGTGGGTATGCCGCAGGCAACCCAACAAACATAAAATGGTGTGTATCAAAAATATAATTTTACATATTGATTTCAGTAGCTACGTTTTATATTTTAAAAAGTATCAAGTCCAAAATAGCCGCCTTGTCATTTATGGGTGTTGCGCAACGCTGATAATAGGCTAAAAAAAATTGCGGTAAAACATTGGAATAGGTAACATTATATTTTATTGTATTTATATTTACCCACCATTTACACATGCAAGTAACTTGTTGCAAGTTGTGTGTACATATTAACTACCAATATACTGACAGAGACAAAAAAAGCTGTTGCTACTTGCTTTGATGTTTACACAGGCAAGTGCCAGCTCATTTTTAAAATGTCGTCAAAGAAAATGGTCTTAAAGAAAATTGCTTTACTTTACAAAATAAAAGAATTAAATGAAAGCAATAATAATAAAACAATTATGCGGAAAAAACTGCAAAATCACTCTTCCAGTTTTTATATTTAAAAATCACTATTCTGTGCTCTTTTTATCGATTGTTTATTCTGTTTTTGGCCGCCTACATGATTTTTTAATGTCTGGCTTGCCAAGGTATTGTCTTACGACCTGTTATGGGGAAGCAAATTATAGGAATAGCTTTTTTTTTATCAAATAAATAGTAAATTTATATTAAGAAACCATAAAAGCTATATTTTACTTCAACTTTTTTTATATTTTTTCTTATTTTTCGGTATATAAGATACAAAAAATCATTCCTTGTAAGTTATCTATTAAAATTAAAATATGAACTTTATAAGGTAACACTGTTTTTTGCTTTTTGTCACTTTACCGACATGCAGGTAAAAAAAATATACTGACAATCAAAATCTCTTGCAAGTGAGCTTGCAGAATTATGGCGGTATTAGCAAAAAAAAATTTCAATGTATTGAGTTACTTGCACTTGTACTTGCGTGTGTAAATGGGGGGGGTTAACTGCTAACATTGTGTTGTATGAATTTTTGTGATAAAAGTGCCCAGCACATGTGCAATAAAGTTGTCACTCATGTTTTATTATGCGCGTGTCGTTTATTTTAATAATTTACTGCAGACATTCAATAAAAGACACAACCATCATAATTTTTGTGACTTTCTTGCGTTCATTTCTATTGTACTGTCGGGTGGTGAGTTATTTTTGCCTTGTGCCGTTTTAACTCTCACAAAGATAGTTTTCAATAAGCCGTCAAGAATCTTTTTTTCATCCGAGCACTTTTCCAGCACTTCGACAATTGCGTACCCAGTGGCCGCTTTTCATCATGAAGCCTTCAAGTACACATAAAATCTTAAAAAAAATTTCAAAATCAAAAATTCATCCAAACCCTAAGAAAAGAGAGTTCTCGATTAATTTTGCATCTTGAAATTAATTTTCTTCATGTTTATGTATACTTTTAAAAATTAAGTTTACCTGCAGCAAATTGAAGAAAGGCAGCAAGAACATTGTCACGTATTGTCCACGAAACAATGAATCTGCATTTTGGTTATTACTACATCAATAGTCAATATTCAATAACATCCATATTTCAAATTTTTATAGTAAATAAAATGCTTTCAGGAATTGCCAGTAGTACAGCTGACTCAATCATAAATTACTGCAGTCACATTTCCTGCAGGGTGCAAACAAACTTCATATGTATGCACATATGAAGTACCTCGAATCTATATGTATGCATAACGGAACACAAGTAGGCAAAAATTACGCAAATTGCTTCTGTTTTTTCATCCGCACATTTATGCATCTGTCCATCACAAAATTTTAAATACGTGAGGAAAAAATTGTTCCAACAAAAATATGAAAAAACTTTTGACTTTGACAAGCACGAGCACACGTACGAAATGAAACGAGTGACGAGTTTATTGCACATGTCCTGGGCACTTATCATGCTGATTTTATGCCTGGTATTTATTTTTTCTCATCACCTCTTGTTTTCGAGTTATTGCATTATTCAAAAATAAAAAAAAGAATACCATTGAATGACATTTTAAAGCATTTTTTCCAGTGAAAAATTTAGTAAAAAATTTGTTTACGAAAATCGTTAGCATAATAACATTTAAAGCACGGCAACATTATTTTTATATTTGCTTAGTTTTTCAGTAAATATGAAAACGAAAATGCCTAAATTTTTAACTCTTCGAACATACTTTTATTGTATAGAAAATACAATTTTAATCAATTGAAATCATTCCCTAATATTTTAATTAAAACAAAAGTTGTGAACCACTGGTACCAAAAATTAACTAGTTTTATTTTAAACTTGCTGAGCTACCTCTAAAGTAGAAAAATTCTTTTAATTTCAATAAAAACAAATATTAAAAATGTGACAAAGTTTCAGACAACATGGCTCCTGTTCGTTTGCGTTGAGTGAAATAAATTTTTTGCAATAGATAAAGCTTGTGTTAGTCAGTAATAATGCACCTTTCTAGTGGTTTGACACCGGCCCAGCAAATTTTAAGTTTATTTGTTGCAAAAATATTAAATTAAGAATCCATCCTCTTAATAATATGAGAACAGCGTGCAAGCAATTGCACGCTTTTGTTGTCACCAGTACTCTCTCTCTCTCTCTCTCTCTCTCTCTCTCTCTCTCTCTCTCTCTCTCTCTCTCTCTCTCTCTCTCTCTCTATCGTACTACTTATTTTAGTTGTTTAAGTCGTTGAGTGTTTAACAGTCATTCATCTAACTACATATTTATTCCATAACATGACAGTCGTGGTACCGTGAAGTAGTTGAGTTTTGCTTGTTACAATTCTGTTTCTTTTTATTTCAATTTTTATTTTAAAATTTAGTAATTTTTTTATTTCCTTAGTTTTTGTTGTTGACGTTACCAGCCTGTATCAACCAAATTGTAGCAAACACAAACTTATGAGGCTCAATCTAAAACAGGCATCTAGAAAAACTATCTGTGCATCTAAAAAAGTACAACATGAACAGTTCGTTTGATAATTTTACAGCTACAACAATGAAAAAAAGTATTGAAATAAATATGTATTCCGAGGGTTATTGCTTATTTGCTTGCTGAAAAAGGTGGGCTGACTGGCTGCAAGGAGAGAATAGTTTATTTGTTCCTTTTGAACAAGAAATAAGAAGATGTAAATGTGTCTGTGGTTAAAGTGGTAGGAGAGGGTATGTGTTTGCCTATTTGTTTAAAAGATTTCATGAATATTTGAATGCCAGCAAACAAGTATGTGCGTTTTTGTGTGGGTATGCCGCAGGCAACCCAACAAACATAAAATGGTGTGTATCAAAAATATAATTTTACATATTGATTTCAGTAGCTACGTTTTATATTTTAAAAAGTATCAAGTCCAAAATAGCCGCCTTGTCATTTATGGGTGTTGCGCAACGCTGATAATAGGCTAAAAAAAAATGCGGTAAAACATTGGAATAGGTAACATTATATTTTATTGTATTTATATTTACCCACCATTTACACATGCAAGTAACTTGTTGCAAGTTGTGTGTACATATTAACTACCAATATACTGACAGAGACAAAAAAAGCTGTTGCTACTTGCTTTGTTGTTTACACAGGCAAGTGCCAGCTCATTTTTAAAATGTCGTCAAAGAAAATGGTCTTAAAGAAAATTGCTTTACTTTACAAAATAAAAAAATTAAATGAAAGCAATAATAATAAAACCATTATGCGGAAAAAACTGCAAAATCACTCTTCCAGTTTTTATATTTAAAAATCACTATTCTGTGCTCTTTTTATCGATTGTTTATTCTGTTTTTGGCCGCCTACATGATTTTTTAATGTCTGGCTTGCCAAGGTATTGTCTTACGACCTGTTATGGGGAAGCAAATTATAGGAATAGCTTTTTCTTTTATCAAATAAATAGTAAATTTATATTAAGAAACCATAAAAGCTATATTTTACTTCAACTTTTTTTATATTTTATCTTATTTTTCGGTATATAAGATACAAAAAATCATTCCTTGTAAGTTACCTATTAAAATTAAAATATGAACTTTATAAGGTAACACTGTTTTTTGCTTTTTGTCACTTTACCGACATGCAGGTAAAACAAATATACTGACAATCAAAATCTCTTGCAAGTGAGCTTGCAGAAGTATGGCGGTATTAGCAAAAAAAATTTCAATGTACTGAGTTACTTGCACTTGTACTTGCGTGTGTAAATGGGGGGGGTCAACTGCTAACATTGTGTTGTATGAATTTTTGTGATAAAAGTGCCCAGCACATGTGCAATAAAGTTGTCACTCATGTTTTATTATGCGCGTGTCGTTTATTTTAATAATTTACTGCAGACATTCAATAAAAGACACAACCATCATAATTTTTGTGACTTTCTTGCGTTCATTTCTATTGTACCGTCGGGTGGTGAGTTATTTTTGCCTTGTGCCGTTTTAACTCTCACAAAGATAGTTTTCAATAAGCCGTCAAGAATCTTTTTTTCATCCGAGCACTTTTCCAGCACTTCGAGAATTGCGTACCCAGTGGCCGCTTTTCATCATGAAGCCTTCAAGTACACATAAAATCTTAAAAAAAATTTCAAAATCAAAAATTCATCCAAACCCTGAGAAAAGAGAGTTCTCGATTAATTTTGCATCCTGAAATTAATTTTCTTCATGTTTATGTATACTTTTAAAAATTAAGTTTACCTGCAGCAAATTGAAGAAAGGCAGCAAGAACATTGTCACGTATTGTCCAGGAAACAATGAATCTGCATTTTGGTTATTACTACATCAATAGTCAATATTCAATAACATCCATATTTCAAATTTTTATAGTAAATAAAATGCTTTCAGGAATTGCCAGTAGTACAGCTGACTCAATCATAAATTACTGCAGTCACATTTCCTGCAGGGTGCAAACAAACTTCATATGTATGCACATATGAAGTACCTCGAATCTATATGTATGCATAACGGAACACAAGTAGGCAAAAATTACGCAAATTGCTTCTGTTTTTTCATCCGCACATTTATGCATCTGTCCATCACAAAATTTTAAATACGTGAGGAAAAAATTGTTCCAACAAAAATATGAAAAAACTTTTGACTTTGACAAGCACGAGCACACGTACGAAATGAAACGAGTGACGAGTTTATTGCACATGTCCTGGGCACTTATCATGCTGATTTTATGCCTGGTATTTATTTTTTCTCATCACCTCTTGTTTTCGAGTTATTGCATTATTCAAAAATAAAAAAAAGAATACCATTGAATGACATTTTAAAGCATTTTTTCCAGTGAAAAATTTAGTAAAAAATTTGTTTACGAAAATCGTTAGCATAATAACATTTAAAGCACGGCAACATTATTTTTATATTTGCTTAGTTTTTCAGTAAATATGAAAACGAAAATGCCTAAATTTTTAACTCTTCGAACATACTTTTATTGTATAGAAAATACAATTTTAATCAATTGAAATCATTCCCTAATATTTTAATTAAAACAAAAGTTGTGAACCACTGGTACCAAAAATTAACTAGTTTTATTTTAAACTTGCTGAGCTACCTCTAAAGTAGAAAAATTCTTTTAATTTCAATAAAAACAAATATTAAAAATGTGACAAAGTTTCAGACAACATGGCTCCTGTTCGTTTGCGTTGAGTGAAATAAATTTTTTGCAATAGATAAAGCTTGTGTTAGTCAGTAATAATGCACCTTTCTAGTGGTTTGACACCGGCCCAGCAAATTTTAAGTTTATTTGTTGCAAAAATATTAAATTAAGAATCCATCCTCTTAATAATATGAGAACAGAGGTTCTTAAAAATACAGATGTGAAATCATTAACGTCGGTATCTGTCCAAAGAGCCCTAACTCGACGGTGAATTAAATCCACTTGTCACAATCTTTTACCACCGCTGCTGGGCACCGACTTACAGCTGATCGAGTGCCAATTTATTTCCTACTTTATGCTGTGCCGCAAGGAATCGGATCTCTTATACAGTGTAATTTAAGACATCGTATAGGATTCAAAAGATTAAGGTCAGTGGTCTAAAATTCATTAGAAATAAATGATCAGTTGCCCGTAGTAGAGTCAAACGTATGACCAACCCCCAACTATTATTTCTCCCCTCTATTTTTTTGGAACGCACCAACTCCGTACCACGTCTCTTTGGGCGAGCTCCCATAGAAAAAAAAACAAACAAAAAATTGATTGAAAATCCGACGCCTTAAAAATTTATTTTCTAGTGTGAAAAGCTATCGAAAAATCTAAAGCACAATATTGACAACTGTTTGTCCATACAAATCCACTTAACTTAATGTTCACTGATGGGTTGTATTATCTGTCACGAGCCTCTTTGTATCGAGGCTAAACAATTTTTATAACAGCAGCATCTAAGATACTTTATAACCATATGGTCAAAGTAATATTGAAGTGCTCAAAATTTTGCAATGTTTGGGGTTTCAGGATAACTTCTCCTCTCAATCAGTTTCAAATCGAAATGAAACTCATACGTGTGCTGGGTATTTGCAGAACTCAGTGTGAGTGTATGTGTATTTGAAAAGCATAAGTTGCCTCTGTTTAGCCTTCGTTTTTTTCTCCTTCTTTTATCTTTGTTTTTCAAGTAGTAGATGTCTTTGAAAGTGTCAATATCGTGTTAAAAAGTTTTTAAAGTTTAGTTCTTTTCTTTATTATATCTAAAATATTTTATGGCTTTTTTATCAGCAGTTATTGCTTTTCCAATAATTTTCTAATAGCTGTTCGTGTCGTTAAAAAATCGTAAAATAGTTTAACATTTTGGGAAAAGACATTTTCAGAAAATCATTGAAAGAAAATTATAAAACAAACAAAACAAAACTTTGTTTGTTGAAGACATTACATCGATAAAAGAATATTCAACAAACTCTGCAGAGGTTAGAAAATAGTGGGAGGAAAAGGAAACAGCGACTGAATACTGATGATGAGTTTCCAGCTTTTAGTTGATTAAATTATCGAAGGCTTCTGATCAGAAAGTTCCATCTGAAATATCGCAATTTTAAGCGGTAGCCTAAAAGTTCTCTTTTCTTTAACTTGAAAACCAATAGGAAAATTTATTGCATAATAGTATGGCATAATGGCATGCTTGATGGCTTTGGTTGGATTTCTGGAATTTCCAGAATAGCAAGTTTAAAAGCAACACTGTTGCAGTCCACCATTATCTTTTAAGAGACTATGGGAAAATTTTGAGGAATTTGTGTTTGACATCCAGACAAATGGACAGATCACACTGTGAATTTCAACAAAGAGGAGTTTTGTTATTATTTGTTGCGTAAACATCCATCACTGAAATCAAGAGAAGACTTGAAAAATACTATAGAACTCGAACATCCCTCGTATTAGGCATTTTAATAATACAACTAATGTTATGAAACAGCAAAAAAGTTGAAGCAACTCTGTCTTTTGCTTCTGCACCGCATTTCTTCCTCATTAAAACTTTTCTTAAAATTTCGTTATCTTCTGTTCCTTTGTATTAACATAGAACCCACTTTTGCTTTTATTTGTCTTAATTTTCATTTCGAAAATTTGCTACTTTCACTGATACGGATTGTTCAGAGGGTGATGTAGTAAAAAGTGTGGGTTTCCCACTATGCATTTATACTGACAGTCTTTCAATTTCATCATCGCTTTTGTCGTCATAAATATCGTTGTTATTACGTTTGGCATTATTGTCGTTTGTGTCATTATAGTCATAATATAGTTACAATGCCCCTCTTTGCGGCGCTCAACACTACACCCTCTTCTTCCGGTTTGTTTTTGTTAGCTTTTCGTCTACTCTTATTTGTACATGTTTACTTATGCTTATCTACTTGTGTTTGTGTGTATATGTTTGGGCTTCATTTCATACCCCTTGCTAAGCTTTTCATTTTTTGTTTTTTGTACATGGTCTGTCCTGGTTCTTTTTCAGCTTGTTTCATTCATATTTAATTTAAAAATCAATAGTTGACATGTTACAATGCATTTTTTTTTTGTCTGTTCTCTTTTATTTAATTTTTGTTTGTTTTTGGTTTTGGTATTAATTTTACAACATTCTGAATTTTTTATGCATGATTTAAAAATTTTTTAATTTTCCTAGTGATTTTATTTATTTTTTACTAGAAGGAACTTGTAATTCCGACTGGTAATAATTAATGCAAAGAAAGCAGAATTATGACATTATTTTAATTTTCTAGTTTAACGATTTACAATTGCTGGTGAATTTATTAGGCTTTAGTTCAATTTCACTTCCTCGGAATTAACAAAGATTTTTTTTGTGGTGAAATTGTGGTGATCAATATTTTTTTTTTAAAGAAGACAAGAAAATCATTTTTTCCTGAAAAAGTTTTCCCAAGTAAAACGAAATATTGAAAATACAAAATAGTAAACAAGAGCCACAAGCTCGAAATCAAAGAAATCATATAATTAAAAAAGAAAACGGTCGCAACAAATAGCATAAAGAAGACAAGAAAAGAAAGTCGAAGACTTTACTGGCTGGGGTGCATACCATGGCTGTCTAATGTGCACTACGACGTGACTTTAGCTGATTCGAAGCCAGAATGGTCGTCTCATCAGCACCTATCTAAGACATCGAGTTGTGCCACAGCTCAGTTTATAAGTTTTCAACTTTGTTTTTCATATCTTCTTTAAAAATGTTAATCACTAAAATTTCGCCCAAGATCAAGGAAGTAAAATGGAACTGAGGCCCAAATAAATAATTATCGAATATGCTTGAAATTGGACAGACAATAAGAAAGGAGTTATGAAACAATTCAAATAAGTTTATAACCAGAATAAGCAAAATCATACCTTAAATCAACCAACTCAGGGATGGTAAGTTAAAAAATATTTTAAGTGCAGAAATGTTGTTTTTATCTTGAAAACCATTAAGTTAATGATTTAAGCTTAAAAAAATGTTTCTAATAACAATGCTGTTTGAAAAATGTTTTAAAACTAAAATTTATGTATCTGTAATATACAATTAAAGTTCTTGAGTATTTGAGTAAATATTTTTGCATCATCAATTCAAGCAAATCAACAAAATATACAATTCTTTATTGCAAAAACTCCTAAAAATTATGAAATTATAAAACACGAAATTCAGCAAAGAAACAATTCAGTTAAATAAAATTAATGTGTAGTAGTTTTTTCCTTCCTGAAAAAATTTATTTGGAGTATTTTGTATGAAGCAAATACATGTAAACATTGCACGGGATGACAGAATTTCGTCTTGAAATATTTCAAGTAATAAAATATTTATTCAGTAAAAAAAAAACAAGCTAATGCTAAGAAGGAAACCACTTCAAACCAACTTCATTTGCATGCAGTGATGCCAGTAGGTTGTTCGAAAAAATCCCTAGACATGCTTAAAAAATCCCATTTTTCTCTACACGTTGAAAAACACTCCCCTACAAAAGTGATCTCCCCTAATTCTGGCAACACTGCTTCAAGTAAAGTATATTCCCAATTTAACGCACATATGATTTACTAAGCCTTGGCTTTAACAAGTCTTACCCGCAATTTTTGACTTGGATGGATTTTAAATGCCATTTCAATTTAAATTTGAAATTGAGTCAAACAGCTGCTATTTAAATCAAACTTAAACGGCCAGCCGTGCCCATTTAAAATCGATTTAAGTTTTTCGTACTACCATATGATTTTGACAGTTTGGTTCTGTTCTGCAAATTAAGAAAAGTTCACATGATTTTTTTTTGTTCCATAATTTGATATTTTATTTTTTTCAGAAGGTAATCAACTTCTGTGCCAGTGAAATTGGAAGTCCTTTTATCACGTTTGTTACTCAATTTAATAATTTTCACAAAACAGTTTATTATTTTCTAAACTTTTCACAATTTCACTTGCTTACAAATTTGTTTAAACAGCTGTTTTTTATAGAGTTATCGATAATTTTCTGACACTTACATTGTGCTGCCGTACTTTTATTACAATTAATTACCGAAAATAATTTTAGACTGTAAAACAGAGAAAGCTATTTTAAATCCAACTAACTTTGTATTTAAATCGCAAGTCAAAAATCGGGGCTTAGAAATTTTTCCAACGAGTTCCTTAATAATCCATTAACATTTTATTTTGTACACAGTCTTACGAACATATGTAAACTAGCAAAATGTTATAAAAAAACATGGTTTCTAACAAGCTGAAGTCCTAAGCTGCCATTCCCTAAAAATGTTAGCTTTTAATTTTAATTATAAGGCTAATAGAATAATAAATATATAAATAAAAATAACAATCAACATTTCATTGATGCTACGCAAGTTGTCAGTAGACTTTAAAGAAACTTAGAAGGATGTTATTATTCCCATGAACAGATTCAGAATCAAAATTGCTCAAACAAACTCTAAGGTGAGGTTAGGTTGAATGGAGGGGTTGGTGTGCCCGTTTTTTGCGACATATACCGTGTATGTCACAAGTATAGGCTTGTCTATAGAAACTCCGTGTTATTCACAAAGCTCAAATTAGCCCAGTTATGGGGCAGCATACATATATTAAGTTATGTCTGGTGAGGTGTCTCTCCCAAGATGTCGGGATCGTATTTGTGACATAGGCGGGACATTGGCATAAATAGTGCTCTACATTCATCTCCTCCCGCTATTTCTATGCGGTTAAGATGTGCCAGTAGTAGAGAGTGACCTCTCATAACTCCCATTAATATACATAATTCGGGCTTGATAAGTCTTAGCAATCAACCCGTTTTTTCCTCGTCTGGATCCCCCACGGTTTCGTTATTCCAGACAGTTAAATGGGCTCTATGTGCCCAGCCCTCTAGCTCAGTTTTAATTGCATTATCGAAAGGTTTCGCTCATACCAAGTTTATGTTACTTAACTTTCTTGCTCTTGCAGCAAGTGAGTTTGCTCTTTCACTCCCAGTTATTCCCACATGTGCTGGCACTTATATGATGAGAAGTTCAGCATGAGTTGAGTTTTTGCCATCTCAAACTGTTTGTGATTTAATCCGCTCAGCTGCGATCGCCCTTTAAATAAAGCTCCGGTGTTTCCTGATTTTTAGGGTTCCGTACTCATCAGAGTGAAACGGAACCCTATTACGGAGACAAGTACGTCCGTCCGTCACAGCGTCCATTCTCCGAAACGGTAAGAGCTAGAGAGCTGAAATTTTCGCAGAATGTTGTTGTACCTTGCCGCTACAACAAATACTAAAACCAACAACAAGTCGAAAACTACCAGGTGTCCCCATACAACGTAAAGTAACAATTAGCCGTTACTCTCGAACTGTGAGCGACAGAGGGATGAAATTTGCACAATATGTGTATTCACATATGCTCCATAACAACACTTGCTAAAAACAACAACAACTGTAAAACTACCAGGTGTCCCTTTACAACGTAGAGTAATAGCTATAATTCTCGAACCGTAAGGGATAGAGAGTCGAAATTCGCACAGTGTATGTATTCCCAGATGCCTTACAACAATAAATTACAAAAACAACAACAAGTGGAAAATTACTAGGTGTCCCCGTACAACATAAAGTAGCTTTAAAAACAGAGAGATGAAATTTATAAAATATACGTACGTACGGAACCCTAAGAGTGCGAGCCAGCCTCGTACTTGACTCAATTTATTTAAATACGTGTTAAAGCAAAATTCAAAGGTTGATATGCTTATAGAACTGCCCATATGTGTAGAAGGCTTTTGAGTTCAAGCCCTTTGAATTTACAATACATAATAAAAAAAAATAATTATTAAAAATGTTTTATGCATCTTATGACATTTTTGGGGACTTAAAATTGCCACATTGTTGTTTGCATTACAAGAATGAAGACTAAAAATATGTAATTTCATTTTGCCACTTTTAAGGTACGCATGTATGTGTGCATTTGCTTCGTTTTAAGTTATGCCTGTTTAATTTGTTGTCTTGCTTGTTGAAAAATTCAAATAATGCCAGCACAAAGTTCAAACAACTATTTTTATTTAATTTCTCCTTAACAAGATTAAAAAAGTTTGTTAAAAAGCAAAACGTGGTAGCCGTACAACAGTTTTGATCACCTTTTAAGGTGTCATTTAAAATTAAAAATTAAAAAAAAGAAAAGACAAAATTCCATTGTAATGGTTGCATATTTATAAAAGAAAATGAGACGGCACAAATAGTGAGTGCAGTTGCCACAAATATCTTTTTTTTTCGGTTTAATATAAACAGTTTGCCGTCGTCTATTTATTACCTTGTAAAATCTATTTTGCGCTTAGCTTTTTTTTTTCTATTTTAGTGGTGGCCTATTTACAGTGTTTGCGGCTGCATGTTTCAGTGTGCATGTGTGTGTGTGTGTGTTAGAGACAGTTTGATTTAGGGTGCAAGTAGTTGCAAGTGTATTTTTATTATGCAGCACTGCCAGTAACAATTGTTCGAGCGTTATTTGAAATTCCACAATTTAAGAAAAATCCTGCTTTTTGAGGAAATATATATCACATTTATATGTGGTGGCAGAATGGCAGTGGAGGTAATAAAAAAAAAAGACTTTAGCTGGTGGCCTGTTTAATGAAAATGCAAAAGAAATAGAGTGAAAATAACAATATTCCTTGTACCAGGAAATATGTATTTGTCAATTCGAGGGAATTGAAACATTTATGCATTATTTATTTTATGAGTTATTGTCACTCTTTTTGGGAAATTGAAGCACGTAAAGAGAATGATATCAATCGGTGAAATAAAAACAAAACAGAGAAAATGGTGGAAAAAAGTTGGCAGATAAGAGTCCTCAGCAGTCGTAGTACAGTAGTTGATGAGTTTCAGGACTTTCTACGAAATTTGTGTAACAAGCATTGTTTTGAAAAGCATTGACAAAATCTAAGCTCCAGACAATGTATTAGATCTGTTATGAAGTGTGGGCATCAGATTTGTACTCGTATGATAGATAAGTAAAGTGTATGGAATTGCAGAGTTGTGCGCTCAAGGATAACAAACATATCTGCAAATTTTTTGGTATCTTTTAAATC
This sequence comes from Sturmia bella, assembly GCA_963662145.1. NCBI lineage: Eukaryota > Metazoa > Arthropoda > Insecta > Diptera > Tachinidae > Sturmia > Sturmia bella. The sequence goes on along the minus strand of OY759169.1, from coordinate 64,334,083 downwards.
ATAGAATACATACACTGCAACTTATTAGAAGGATTTGAATTGAAATTTTACCTCTAACCTGAAATTTATTTTAAAATGTTCTGTTTACACACTTCTCATTTTTTTTGTGACAAAAATGTATTTTGCAGGGACTTTATATAATTGTCGTCTTAAGCCTTAAAGCCACTACAACTTTTATGGGTTTCTGATGTTCAAAGTATTTGTTTGTACTTCTTCTTTTCTCCGCAACAAAAAAGCAGAACTATTTTACATTTTCTACTCAAAATTTCTTTCAACTGTGCTGCAAAAATCGTTTGCCATTTCTTAAGCGTTTCTTATGATGTTAATAGTTTTTCTTTTCTGATTCTCTGTCTTTAGTTGTTTGGAAGAAAAAGAAAACCTATAGGCAGGTTATAAGTACAATAAACGTAACAAAGATTTCTTTATAATAATTTCAGCGTAATCATATGCCCACAAAATAAAGAAACAAGAAAGAAGTCGAGTATTTTAAAACGTGAAGAATTTATGGCTCTTAGTGGTCAAGACAGTGATTTATGGTTACATGTCCGATGTGAAATATCAAACAAAACGCAGTGGAAATACTAAAATAGAGCAAAAAAAAAAGAAAACAAACAACTAATTTGAATAATTAAAATTTATTATTGGCGTAAAGCTGCGGTTGAAAAAAAAAGCTAAAAGAGAAAAACAAATTAGAAAATATGCAAACTATAACGTTATGTACATTAAGGTGGATCGATTTATTTTGTTTTTGGACATGGGACCAGCATATGCCATGAGCTTTACTGGATCTGGGAAAATAGGAAAGAGGAATTGGTGGGTGAAAAAACGGAAATGGATAGAGTTTGTGAATGTTTGATTAAGCAAAAAAAAAAAATTGTAATAATAAAATTCTAACATAAAAACAAGACATTTTGTATTTGCCAGGCTGAGTAAGTCAGGATTAACTGTTGCTAATTTGTCGCCTCAGTGTCTTCAGTATTACAAAACGTTGACGGTACCAAACAAAAAGACGACACAATAACGACTATAGGACATATTACGAATGTCTACTATTTGCTAAATGGATTTCGTTTAGCAAATATCTATACATAATTTGCCAAATAAAAGTTTAATAAATATGGAATATTTTTTTAAATAAGCCTATAAAAAAGCATGCATTCACCTATTACGACTACACATCACAAAAAACATGACCCCTCTGGTCAAAAGTTCACAAACAACCCGATTCGCAAATCGATATTAGGTAGTCGATTTTTTCCACGTGGCATGACTCAAAAGCTGTGTTGAGGTGTCTGGTTTTCAATATTTTTACTCTGTTTTCTTAAACGGCGAGGTACGGAGTCAGTATGTTTGAAAAAAAAAAAAATATTGGAGAGAACAAAGTGTTGCTGGATGGTCATACATTTGACTTCTCTATGTATGAAATTTTAATTTTCCAGCAAGCCCATAGGGGAGTCAAATGTATGAACAACCTCCAATAATTGTTAGTAATTTTATCAGGTTTCCTAGTTCGCTTTATACTTCTTCCAAATCGAGAGAGATTTTTTTTTTTGTGACAAAATTGGAGTGATCAACATTTTTAAAGAAGGCAAGAAAAGTAAAGTTGAAGACTTATTGGCTGTAGAGTACATGCCATGGCTGTTTCACAACCCCCGCGTCGCTCATCAGCACCCGAATTTGCTTCGCACCCAGGCATGACTAATCGTACACTGTTTTCAAGCAGCAGCTCAGAGCCATTCTGTCACCCGAGCTCTTTATTACTAACTGTCTATATTCAATCTTATTGATTAACCCCCAATAATGTTTTCTCCCCAATACATTGATCTCGTAGCAAGCCTCTTTAGAACGGCTTCCATAAAAAATACAACAAAAAGAAAATAAAATTGAAAATCCGACGCCTTGAAAACGACTTTTTTGATATGTCACTGTGGAACATTTGGTTTTCTTCATGCCCAGTGCTATCGAGAACTCGTTAACACAATACGAACAAATTTTGTCCATACAAATTGATTCATGCTAATGTGCATATTGTAAACATTTAAATAATCAAACACCAACACATTTTTTCTAAGCCCATTTTCATACACAGCTAAACAGTTTCATTGTTATTTAAACCTATACACATCCTTTAAGGAAAGGAAACTGACTAACGGTATTTGTTTTGCATTTAAAAATGTTGAGTGGCATAAATATGTTTTGTTTCCGTTTTGGGTGTAAAAGCGTTTAATATTTTATTATCAACAATTTTTAATCGCCCATTATTTAAGACCATCCCCTTTTTAAGCTTTCAATACTACAAGAAAATGCATATGCCATTTCATGTAGTAAATGTATTAGAAAATACATTAAAAAAAAACTTTTGTGCTTTAGAATGAAGATAGTTTTCCCTAAGGACATGAAGCAATAGCAAATACTTTGCATTTAAAGTTTAGATTTGAGGCTATAAAAATGTTAATTAAAGTGATCAAATTATAAATATTTTTCTAAGAAACCGAAAAGCTTAGAGCTATTTTGTGTTTAAAATAATGTCTATATGACGCCGACATTTCACTGGTAGACTTGACAATACGAATGGAAATATGTTCAAACGTATTCTATTATTTGTATACCATTAATGAGAATTGCAAAAATTTAAGAACATAATTTCAAAGGAAAAACATATACAGTCAAAGCCCGGTATAGCGAATACTCAGTTTAACGAATATCCGACAGCGTTATATAACGAATGGCAAAATAAAAGAATCTCGATTTAAGGAATGACAAAGCAAAATACATTAAAAAATCGTTACACAATCATAAGATTGTGGGTGTTTTTGGATTCTTTGCTTTGTATTGAAAAAACGCGTGTGATGCGTTGCTGTTTTCCTTAAAATTGTAGTAGTTTCGTTTGGTTCATTGTTAAAACGAGATGTCGATTTCCTAAGAAATTAATAATATGAATGAAATGTAATAATAAGCCTACACATGTTAATAGCATCCAAATATAAGTAAATATGTATATGCACCTATGTACATTTATGATTTATAATGAATTTACATTAGAAATAAAAACAATTCTTAAATAAACGTTAAAATATCAATTAAAGTCTTATTTCCACACAAAGTTATCAATACAATTAAATATTGATGTTTTTAAAACTGCGGACCGCCGGCTTTTACAAAATTTTAAGATAAAAAATTACTGTTCGATATAACGAATATCTCGGTATAACGAAAAGTCTGAATATTATATCATTCGTTAAACCGGGCTTTTACTGTACTTTGCTTTTCTTAATACTTTTCATGCAACGAGTATCCATCCGATACTACGCCTTGTATACTTGAAATTGTCAAAAAGTAACGTTTATTTATTAATCAAATGATAGTTTATTATATGCCTTCACAGCGAAAGTAAATTTGAAAAAAAATCCCAAATATTAAGACCTGGTCTCTGCCTTTAAGTTTTCAGCATGTCTATATGCCGCCAACATTTCGCGTCATTCTCAATCGGGCTGAATACCAAAAAAAAAACAATAAACATCTCTATAATATGGTCAACTTGACTGCATATATTTTTCTCTACTTTTTTAAATTTATTTTATTTATAAAATCCATTCCATTATTTATAGGATCTGGGTTATCCATTTCGTGGCTGCAAACTGGCCAACAAGATCATGCGATTTGACACCATCAGACTTTTTTTTGTGGGGCTACGCGAAAGATTTTAACTCTTGAGCACTCAAAAACCAACATTCGTCAAGTTATGGCTGAGATACCGCCCAATATGTGTCAAAAAGTGGTCGAAAATTACCTGAAAAGAATCAATGCTGTCAACGAACAAATTTTATAATAAAAAAGAAATATGAAAAAAAAATATTTTATATGTGTTTTATTCACGTTTTTTTTTTCTTTTGTTGAAACTGCAAAATGGATAACCCTGTATTTTTCACTTCATAATGAAAAGCTAAGAAATAAAATAATTTTTTGATGACACTTTCAAGAACAAAAAAAAAATAATAATACACTTTGTTCGCACGCAAGTGTTCGTCTTTTTAACATTTATAACCCTTTTATGATATCATATACTTCACTTATTTCCGTTTTGATATAAGAATTATATATATGTGTACATATATTGTAGATACCAATAATATTAAATAGTCAGTTTCTTACGCTTTGCCAACAAAGAAAACCTACAACCTTGATATATGTCCTGTAAAAAGAATAAAACTGACAACACCCCCTTGAAATCCTCGTGCAATAGAAAACACTTTCTTATGGCAGAAAAGAAAAACTAAAAAGATGATAATAACTAATGAGAAAGTAAAAAATAAAATAAATAAACAAATAAAATATGCAAAACCTCTTGTAAATATATAAACATACATGTAAGTTTTTTCTAATGATGAAGAGGAAATACGACAAATTAAATCTGTGAAATAAAAATTTCCAATACTTTTTAAAAACAAAATGACATTGTGTCATCAATAATTTTGTTCAAGAAAATTAATAATTTCAGAATTTCATTTTTTTATGATTTTTTTGAAGAAAAAAAAGAACTGCAATCTAAAAACTTGTCTTTAAAAAGAAAAAGTACGTTCATACTGCACAAAGTTTTGTCGGAAAAAGTGCGACCACTATCTTCTTATTTTGAGCACTCAAATAAATGGAAATGCACAAGAGAGATACGTTTTAACATGATTTAAAGTTTTTCTAGCATAACTAACAATATTTAAAAAAATATTATTTATTCTTTATGTTGAACATAAAAAAATTTTTCAAACATGCAGACAATTTTTTAATCTTCTAAGAAAACAGTAAGTTCGAATAAAAATTTGTTTGCGCCTTCTGGTCTTAACCATGACTAGTTTGACCCATCATTGGTCTATAGGAACTCCGTGTCATTCACAAAGTTCCTTAATTTCTTCCAGCCTCTCCTAAGATATCGTGATCGTATTTGTGAGAAGGCAGCGCACTGGCATACAAAGTATTCCAATGTCTTGCGCTCTTCCCCACATGCTCTACATTCATCTCCCGATATCCCTATGCGGTCAAGATGGGAAAGTACTTGATAGTGGCCTGTCTTAGCAGTTACCCCGTATTTCATCGTCTGGATCACCCCATAGAATTCTTGTATTGATTCCCACGGTTTCGTTATTCCAGAGAGTTAAGTGGGCTCTATGTGCCCAATTCTTTAGCTCGGACGTAAGCGCATCGAAAGGTTATAGCATGCTTATGTTGCTTAACTCAATTGCTTTTGAAGCAAGCGAGTCGGCTCTTCCATTTCCAGCTACTCCCGCGTGGCCTGGCAGCCATATGATGGGCAGTTCACTATGAGTCGAGTAAGTGTTAATAGCGGTTTTGCAATCCCAAACTGTTTGTGATTAATTGCGTTCAGCTGAGATTGCTCTAATGGACGTTTGATTATCCGTGAATATATTCGCAGGTCCTGGTGTTCATATTTCACTAAGCTCTCTAATACATTCCGCAATTGCCCGAGCGTGCACCTGAAAAACCGTTCGTCAGGCGGAATAGCAGCTCCGTGGTATTTTCTATATAAAAATCAAGTCTTGTTTTTTCTCTCGCCTTTTATCCATCCCTGTAATAATGGAGATATATGATAATCTGGATGCAAGAGTCGGTCCACTAAGAATGTCAAGGTTTCACAACCGGCCTCTAGTCTGGTGTCCGGTATGCGATCGGATGTCACATTTTCCGGTATAGACTCACCTATGGCTGTAAAAATTTGTTTATGATGCGCTACGTGTCCCTCATCGATCCACACACACACACACACTCACACATCATCATCATCTTTACTCGTTTCGCTGTGAGAGAAGCCTTATGTTTTATACGAAATCTAGGAAATCCTGTTCTCATTTTCTTGTTGTATATTCTGAGTCTATCTCGGTAGTCCTCTCAATATACTGTTAATATTTTACGTTTTGCTTTATTGTAGAGTCGAGCGACTTCCTTTCCCATAGCCCGTATCTTCCCGGTCAACCAGGGTTTCTTGTATGGGGATTTTCTTTCCCGGAGTAGGCAACTTTCTTCAAACGACTAAATTTAAGCGTCCGTAATGATCTTGACTTTACTGCCTATGTTCTCTCTTTCTAGGCGACTTTATGAGTCCATTTTTTACTTTTGCAAAGCTTGTTCTCACGCATCTTCATCCCACTGTGTTTTCCAACTGTTCAACTTTTTTAAAAACTAATTTAAGTATATTTCGGCGAATTGCAATTTTTCTCTTTTGAAAAACTCTTTTACAATTTTGTATTCTATGTGTCTCAAAAAATGAAAATCAAATTCAAAATATACCACGGAGCAAAAAATGCCCCGTTCACAAGGCATAATTAAAATGCGTATTTAAAAAAAAAACTTGTACAAAGGTACCTTATGAATGGAGCAATTATTTTTTGGTTTAAATGGAAAATTTAACGCCACAGAAATAAAACGGCTTCTAATAAAAAGTAATTTACCGTAAAATGCATCAAAATTAAAGCCTAATGTTTTTACTGGCAACATTTTCAATAGAATTTATTTTAGATTTTTAAGCAAGTACGCACTTTATTACTAGAGCAAGTACATCACAAACCTTTTCTATAGGCAGTGTGAAAAAAATGAAGAGCTCATTCAAAAGCTGAACAATTAGTCTAACAGGGGGAAGGGAACAGATACTCGTACAACTTTTTTAACATCATCTTTTTACAGGCCCACTGTGTTGTATCAGATTTTTTGGCATTCAGATGAGGGTTATTTATTTTTTTCAATCATATCTCTGGGAAAAAAAAGTAAACATACATTTAATTTCCTTTTGGGTATTTAAAGTACTGAATGTTTTTTCATAACTTTTAATCAAAGCAAAACACAAATGCATTTTATTTATGTTTGTAAGTGTGTAAGTAGACATGAAACTACAGCAAACCCCAATAAACGAAAATCCCCTAAAACGTTTTAGATATATTTCAATTATTTTATCTGTCTACAAAAATTTTAAAAGTAAATATTTCACATTTAAGCCATTACTTGTTCTATTCTATTTCATAACACAAAATTCCTATCGGGAAACCTTTGTCGTCTTTTTAATTTGTACAAAAATGTATTGGATTGAAACAAAAACTAAAAATAATATTTCAAAAAATAAATGGAAAACTAACATGTGTTTTTCAGCTACTTTTTTTATAAACAAAAAAAAATTGCAAAAGAAAACACTACAGCAACGATGACGTGTGTTTTTGTGTCATAAACGTACAAAAGTATTTTCGATCGAAAAAAAAGTAAATAAAATGGAAAAATTAAAGACAAAATCTAAGAGTTTGTTGCAGTTGTTGCCATTATAAAGTGTTTGTTGTTCATATAAAGAGTAAAAAAATCCTTTGGCATTGTACCAAACATGCTAAAGAAAAAGTTGTCAGTGCAAAATGTACTAAAACACATGCATACAATGAGTGATATGAGCAAAATTATATTTACACAGGACATACACACACACACACACACACACACTCTCTCACACAGACCAAATTCGTTATATACTACACTCACAAAAAACTGTCAAATGGCACTAAATGGTCTGTCAGTTATTGTTTTGAATAATGCATAACAAACTGTCAGTGAACTGTTACAAATTACATGAGATTTTCTCTTCCAAAAAATTTTACAATTTAATGCATAACTTTTAGCTAAATTGGAAAATATACACGGAAAAAAATTACAGTAGAAATTGTTTTTCGAAAAAAATAGAAATGTTCAAGCACATAAAATCGAATAACCAATTCAGACACAAATTTTAATTGAGCCGATGAGACATCAAATTGTGCTCTGACATTTTTCGTTCACACTTGCCAGCTAGTTTACTCAATTAGTGATTGCTGTCAATGCTAAAAGCTCCTGCAAATTTGACATAATGCAAAAATTTACGGAAAATAACCTTTCAAAAGCACGAAAATAAACCAAGAACTTTGAAATTGGAGAAATTTAGTCACAACAGATTTTAGAAATTTTTTGGGAATTTGTTCACGGGTTTTAGCGTTTTGGTATTCTTTGCAAGTATCCACCCACCCTTTTTAAAAATATATTTATCGTTTTTATATTCTATAGTAAGTCAATGCTTACAATTAAAACAGTTCTTGAGATTGCCTCTTATTATACGTGTATAGTACCAGTTATTCTTTGCCTTTGTTTGACGTTTTGCAAAGAGTTGTCAAAATGTCTATTTTAAAGATTGGAAATTTTTGTCACTTTTTCAGCTGTTTTCCAAAACTTTATAAAGTATGTTTTGTGTTTTGAATATTTAAGAAAATTAGCTTTTAGCGAGTTTTTTCACACAACAGTAGCTTAACTTGCAAAATAAAAGTATTCTTTGTCCTAACGACAGTTATTAGATTAGAAAATATTAGCAATTTTGCTGTTTACAAATACTTCTCAAAAGACAAACTTTAAAAATGGTAACATACAATTCTACCACAACAAAAACTGTCACAATTCTGGGGAAATAACATCGAACTGAAGCTCGATAAAGTAACTAACTATTAAAAAATTTGTAATGAACACCGTAGTAATTCGTCTAATTTTTAAAAATTATACAGAAATTATGGGCAACGGTAACACTGAATGTGTGTACTTAGTAGTTGCTCTCTTACTCTCTTTTTTGCGGCGAAGTATGTACATATATTCGGTGAATTCTACTCAATTAATGAAGCAGTTTGTACCAATTACTCAATTAACTGGTCATGGTTTTTGTATTGTAAGTTAAAGTATATTAAGGTAGTAATTGTCTAAAACTCTTGAATTTGAAGCTTGAATTTGTGTGGGCTCGGATAAATGGGCACAATTTATTGTTTTTGTTTTTTGCAGGCAAAATAAATCAAAAAACACTTTTCGATATTCGCAAAATCTACGCATCGCAAAAAAACCGACAGCTTCGAAGCAGAAAAACCCGGGATAAGAAAAGTTTGATAGTCTCGGCCTATCACTTTTGTGCGCATAAGAAGATATCGTTTTATTTCGTTGTCCACTTTTGTTGATTAGAAAGAACAATTTGGTGGATTCTATGTATGAGCAATACTTCCACTTAAATAATTAATCATACGCCACGCTTGCCCATAACTGATGGATAAAGTTGCAGTGTAGCCGTGAACAAACTTTTTGATATAGCAAGTGTATGTTGCGGGTCAAGCAACAGAAAGATAATACAAACGATGATAAAATAGAAAGTTGATCAAGAGATTAAAGATGGACAGCCAGTATGGAAAGGCTCAGCTAGTAGGATGACTGCATGCTGCTTCAAGACAGTATGCAATTTAGTCCTTAAGTTCAGTTTTCTTGATTTCTTGAAGACTCTTACTGCATATATCTATATTTCTCAATTTTGGGAAACTTAAAATCGAACTAAGGCTTGATAATGCAGTTATCATATGTAATTTGTTTTTTCTTGATTTGGACAGCACAAAAATTCTTGAAAAAGTGAACAACAACGAAGTCTTGCACTAAGAAGCAGTTTGGCCCAAACACCGGATCTTTATCACAAAATTATGATAAGGTGGCATCTTAATGCTGCTACGCTCTTTTTGAGTTAGTTGCAACGTAAGTTTCGCTCGATACACGTACGTACATTCGCTGTTGATAATTTTCTCAACTTGTGTTTGATATATTGGTATCTTGAAACTAATTGCAAATAAAAAATATTAAAAAAACAAAGCATTTAAATATATGTATATTGAATATTAAGTATTTTTAAGTACCTATTACAAAGTTACAAATTTGTTTTAATATTTTTTTTTAGCTAATTAGTGTTTTGTAAATGTCTTGTGCTATATCTAGATGGAACTATTTTCCTATAATAAACTAACGTTATCAATCCTACAATAATAGTCAAAACATTTCTTCAAATATTTCCACCTCTTTAACGAAACCACTTTGAGCAAAACAGAGTCTGAAGAACAATTTTGGCAGCGCGCCCTCCTTAGTACACGCTCCTGCAGCTAGTTTGCAAAACAGGATCAGAAACTGAATTCGAACCACAACACATAAAACTGTACTCTTTGATCGTTGTAATACAAGGTCAAAAATGCAACTAGAACATGTAAAAAACATTTATTTTTATTTATTATATGTCAATGGAATATAAATCCTTACAGAAATTTTAAAGAAAGAAAAAATATATTAACAATAAAACTGAGTACACAACCAACAAAGAAATAAAACAATAACAATTATGAATTTAAATTAATCAGTGAATTGTTCTTAATGACGTTTGTGTTAGAGGAATAATCAATAAACTTAAAAAATTTTTTGAATTCATTACACATCCTTCTGAGCGGCTCCGCATTAGCATAGTTAGCTCTACAGAATTCAATAGATAACGGGACTAAATATCATGAAGGGCGTTGAGGCACATTGAAAGTTATATCGTTGATTAAAAAACCAGAGCATACGTCGCCATTTATTATGATGCAAATAAACGATATGTTCAACACAGATCTATGGCTTTTTAACGTCGGTATCTTGATGAGGGCAAGTCAGGCAGAGTATGGTGCTTGATTTGTTGGCTCAAAGTTTAGCGAGCGGAGGCAGAAAATCAGGAACTGTTTTTGCACTGATTCGATAGCATCAGAGTGCTTTTTATATAGTGGATCCCATATAACGGAACCATACTCCAACACAGGCCTTACTAGCGATGTATAGAGATTTTTCGTAACATACGGATCATTAAATTCTTTAGCCCAGCGCTTTACAAACCCATCATTGTGACGTGAGAGATAAAATTAAGTTTTGAGTCAAGCAGAATTCCCAGGTCTAAGAAACTGTCAACAGTCTCCAACTGATGATTTTCCAAGAAGTAGCGTGCACTTAAAGGATTGATTCTAACGAAACGCATGTGTTTGCATTTATTTAGATTAAGATCCATTAGGTTTACTTTACACCAATTAAAAAAAGAATTTAAGTCATCTTGCAGAAGTTGTTGTTCGGAAACATATAAAGTAATACTCGTTATGCGTTTTTAATAATGCCCCTTTACTCTCCCCTAAAGAATGCACTCCTGTACCTGAATTGTTCATTAATAACAGAAGCAACCACTCTGAAAAATTAATTCATTCCATTTGTACTTAAATCAATCCGAAGCGGTGTCAGAATTTTGGTAAGTACGGATTTTCTTAAATCAAGTACGTTGTACTTAAATTGAGTACGATTTATTCAGGTACAAAATTCTTAATTCTAATCATATTCAATCTCAGTTTCAGATTGATTTTAGCCATATTCAGTTCTGATTTTGATCATATATATATATATGAATATAGGAAAAATCTGTACTTAAAAATGATTTAAGAACATTTGTACTGAACATACTTTTGACACTGTTTGGGATTTAATTAAGTACAGAAGGATTGTACCTGTCTTTAGTGTGATGATTATACACTTGATTTGATGTTTATGTAGTCTATTTAATCCCATATTCGTACATAAAACTATCCGCTCTATAATTTAAAGCAGAGTCAACAACAATTTATAAATTATTTTGTCTCGTTGCCGATTTGAACGTTTAGAAAGGAAGCATGTGGAATTCTCCTTTGTTTTTCCTACGCGTCCAAACAAAAACATTGTCAAAAATACACAATGCAACCCCAGAAAAAACAAATAAAACAAATGACAAAAAGCAAGGAAAATGTGAACAAAGTGTGCCACCGAATACTTAACACCAAACTGATGCTCTCTTCCACAGCACTGATCTGCCACCAAACTACATGTTTGCCTACCAAAAGTTCGCCAAACTAAACACAGACAAAGAGAGCTTTGATCATTACTATTCTAACAGACACCTAAATTCAAATAGAAACTTAATTATTTATTTGCTTTAAGAGCCAATTGAAATGTATTAACTGAGGTCCAAAAATGAACTTTTTTTAAAAAAATTGCTGTCTATATGCCGACATTTTGTTCATGGAATTATGGAATAAGTTTTAAACAAACTTTTCAGAATTTTTCAAGTCTACTGATGAGTTGATTAGCACCAACGAAATGTCGTCGGCATATAGACAGCTAAAAAAGACAGCAAATATTTTTAAAAAGGTTCATTCTTGGACCTAATTTAAGACACCTAAATTTTTAGAATCAAGTCTCCAAATAATTTTGCTTTATTTTAAAAAGCGCAATATTATGCCTACAAGCGACATGTGAATAATTGCAAAGTATTTCGTATTTCTTTTGCAACATCTTAACTTAACCTTCTACTAAATAAAAAAAAACTCATACGTATGTAGTACATCTCCCTCAAACAGCTGCCTTCCCATGAATGTGTTTATAGCTTGAAACGATGTATGTACATATGCAAATAGGTCTGCACAGTAATTGAAGTGCATTTACTTTAGAAAACTATTTTCTTATTATAAATATCATAAAACGAGAAAACGCAATCTGAGAACATTCCATCCATCCTTCTAATTTGTAATGAAATACCTACTCAATAATATGTGAATGTATGCGTACTTAAGTGCTACTTTAAAGGCTCGTCAGCCCAACTCACTTGCTTTTCACTTCAATTTTCTGCCATAGATTTATATTTGAAAGTTCATGCATTGGCTTCATGCAATTCAATAATAAAAAAACTGCATGCAGGAGTTTTCTTTTTCTCCAAGCACAGAAAAGAGAAAGGATTAGAACAGGTATGTCGGGAAAAAATTAAAAGGTATATTGTTTCATGTTATTCTTTCACTTGCCGAGTTGCAAATTAAATAAATTGCACTTGTAAGCATAATGATTTTCAAGGTGACTTAAATATTGTTTGGTGAAAATGCCAAAGAGTTTAGAAATTAATAAAATATAAATAACTTTAAATAAATATATGAATATGTTATTTAGTTGGCTGATGATTACTTTGGAAGAATGTGCTCAATTCATTGCAGAAAGATGGTGTCAGCGAGAATATGGTTGCTCGACCGCAAGAAGAGTTAAAGTAGCTCAATCAATTGAGCGCAATGTAATCCACATCAAAACAAGAGCCACTTGCAGCATGCTACAGGAAAAGCCAGAAGATGTAAAGGAAAATAAAAAGAGTTACAGAAACATAAAACGCAGCAAATTAAGAAAGATATGGATCTTTTTGGTATAATAAGATCCGACCATGATTTAAAGGATTGATTGATAATTAAGTAATCCAACACGGGCTGTCAGGCATGAGCAGTGTATGAAAGCAAATGAAACAGGGCGAGTATAAACATTTCTTTTGAGTTTTGCCCTGAGTAAACCAAAAATAAACCAAAGTAAAGCGAATAGTTCAACCATCTACTTTTGTATGGTTTTTGAAATTTTGAAACTGTAGAGAAACTTTTTAAGAGAAACAACAAAACTAAAAGAATATTAAAGAGTATTCTTGTTTTTTTTTATCAATATGCAAAGCAACAATGAACTCAGTCAATCACCAAACGTAATAAATTTGTTTGCTGCCCAGTTGTACGGTTATAACGGCATGTCAGAGCAAAGAGATGATAATAGTAGCAAATTGTTTTGCTTGCACTCTATTCCCTCTATAAGTATTTATTTTGTGGTTGATCGCTTAAGTGTCCAGGACAAATGCAATAAACTCATCACCGGTTTTATTTCGTATGCGCAGTCGAGCTTGTTCGGCTACACGTACATGCAATCGATACTGCTTGAAGCAAAAATCAAAAGTTTTTAGTATATTTATTGAAGGAATTTTTCCTCTCGTGTGCATTATTGTGCTACAGAAGAAATCTCATTTACTTTGAGACTTCGTAGTGGATAAATAAATAAATGTGCGAATGAAAAAACAGAAGCAAAATGTGTAATTTTTGCTTCTTTGTGTTTTTTATGCATACATATAGATACATTTGCATACATATGCAGTTTACAAGCGTACAAACTGCAAGAAATGTGACTGCAGTGATTTGTGATGGAATCAGTTGCACTACTGACAATTCCTGAAAATACTGTTTACTATAAAAATTTTTAATGTGCGTGCTATTTAATATTGAGAATTGAAGTTGTAATAACAAAAATTTAGATTCATTGCTTCATAGACATTTCATTACAATTTTCTTGCTAGATACCTTTTTTCATTTTACTACAGGAGAACTTAGTTTTTAAAAGTATATAAAAACATGAAAAAATGCGTTCCAGGCTGCAAAATCAATCGAAAACTCTCTTATCTGTGGCTTGGGTTGAAGCAAAATCAAAAATTTTTTAAGATTTTACTTGTACTTTATATATTGATTTTCTTAAGCTGAAGGTCGGTTTTATTAGAGTATTTGTATTCTTGTCGATATTTTGTCAAAACATTTTTCAATATTATTGTACTGAAGAAGCTATTCGAAAGAGAGCGAAATATCGACAAAAATACTCAAATTCTATAATAAAAAAGACCTTCAGCTCTAGAAAATAAATATATAAAATATAAAAAAGAGGTAGAAGGAAACCAAATATTAAATTTTATGATGAGAAGAGGTAATTTGCTACGCAATTGTATAAGTGATGGAAAAGTGCGCGGACGAAAAATAAATATATTTTTAGGATTTATCGAAAACTATCTATGTGCGAAAAAAAAATGCAGAACAGGGCAAAACTAGCTCATCACCCGATGGCACAATAGAAACGAACACTAAAAAATCACCAAAATTATGATGTTTGTCGTATTTTATTGAATATCTGCAGCAAATTAATAAAAATAAACGACACGCACACAATCAAATGTGAGTGATGACTTTTTGCACATGTTCTGGGCACTTTGTAAAACAAACAAAAATGGAGTATATGTAAATAACTTATGTATTTTGCTAGAAATATTTCTCAGTGGTACTGTTTATTTTCATACATTACAAAATTTACTTAACACAAAGAAAAGGTTCTAAATATAATTATCGTATAATAATATTTAGAAACTGCTTACGCGATAATTACTCGTATGAAGAAACTTTTTCTTCCCGAATAGCTATCATAATAATAGCACATATCAAAGCATAATCAAAATAGAGTTTTCAGTTGTTAATCCAGTCAACAAAAGTGCGAATCAACATGATATCCCCGCTTTCCATTCACGACACAAATCAGGGCTCTAGCGTAACGAAACTCTAGTAACTTGCTTATGTCATTCCTTTCAGTTTCAATGCACAACCAAAACAAAAAATTGTGTGCTTTTAGTATTACAGAGTATTATCCTTCAAAGTTCGGTGTCTTGATGTCATTAAATTTCTGCTCAGCCCATAGTGCTTAAGTGCTTCAGTTAGTTTATCTCTGCAAAATACTTTCCAAAGTTTATCCACTTTTCAGTTTATCAATTCAACTTAAAGCCAAAGAACATATAAATATCTAAGCTTGTAGTTGTGTGAATATTTGTGGCGCTGAGTGCGTTCTTAAAGTAAATATGTATGTATGTGTAAGTATGTACGTTTTAGTGTCTATTATAGTAATTTGTATAAAACCATCATGCCATATTGTATTTAAGTTACCGTGACATGTCATTAGTTTTTGTATATCAAACCTTGTTTTGTTCGCTCCTACTGCTTTTATGTCTTTTAGCTTTTTCTTTTCTTTAGCAACTCCTCTGGCTAAAGATAAATTAAGAAGGTTTGTTCCAATACAATTTTGTGTTTTTATTTCGGTAAGAATGTTTGCATGCGCATATGTATGTCTGTATATTTAAAGTTTATTTGCCTCGACTGGCTGGCTGGCTGACTGGCTGGCTGGCTGGCTGGATGGCTGGATGGCTGCCTAAATGTCTGAAAATCGGGTTTGTTAATCTAAATTATATATTAAGAGTTCAGTTAGGTGTGCCTTTCAATTATGTTTCATTATGATGTTATTCTTTTAAGAATAGTGCTATTGTTGTTGTTGCTGTTTTTGCCGTTTGATTATTATTTGACAATAAAATAAGAGTTCATGTCTGTATTAACAAAATTGAATACTAAGAAGAAAGAGAGACACAAGGAGATACACAGGCAAAGAGAAAGAGAGAGAGAGAGAGAGATTGAGGAGTTAATACTAAGCTTACGACAGCGATGCCAGTAGGAAGAGTTTACCTTAAACATTTTCTCGAAGACAGTAGGAGATGGGCGAAACAAAAATTATTGAACATGCTTCTAGAGCCCATCTAATTTAATGTCCAGTCGTCAAAACGCACAATAGTGCGTTTTTGTCGCAAATGTAAGTATTGTTGTTTAAAAAATCGACCTGAAAATTTTTAAAGAGGACTTTGGTGCGCTTCTCAAAAATGATATTAGAAAAAGAAGCGCAAGGAGAAAATATGGAAAAAAAAGTCATCACGATGACGATGGCCAAAATTTACCCAAACGCCAGTTTGGATACATTGTAGTTCTTATTTAACTTACATATTCTTTCAAAGAGTTTTAGTTTTACAATAAAATTTTGCTTTCTTCTTGTTATTAAGTAGGTGCTAGGCAATTTCAATTCACTACAATTTGATGAAATGAAACGAAAAATGCACAAAGGCGACAAATTACTTTCATTTTTTGCTTGCCTGCTGAACAAACACTTCTTTTGCTCTAAATATTGTACTATTCTCTTTTGAATAATATGTCATAGAATTTAATTTTAAGTTAAAGTCAAGGTTATTAAAACAAAACCCACAAATCTAATCTTTTTACATTCTGATAAAGCAGTCTTATTTGAAACAGAGATTTTTGTTTTGTCATGAAAATAAATCCTGCGTGGATTTTTCGCCGTTGGATTTGATGGCAAAATTATTTCTACTCTAGTGAAAAATTACTTTTATTCTCCAAGGGATCAAATACTTGTGCGAACGTGTGATTATGTAGGGGGCAAAAATAAATAGTCAAAACTTAAAAGCCTTGCATGTGTTTATTCACCTACAAGCACACAACAGTCAGCGAGCGCTTAAATGCTCATGAGTCAACAGAACAATTTAAATAGAAAAAATATATATTATTATACCATGTGGACATTAGCGTGGTAATCAAATTGAAAAGTTTAAAAATAACCACAAATTTGGTCACATTAAATTGTTCTAATGTCTTGACATTATGTATGTGCATGTGTATAAGCCACAAAATTGTTTATAAAAAAGTGTGTGTGAAAAAAAACCACTGAGCGTTTTTTATGAGCCCCCTTAATTTGTTGGCAATATTATTATGTGTGTAAACATTTGATTTTTTCACAACTCAATGTGGAAATTTAGCTAACAGCATGCAGCAAAAATGAAATAAAACTTTTCTATTATTTTAAGTCTTATATTTTTTGTTTTGGCTGCTTCAAAACAAATGTGTACGTGAACATAGAAAATTCCCTTAGTTTGGCACAATGAACACACAAATTTATTCAAACGTTGTTGACTCAATAACCGTCATAATAATGAGTCTCTGTGAACAGAAATATATAGTATATACATATGTATATAAAAAATACAAGAATGAGGGAAAATAAGTTCATAAAAAATAACTAAATATTTCCTAACTTTGAAGCACTTGGAATAAATTCCCACGCAAATTAATATTATAAAATAATGAAAAAAATTTTTGTGAGCTACAATTTTCAGCCAATGCGATTACACTGTGTTCTAATGGCAAATATTTTCTTGTAACGTGAGGCTGTCGGTAGAAGTAAATTTAATTCGAGTACGCTGTAATCAAAGGGTTACGTGCACACAAAGTTAAAAAAAGGGAACACTTTCACTGATACTTCACTGTCCGTCCGTCCGTCCGTCACAGGCCCCCTTCACCCAAATGGTAAGGGCTAAAAGGCTTAAACTTTTACAGAGCAGGTGCTTATCCGGCCACTATAACCACAAATGATAAAAACAACAAGAACGTAAAAACTAAAGGGTGCTCTTGTACAAGAAACAGAAATTAGCTGTTCAATCGTAAGTGATAGAGAGTTTAAAATTGGACTTGATATATGGTTACATTGGCTTTACAACAACAAATGCCAAAAGCAACCAAAAATCTAAATACTAAATGGTGGCCCCATACAAGAAACTGAAGTTAGCTAAAACTTTTAAGCCGTCAGATATATAGTCTTTTGAGAAAATTTGCACAGTGTATTTATTTGCTGTCCTTTAACAACAACAAATACCAAAAATAACAAAAACCTAAAGCTTTTATAGTGTCCAGTACATGGGGACACCCTGTAGTTCAAAAATTAGCTGTAAATTTCGAAAATTATAAGACAGAAATATGAAATTTGCACAAAATATTTAATTGCCTAACTTCTACAGCAACAAAAAACAAAACATTGAAACTTAATTAGTGTCTAATGCATGGCGGCACCCTCAGTTGATAAGTTAGCCGTAACTTTTAGGCCGCAAAAGATAGAGACTTGACATTTGTACAGATCATCAAGTTGCCTGGCCGCTACCTAATGAAATACTAAAACATTTAACTCTCTATCCTGTGCCTGCTCCGTGAAGGTAGGTAAAGCTTCCGTACAGGTAGTATGGAATCCTTACTGTCTCGTTCTTGCCTGAGTCAGTCTTGCACTTGCCGAAAATTATTTATTTAAAGTAGATTTGAAAATTGTTGTTAAAAGCCCTCTACATGTTTTTGATGCCATTTTCCTTGACCGTATTTTTAAAAAGTAGCTGAATTCCAACAAATTTGAGCTTGATTTCCTGTTAGCTATTTGATTGTAATTTTATTTTCTACTGGAAGACCTTTTTATTAGGTCATGTTATTTACTTTTAATGAGCCGCTATTTACTTTTTAAACAACAACGAAAGGAAAAGGCTCGTACTAATTTCAAGTTTTTTCTACTTAATTTTAATACGAAATTTACTTGAAAATTTTAGAACGGATAATATGCAATGCGTATGGATTATTATTATATCCATTTTCAAATCAGCAAGAAGATAAAATAATACATAAGTTATTATTGAGTTCAGAAAGTAGATAGTATTATTTCATGTACAAATTATGGACTGCAGAAACATAGAATCAAGTGCATAATTATCACATTCAAAACAAATTCAATCCTTCCAAACTTAAATCAATCGCAAACAGTGATAAAAAAATATGGCAAGTACCAATGGTCTTAAATGAAGTACGTCCTCCATATGTTTAAGCACAAAAAAGAAATTATATATGGCTAATATTAAGTATGTAGCTCTTGAAAAACTCGTACTTGGAACTTGATTTAAGGAAATCCATTCTTATTATACTTCTGACACCCACTTGGTATGGATTTAAGTGCAAATCGATTGTATTTTTCTTTCAGGGTATATTTCGTCCAGTATAATTTTTTCTTGCTTATAAAGTACAGGAACTATTTTTAATAAGAAAAAAACACAATGTCTTAATTTTTTTCGGATTTATGAAAACGTTTGAAAGCTAAAGAAGCAAAGCAAAAGCATTATGAATTGAAAAAAATAAAAGGTTTCACTTTCATACAAATTTTCTGACACACCTGAAAGCTTTATTTTCCAATAAGTTTTATTATTATTTTTGTTATTTCAGTTTTAAAGAGACCCAATTAAAACTGTTTTCTATGTAGCTTTTCTGGCGTCTATATGTCGCCAACATTTCGCTGATGCAACTCAACTCGTCCGTTGACTGAAAAGTTCTTAATACTGTTTAAAACTTTGCTGCACAAGTGAAAATAATGAGTGCTCAAAAATAAAACGCTCAAATAAACAATATTCAAGGAAACAAAATAATAAATTTTCTGTTTTCAGATATTCAACTAATTTTGGAATTTGTATTTACTTATTTTTTAAACAAAAATATTTCTTTATATAAAAAGACTCAGACGAGTATGGCTATCCCAGAAAAAATTTCATTACTAGGCTAACAAAAGACCTAAATATTTTGCTAAAGAATGATAAGAAAGATGCACACAGAAAAATTATGCATTCAAAGAGCAGCATTTTACTGTTGAAATATATAATTGAATGAAATTATGGCTGTCTACAGTCATAATTCATTTATTTATAATCGAATTACGTTTTTGCAACCATATTATATGGTTGCCTCAACCATGCTATAATGGTGCATTAACCATATTATATGTGTTATTATGTTGTCGCAACCATAATCAAGCCTGCCTTTTTTGTGTGTAAGCTAGCTCTGTATACCATTTTTTGGTAATGGACTATTACATCATCCACCGTTTCAGGCCAGGTTCTGTTATTCAATAACAATCAATCACAACAATAATATTAGAGAACGAACTTAAACCCCATAAACGTAACAGCAAATAATTATCGAAGAAAAAGTGCGAATAATAAAAATTAATTATAATTTATAAATAATTGCAGATTTTTCAACCTTTTCAATTTTAAACTGTCAAAATGCTAAATCTTTTTTCAAGCTTGAGGCCCAATTCAGCATTTTCATTTCATTAATTTATAAACTTTAATATTATTCTCATACTCGTTTTTACCCCTTACAGCAGTATTTATGTATTTAGAACTTTGCTAGAATAATACTGAAAATTTTCATACTGACATTGGAGATATTTTGATAAAATTTTACATGAAACAAATTCCCAAAATACTTGTGCTAAAGTAGACGAAAATGCTTGAGTGCTAGAACAAACAATAACAGTAATAACTGACATACTAACATACAAATTTATAAGAACCTACAAATAATTGCTTTGTACGAATAATAAATTACAGAAATTTAAGCAAATGATTGAACCAAAAAGAGCTACCAAACGATTATCGATTGAATGATTACATGGCAAATTTGTTCAAAGAAACAAAACTAATTAAAAAAATGTTTTTGCAAATTTGTTTGAGAAAAATTTTACACATAAATACTTTCACTATTGAACAAATTTCCTTGAATTTTTTTAAAGTTTTAATAGCCAATATGTTCATTTGTTACCTTTATTTAGATGACCTTGTTTTAATTGGAAGTTGTCTTAAGTATTCATTAGAAAGCAATAGCAGGAGGAATACTTTAAAATAACAATAATATAGTAGATTTTTTTCTTTTGACAATAACTACTTTCAGCAAGTTATTTTACTTCACATTGAGTTGATGAAGCTGTTAAAAGGATTTTTATAATGAGTTGTTAAAGAAAAAATAAGATTTGGCTAAAATTTTAGTTTAAGGTCCTTAAGGAAATTTTTCAAACATTTTGATTCGTTAGTTCAGTTTCCATTGGAATACTTTTGCAGAAAACAGTGTTTTTTTTCAATAGGCCTGTTAATAGAATTTTATAGTTTAATATGTTAATTACATATTAAATTACTTTAGGTGCGGCTTACATTTCGCAGAAAATTTTGCAAGATTTTTTGTAGTGAATTATCGTGATCAATATTTTTAAAAAAAGATAAGAAAACTAAAGTACTTCAGCTAATGAAAATTAACTGGTGCACAAGCGTAGCTGTATCGCACTCACTACAATGATCATCAGCACTCTATTAGATTTGACTTGTTGACTTGTATGCCGGGTTGACTTGTATGCATTGTGCTATAGACTTTACGATAGTTTTCGGCATGAGGCAGACAAGTTTCACCACGACGTATCAGACAAATCTTTTTCGGGGCACCCGTTTTGAACTTTTTTTTATTTTCGTTCGGGAGCACCTCTAAGAAGGCATGGTTCGGGGTTGGCAGTTTCGAAAAACTAATTGGGAAGGAAAGATTATTGTTGGTTTGTCACACATAACTGAAATTTTTCCTCCATCACTTTTTCGAAATAGATTATCAAAATTCTACTCACATTTTTGAAATTTTCCTCAGAAAAGTGAGCACATAAATTTGTTTTAATATCTTTTTTTCAAAACCAAAAAGATTTGCTTTTTAAATAATTAATTCGGCCACTTACAAACCGGTTTCGTATTGATTTTTGAAAGTGTTTGTCAGCGAAGTAAGGACAAAAAATATATGCAAAATTTGTTTCAAAGTGTTTTTCAACAACATTTTATTTTTTATTAGTACTACCCGCGAAAATTTTTGAATTCACTTGTTAAGGTGACGTATGAGTGTTACTTGGTAATAAGCTACATTGAATATATGTTACGTATACGTTCAGGTGAACACATGTACACATGATCTGGGTTGATTGTTGTCGAACAAAGTGGTAATTTTACCGTTTTATGGTGGTCTGCGACTTTTTTAAACGATTTTTTCTAACTTGTTTTTGTTTTATTGTCACTTTTTTCTTGCAAAGCTCTACTTTTAGTGAACAAATTAAAATGAGCTTATTTCCAGCACAGTTGCTACTTTTCTTTACTTTTAATATCAATCCCTTGGCAGCATATTTTATATGAGCACAAGTTCTTACTAAAATAAAAAAATTAATGCTGGTACTTATTATAACCAAAATGTTGCTGAGAAACTATTTTAGAAGAAATTTTATACGAAATGTTCAAGCCTCTATCTCTTACGGTTCAAAAGCTATACCCGATATTCCAACCAACTTGGGGGTTACACGACAAATTTTTGCCTTTCAAGTTTTAATACATTCACACTTTTTTACTAATACACTCACAATTTTGAAAATTGATGCAAACTTGATGACAATTTTTGCTTTCCATAGAGAGCATCAAGTCACAATCAACAAAACAGCTGACAACAATTTTTTTTCGTTCTGTCTGCAAATATTTTTTTGTTTTGTTTGAAAGTTGCAATTAAAAGTGATAAAAATTAAACAGATTCAAGCTTAAAAATAGAAATAATATATAGAGCTATACAGAAGCCACGAAGTGGCTTTCTGTCCTCTGGTTTTTTTCTTCTTCTTTTTTTTTTTTTTTTATTTCTGATAGTACTTTTAATGAAACGGCTATTTTTAATTTTCTTCTGGACGGCATCTTGAAAACGAATTGTTATGAAATTGCGTGCAGCCTACGTCACAGCTACCAATTTTATTGAATTTTGGCAAGCAGTATGTGAAAAAAACTTGATAGCAAAACTTGGTCGTGTAACTGCAGTGTAAAAGTTGGCCATATGGATAAAGACCAAAGTTTTATCTTTTTGTTCTTCTTCTTGCAAGCGAATTCGACAAACTAATTTTCTAATAATACGGCCAGTTATAAATACTTTTCGGGATTATGTTTGCCTCTTGAAACAGTTTATCACTAAAATGGAAACATTTGTTTTCAAATATAGATTTGAACTTAATATTATTTAACACACTTTATAAGAGCCACAGCAACGCGAGGCCAGGTCAGCTTGTATAACATAAATTACACGTTTCTAAACGTTTTCAACTATGCTAAATAGTGTGTGTCATGTGTGGGGTTGTTTTCTGAAAATTTCAGAAAGTGGCACAAAAAGTCGTCTTAGAAAAGTAAAGTCCCACATATTGTTTAAACCTTTTTATTTATAACAAAAATAAACAAACAAAGAAAATATAACTTCAAATGGAAAATTCTTTGCGATATCTATTTTTGCTACTGAAAATGTTTATTGAAACTTTTTTTCTATTCGGGGGTATCATCAATCCGATTCCGATAAGATCGGATTGGAAACCGGTTAAAAAATTATTTTGATGTCATGAAATCTAACTGTTACAAGACGTAATCGCCTCGCTTATGGATTTTGAAAAAGGAACAATGGAGCGTTTCAATAGAAATATTATTAATCCAAAATTCCTTATATTAAAATTCCTATAAATTAAATTTAACATATAGCAATTTGCAATCTTTTTCAATTATATTAAAGTGCTTACTTGTTGGCATGAAAACCATTAAAACATATGCTTTATTAATATTTGATCAAAAAATAATTAGACTGAATTTTGTTTGTTAATGGAGAAATTTATAATAAAGATGGAGCTATTTATACTTATTTATACGAAAAGAAAATACATCAAGAACCTACGATGTAATAGATTAGTATATGTCAAAGATATAAATTAAGGGTATGCATTCAGTTTTGTCAGTGGCAGCAACACTAATGTTATTGGTGTTTTTCTCCGAACTAGCCACTAATTTTAGTTCGTTTAAAAAAATGTATGCCATTGGAATTCATAACACCAAAGTAATATTTTGTTGGTTTAAAAATCCGATTTCGATAAGATCTATTTCTACAATAATCTCTATTATTTCTATTCACTTTTTATAAGCAGTAGAAATAAGAGTTGCATATTTCAACCTTTTTCCAAATGATTTCAACTCTACTGCCAAGTTGGTTGGCAGCAACAAAATGTCGATGTAGAGACAACTACAAAATGTACAAGAAACACTGTTAAGTATTTTATTTGTATTAATTCGCTGGCTGTTGGAGGGAATAATAAGCTCATTTAATTAATCTGCCTTTTAGGGTGCCGTACTCATAAGGTGAAAACGCAACGTTATTACTGAGTCTTGTACGTCCATCCAACCGTACGTCCGTCACAGGTTCCTTTCTTCCAAACAATAAAACCTAAAAAGCTGAAATTTTCACGGCACATGTGGTTATTCGGCCGCTACAATAACAAATGATCAGAACAACAAAAAACTAATAACAAAACGGTGCTTTCATACAACAAACTGTGAAAATTAGCTGTAATTTTTTAATCATAAGAGCTAGAGTGTTGAAGTTTGTGCAGAATATGCAGTTACATTGGCTCTATAATAACAAATACCCAAAACTGCAAAAAACTAAGAACTATAGGGTGCTCCCTTACTAGAAACTGTTCAAAAAAATATTTTAGACTGTGACCAGTACTCAGGAGATGTCTCCTATATATGCACTGCATTGTACTGGAACTAGAAAAATAGCAAAGAGTGATTGGTGGGCGAAAAAATGATTCGTGGGCGAAAAAACGAAAATTTTATTAAGCAAAAAATTATAACATAAAAACAGAAAATTTATTTTCCAAAGCTGATTAAGTCCGGATTAACTGTTGCTGATTTGTCTGTTAACTGAACAATGTATATGCCTTCGACAATATCCAGTTAACAACATTTAACGCAACCACTTAAATATTGCAAAATGTTGACTATACAGAACAAAAAGACGATACTATAACCATGATAATTAGCTAAAATTAGCATTAAATTTTGAACCATAAGAGATAGAGAAAGCCAACACAGCAATAAATACAATACACAATGGAATAGTGTAACAAAAAAAAAACAAGTCAAAAAGATCGTTTAAAGCGGTTAAATTGCAACTTTAGTCCACGACAGGCAACGCTGTTCTTATGTGAATGTATTCATCTACACGTATACTTAGCAAATATTAAACCTAGTTTATCACTCATACGTCACCTTAACAAGTCACCTAAAAATTTATCATAATATATAAAATGTTGTTGAAACACATTTTAAAATATATATAAAAATATATATATATATACATATATATATATATATATATATATATATATATATATATATATATATATATATATATATATATATATATATATATATATATATATATACATGATTTCCTAAAACGTTCTCTATTTTCATATTGTGCTTAATTTCTGAGCTCTCTTCAGCTTATTTGTATACTACTTTGTTTCGAAAGACATTAATTGGTATTAGAAAAACAAGTAAAACACACTCACCTGTTTTAAATATTAAGGATGCATTAAAATGTGTTTTGTTGTTTTAGTTGCTTTCAAGCTGATTGAAATTTTTATTACGGCTTTTGTTTATATTTGTTTGTTAAATAAAAATAGTAAATTAAATACATTTAAACTGCTGTCTAGTTTTTTCTTTTTTGCATTGCAATTTTTTCCCATATTTCACTCATACACAAACACATGTGCATATGCATGTGTATACTTTTTTCACTGGCTGCATTCTTTTATTTTAGTAATTTTATTTAACTACGAAGTATTTTGTATATGTATTTGTGTGTATGTAGGTATGTTTATTGCAGGTTTATAGCACTTTTTTTTAATTATTATTATTTTAATTTCGTTTTAATTTGAGGTTTATTATAATTTGCTTTTTCAAATTTTTTTCCCTTTTTATTTTATTTTAACATTTTTTTTCTATTCAATTTCCATTGCAAGAATGTTGAATGAAGTAAAAGAACAAATTTTTTGTTTGCTTTACTTTAACAGGAAACTCGTTCATGTTCTGGCATAAAACTGTATCGCACATGAGATTTTACTTGTTTGTATAAGTGAATATGTGTATAAATGTGTGTGTGTGTGTGTGTCTTTTCAGTGTATGCTTGTTAAATACCTTTGTATAGACATGTACATAAGAGCTGCATATGTATTAAAATATAACTGAGTATGTAAATACACATATGTATATACACGTATGTATATATAAATGCTCAGCATGTGTGTGTGTGCATTTAAGAAATATGCAACATGCAGGCTTGAAAATCAGCATTAAAATCATGATTTACAAGGAATTGTACACTAAAAAAAAACATTTCATTATAATTTTTATACTTTAGACAATTATAATAAAAATCGTTTCCTATCATGTTCGTTATATACTCCGAAGAAAATACATACACATCTCTCGTCACGTACATACTTATTTAACGGGTTTTTTCACATTCTGTGTATTTGTTCAACTTCCTTCTATTTTAACAAGAGCGATACAGAGTGAGTGAGTGTGAGAGAAAGAGGGAGGTGGCAAAATAAATACGTTTCCTTATTTCCTGATTTCATTTGGTTTTGTTTCTTTTTTTAACTGTTTTTATGTTTCTTTTTGTTTCAATTTATTTGGAGACTTTGACAACGTGTTTTGCCTTAAAGTTTGTAGCTGTTGGACAAGTTGTAGTAAAATGTGTGTATAATAGAAAAATAGTAACAAAAATTTGAATAATGATTGTGAGCTAAATGTTTTGAGAGAATGAAATGGAAGGATTTTATTGGTTTTGAAACACCAGCGCAGAGCAAAAAAAGTGACATTTAAAACCTCAAGGTGGATATTTAAATCTGCCAAACATAGAAATTTAAGAAATTATTTGGTATTTCTAAATTTCTACATAAATTATCTTTCATATATTTGTATTGAAAACAAACAAAAAACATTTTCAAATTTTTCTGTGGTTTTGAATATAAATTCAAGAATATAAATTTAAGTATGTTTTAGAAAAACTGGCAGATAACTTTTGGGCTCAACAAATCTAAATTAAAATATTTCAATAATTTGAAAAAATATATGAAAAAGCACATGGTAAAAGAGTATGACTCTGCAGCTAATTTAGATGTTGAATAAGTCATGACATTGGAAAGTCTGCACTTTTACACCATTAGGTAGAATATTTTGTTAAAGTTATTTGTTTAACTAATTTTTAGCCATAAACAAAAACCGATTTAGATATTTTTTGTTTTTCCATAAAGCTGAAGACGTAATTGCGTTTTACTTTTTAGACTTTATTGCGTTTTCTTTTAAGTACTTTCCAACAAGACCTTAAATCATTAAGCAATATCATAAAACAATAAAATGTTTTGCTTGAGGCATATTCATAACAAACAAATATTTGCTGACAAAATGGCGATTGCTACATTCTTGGCAAAAGACCATTCAGCCAGCATTGGAAAACGAAGGAAATTTATCTGCAGGTGAAAGCGTGTTTAGTGTTTGTTGAATGCTTATTTTTCATAAATTGGACTATATTTTTCATAAATGTAGAGTTGGGCAATATGGACTAATGTACTCACGAGAATACTAAAGTACTAATACATCCACATGTAATTATTTCCCCCAACGATTTATCATATATTTTCCTTCCATTCAAATCGACCCAGGCTAATGTACAGGCTAGTGTAGTAGAAATTAAGCTAAACTAATTTGAGTGGAAAAATAGCTCAAGTTTAAAATGTATACAAGTTGTTTTGTAAACCAGAAAAAAGTTAGTGATTTAACTTTTTCATGAAATTTAGTGAAACTTCGGAACTGCCTTAAAATGGTAATCACTCACTTTTACACATGAAATTTTAATTTTAAACCACGTTCACGCACTCACTCGTGAGTTTTCTAAAATTTAATCATGATCACGCGTGACACGACATTTTCACTAAACCACACACCTCTAGTTTGCACTGACGATTCAGTGATTCATAAACTATCATATTCAACATAATTTGAAATTAAAAATTACTTGATTTTCGGCACCTCTGCCGAAAACAAGGCCAAATTAAATTCAACACTAATAACCCTGCAAGAAATAGCCGATTAGGTTTATTAAACTCTTAGGTTTATTAAACTTTAATAAACCGTTTAGGTTTATTAAACTCTTATTTGACAAATTTTCCATACAAATAAGAGTCTTATAAGAATGAAATAATTTTTATTAATTAGAGGGTTAATTACTACTACATGCAAAGCAATTTTATAGCTTTCAGCGTTGCCATTACAATAATTTTTTTAGTATTTTGATTTTCCCGTATTAATTTGGTAATTTCATTTGGAACTACGTTTGTGCATTAATGTTTTTATAGGTTCATTTGGCCTTTTTCTTTAAAAGAAATGGTGCTGCTGAAGTTTTTTTCATATGCTTCAGTTTTCTATTGTTACAACAGCTACTGACTACTGTTTTTCTCTTAATTTTATGTAAATATGTCTAAAATAATTTATTCTGTTCTTCTGGAATAGTTTTTTTTTTGATTTTGCGAAACACTCTTGTTTTTATTTAAAAATAAAGAAATAAATAGCATTGCATGTAATATTGTGGTCATTTTGAAGAACAGATTTTGCCGAGATGGTAACGCTGGCTTAAAAAAGAAGTCACACGTACACGAATGTTTACATCCGTTTTTTTCATATTGCCCTTAAGAAAATGATAGAAACCCTGATGTATGAACCCATCAGCAGTGTCGGTCATATGATGCATCAAATGACCGACACTGTTCTTGCAGCGATAAGTCATAAGCCACATAAATTGGCTTATGACTAGACTAAGTTGTCCAAGCCAATGATCGTAACTGCATTGGAATAATTTAGCATTTTGTGGTTAAAATAGAACGGAATTAAGTTCTAGTTGTTTAGTTAGCACCACTAACTGTGGTAATATATTACTAATGAATCAGAAAACCAGATATTTTATAGTTAAATATTTGTAACGTTGAATTTATGGGTAAAATAAATTGCACTACAGGTAGTAGGATGTCAATGAGTTGCTTCTTAAAAACAGTATATAATAAGTCATGGCCTGGGTTCGAAGCTAATTTGGGTGCTGATGAGCGTCCCGGTGGTCATGAAACAGCCATGGTACGTAATCTAGCCAAAAAGTCTTCATTTAGTTATTAACTCCACTTTTCTTGTCTTCTGATACTAATCTCATCAGTTTTATCACAAAAAAAAAACTCTTTTCTTCAATTTTGATTAAGTATAATTCTAACTCAAGCCCTATAAAATTATTAACAATTGTAAATCATATAGTTCGACTATAGGGTTAAAATTGAGAATATATATTTATTTTAGATCTAAAAATAGAATTTAATGTTTTCTGGCTTTTTCAGCCGTCTATATGCAGCCGACATTTCGTTGATGCTAATTAACTCATCAGTAGACTCGAAAGATCTTAAAAGAATATTTGAAACTCAACTACTTATTGCAAAAATTTTTAATACAGAAAAGAAAAACTTTTAAGATTTTTCGAATCTACTGATGAGTTGATTAGCACCAACGAAAAAGACAGAAAACATTAAGGTATATTTTTAGACCTAAAATAATACATTCCAGTTGGCTCTTGAAGCAAGTAAATAAGTTAATTTTTGAATATATTTTTTTTGTTTGATTGTTCTTTATTTATTAGATTGATGTATAGTAAAACTAGCTTTAAAAAAACGTGCTTATTGAGGGCTTCTTTAACAAATATTCTGTAGAAATTGGTCAAATAAGAATTTCTATATTATCTAGTATATTCACAAAATATATTTTACTGAAATTTAACAAATAAAAACTCAATAGCTACATTTTTTAATAATAACGTTAATGCTTTAATTTCCAGTGGAACTAAAAACTTAAAAATTGTAGAATATTTTTCATATACTATCGGACCGTTGATTTTCACTTTTTTAAGTTCTTTTCTTTAAATTTAAATTTCAAAAAATATCTCATGTTCACTTCTTTCGCTGAATTATTAAAGTTATCGACTCAACACCGTTCACTTTATTAAAAATTTTATAAATTTTGATTTGCTCCAAGCACATGTTCTTTTATGACCAGCTCTTTGCTAACTGTTTGTGTTTCTCATTTCACTTCACGTAAATTCCGTTACATTTATGAGTTTTCTGTTGTTGCTTCCCCAAATTCGCTCAACCAGAGAAAACATTTTTTTTGTGTTCTTCTACTACCGTTAAATGCTGCCGTCTAATATTATTATTGTTGTCATTTTGTTTTTTTTTTTTTTTTGTTTTTTTGTATAATCATCACTTGGTAGAGAATGGATGTACAAACAAATCGGAAAAAAAAACTACGATTTAGAAATGACACCACCATATTATTATCCTTTTGTTGAAAATCGCACGAGACGACATGCAGTCAAAATGACTGACAGAAATATTTACAGCGATAATGAGGTACACAAGGGAGGGCAAATAATGGCATGTGAGGGTGTAAAGAAACAATCAAAATAAAATAATCAAAACTAAAACAGACAGCAAAGGCGAAGAGGGAGGAAAAACGATAGAGAGAAAGAAACGAAGAGACGAAGAGAGGAAGAGAGTTAAAAACACAGTTGATTTTAAAGGTAACATTTGTGGGTGGTAAAAGCTTTATTATTCGGAGTTATTTTACTTCTTTTCGTGGTTTGTCTGATTTAAAAGCTTTTCAATTCAGTTTCATGCTTTTTCTTCTTACTGTCTTTAAATCTTAACATTACGAGTGATGTATTTGTTATTCCTGCTGTTGAGTGTATTCAGTATGCTCTCAACGTAAACGCTTTGCTGTTTTTTTTTTGTCTTTTGGTTTCTTTTTATATTTTTAATTTTTGGTTCGTAGTTTAACCTTCTGCCCTACTCTCAAGGAATGCGTCATCAATAAGTAACTGTTCTCCCTCAAAATGTGCATACAAAAGAGTCTAAGTATGTGCTTATATGTATGTACATATGTAGCTATGCATGTATTTATGTATGTAATTGACTTAAGGAATTTTCGTGTTAAATGTTGAAAATTTTCATTGAAATTGTGGCGAAAAATAAGTTTTATTATATTTCTTCAGAAACTTTTAACAATTTGTTTGTATAAGAAGTTTTGGTGGAGTGCTTTCATTGTTGTTGTTGTTTTCATTTGAGTTTTACTTAGAACACATGCACTCTGTCAAGGCTATTTCCTGTTATTGGTCAATGAAATTCAGCAAATGCACAAAACCTTAAATATGTAATTATATGTTTTGAAACTAGAAATTCGAATACATTTTAAATGGAAAATATTGACAAATTTTTGTAACTTAAAATCAATTTTAAAGTCTGTTTATTATAATTTAGAAATGGTGGAACACCACTCTTTAGTCAATTTAGTTATTTTCTATACATATTTTTGCCTTCAAACAACACATTTGTCCAAAATTTTACTTGGCTCTTCGTTTTACAATGATTTTTTCACATTTTTCCGAGGTGTCAGTTTTTGTATACTATGTATCTATGTATATGTATTTCCACAAAATAAAATAAGAAGAAGGCTTAATATTGAGTCGACAAAAAATTACAAATTCACATCTTTTTCTTTAGCCTTGCTCGAACAAGAAAATTTCATTCAATTCTTTTGGATGCTTGTGCACAACTTTTTTTTTCATGATTACATAAAATTTATTAACCTTTACTCATTAGAAGTTTAATATTTTTTCAACCTTTACTTTTTATGCTGTTTAAACTTTTCACTTTTTACACACACACACTCACACACACATTTATTTTCCATTTGATTAAAAAGCAAGTTTACCGTTTGGCAATTTTCGCTTCTTGTACTACAAATTTTAAGTCCTTTCTTGAAGGCTCCACGTCTCCAACTATTTGCTTCAATATAAGAAATATTATAAATTTTGTTTCTGACACCGAAAGCTTTTTCGACATTTCGAGTTCGAACTGTTTGTACCGAATTTTTCAGAGTAGACACGTTTTTATAAATGTTTACTCAATAGTTGTAACTGTGTGAGTGTAACGGTAGTTAATTGAGTGAGCATTCATTGAATGAGTACACAGAAAAAATACTGAGACAAAGTTATAGTTAGTCTTGTAAAGGGAACTTTTTAAAATAATTTTGCATAGAATTATCTCTACTGCTATATAGTTTGGCCTGTAGGTAACAAAAGGAGCAGAGAAATAAGTATTATTAATTACACAACAAAGACATACATATATAAAGTTTAATTTTACTGCCTTGAAATTGAGAACGGTTTTTTTTTGTGTGATAAATTACAGTGATCAACGTCTTAAAGCTGAGGCAGAAGTTTGTTAAAATATATTTGTATGGCAGCCATAACAAAAAACTGAAGAAATGAGTTGAGTATAGGGAGTAATTACTTTAAGTTTCGTCGCCTTTTGTTTCAGCTGGATGGTGGCTGTGCCACAGCTTTCCTTGAAGCAATCTGCTGTGAAGAATTTTACTGAGGGTTGCGTTCAAAACATTGTAAAAAGCAGCTGACCCATAACTAGTTACAAGGTGTACTCCAAAATGAAATAAGTTCACTTGTGCGTATACGTAATAAATTTTGATCATGATGTATTAGAAAATATAACTCATGCGCCACCTCAAAACTCAAGCATTTGATTTTTGTTAATAAAAGCTGCTAAAAATGTATCACACACTATGGGCCATAACTATAGACATCGAAAAAGTATGCTTTAAGAAATTTTAGGTCACTGCAAAATAAAAGTTAGCTTCTTGTCTACTATAGACGAGAAAAAGCCAAATTTGCACGCAAGGTCTGAAAGCCAGCAGAAATTGTTTTTAACCTACTTAGCAACAGCTTTGATCAAACAAATATCACTTTTAAACGTAAAGGCTTTTTAGTGTAAATTTTTTGGTATTACAGTCAAAGCCCGCTTTAACGAATGATATAATGTTCAGACCTTTCGTTATTCCGAGATATTCGTTATATCGAACAGTAATTTTTTATCTTAAAATTTTATAAAAGACGGTGGTCCGCAGTTTTAAAAACATCAAAATTTAATTCAACTCAGTGTAGAATTAAAACTTTGATTGATATTTTAACGTTCATTTAAGAATTGTTTTTATTTCTAATATGTAAATTCATTAAAAATCATAAATGTACATAGAGGCATATACATATTTAGCTATGTTTGGATGCTATTAACATGTGTAGGTTTATTATTACATTTCATACATATTATTAATTTCTTAAGGAATCGACATCTCGTTTTCACAATCAACCAAACAAAACTACTAAAATTTTAACGAAAAAAGCAACGCATCACACGTTCTTTCAATACAAAGAAAGAAGCCAAAAACACACACAATCCAACGGTATTTGCATATATGGTTTCGAATATTTGTCAAATTACAACTTATACGGGAAAGTGCCGGCAAATCTGCAAATGCAGGTCGTTTTATGGTCTTCTTCTCTAAATATTTCCGTTTTCAAATTTTGTGAGGAAGAAGTATTTTAGAAAATACAGTAGAAACAAGTTGTGCCTCCGTGGGGAGGGGTTTTCTATACAGTTTTTTGGTTTTGAATATTTGTCAAATTACAACTTATACGGGAAAGTGCCGGCAAATCTGCAAATGCAGGTCGTTTTGTGGTCTTCTTCTCTAAATATTTCCGTTTTCAAATTTTGTGAGGAAGAAGTATTTTAGAAAATACAGTAGAAACAAGTTGTGCCTCCGTGGGGAGGGGTTTTCTATACAGTTTTTTGGCTTTGAATATTTGTCAAATTACAACTTATACGGGAAAGTGCCGGCAAATCTGCAAATGCAGGTCGTTTTGTGGTCTTCTTCTCTAAATATTTCCGTTTTCAAATTTTGTGAGGAAGAAGTATTTTAGAAAATACAGTAGAAACAAGTTGTGCCTCCGTGGGGAGGGGTTTTCTATACAGTTTTTTGGTTTTGAATATTTGTCAAATTACAACTTATACGGGAAAGTGCCGGCAAACCTGCAAATGCAGGTCGTTTTGTGGTCTTCTTCTCTAAATATATCCGTTTTCAAATTTTATGAGGAAGAAGTATTTTAGAAAATACAGTAGAAACAAGTTGTGCCTCCATGGGGTGGGGTTTTCTATACAGTTTTTTGGTTTGGAATATTTGTCAAATTACAACTTATACGGGAAAGTGCCGGCAAATCTGCAAATGCAGGTCGTTTTGTGGTCTTCTTCTCTAAATATTTCCGTTTTCAAATTTTGTGAGGAAGAAGTATTTTAGAAAATACAGTAGAAACAAGTTGTGCCTCCGTAGGGAGGGGTTTTCTATACAGTTTTTTGGTTTGGAATATTTGTCAAATTACAACTTATACGGGAAAGTGCCGGCAAATCTGCAAATGCAGGTCGTTTTGTGGTCTTCTTCTCTAAATATTTCCGTTTTCAAATTTTGTGAGGAAGAAGTATTTTAGAAAATACAATAGAAACAAGTTGTGCCTCCGTGGGGAGGGGTTTTCTATACAGTTTTTTGGTTTTGAATATTTGTCAAATTACAACTTATACGGGAAGGTGCCGGCAAATCTGCAAATGCAGGTCGTTTTGTGGTCTTCTTCTCTAAATATTTCCGGTTTCAAATTTTGTGAGGAAGAAGTATTTTAGAAAATACAGTAGAAACAAGTTGTGCCTCAGTGGGGAGGGGTTTTCTATACAGTTTTTTGGTTTGGAATATTTGTCATATTACAACTTATACGGGAAAGTGCCTGCACATCTGCAAATGCAGATTTGTAACGGTTTTTTAAATGTATTTTGCTTTGCCGTTCGTTAAATCGAGATTTATTTTTTTTTTTTTGTCATTCGCTACATAAGACAGTTAATGTAAAAATTTCGCCATTCGTTATATCCGATATTCGTTAAACTGAGTATTCGCTATACCGGGCTTTGACTGTATATTCAAAAGCGCATTCCATATACATACGAAGCTATGATCACATCACTCGTAGTCTCTTAAAAGAATTCCCTTATAAAACCGTCGTCTATTTAAAACATATTTAATTCAATTATCCATATAAAGCATATCACAAAATTTTGGGATGCAGCTTAGATAATTGGCATTCCTGAAGCAAACAAAGACGCAACAAAACCCATGTCTTACAGGCCAATTAGTCTACTTCCACTGCTTCCAAAGCACTTTGAAAAACTTGTCTTTGAGCGTATAGAAGTGCTTCTTTTAGAGAGGCAACTCATTCCCGAACACCAGTTTAGTTTTAGACAAAATCACTCTACTATTCAACAAATACATCGAGTAACGAATAAAATGGCTTCTGACATTGACAAAAGAAATTCTGTGTTGCAGCATACCTCGATGTTGCAACCTCTTCTCCACAAACTAAAATCTCAACTACCAAATTATTCCTATCTATTGTTATAAAGCTGTTTACAAAACCCTTTTTGTTTTCTGTGTTGAATATAAAGACGAGTGTTCTGAGTGTTATTTGCTTTAAGAGTCTAATGATGAGTTGATTAGCATCAACGAAATATCGGCGGCATATAGACGACTGCAAAAGACTGAGGTGGAAATGCGCGTCATCGCTCATTATGATTTTGGCCGAAAAATCGTGCACTTCGTCAAAAACACGATTATTCCGTGTTCTTGGGCTTATTCACTTGTATTCTACAGCTGTTTATATCACAAATGTAAAAACAGATTTGACATTGACCGCCATTTGCAAAAATAAGAGCAACTTCCCATTGCTTGATTTCTTTTGGCCCACCTTTTACTTGAGCTCTATTAAAAATCTTCTTGTACAACGTTTTGAAAAGATCACAAGTACGTCAGAGGTAATTGCCATTATCACGAAATAAAATCTTCTTGTTCAAAACCTAATTTATTCCATTGTTTTCTTTTATTTTAGTTTTCTTTACTACAACATTTGTTCTACTACTTGGACGAGCAAAATAAGCAATCAATTCTCTACTCAAGACTGATCAATCAATCAAAAGAAACAAATTGTAATAAAAATGTGTTTATAGTTACCAAAAATATGTTACGGTGTTTTAAATAAAAAGATCTCTTTTGCCACAACTTTACTCATCCATAAAGAGAGCTATACTGATATGCTGAGAGAAATAGAGAGAGCAATGAACACCAAAGAAGACAAAGGCAACATCAACCCACAATTTGCCATTACAATCAATTGAAAAAGAAAGTTTCTATGATACTGGTTTTTAAGTTCAACTGTTTGATTCTTATTTAAGAGCTTTACAATTGAATGTTGTGATGTCCAGTTTTAAAAGTTTTATAACGAAGTATATTGAGAAAATTTGTAAGCTGAATAAAATCTCAAATGTGTAAAAGCCTCTAATATAATAATTTTAATAAAAAATAAAGAGTTCTCCTCAAGAAGTTGGAAAAAGTTGACGAAACGTCGAACAGAAAGATGAAATAAATTTGTTTTATTTACATCAAATATAGAGAATAACACTGACCATTACCAGCCCAATACAGCATAGCAACTTTAACAATTAAGTTGGTCATTAACTGCTAATATCTGAAAATATTTTTTTTCTTTTTGTAGATATTTAAAAATATTTTTTATTATTATTTATTTTTCAATTAAAAAATTGCCAAGTGAAATATGTACATATATGACAAAACCTATTGCTCGGTAGCGCCAGTATGGAGCCTTTGATGTCCATGTCAGTCTGGTACTTGACGGCATTTATTTTTATTTTTTTTTACATGTAAGCAAAGTGTCGAATTATTGTTACATAATATGACAACACTATAATTTTGACTTTAACATAACTCTCACAGTATATTTTCTTGTTTTAAATATCGACACATTTTTTTTGTTTATTATTTTTTGTTTGAATAAAAGTTAATTAAAATATTTTTTCTGTATAGAGGTGGTCTTCCTTTACCTGACTGAAGTACATACAAGTAAATGTGTATAATGTGTGTATGTTACAACAGCGAGCATGAACATAAATGTTAATCAAATGAACTTAATGTTAAGAGTGTTACAAAACTTCTGAATATGCTCATATGGAAATCATTTGAGAATAACTGTTATTTTGGTGGTGAAATAATTAGAATGTTAGTAGCTTTAAAGCTGGCAACTTGTGCTTCTGTATGTGGTTAAATTGATGCTGCTGCTTAAGAAGAAGTAAACAAAGAATTGAAGACTGCACACAAAAATATTCCAACACATTTATGAAATAATAACATCCATATACGAGTACATATACATATACATATTTGCATTGCTATTTAAAGATGTTAATTAGGTGTGCAAAAAGAAGAAACTCATATTTTTTTCTTATTTGTACATGATTTACATACATATGTATTTCATAATTGCAAGTTTTGTCAACATAATAATTTACCAGTTGCTGTTGTGATTGGACATGTGCAAAATTTTCTTGCAGTTGTTGACTACAAATACCTGTGTGTTCTTACAGACACATATGAAATCTTATACAAATGCATTATTAATGCAACGTGGGTTTATACACACACACGCAGGTATTTATAAATGTGGTGTGCGTGTCTGTGATTTTGATGACTGCATTTTATCAATTCTATTGTGCCAATTTAATGACGACACTGTGTACGTCACTGTCTCGTTTTTGTTTTTGTTGTTTTCCTACTTTCGTTTTTGCCTTATGACGTCACATGTAACCTGATTTTTTTATTTCTCACTTTCTGAGATGATAGTAAAACGTTGTGAGTTTGCTTATTTTTTTGAAATTTTTCTTAGAAAAAAAGTTAATAACAATAATATGACATAACACTTAAGATTTTTGAAAAATTGTGCTACATCTTACTGCGTTACCTCATAAAGCATTAATTTTAATTTTATAGTTAAACTATATGATTTATAATTGTTAATAATTTAATCGGGATGGCTATGCGTTGCTGCTTAAAATCAGCATAAACTTAGTCATGGCCTGGGTTCGAAGCACATTTGGGTGCTGATGAGCGACAAGGTGGTCGTGAAACAGCCATGGTATGTACCCCAGCCAGTAAGTCTTTAACCCTAATTTTCTTGTCTTCTTAAAAAAAAAAAGAAATGCGGTCGGAGGACCCCGCAAACGTAAGGAACGAAGTTCCTTACGTTTTTTTTTCATCTTTGAATGTAATACAAGGTGAAATCTGTATGTTTTATTTTGTGTTGTTTTTGAAATTTTGAAATTTTATGATTCTTTAAATTTTTGGAACGTTTTCTAACTAATTAATATTTATTGGTAGGTGTCTCCGCTCCTGTCAGTGGAAATACCGCCAATCATACACAATTGCTTTTCGACAGTACACCAATACATATAAACAGCTCACACGCTTTCGTGACGATTTCTACTAATTTCCACTACCAGCAAGCCGCGTTAAGGAACTTCGTTCCAAAAATTTTATCACTCTTTCTCAATAAGAAAAAAGTAAAAATCGAACTAGAATGCCAGATTAAATTATAAAATTTTTGGAACGAAGTTCCTTAACGCGGCTTGCTGGTAGTGGAAATTAGTAGAAATCGTCACGAAAGCGTGTGACCTGTTTATATGTATTGGTTTATATGTATTGGTCGACAAACAATTGTGTATGATGGGATTACCAATAAATATTAATTAGTTGTGAAAACGGGCACTATCAGCTGCTTGATGTCGCTAAAGTAAAGTATGTCACAACAAAAAACAGCAATATTAAAAAATTGACCAACAGTTGCTTTTCTTCGTTTTGTAGCAGATTGACAAAAAAAAATACTGCATGTGGCAAAAGTAAAAAATAAAACGTTCCAAAAATTTACGGAATCATAAAATTTAAAAATTTCAAAAACAACACAAAATAAAACATACAGATTTCACCTTGTATTACATTCAAAGATAAAAAAAAACTTAAGGAATTTCGTTCCTAACGGGGCTCCCCTGACCGCATTTCTTTTTTATTTTGGCATGGTAGCCTCACTAAGGGTGGTGTGATACAGGATCGGTATGTGCCACAAAAAACAATATTGAAGAGAAAACACCAACAATTTCTATTTTTCAGGTATGAAAAATATCAGCTATTTTTGAAATTTTCAGTAATAAAGACGGAGAATTGATTTAAGCATGTTCAGTACGCGCAAAATAATACGAATGTATTAACTTTGTCCAAAATGGACGGAAACAAACTTACAATTTCACAGTTTCAATTTGACAACACTGGCATTCATCTATATATGTAGGTATGTTTGTATGCATGTGTGCAGCTTTGCTTTAATTGCTTATGCTCCAGAGAAACAAGTCGAGCGGCGTGCGCCGGTCGGCTAGCCGCCGCCGGTGTAAACTTAGGTCATGTCCGCCGCCGCCGATTTCTTCGGCTTGTATCGGCTGAAAAAAGCCGCCGATTTCATCGGCTCGACCCGGCTGAAAATCGCCGCCGATTATTATTATTTCGAGTGTGGGCACAAAGGCGTGACGTTTTTTAAAACTACTCTAAATCCGTTTTCTTCAAATTGTAAATTCTGTCTTCATACGCAAACCTAACATCAAAATTTCTCTTCAACAACAAAATTAGCAACCATACTAAACAACAACACCAACATCTACCAACAAGACCAAGTTGTATGTCTGTCTGCCTAGTTTAAAAATCAATACATAATGTAAATCTTAATCCTGTATCCGTTATGTGGCACTGAAAATGTACCTTTAACATTAAAAAAAAATTTTTTAATGTACATATGTATAAATAGTGCGCCGCCGCCGCCGGTCAAAAATTGCTGCGCCGCCGCCGCCGAAATTTTTCCCACGACTTGTTTCTCTGTTATGCTCACCTGCAAAAAAATACCCGCAGTCTTAATTGGAGTGCGATCACTTAAAGACGTGTTAAAAGCGAGTTTGCGTTAAATATTCCTTTTGTTTTTATATTTTTGCAACAACAAATCTCAAAACAAAGTGACAAATATTCATAAATTCTTGATCATAACAAAACAAAATATTAATAAGTACTTGATGTTACAATAAAAACTACGTACATTTATTGTACGTTTACTGGTTGAACATTCTTATTGACAACAACTAAACTATATTGTGCATGCACAAGCATGTCAACTAGTGAAAATAATAATAAACAACAAAAAATAAACAAAGAAAACCAGACTATCACGGTTGAGAATAATGATCACAATAATCTGAATAACGTGAATCTTAGCGACAGCAGTTCTGATGACGACTTTACCTGGCAGTATGTGCCCGAGAAAAATCGTAAGAGAACAAATTCCCAATCGCCAAAAATATTCAAACCAAAACGTCAGCAACTAGAATCAGGTCCATCTACTTCAAATCGATTTTCAGCTCTTGCCAACAATAATGAAAGTGAAAATGACGATACATCGCCTCAAGAATCCCAACAATCAAAACCCCCACCAATTCTAATTCCAAATGTCGGTGATATTGCCAAAATGGTTAATAAATTAAGCAAAGTTGTAGCAAGCAATGAATTTTATTACAAGTCATATAGTGATCAACAGGTTCGTTTAACCGTTAAAACAGTTGACTCATACCGAAAAATAGTTAAGTACCTTGACGACAATAAAATTATATTTCACACGTTCCAACTGAAACAGGAAAGGGCTTTCACTGTAGTTATCAAAGGGCTTCATCACACAACACCAATCGATGATATAAAAGCGAAATTGATTTTGTTAGGGCATCAAGTAAGAAGCGTAAGAAACATAACTAGCCGAGTAACAAAGAACCCTCTGCCTATGTTTTTCGTTGACTTAGACCCTAAAGCTAACAATAATGAGATTTATAATTTGAAGACATTTGGTCATGCCACCGTGGTTATCGAAGCTCCCAAAAAATTTGATGATATTGTTCAATGTTTTAGATGTCAGCAGTTCGGACACACTAAGTCTTATTGCAGAAAACCATACTCATGCGTTAAATGTGGTCTAGAGCATCCGACCAATGAATGCACAAAATCGCGAAGTACTCCCCCACAATGCGTTCATTGCTTAGGAAATCACACTGCGAACTACAAAGGCTGTGCGGTTTATCAAAAACTGGTGAATAAACGCACAAATATAACTGCCAGGAATGTAAAAGAAAATTATAGTTTCAATCCTTACGTCTCAGCTGCTCCTCAAAATAGTGGGCAATTTACATATGCTCAGGCCGTCAGAGGCACAAGCGATGGAGTAAATAATATTCTTCAAAAAATAGAAGCGATGCTTGAAAAACAAATTGAGTTGACAAATACATTGATGAATATGATGTCAATGTTAATGACAAAACTATGCAAATAGATCTCATAATTGCAGAATGGAATGCTAATGGCATTTTAAATCATATAAATGAAATAGAAATTTTCTTGAAAAGTAATTTTATAGATATTTTATTACTTTCCGAAACACACCTTACAAGCAAATCCCTCTTTCGTATAAGAGGATTTGACATAATAACAGCCAATCAACCTAACAACAGGGCACATGCCGGAGCAGCTATTGTCATCAAATCAACAATCAAATATGAAATTTTAGAACCAATTACTGAGTTATATATGCAAGCAGCCGGAGTTAAAATAACTTGCAATAATTGTAGTGTATCAATTTATTCTGTATATTCGCCTCCTAGATATAGTATAAAATGTGATCAATATGATAATTTTTTCAAAAATCTTGGCAATAAATTCATAGTTGGTGGTGACTTTAATGCGAAACACACCTGGTGGGGATCACGGTTAACAAACCCTAAAGGGAAAGAACTTTTTAAATGTATTTCTGAAAACAACTACAGTTCGTTATCGACAGGAGCTCCTACCTACTGGCCAACTGATAGTTCCAGAATACCCGATCTGCTAGATTTCTTTGTTTATAAAGGAATCCCTCCTTCCTCTCTGGAAATAGCATCAAGTGATGATCTAAGTTCGGATCATAGTCCAATTATCCTTAACTTTGCAACTGAGTGTAAAAAGCGAATCAAAAGTCCTAAGCTTATTTCTAAAACCACTAATACCTGCTACTTCACACAATTTATTGAAGCTGAACTTGATTTAAACTTGTCTCTAAAGTCCGGATACGAGATAGATATGGCAATTGAAAATTTTACAAAATTAATACATGAAGCTTCGTTTGTTTCAACACCACAAGTGAATTATCAAAATTCCAATCTGCACTTATCGTTTGAAATAAGGCAACTAATTGCAGTGAAAAGGAGACTTCGGAAAATCTGGAAAAGAACAAGGTCACCCTTAGATAAAACAAACTTCAATCGTGCAGCTAACGATTTGAAAAGAAAATTAAAAGAGCTAAAGAACGATTCCATTGGTAGATATTTAGGTAATTTACGTCCAGAAAATAATAATGAACATAATCTTTGGAAAGCTACAAAATACCTAAAGCATGCACAAAAGCGAAACGTTCCAATAAAAGATACAAATGGCGAATGGTGTAGATCTGATGTTAGTAAAGCTGCTGCTTTTAGGTCCCACCTCGAAAACACTTTTACTCCATTTTCTTTTTGTTCAACGCAGCAAGACACCGAAGTAAATTACTTTTTGGATGTCGCATGTCAAATGAGTAAACCAATTAAGTCGTTTAGATGTCGAGAAATTGAAGCAGAAATTAGTAAGCTTAATACAAAAAAGTCTCCAGGTTATGACAACA
This sequence comes from Sturmia bella, assembly GCA_963662145.1. Taxonomy (NCBI): domain Eukaryota; kingdom Metazoa; phylum Arthropoda; class Insecta; order Diptera; family Tachinidae; genus Sturmia; species Sturmia bella. The sequence goes on along the minus strand of OY759169.1, from coordinate 64,291,589 downwards.
TAGACGGAAACGTTCTGAAAAAGTTACCTAGAAAAGCTATCATTTTTATCACAGTTGTATTTAATGCTGTGTTACGGCTGTCATATTTTCCAATTCAATGGAAACATGCAAAAATTATTATGATTCATAAATCTAACAAGCCGGAAAACTCCGTTGAGTCATATAGGCCTATCAGCTTGCTACCCGTATTATCGAAACTATTTGAACGACTTTTTCAAAAAAGATTAATGCCAAAGTTAGAATCCCTACGCATTATACCTGATCATCAATTTGGTTTTCGAGATGGACATGGGACTCCCGAACAATGTCATAGAGTTGTTAAATCAATAAGAGAGTCTCTTGAAAACAAACAATACTGTTCATCTGTTTTTCTAGACGTGAAACAAGCATTTGACAGAGTGTGGCATAATGGCCTTCTGTTTAAGTTAAAGTATTTGCTAGAAGCTCCATTCTACTTACTGCTCAAGTCCTATCTGAGTGAACGTACTTTTTATGTCAACATCAATGACGAGAATTCTGAAATTGGTGATATCAAGGCTGGTGTGCCGCAGGGAAGCGTACTGGGTCCAACTCTGTACACATTATTCACTTCTGACATGCCAACAAAAAACGATGTAGTGGTCGCAACCTACGCTGATGACACAGCTTTACTTGCAGTATCTGCAGGTATTGCATCTAACATCATTCAAATGCAGCTTGACTTAATTAGTGACTGGCTTAATAAATGGAACATTAAAGTGAATGCAGAAAAATCTACTCACATCACATTTACCCTCAAAAATGGAGACTGTCCGCCTGTATATCTGAACGGAGTTGTAATACCTCAATCAAATGAAGTTAAGTATTTAGGTCTCAACATTGACCGGCGTTTAACATGGAAAGCACATTTAAAAGCAAAGAGAAAACAACTGAACACTAAAACAAGAAAAATGTACTGGCTTCTCGGGCCAACGTCGAAATTAAGTGTTAAAAACAAATTACTATTGTATAAAACAGTATTAAAACCTGTATGGACATATGGTATTCAATTATGGGGAACAGCTTCTTACTCTAACATTGATATCATTCAAAAGTATCAGTCTAAAACCCTTAGACTTATAATAGGTGCTCCTTGGTACATAAGAAACACTACAATACATAACGATCTCGATATTCCAAGTATTAAAGATGAAATTAAAAAGTACAGCACGAGTTATCTAAAAAGACTTAGCGGCCATGGAAATGTTCTTGCGATAACTCTATTAGATGACGGTGATGAAGTAAGACGACTAAAAAGACTACATATACTTGATCTCCCCTTTAGTTCTTAAGGCGTATATATTTTGATAAAAAACACCATTGTAAGATTTTTAAAAAAAACCAAAAATAATTTTAAATTGTTAAATTTAATGGAATTTAACACTACTGTTATATTATTCTAAGTATAGTTAATAGATTTGCTTATTGTTTTTTTTTTGTTTAGTAAACAGATTGCAAATAAAATATTATAAAAAAAAAAAAAAAAAAAAAAAAAAAAAAAAAAATGCTCACCTGTATTGTGAATTTCATTTTGCAAATTTAATACCTTTAAGTTAAAAACACATTTATTTTTCATTTTCCTTTAACCACTTATCCACTTAAATACACTTTGACACCGAATTTGTTAAGAATTTGTGGGAAGAATATTTATTTTTAATTAATTACAAGCAGGCGGCATCAATAAGGATATGTTTCGCGCACCGATGAATAATACTAAGACTGACAGTTACAGTTACAGTTGAAAAGTCTCTGAGCCACGCATTGGCGATATTACACCTATGCGGTTTAAGAGCCTTTGCTGCTTCACTCACATGTACGGTGGTTGTCAATGGTGCGGGTTAAAAACTCAGTCACAATTTTGATGGATGTCTAAGCAATGTATGTATGTATGTATATAGATTTGCGCCAACAGATTTATTTCATTTTTGAGGGAAATATTGATTGATGTTTGTTATCCAAAAAGCCCGTGATTATGAACTAAATCATCGGACTTTTCAGGCTTTTTCGGAACTTTTAATTTCGTATACGACGATTATAGTGTATAAAATTATAGACCTTGGAATAAAATATTCTAAATAGCATTAATTTTATTTAATATAAAGCCGCCATGAACAGACATACATACAATATGTATGTATGTATGTATGTATGTATGTATATGTTTTATTTTTTTGTGATATCAAAAGAATTTCAGTATGAAAAATTTAAATCGAATTAGTAATTGATTTTAACTGGTGCTTCTTACATACCATAACCATTGCTATCTAATCACATACCCACTTAAATGCACTTTGACACTGAAATTGCTAAGAATTTGGATGTAAAATACTCAAACACATACAGACAACATTAGTAACGACTTTAGCTCGCAGATGAAATTGACACCTGTGACATTTAATATCTATCTCAGCCTGACATTGGCATTGTTGTGCATTTGTGGTCTTGCAGCAGTAATAAAAAAAACTTAGGAGAAGGCTCTCAAACATACCAATATCTACATACGTCCAATAGACTACTAATATGACCCTAATATGTTCACTCAATAAAACCATAAATTCATATAATTTCCACAAATCAAAAATAAATAAATGACAATGCCGGAAAATAACACAACAGTTTCAGAATAATATTGAAAACTTACCGAGCTTTGCTTTTTTTGCAGATAATTTTTGTAAAAACACATTCATATAACCGCACAACCGTTGCACACCCTTTTTTATTAAGAACCCTTTAATTGTTAACAGTGCTCTTTCAGCCGAATTGCAAATGCACAATTTTCCAACACTGTCATGCATTTATATACGCACATATGTATGTACGTTTGTTCTGGTTGTTTACGCTGACCGGCAATTGCGAATTTTATTTTGTAAATTTCTTCTCTTTAAGTTAAAAATACACTTATTTTTCATTTTGTTTTGACCACTGACACATTTAAATACACTTTAACACCAAAATTGTTAAAAATTTCTTTGCAGAATATTTATTTTTAATTAATAACAAGCAGACGGCATCAATATCGCTCTGTTTCGCTCACCGTCTGTTACAGTTAATGACCATCTGAGCCAGAGAATGGCGTTATTACACCTATGATGTTTTAGAGACCGTGCTGCTACACTAAGGTGCATGGTGGTTGTCATTGCTGCTGGCTTAGAATATCGCTTATATGTTTGTTTGATGTGTATCCAATACTTTGCGCCAACGGATGTACGAGGAAAATTTGAATATCTATCTTGCTATTTGTTATCCAAAAATCTTATAATTATGGGTCTTTTCAGGCTTTCTCGGAACTTTGAATTTATCATACAATTTGTATGACATAGTAAAAAGACCTAATCGATATCACTGTTGTGGAAGGTGACTTCAGCGTCAGAAGACAAATTCTATGATTTTGAAGACACCTGTTGTCTGCTCCAGTTCTGTAGAACTGCTGCTGCTTTCTCCTGGCATTCTTACCAGAAGTGTTGCCAGGCTGTTGATGATGAAAATTCCAATGAAAATTATGCCGAATAATTTCTGTGACAGTCCAGATAAACTTCTTACATAAATTGTGAATTATGTTTAATAAATTATATTTATTTTATCATGATTTTCTTTTATTTAATTACATAATACATTAAGTTTCTTTTGTAAATATATTATAAACTACTTTATGTATATAAACTTTGTTTTCATTTTTATCATTTCAATGCATGTATGTATATATTAGATTAATATTCAAATTTTAAATTCATATATAATACATTTCCTTTCAAGATTCTTGTTTACTTACAGCTTAAAATCTTAAATAACAGTTAAAGCATACAAAATTGTTTTCACTTTCTTATAGACTGACAAAAATACAGTAGAAAATTGTGGTTGTTATTTATAATATATAAATTTCCAAAAGCAAAAAATACATAATACAAAACTTTTGTTTTTATATAAAAAAAAAAAACTATTACAAATATTAATATCAAAGTATTATTGTTTTAGCTATTTATATATGTATAGTCGTTAAATTATTTTCTTCAATTAATTTTTATTTCTGCTCATAATTGCTGGCAGTTTTATAGTTTTAATAATCTATCATTGGAATACATACATAGATAAATAAATTAATTATAAAAATATCATAACGGTTAGAGAATCATACAAATATTCAATAGTTTGTTAAGTTTTGTCATGTATACAAAATTTTACCAAGAGTTGTGGTTTTTATGTACAATTGGATAAATATATGGAAATGGAAATATGTAAATCACAAAATTATTTATACTTTTTGTATTATTTAGGTTGTCAATTCAAAGAATATACCATCTCTGCCGTATTTATTTTAGTTTTTTAAACTTGTTACACATTTTTTTTTTTTTATATAAAATTCGTAAGTTTTTAATACTACATATTAAAAAACTTCCCTAAAATTTACAACATTTTCATGATTTATTTAATCTTTTTATGAATTGCTTTACGAAAAATGGCTGTAAAAATAATTCGAACTGTTAAACGAAAATACTCTCAATTTTGAGGCTTTTTATTTCCTGTTTAATGAAATTGCTTATGCAAATTAAACTCAAATTTCAACTTGTAATAAAAAGCCATTCCTCGTGAAGCCTAGAAAAAAAAATTTTTTTTAAAGAAATTTTTTATACATTCAATTTATGAAATTGTTAATTCATTAACGTTGAGTCACATAGAATTTGTCATACGGAGTAGATTGGCACAAGGAATACTTTGCTGACAGCTGTTAGGGAGAGCTCTGTTTCAAGGGCTGCCAGTCGTGAGATTGGCCCACTTGGATTATAGAAAGTCCCGTTCTGCCAAGGTGAGCTAAACTAAGTTTCTTCGCTATTTCTTCAATTAAACTATAGTTTGTTCATTTATTTATTTTACTGCTAGTATGCGTTTTAGTTTATCTTTGTTCCCGCACAGCATTAACAACAAATAGACATCTCTAGACAAAAGCAGAAAACATTTGCTAGTTGTCATAAATTCTCAAGCCCACACAAGCTATAGGGAGCGTCACGAAACAACGCGGCGCCAATGATTTGAATTTCGTATAATAATATTAAGTTTGTTTCCGTACTTTTTGGGCAAAGTTCGGTAAAGTGAGAGCAATAATGAATTTCTCTCAATAATACACAAAAAAGCACGGGGACACCAAAAACCACATTTCAACCCCAAAAAATAAAATTTGGTATATTTTGATGCGGTAATGGAAAATGAAACGTATCTGTTGGGAAAATTATAAGTTTTTCTGCACGCATTTAGATTCTAAAGTGCTTGGCAGGTGATTTTATATGAAATACTAATTGAAAAATATCAACATTGCTGTTAAGTTGGTTGATTTAGACAACAATTATTATTATTTTTTTTTTTTTTTTGTTATTGTTGCTTACTTTTTGCAACAGCTGATTGTGTAACTGCTTGCCCAAACTAGCATACAGACGAAGTGTTTCTGTTTCGTGCAAGAAGAACTCTCTCAAAAGCTCGCTCACTTGCTCGAACCTCGAGTACGGGACCTGTTTTCGTGCAAATCGGGATCTCGCTGGCTCCCAATGTTGAGTCCGATAACAAAATTATTGTTAGAAAGAATTGCAAAGAAAAAAAGTAAATAAATAAATATGTAAATAGAAAAAAATTGAGAACATTTGCGGCCTTTGTTTAGGTATAGTATTTCTGTGAAAAAGCCAAGCGCAAGGCATCCTTTTACTTTCTGTTCTTGTTTGTTGTCAAAGTACGTCCAAGGTACCTCGATACCAATTAGTCTTACAAGCCCAGCTGACTACTGCTTTTAGACTGAAGAGCTGTCAAATTACACAACACTAACACATAAACGCGAACAATTGGGTGACAGATATTAAAGATGTCTACCAACAAAATACATGAAGTGTTTGTTGGTGTTGTAGTTATGCGACTACCTGATATGGAGTTACCTTGAGTACGACAAAAGTTAGCCTACTTTTGTCTATTGCGTTGCCGGAGATGGACGCTCTCAAGATATGTATGTATGTATTCTTGAGAGCGTCAGTTCAGCTGTCAGTTGAAAAAGACGATAGCGGTTCTCACTCTTGATAGTAAACTCGGTTGCACAAAGTAGCAGATTTGATTAAAGTACTAGTGTTTACATCACGGCAGCAACAAAATGTACTGAACTTTTATTGTCTACGCTGTGATTAAAAAATCAAACAAAAAGCTTTAGTAAACATTGTAAAAAAAATACTGGGAATCACAGATATTCTGTGCTGTGAATCGTTTTGCCGGCAAAACTTAATTTTGTCTTGAGAAAATAAAAAATATGGAAAAAACAAATAAAAATATACTGGTGAAGAGAAAACGTGACAAAACTCACAACAAAAGGTGGACAGATAATGAAATTCAGTAAGTTTTAGAATATTTGCAAGAACATGCAGACTTTGAGGTAAGAAAGTCACTCGTGCTTTGTGGTAAAAATCGTAGTGAATCGTAGAGTTGTAAAATTAGTATCAAGAGTGAGAACCGCTGATGTTTAATTGAAGAAATGGAGAGCAAACTAAAATTCGTCAACAGAGCTCTCAGTGTTGATCTACTTCGTTCTCACCACGTTAATTAACGTTAGTTTTGACGGCGACGCATAACATCTGACGGCTTCTATGTGACCCGGCATTTAAATATGTACTTTACTTTATTTACAAAATTTTCCAAACAAAATTGCAAGTGTTCCATTTACTTGCTTTCGCCTCGACATCTACAAAAGCACCCCTGTTTTATTATTGTACGCTCTTTGTAAAGTTTACTTGCTAGCCAATCTTTTAATAACTTGTTTTTCTATGCTGGGACCCTTTATCCTTTACAGGGTCTTGGTTAACCATTAGCTATTGCTGCCGCGACTACTGCGACTGCCACCGCCATTGAGGCCCCCATTCATACGTTCCGTATTGGGTTTCAATATGAAACGCAATTCGAAATTTTTATTAACTACCACAGCATAAAAGACATTCGCATTGCGCGGCAAATCGACATCCCGATCGGGAAGTCTTTGAGCCAAAGTGTAATTGTCCGGATCATCTTCGATGCCCAGTTTCATTAAGGCATTGCGTATCACTTGTGTTGTGCGTTCATTGTTTTTCACCATCATGCTCTTGTACACAACAATGCCATCTTGCGGCATTGTTTCTGTTTCTAGGGTAATTTTTACTATATAGAAATCAGCATTGGCCCCCGGAGAATTAACAACCTGAGCATTAATTAAAGGGGAACCAATATGGGTGGGAGTGTGGCTGCCGCTCGTCGTAGAGCCGTGAGTACTGCGCAACAAACCATTCGAACTGTGGGAATGTATCATTTTCGTTTTATTTATGCCTCCGCCGGAATTGCTGGAGTCCAGCGATAAATTTGATACACTGCTGGTGGCTGACATGTGGTTGTTGTGGGCCTCTCGGTCTAAGGAATTGTGCCTGGAACTGTTGTGGGAGCTTATCTCACAATAAAACTGTGAGCCGGCTCCACTGCTAGAATTCGAGGCTATAGAATCGGTTTTTCGATGGCCCAATATAGAGGAATTAGTCGACGACATATTTGACGAAGTGGTGCTCTTACGGGGGGCAGTGGGAGGTGGTGGTTCCAATTGATACGATAAGGTGTGGGCATCTTCCTCGGTCAAGACCGGCATTGAATAAAACCATCTATTAAATAGAGGATCTTCGTCTAAATTATAAGTGTTAGCTGCTCCTTGTAATAGTTTTATTTTTGCCAACACTTCAAACTCTTTGCGTTTCTTTTCAAAATTAATTAGTTTGTCCTCGCCCACGGTATCGGAATTGGCTTGATGAATCATGGTTAGATCGGTGAGAAAAGTGCCTAAATAGGGTATAGTGCCATGCGAAGTTTGGGTGCTCTGGAAAAAAAGAAAAAAAATCGATTTATTAAAAATTGTTTGATCGTGAATAACAAAGTTTATCGGACGAATTTTAATTTGTTATTAAATTTGATCCCATACTTTTTGTGTAAAGTTCGGTAAAATGAGAGCAATCAGGAATTTCTCTCAATATTAGACAAAAACGCTCAAAAGTATGGGAGCACTAAAAACCATATTTTTCTATGCCAAAAAATAACATCTAGTGCCCAGGACATGTGCAATAGACTCGTCACTCGTTTGATTTTCTGTGTGTGGTCGTGCTGGTTCGGCTACACGTGCATGCGATCGGCTCTGATTGAAGCAAAAATCAAAAGTTTTTGATGTTTCTGTTGAACCAATTTTTTCCTCATGTATGCACCGTTGCGCGGCAGAAAAAAACCTCATTTGGTTTGAAATTTCGTGGTGGATAGTTAAATAAATAAGCGGATGAGAAAACAGAAGCGAAATGCGTAATTTTTGCTTCCTTGTGTTTCTTAGGGGGATGTCATAGAATCCAAGTCGGTTTTACTAAGTGATATTGTACTATTAACATGATGTCAGGAGAACAAATCAGTTCAGAACAAGTGAGAACGAGACCGATACTCGAATCAGCTGTTTTCTCTCAATGTTATCTTATTTTGTTTTTCGAAAAGTTGGCCAATTGTGTTGCTTACACTAAAATATTGTTGAACTGCCAGCTGCTTGTTTTTTTTTCTATACCATAATCGCCAACATTTGTTTCTACACTAAAAGAATTTTGTTGATAAATCCAATGATTATTGCGCTATTAATTTAATGGAAAAATTCATTATTTTTCAACAAACTTTGGAGTTTATTGAATCAATGAATTCTAATGCATTAAATTCATATCAATGATCGTTTCATTAAATATATGAATTTTAGTCGTTAAGCTAATGAAGTATTTTATTGGTTTAATCACGAAAAAAAAATCATTAATTAAATAAAACGATTCATTAAATAGAGGAATTTTTTCATTGATCAAATAAAAACAGAACATAATTTTTATTATGTATAGATATTATTACGATTATTATTTACAGATGTTCCAAAAAAAAAAAAATGACGTTTTATATGTGATGCCACTTTTTGGGTGTTACTCGCAGTGGACTTCAAAACCTTTGCGAAATATGCTACCATATATCAAAATTTCTTTACAAAAGAAATGAGAATTGCATCCTCAATGAACGAATACATTGATTTAATTCATTCAATTTAGTTCATTGATTTGGTGACATTTTTTCATAAATCCAATTTTATTTTTTAACGAAATTATGAAAACTAATGAACACATTTTAATGAAATTTATTCATTAGATCTATGAAAATGCATTGCCGTAATGAACATTTTCATTGGATTAATGAAAAAATCTTAATCAAATAAATTCATTAGAACTGTGAACGAAAATTCGTTCAGTGTATATTACCTAAAACCGTTACAAATTCAAGTTCGAACATTAAACCGCTAACATTGCATTCTAGGACATCTAAAGCCAATACAAATTCAAGTACGAATACAAAACCCATAATATTGGTTGAACTGACGCCAGCAAAAAAATTTTTTTTATAGGTTTCAAATCCAAAGCCCATGAAATTACATTCTACGGCCTACGCCAATTTTAAATAAAATTACATTAAACTCACTTGTTTCTGTATGATCTTTTGCATGTGCCGATCATTTTCTCCCACCGTTTCGGCAAATTTCGCTGTACCTTCTCGTATCAAAAGTTCTCTTTGTACTGAAGCATTGTTATCCTCGGAGCAAATGCGAGCCAGTTCATGAAATATTTCCAACTAGAAAATAGAAAAAGTATTGATATATGTATGTATACATATGTAGATGTAAGTCCCGTAAAAAGAATGTGTCTTTGTCAAATTCAGTTATGTACCTTTTCTTTTGGTAAAACCGACCATATTTTGCTTAGTCTATAGATAGCTGAAGAATTTAAGCCGGTAATTATGGCTTTGAGGGAAGAGAAGTTTTTCAGTAATCTCAATTCCTGGGCTATATCGATCCAAACGGAAATATAAACAGCGCGTTCCTTAAAGAAAAAGAAAGATATAAAAGGGTTAAACAAAAATTTTGAAATTAAAAAAATGTTAATAACTCCAATTTTATCACAAAAAAAAAAAAAAATCTTTCTGAATTTAGAGGAAGTAAAAATCGAACTAGAAAGCCCGACAAAATTATTAACAATTAAAATTAAGTTGAAAAGTCTGTAAGTAAATTATTATTTAATTTAATTGATTTTAGTTTTTCTTTAACAATGTACTAAATTTACCATTTAGTTTTTAACACAAATTTATTTCGAAAAATTCGAGTTATAGTTCTTTCATTTAAAAAGACTACTAAACAAAAGCTGAAATTTTTATTCGAAAATTTTATTCAACTATTTTTGTTTATTAATTAAACAAGACAATGAAAGTAGCAAAGACCTTTAGCTGGGGGACAACTAGCTGTTGCGAAGCCGCCACACTTCTCGTCAGCACCCCTGCTTGAACTCAGACGCTCATGTTTCTAAAGATGAGCCGAGCTGTTCCGAGAGGAATCTATAATCAGCACAAATAGCGCTCGTATGTCAAAACATTCTAAGTACGTATAGCCACAAAAATGACAAACTTTACGATAAAGCTGTCAATTGTCAGATTTCCACACTTGCCTTGCTTGCCAAATCCCGAAATATATAAAAGGCAACTTTTTTATAAAAAAAAAACAAATAGCTGAGCATCAAACATGACCCATGATTTCGATTTTAGGTTTCTGAGTTTGAAATATTTTTGTTTTTTTTTTTGTTTATAAAAACTAAATCGAGCAATCGTCAATATTTCTACAATCATTCTACAGTTTCGAATTATTTAAAACTTGAGAAAAAACTTAAAAAATATATGTATGTATATCTGAAACTTTTGTACGAAAAATTTCAAAGATATTGATATTTTCATAAAAGATGTCAGATGGGCTAAGAGCACCGAGAACGATTATTAATTTCGATTCCCTTTGTTAAATTGAACTTATTTCTTAATGACGATTGATTTCGAACAATTCGAACTATTGTCCAAGTTTTCTCAGTCTTTCTAGAACAAGTTATTGAAAAATTTTAATATCTTATTTTACTTTAATGATTTTTCATTTCTTTTTTATAAAAAACTAAAAAACTCAAAAAATGTGATGTTAAAAGCGTTATTATGTATAAAATAATTATTAATATTAGTATAGTGATATATATTATTGTATAGATAATAAGTATGTATGTAAAGCCTATTTATGTATTATGATTTGTTTTGAAATTTGAAAATTTATAAAATATTAGAAAACACATTTTCCTGAAGAAGATACACAAAGGCGTATCGAAATATTGAATAATTTGTCAATAAATAGAAAATATATTTATTGAGAATAAAGTGACCTTGAGCTCATTTATCAAACCAAATAAAGTTATTGAAAATTATAAGAAAAATTTAGTAAAAATTATCAACATTTTTGTTCGAAAATTTTCGAAGAAAGAAATCAATAATTTCTATTTCCTTTGACGAGCTTAATACATTTCTTAATAAAAACTAATTTTGAAGAATTCAAACTACCCTCAATATTTAAACAATCATTTAAATAAATATTGAAAACTTAAAAAACCATAAAAAAATATTTTTTTCTTTTAAATTTTTGTACAAAATTTTTGAATTTCAAATTATGCTTCAAAAAAAATTTTAACCCGGCTGAACATCGAGGGCAACCATGAGTTTCAATTTTCTTAAATGAATTCAAAGTATTTTTTTTATAAAATGTCAATGTTTTGGCAGCGATTTAAAACAGGGATGCCCACGGCCTATACGCTTGGTACGCTTTTGTTTTTGTAAAACCGCGAAGCATTGGCTGAGCATTCTAATATGTATACACAACTTTTTGTATGAAATACACACATACACACATACCCCAAGTTCAAAGCAACAACACTTTCATAAGAACGCAGGCTTTGTTGGTACACATTGGTGCCAAGCGTAAATTTTGTTGTTTTTTTGTTTTCATGATTTTGTTGTTTTTTTAATGATTTCGTGAGTATGAAACACTTGAAGAAATCATTTTTTGTTATGAGTTTATTTCTGTTTTTCTTTGTGTGCGTCAATAAAGTGTATACGTATTAGTGTTTGCGCTTCCATAAGAAGATTTTGGGCACCCCTGATTTAAAACTTGAAAAAAAATTTTTTTCTAAAATTGTTGTTCATAGATTTTAATATCTATGAAAGAACTTGAAGTTAGCTGAGCATCGAGATCGATCTCTTAGTGTTGATTTCCTTTATCCCAACTTAACTTAGCAACTAACTTGGAAAAAATTCGAACTACTGTCAATGTTTTGACATTTAAGAAGAATTATATTTATATTATTTGATCTTTAGATTGTTACATTAATTATTCAAGCTTCTGATCTTTGGGTTTTTTTTATAAAAAATAATTTTAAGCCATTAATTATTTATTTTCAATATTTCGCCAACAATTTGTTGGCATCTTCAGGTAAATAATCATAAAATTTAAGAAGAATTTATAAACATAGATTTTTCGTTGAAAAAAAATCAAATTCCGCCACTACATATCAAGAACCAAATTTATGTTTTAGCAACTAACCAGTTAAGAAGCATATACATAAATAATGGTTATATAAAATTTTTACTTCTGTTGATTTTGTTATTGATATGATAGTACTCACCTGGGGTTCCAAAGCTCTTTCGATCAAAATACTGGTTATGACTCTATACAAAACTTCATTGAACTGCGTCACTGTGGCCACCACCGTTTCGCAGCAGCCCTGTGATCTACGCGACCAAGTGGCTCCCAAACACTGATGCGATATCACTTTTTTAAAAAGTTCACAATCCATGCGCGTCAGCTGCTCCGCAAAATGACGCACATCAATGCGAGGAAAACGATAAGTCTCTAGAAAACAAGCCCTGCCATGAAACTCAGGAGCCAAATACAAATCAGCAAACTGATCACCCAACCAGGCGGGCAGCTGTTTCTTATTATACACCTGTTGACGCAATATCATTTCCAATTGATTCAAGGCTCGCGCATGCAAATCAGAATTTGATAGATATTTGCTGGTAAAATTAATTAAAGCTTCTAAATTCTCTTCATTCCAGTCCTCCGGAAAACCATTCAACCACATTTTCCACACAGACATCAACGTTTTCTTGTGTTGCTCGTGAATGGAATTGGAACGATCATAATCGAGATTGTCTTTGTTTTTAAGGTCTTCAATGCGTTGTTTTTCACTCAAAGTATTATAACGTTTGACGAACAGGCTGAGTACCTCTTTGGGCGTAGAAAAGGTGCGATAGGTATTGAGAAAGACATTAATAAAAGTGGACTCCAGTTCGCCATCGTCCGTAGCCAGGGCCTCGACCAGCCTTTCCAAGGTGGCAGCTTTGACAAAACGCACTCGCACCATTTCCCATTCCAAATAAGAAATGTCATCTTCGGAGTCGGCCTTAAGTGGAAAGTATTTGTATGTATGTACATATGTTTATATAGAATAATAAAAGTTAATAATATTTTCACTTACAGCTGCTGCTGAAGGTGTGGGCCGGTGGTAGCACACCTTTTTCAAATAAACCGTGTATATAATATCGGTATCCTTTTCCTCACCCCATACACGCCACGTGGGCTGTTTTAAATTAAAAAAAAAAAAATATTATAAAAAATTGTTATTATTAAGAGATCATTATTATAGATGGCGTTAAAAACAACAACTGTTTTATTAATAATTCCAAGTAACTAATTAAATTTTGTTTATTTTATTATTCTGTATTTATTTCAATTTTAATTTTGCCAACCGCCAACTTCACATACCACATATTTGTTTTAGTATTGTTTTTGTCTAAAAGGTCAGAAAATTGAGCTTCTATGGCTGCTAATTGTGGCTGATAAACATCAACACAAGAACAAAATTTATACAAGTAATTGGTTTTTTTCCCCCACTGACCATTTGCCACAAGCAGTTTTTCTTATGACTTTTTAATAATCTTTTGAAAAAAATATATATAGGGTCCGCCATCTAATGTTTTTTTTCAACTTTTGGTTTTGGTTTTTTCCCCCCACTGACCATTTGCCACAAGCAGTTTTTCTTATGACTTTTTAATAATCTTTTGAAAAAAAAATATATAGGGTCCGCCATCTAACGTTTTTTTTTCAACTAGTGCTTAGCACTAGCTCAGGTCTGATTTGACAGAAAATTGGTTTTGTCTTTCCGCTGAACGAATATGGTTGTGTATGAGCTTCGCTAAGTGGGCCTGCGATTGGCTTACAAAAGATGCCGATTTAAACAAAAAATGATATTTTCGGATGAAGTTCATTTTGATCTTGGCGGGTATGTAAACAAGCAAAAATGTCGCATTTGGGGCACAGAAAACCCGCACGCATACATTGAAAAGCCGACGCATCCAAAACGAGTTACTGTTTGGTGCGGATTTTGGTCCAGAGGCATAATTGGGCCAGTTTTCTTCGAAAATGACAAGGAGTGACCGTTACAGTCAAAGGCGATCTTTATCGGGCCATGTTGAACGAATTTTTGTTCACAAAAATTGAAGAGGAGGATATTGGCAACATTTGGTTTCAACAGGACGGCACTACGTGCCACACTGCCAAAGCTACACCCGATGTTTTGCGCCCTTTTCAAAAAAAAAAAAGTTATTTGGCGGACCCTTTATTTAATTCAAGGAATTTTTTTTTTCTTACAATTTTGTATGGATTTTTTCACATAAAATTTAAATCGATTCGTATTTATTTATTTTTTTAGTTTGGACTGGTACTCAGTACACAATCCCTACGCATGCGGTGGGGGTTAGGAAAATTGGTTATAGGAGGGTGAAAAGAGGGAGTAGTGCTTGTGTACATTTGATTTGAAACCTACAACAGTGTTGAGTGGCAGGAAATACGACTGCAGGCAATTTATTCCCGTACGGCTGAAGAATGAATTCTCTCTGTACTGCAAATGGATAAGCCTTGGACGATATACGTGTATTGCGTAGAAATATGCGAGTTTCGGGAACAATATCCCTGATCTCGTCAGAGCACAAGCATTATAGTAGCGATAAAGCAGTGTAACACACCCTCCAAACTGCATCAATGCTGCAATGAGTCAACCGAATTGGATGAGCTTCTTCGCTCTCCCCTGCACTCAACCAAGTAACCACAAAATAGACTTTAAGGCACCGTTCTAAATGTGAGAGTTGTATTCTATTTTTGGTCGAATATAGGTGTTAGAAATAAAGAGAAGTATACCTTACACCGTCTCAAAAAAAAATTAAATGTTTTTTTTGAAAAATGAAAATGTGCTCAGTCCGACGAATATCACACTCAACTTTCATTCATTCGAAGACCATTCAAGTGTGCAGATGCAGCAACATTAACAACAAGGTCCGCTGTCTATGTGTTAGCAGGCAGCATTGGGTCCTGAGTGTATTGAAATTTATTCTGCTTTCACTCTCCCATTTGGAAATTATTGCAGATCATTACTGAGTGTAGCGTTCATGTTCTAGCCTTTTGAGTGGGCCTTTTACTCTCCGATTCGGAGATTATTGTAAATTATAGCTGAATGTAGCGTTCAGGTTCTACCTTTTTTGTATCAATCTCTAATTGGCCATATACCCAGGCCGAATGAATACGAATGGGAAATGCTGCTATCTTCTACCAAAGAGTGGATAGGCTTGTAAATTATAGACGAAGTGCCTGAGCACTTTTTTAATCTATTGATCACCTTTCAAAAAAAAAATTATTACAAATTTTTGCTAAAGTAAAAAAAAAATATGTGAAAAAAGGTCAAAGTTTGTTAAGGAAATTCAATAGACATTCTTTTTTTTCGTTTATGTTTAACAAATTTTCGAAAAAGGAAATTTGTCAAGAAACTTGTTATAAACTAAATGACAAAATAAATGTCATCAAAAGCATTAACTTGAATTGGTTTTCCTTAGCTTTGCCAAATAATTTCACTATTGCACATACATAAATACGTTTTATTTTTGATTATTGTTGTCACACGACAACAAAAAAATAAGCAACAACAAAAACATAAGATATATGTAAGTAAAAAAAACTAAACTAAATTAAAATATAAAAACTAAATAAACTGAAAGGAATTGAAATGCAGTTCTGCACAAACGAAACAAATATTAGATAAATTTTAGTTTACAGAAAAAACTTATAAAAAACTTTTTTAACGCTCTTACGCTTTTAACGCTCTCTCTCTCGACAGCCAAGAATGTTTTCGAGTGTGCCATCGATTTGGTATAGTTTATAACTTTTTGATGTGGAAACGATTTGGAGTTCTCTTGAAAATGAACTTAATTATTTATTTGCTCTATTAAGAGCCAATTGAAATGTATTATTTTAGGTCTAAAAATATAGCTTATTAATTTTGTGTGTCTTTTTCAGCCGTCTATATGCCGCCGTCATTTCGTTGATGCTAATCAACTCATCAGTAGATTTGAAAAATTCTTAAACGATTGTTTGAAACTGAACTATTTATTCCATAATTCCCTTGAACAAACAGAGAGAACCAGAAATTTTCAAACAAACCTCGAAAACAGAAAATATTTTTTCTTTTGGAAAACTTCTTCTTCCAAAGAAAAACGAAATATTGAAAATAAAAATATCAAAAAGCATGCCGTTAGTTTGTGTTACTTTTTTTGTTTCAAATCATGGCAAAACCAATAATTATTTTAAAATAAACCAATTAATTATTAAGGAAATATAATTTTATAACTACTTAAAAATAGTTCTTATTCAATTTAAAAACTTCTTTTTTACTTTTTTCTTATTTTCAACTACTTTTCGTATTCTCCCGACAGTAAGAAGAGTTCGTACAAATTTTTGATAAAAAAAAACCCCCCCTAAAAACACGTTTCATTTGGAATTCATATAATCGATTTCCCGAAATTCAAAATTTTCGGTCGAATTTCGTAGCTACGTCGGAATTCATTATAGAATTTTTACCACGGCATTTCATTGCAGCTTAAAACGGAATTCATAATAAGCATGCCAGTAAAATTAGAGTAAATGAAAAATACCCTCAAAAAACCAAAATCTCGCCCAATAAAACCCAAAATAAATAAAACCACATTTCAAGCCGGAAAAATGTTTCCCGTGCACAGTGTTGGGCAAAACACATGCTCTGATGTATTTAAAATACAAAATACAAATACTCTTTTTCCATGTATTTAAAATACAAAATACTGCATTCCAAAAGCAAGTATTTGAAATACAAAATACAGTGTAACAAAAATATGTAATTAAAATACAAAAATACTTTTAATCAAAAAAGTTTTTATTTCCATTCATAAACACCAGTTTTTCAAAAGTGAATTAAGAAAAAAGTGACAATTAAAAAACGTTTCACCAAATGCTATATAACTACATACATATATATAGTCTATCCAAGTCAACATTTGATTGATATTTTTTCTCTTGTTTTAGATTAAAATGTCGAACGCTGTTTTTCTTTGTATTTTATTTTTTCATTATTAGACAACAAAGATAGATTATTTAGATTTTCAAAAGATTTTTACGAACAATAATTTGGACTTCTCTAACTTTATAAATGTGAAACAGCTGCTTAAGTATTTTGACAGCTGCTTTACCATTTTGCACGAAAAAAAAAGTACGGGTAAAGTTCGGTAAAATGAGAGACAGAAATTACTCTCTCAACACGTTCTCATTTACCCAATTTATACAATTTTCAACACAAGAAACACTTTTCGGGTTTTCGAAGCCCGTGTGATTCCGCGGTAACGTACGTCGAACACACTTTATGTAACTGAAATACATTTCAAATTAAAAAAGAAGTAAATGTTCATATTTTAAAGCTTTGGAATAGCTAATGGCAGAGAAAAAGTGTTCTTATATCTGGGTGTTCATTTATTAGGGCGTCAATATTATCGCGAGTGCACTATATTATCATCAGCGAAGAAACGAATTTAACAATGAAAGTTTTTATCCAACACGAACATTATTTTTGGAGTTTTTCCTCCTCATAGAACATATATTTACCTTATTATAAGTGTAACAATTATTTTTATGCAAATCTTTGGTTTTCTTCGACAAATTCCTTAAAGTGGCTCCCGTGCAGGCACACAAATACTTCAAGCTGGCCACCACCATTTTCTCGTGCGATTGTTGCTGCTGCTGGGATTTATTCAAATTGGTGGCATTATTGGAGGCATCCAAATCATCACAGGAATGATACGAACTGAAAGGACGTCGCCATTTCTTGGGCTTCGTCAGCGTTGAGGTGGGTGTTTTTGCTTCGCCTGCATTCGATTTTTTGCGCTGACTCTGTTTGGGAGTGCGCGGCGAGGAGTGACAAGAGGTTTTTTGTGGTGTAGGTGGGTGTTTGTCAAAATATTGGAACTGCAATTCCTTTTGCAACGACTTGACCAGGTCTTGTTGTTGCTGTTGCAAATGTTCTTGGAATTGCTGCTGTTGTTGCTGCTGACTGTTGTGTTGTTGATGGCGGGGCTTGTGCTGGTGCTGGTGCTGGTGATGATGGTGATGATGATGCTGATGCTGACTGCTGTGTTTGTGATGATGCTTGCAATGATGCTGATGGGCTAAAATGTGTGTGGCATGATCCAGGGGGGGCATTAAAGCTTTCTGTTGGTGCTGTTGGTCTTGTTGCTGATAGTATTCATGTTGTTGCTGCTGATCCATTTGATAGACATCATATTCCTGAGTATATTGATATGTGGGATTTTGTGGCGATTTTAATACTTTAACAGCAATTTTTTGCGTTTTGTTATTTGAACACGTATACGAGTTATTCGAGAAATTCTGTAATTATTTATGTATTTTATACATACAGATACATTTATTTTTAAGCAACACAATTTTCGATAAATGAATCATTAAAAAAAACGAAATTATTTTTTTTTGTTGTAAAAAATGTAAAAAAACAAACAATAAAAACAGGTGTGAACTTTTATAAACTGTATGTTTTTCTTGAGTAATTTATTTTTTTTTTTTTTTTTTGGTTTTCAACTACGACAACAACAGCAATAACAATAATGGTCATTTACATACTAAAAATATGCACAACGAAGAACAATTTCATATTTAAGAAACTACAAAACAAATACCATAAAAATTAAAATAAGTCGATTTTTAAAAATTAACTTTTTTCTGTTCAACTCAGACAACAACGATTATATGCGTATGAATTTTAATTTTATAGTCGAACTTCATGATTTGCAATGGTTAATAGTTTTATCAATTTTGAGGAAGTGAAATCGTGATGACAAAACAAGTCCTCAATTTTGAGGAATTAAAGCAAATACAATACATGGTTTACACATAATCATTAGGAAATAATTTAAAAAATTTTAAATTTTTCATAAGATCGGTCCACTTGGGTCTTAGAAAGGTTCCATAGTGCTACCCGAAGAGGCTGTAGGGAAATAGCCCAGCCCAAGACACCTTCCGCTGGTTCCGCCCTGAACCAGCCAAATGAACAGATGAAAGGCTGTTCACACTGTTCACTCCGCCCTCTGACACATCCGCCAAACCATGTAGTCCCGGTCTGCTCAAGTTATTTACTTTCTTGCTGGAGAGACCCGGTGATCGACAGAGGACGTGTTCGACACTATTCTCCTCCTCTTTAAACTCTGCAGCCTCTGCAGAAGTCATTGTGTGGACGATTTACACTTCTCGTATGTACTCCCACGTCACAGCGTCCTGTCCGAACAGCCACTAGGGTGGCTGTTGGAAAGTCCAGTAAAGCGAATGTTCTCTTATAACTATAACTGGTCCAAGTGAGTCCCGATATTCCCCAGGTGATCTCATTCGATCACCTTTCCTGAGCAGTTCTTAGCGGCTGTTGTTGTATTAGCTGTTTACAACTATTGAGAGGAACACCAACGAATTCGTCCATGTCCTCCTGTTGTAAGCGTGTACCAGATCTTGCCAGCTCTTGCGGATAGCCAGAGAAGTTCCAGATCTGCATGCATGCATGTCTCGCTATCTCATTTAGAGATATCCAGCATTCATGAACCAACCTAGATGTTGTATAAACACCCGAAACTTTTCCCTAAATTCTCACACAAACACATGATGTCCAATGACCTGCTAATGTAAAAGTCATGCCTTTTCTTGAACCAAATAGCATTTTTGTCAGCTGAGTTGGTTGAGTGACCAACTGACAATCGTTTTTAAAAAGTGACAAACTTTTTTAAGAAATCAATAAGAATATCTAATAACAATTATTTTACCTAGTAACAAACATTTTAGTTGGACCACTCCTTAAAAGAGTTTCAAATTGTTTGTTAAAAGAAAACATATTTTTTTTACAACAAAAGCCCTTTAAGTTGTAAACATCTTATTTTTGTCGTGTGCAATGATTATTATTAATTTTTTTTTTTTCAATATGCATAAATGTCACTTAAGAATGCTTATATGTATGTACGAGTAAGTACATGCATTGACTTTTATTTTGCTCCATGTTTACCCATCATTGAGTTGTAAAAGTGGCCTTAAGAAAAGGACGAATGTCAATCACACTACACTACTTATGACGTTACTGCCTGTGGGTCATTAACTTGTTGTCATTTATTATATGTATGTACATACATACATATATTGAATGTCTTTCGGTACATGATTTATTGATTTTTGCTTAAACTGTTCAATAATAAGTAAAATAGATGTTCAGCATTGACCTTGGCTATTATTTTTAAATACAACAAAATTAGAGAAAAATATATTGAACTGATGCTGCTGTTTGCTATTTGGCTGCTAAAATGCCCCAAGTTAGAAACAATTGCCAACATTTGTTGGAATATTTTTTTTTTTTTTTTTTTTTGTAAAATAAAGCAGCAATGAATATATTTTCAAGTTTAAATTTTTTCCAGCTACTTAAAGCTATCTTTTAAAAGCGAATTTGTTTATTTTTTTTGTTCTCACATTTCAACTGACTCATTAAATATGTAGCTGACAGTTTCTTTCCAACAGCATAAAATTGAATTGTATTCGTGTTTAACAGTTTGTGTCATCATGAGTTCGGATTTCTCTAGTCAATGAATTCCTCTCTGTATCATCTATTGAACAACAAATAAAGCTTATCGCTTTGAAAAAAAAAATAGATTCAATTTCTTTATTTGACATTACAGGAAATTCATTAATTTTCTCAACTGCGGAAAGATGGCATTCAAATATAATGTACACGCACAGAAAAAAGCAAATTAAAAACGTAGAAAACAATTTCAATTTTATATTTTTCAGTGGTGAGTTTGTTTCATACAACTTGTTGTTTAATACAAATTGATTTTGTATTAACTGGAAATATTTTGCTATTAAAACCATTCTGTTTCCGGTTGATTTATTGTGCCAGAATCAAAATTTTCATTTGTCCTTGCTTACATATGTAATTCTCGACAGGCTGAAGTTCAATCCCCACTCAATTAATTATTTTGCAATATTAATTAAATAAACAAAGAATTTAATTGTTAAACATTTTATCAGGCTCGATTTCACTTTCTCAAAACTGAGAAAAAAAAACAATTTTTTTTTTTTTTGCTAAAATTGAAGTGATCAACATTTCCAAGAAGAAGACAAGAAAAGTAAAGTTGAAGACTTACTGGTGTACATACCATGTCTGTTTCACGTCCACCACTACGCTCATCAGCACCCAGATTTACTTAGAACCCAGGCCATGACCAATTGCATACTAATATATAATTTTTAAGCAGCAGCGCAGAATCATCCTACCACCTGGGCTCTTCATTTAGACTGACTGTCTATATTTGACCTTTCCATTTGATCACTGTGTTTTTCTGTTGGTTGGCATATATTTTATATTCTCTCACCAACATCCCACTGAATAATGAAGAGCTCAGGTAGTAGGATACCTATGAGTGGCTGCTTAAAAACAGTATGTTTACCATTGGGTCATGGCCTGGGCTGGAATTAATTTGGCTGCTGATGAACGTCGTGGTGGACGTGAAGCAGCCATGGTTATGCCTCAGCCCGTAAGTCTTCAACTTTACTTTGCTGGTCTTCTTTAAATATATCGATCACTTTAATCTTATCTTTCTCTATTTTGAGGAAGTAAAATCGAACTCAAGCGTGAGTTCGATTTTACTTGTAAATCATAAACTGCGGCTTTAAAGTTAAAATTAATGCTCAATGAATTTAATTATTTATTTATTTATTTGATTTCAATACCAAGAATTATGATTTGTTATAAGAGCCAATTGAAATGTATTATTCTACGTTTAAATAGACTTTATTAATTTTATACGGTCTTTTTCACCCGTCTACATGATCCCGACATTTCGTTGATGCCAATTCCAAAATTTTTAAAAATTTTTTTCGAGTCTACTGGCGAGTTGAGACGGTGGCATTTACACGGCTGAAAAAGACTGAAAACAAATAACAAAGTCTATTTAGACATATAGCAATGAAATAAAGAAACGTAAAAGTTTTATAACAAGGTGCACTGTTTGATGACTGAAGCTTAAACGCTAAATTTTCTTCGTTTAAATGTGATTTAAGTAGGCACTGATTTAAAGATTAACTATTTTATTCGTAAGTCACGTTTTAAATAATCTTTGTAAATAATTATGAATGTAGCTATTTCCCTAAAAAAAAGTGTATTTGTTGGCATTTATTTACTTATTTTTTCTATGCCATATTCCAACAAAGTCCAATTGAAATGCATTGACCTAAATTGAAATCAAGGCACATTTAAGCATTCATGCCAATACAAGTCGTACCTAGAAACATGAACTGCAAGCATTTAAAAACAAAATCTAAATAAATAAGCATTCAGAATCACAACGATGTAACAATTACAAATATTAAAGTACAAAATGGTTTTGCGTACAACCATTTAACCAACATCGTCAAGAACAAGTCAAACAATGAGAGTGAATGGAACGAATGGAAGTGCAAGAAGAAGAAGAAGAAGAAGAGTGTTATCAAACAATAAACACAGACGAGTACGTATGTATAAACAAAGCAATTATGTAAAATCTCTTAAATCTTTTCAAAATTCCCGACATGGCAGACAACAACGGCAAGGTAAATTTTAGTAAAAATATATACATATGTACATATTTAACCCGAAAACCTTTTATGTAACTTGAAATTATTTATAAACAAAATGTAATAAATTTACATACATACATACATACATACATACATACATACATACATACATACATACATACATACATACATACATACATACATACATACATACATACATACATACATACATACATACATACATACAAACACAGCCAGAATAAAGTGAAACGCATAAAATTGATGTCAAAAGAATTTTACTCAAATTTTTTAAAGCTTAATTTTTTTTCTTTGTTTTTAGAAAGAAAGGAAGTGATAAATAAAAAAAAGCCTACGAAAGTAAAATAGTTTAATTGTTGTTGCGTAAAGTAGAATAAGAAGTAGGTATGTACATACACTCATGTGTAGTAGCTAGAAATTATGAGATAATTAAGCTTGTGTTAAATAACACTGAATAAACTCAGCAATTGGGGTCTCTTCCCTCCTCCTTCACTCTCATGTCTTATGCGAAGATGAACATGTAACATTTTATTATCAAACACATCCGTTATTTGTGACATGTATTTAGAGCAGCGTTACCACAAATTTAACGAAAATATATCACAACTGTTATTTGATTATTTTTCCTAAAAATAAGATAATTTCACATACATACATATCTGTAGGCAATAATTGCTTGAGTGCTACTTTAAAAAAAAAAATAATAGTAATAAAAAGGAAAAAATAACAGTCCGTATTCTGATTGGTTGAGGCCACATTGGCGTCAATTTGAATGTGCTATTCTATTTTTTAGATGATGTAATACATACCTATTTACGTACGTAAAATCACAGAGAACATATTATGACATTGCATCCGTGTTTTAAAACACAAGAGTAATAATCACACGAGAGATTTTTTTTTTTGAATTTATATGATTAAAAATGCAATAATAATGTGTAATACTATGTTCACATAAGCCTTTTTAATTGAAACAATATTCAGTTAATTAACAATATCTTTTTGGTGTTCAAACATACTTAATATTGCTACGACAATTAGCATTTGACAGGTGAAGAAATTATTGTTTAAATTTGTTCTGTAAAAATTTGGGTTTTTTGTTTGTTTATTTATTTTGTTGACGTTTGATTAGTCAACTTTTAACAAGGTGTGTTCAATAAGTACTGTTGTTGTAAAAGCTTCTTCATTTATTACTGTGAATACAAATCTAACAGTGTTGCATTATAAATTTTATTCATTATTAAAACAATTATCTCTTAATTGCCAATAAGTTAATTGTAATTTTTATATGAAAATTTAGTCTCAATAATGGCCTTAATTGTTATAATTTGAATATTGCTGCATGTAAGAACAGAGTATAATGGTTTCATTGAAATTTTTCAAAATAGTTGCGCACACCTCTACTCTCTCCACCTGTAAAAACAAACATAGCGGCAACACTGATTTAAACTGAAAACGGCTATATGAAAACATTCATACATAAGCACACACAACTCATACATACTGTGTATGTGTTTTTGCAGCATCTTTGGGGAATTTGCAAATGGATCATCACCGCAAAGCCAAACCAAAAGCATCAAATAAAAAAGAAAATTACAATTAACTTGTAAACAAATGTTTGTTTGTATGTCGTCAGCTCACTGTATGGCGTTGAGTCGTGAGTGAATGAATGCAAAATAATATTGACCGACCATAAAACATTACAGCCATGTTTTGCATTCTTTTTTAGATTTGTTTATTTACAAATGTACATACATATTTATTATGAACGTGGGTATTTTCATACAACAATTATATATTTAAATTGGAAGCAAAATAAAAAATAACAAATGAATCACATGTGAACCAAATGTTGTATGGTATGTATAAATAAATTGTTTGTTGGGGGAGTTGTTCGAACAAAGCAACACTCCTCTCTTTTAGTTGGGGTCAGAAAGTTGCCAGATTTGCCAAACCAATGCCCACAAAAAAATAATCTACTCGTTTTCCAAATTTGAACAAACAGTGCAAGGAGTAAAAATGTTTTACACAAATTCATATCGTTACGTGCAATGCTAACGGACGTAACAACACAGTATTGATTGATTATGGTTTTTTTTCCATATTTATACCCAAAAAATCATTGAGAGTTTAAGCTCTGGTTTAGAAAAAATTTAATGGGATGCGAATTCAATTTGAGTCATTAAATCAATTTATCATTTATTATTTATGATTTTTCAAATACCGCAAAATTCAAGTAGCGTGTGTGTTTGCAGTGCATTTGTAAATGGAGTTTGAATGCCCAATGTTCTTCGTTTAAATGTTCACTGTTTTACATAGTTTAAACTAAAAATACAGATTATCTAGCACTGACTTTTTGGACATTAGTGTAAAAGAAATTAAATTTTATCTTCAAAAAGAGATAATGAAGGTCATTGCTTGTTTCGTACTGATTATGTAGGTATGTATGTATATTAATGAAAAGTAGATGCGCGTGAGCTTTGGTGGCCATGTGGTTTAAGCGTTAGTTTAGCACGTCTAAAGCTCATAAGAGGTGTAGCGACTTTGAAACAGTTACCTGCACAGAGTTATATTATCTGAGTTATATTACCTAACATTTTAAAAGTTTTCGTCACAAGTTGCAAATAATTTGTTCCTCTTCTTTTCGACAGGAAAACCTTTGGCTAAAGTTGCAGAGCATCACCAGAGGTTCAAGTTAAGTTTTGTGAACTATTGCTTATGAATGGTATTCATTTTTATGTTGCTTGAACTTTACAGTCAATAGTAGGAATTTTATTAAATGTGATCCAACCATAATGCAGGATGTAAGCTGTGAGTTACATGTTAACGTCGGGTTATTTGGCCGGGTTTAATTTGATATTACTTTGTTTCAGTGTTTGACAAATTCGAAGAGGTAGCCAATTGAGCAGTGCGGTAAGATTGTTGAAGACCTGTACGAAAGTGGGTGTTCAAATCAAAATGCATTTTGTGCACTTCTTGAATATTTTTATCAGCAAAGTTTGAAGTGCGCGAACCCCACTCCACTCTCTAGAACAATGAAACCGTGGGAATCAATACAATAATTCTATGGGGGAGGAATTCAGACGAAGAAAAAACTAAGGGCCAAACCCGAATTGAGTAGAATAATGGAAGGCACATTAAAATTGCATAGGAATAGCGAGAGTAGAGCATGTGGGGAGATTAGAGAGACACTGGAGCACTATTTATTTAAATGTCCCGCTGTCTAGAGAGCGACACCTGAAGTAAGGTGGATATGCTGGCCTTTTTAACTTGCCTGCTTTAGACTCCTTTTACAAATATGATGTTCTAAAAAGTCAGTATTACCGTTCGGAAAAGAGCACATCATAATATTAAATGGCAAATCGTAAACATATTTTTTGTTCTATTGTGTTTATGAAAAGGGCACAACTACTAATGCCGTTTTCATTTCTAAAAAAAAATCATGCATTTATTGTGCACTGCGAGTTTTAATATTTTAGTCTGCTTAAGATAAAAAAAAAATATTGCAATAGCCATAAATAAGTTTGAAAAAAGTTAATAAATCAATGATCTTCTGCATTTTTTTTTACTAAACAAAAATCATGTTCCTGTTCGAAAAAGAAAACTCGATTAAAGACCTAAAACAATCCACTATCACGTTTTTCTCACATCTTGGCTTAATATTTCTAATAATCTGGCCACACTAAAAATATAATAGCAATGAGTTAAATTTGTTTATTGCAAAAAAAAACAACTAAAATGTTTTAGTAAAAAGAGATTGCCAGCACGTGGGGGAAGGAAGAGGAGAACACAATTTGGCGACCCTCATGCCGTTTTTTAAAGAAAATAAGTAAAATACACGCAACTGTTGTTGTCTAAATTGAACATTATTAAATACGATTATTGTTATTGTCGTTGTTACTTACACAAAAAAAAAAAACAACATACAAATTTATTTTAAGAATTATTTAAATAGACGTAATTTTGTATTTTGTTGGTTTTTTTTATTTTTATTACCATTTGAGATCTTTTTATTTGTAGTGGTGACGGTGACAGTCGGAGATAATATTTCTGTTGATGTCTTCTTAAATGATTTAAAAGCTGAATTAAATGATAATTTAATAGAAATTCATATTTGATTTCTAAATTATTTTATTATTTCATGTTAGTTGTTTATTATTAGAAAAATACCTTTTTTTATTTAAAGAACGCAGGAGTGGGTATTGAGGATGACTGTAAAATTACCAAGAATTTATTGATCGACATAAAAGTTTTCCTAACAGGCTAAAAATATATCCGTTGTATTATGTGAACTTTGCTGCACTTCGTTTTTTTTTTTTTTTTTAATAGAAATAATAACATGTATCCTCAATATCCTGTGAGTGTTGGTAAGATGTATGATGTGTTAGGTATGTAGGTAATTATTTGTATGGGATTCTATAGAGCGTGTGACTTAGTTTTGTCGTCCAGGTTAAAGGAGTGGTTGCCTGTTGTTAAATACTGGTATAGAAAAAGGCGAGCCTCTATCTAGTCAACACAGCAGACAACAGTCACTATTATCAAATAGGAATAAATGTGTAAAATATTTCACTGTATTCGTCACTGATTTGTAGCGTTAGACTGGTTTTATTTATTTTTTTTTTTTTTAATTTCTCCCTTATAAGGGTTCGTTGCACTTATTTTGACGGTGTTATTTTATATTCTCGTTTAAATTATGAGTATTAAGTAACACATATACATACATAAGTACAACACATATCAATAGAACTTGATTTCATATCAGAGAAAAACATAAAGGACACTCTATTTTACTAACAGGCAAATTTAAATCACTTTTTTTATTTTATTTTTATAAAATATTTTTTTATATTTTTCTTTATTTTAATAATTTCAGCAATTCTTTTTTTTCTGCTCCACCGCAATATTAAAACAAAATAATTATGGCACTTTCTTAACGAAACAAAAATGTATTTCACACGCTCACCGCTGCCAACAAACTGCCAGAGTTGTTGTTGAAAAAATTATCCCCCAAAAAAAAGTCCAATAAGATTACGCCCTCTTTGTTGTGTACTCATTTAAGAATAAAGAAAAAAAAACAGTGTTCTTCAATTACCCTCAATTTGAAATTATTTAACAACAATATTCTCTTTTTAATTGAGTTTCATTCTATGTGAGTGCCTTTTGTTGTAGTTTACTGGTTCTAGTTGGATGTATGTACATATGCACACACATACATTTGTAAATACTCATCACAAGAGAAACATCTCATTTTGGGGTTGTTTTATGCCTCGTCAAATAAATTGAGGGGGCATGCGCGGGTTTAAGCGCTATTTTCATTTAGGGTTAACGTTACAATTCCTAAAAATGAATACACAAAACCCGCGTTCTGAAAACAAATTTCAACAAGCGCGAATTAAATAAGTTTCATCAGTCGTTGATAATTTACTTTGCTGGCTCCCTCAAATATTAAATAAATATTTCTCCAGTAATATTGCAAAAAAATATTTATTTTCGATTTAAGCAACAAATTAATTGATGATCACTAAAAAGTGGTATTTACGTTTGTAAATACCACATTTCAATTCCATGTAAGGGCTTCAAACTTAAATCCCAATCCTAAAGAAAAAAGGTTTGTAAGATGCGGGAAGAAATTGTGATGGGAAACAAACTGAAGATATAAAATTGTTCATGACAAAAACAATAATAAAATATAATAATAATAGTAGTAAAGCTGGCAAAAGCATATGCGTACAACAATGGCGACTAAAAATACATGTATGTATGTGTAACTTTCGCCAGTAACACCACGAAAACACACAAGCCCATATGAAAAGAGGTGTTGATCTAATCAACGACTTTTGAGTTGTAAATACTTTTTGATGGGTTTGTTTCCTTTTGAAATTTTTCGGGATTACAAATGAAAAAACGAAAATAGTGTACTTATTAAAAAAACGGCAAACGTGTTAAAAAAAAAACCGGTCTATTCATTATTCAAATAATTCACATTTTAAAAATAACGGGTTCAAAAAAATCGATAAGGTCCGATCTCTGCAATAGGTACCGACGAAGAATTTTTTTGTTGTATTTTCCGTACATTATAAATTTATGTAAAATCAACATTGCAACTGAACACGCCGTTGTAGGACATTTGCAACTAAACTCGTTTAACGGTAACCCTACTTTAACTAAATTGCCCCATTTCAACAGTAGTACTAATGTTGTTCTCAGCAATTTGTTAACGTTACTTATGAGCGTAATGTTGAGTGAGTATTTCACTGTTTGCTCTAATGAAACGTAAAATGTTAACGTTATAAAGTTCGTTTTTTTTTGTCGGTGAGCAAAATAAGTTATCCCCTTTATTAAAAAACAAACTGCAAATTGTTTAATGCCTTTTTTCTCCAATAGAAACTGCATGATAAATTTCACGCACTCAGAAGCAAAAAAATAAATTACAAAAGGAGGATGGATCTTTATGATGACAAAATGTAAATTAAGCATAAAATTCATTTAGCTAAGGGCACATCATTTGATATTTGCGCTTTTTTATAATTACCGTAATGGTTTTGTTTAATTTGAAAAGCAATCATTTTTAGTAAACTTAATTAATAATTGTAAACTTAATTCTCCCTTCTTTCTATTTAAAAAAAAAATACTGTTTCGTTGTACAATCTATTACAATCACAGTCAAAGCCCGGTTTAACGAATGATATAATGTTCAGACCTTTCGTTATTCCGAGATATTCGTTATATCGAACAGTAATTTTTTATCTTAAAATTTTATAAAAGACGGTGGTCCGCAGTTTTAAAAACATCAAAATTTAATTGTAATGACAACTCAGTGTAGAAATAAAACTTTAATTGATATTTTAACGTTCATTTAAGAATTGTTTTTATTTCTAATATGTAAATTCATTAAAAATCATAAATGTACATAGAGGCATATACATATTTAGCTATGTTTGGATGCTATTAACATGTGTAGGTTTATCATTACATTTCATTTATATTATTCATTTCTTAAGAAATCGACATCTCGTTTTCACAATGAACCAAATAAAACTACTAAAATTTTAACGAAAAAACCAACGCATCACACGTGTTCTTTCAATACAAAGAAAGAAGCCAAAAACACACACAATCCAACGGTATTTGCATATATGGTTTCGAATATTTGTCAAATTACAACTTATACGGGAAAGTGCCGGCAAATCTGCAAACGCAGGTCGTTTTGTGGTATTCTTCTCTAAATATTTCCGTTTTCAAATTTTGTGAGGAAGAAGTATTTTAGAAAATACAGTAGAAACAAGTTGTGCCTCCGTGGGGAGGGGTTTTCTATACAGTTTTTTGGTTTTGAATATTTGTCAAATTACAACTTATGCGGGAAAGTGCCGGCAAATCTGCAAATGCAGGTCGTTTTGTGGTCTTCTTCTCTAAATATTTCCGTTTTCAAATTTTGTGAGGAAGAAGTATTTTAGAAAATACAGTAGAAACAAGTTGTGCCTCCGTGGGAAGGGGTTTTCTATACAGTTTTTTTGGTTTCGAATATTTGTCAAATTACAACTTATACGGGAAAGTGCCGGCAAATCTGCAAATGCAGATTTGTAACGATTTTTTAAATGTATTTTGCTTTGCCATTCGTTAAATCGAGATTTATTTATTTTTTGTCATTCGCTACATAAGACAGTTAATGTAAAAATTTCGCCATTCGTTATATCCGATATTCGTTAAACTGAGTATTCGCTATACCGGGCTTTGACTGTATTTGAAACAACTCAATTGAAAGCAGTGTTGCCACCTTGGGCAAAATTACCCGTCACTGGTGTAAAGCAATGACGAGTTTAATTTTCTTTGAAATACAACTTGATGCTGAATTTTATGCCCACGTGCATTTATTTGTCACTTTTTTCTTAAAATGCGAGCTTAAATAGTTCAGGTTGATTAAGATCAAAAGAAAAGATTGTGAAAACTATGAATATATAGTTGGCGTTTTGTAAAACACCAACTTGACTTGAAATGTGGAAATCAGGCTGGTTTTTAGTTTTTTGAGAGTAAACGTGCAGTCCTTTGAAATTAACTTCATCTTAGTATTATTGCTTTCAATGTTTTTTATGCATGTTTTGTCCCTGTCTCATTGTATTGTTTGAAATTGCATTACATTCCTGGCAAACCATACAAATTATATAAAAGTTTAACACAAGTCTTGAAATGTGGTTTTAGTTTTATCGGACTTACCTCGAAAAAACGTATAGTGTTTACGCCGGCCATGCAGCAAATAATAATAAAAATGTTGGCGAAACAAAAAAAACACTGGCAACACCGCACGTATTAAATGTTTGTTTTTAAAAACTCCCACGCTTTTTAACTGCCATAGTCTTGTACAATTTTCTTCACAACAACAACGACACACTAATTATTTAGCAGTTTTCATTAAGATCAATGGGAACGAACGTTCATTCGTCTTTATTTGAAAAAAAAAAACACAAATTATTACAGATTTCTTGATGAGGAATTATTCAAATTAGTCATGATAAGATGTTTTAAATTTTCAAGTCAAGTTTTAATATAAAATTTCCTGTATTATCATAAAAAAAATGTTAATAATGCAAATTTAAATTAACTTTTAAACCAGTGAAGTGCTGAACTCTGCGGTTTACTCTAATGAAAACAAGAACCTGAAAATTATTGCCTGAAAATTTAAGTTGAAACAAAAATTAACTTCCAAGATATTCTCACGTTTTCCCATAACTGGCTTAATATCTACTATAAATTAATTTTTATACTACATATTTGAAAGCGAGCTGTTGGCGGTTTTTATGATTTGTTGCGTTTCTGTGCTCGAAATGTAATCAAAGTTACCGGAAATGATAAAATAATAAAATTTGAAGAATAAAAGATAAGAAACGGTAAGAGTACTACTGTGTTTCAAAGAATTGCACTTGGATTACATTTTTATCTTAAATACGTATGCAGATAAAATGGAATCCGGGGAAAAGTGTAAATTTTGTAGCGCGTGCGTTACGACGCATGTTGCTTTATAACAACGAAAAAGCCGATTATTATGCCACTATCATTATCAAAATATATAAAGGAGCCTAATCGTCTCATACCTGATCGAACGGCTCCCGTCGCTTACATTGTGTGTTTGTCATTTGCTTTGTTTTTGTTTTATAGTTTTTTACTCAATAGCTCATTCGGTATCGAATGTGACTATTTGGGCCAAACATTTTTTAGTTTCGTTCTTACAAAGCAAAACTTATTGTAACGCATGCGCCATAAAATGTACACTTTTGTGTGGATTTCGTGATATAATTTGTTTGTTTGTTTTACTTACCAAACTATCGGCAGCATTTTGAGACATTATTTCATAGATTGTAAACTATAATTTAATCTTAAATCCTGTAGTTTTATGCGTTTACAAAATGAACACCAAGACATCTTTAAGGCTGCGACGACTAGATCCAGATGATAGAAAATTTTTTCAAAACAAAAAATTAGTTTCAACTGAAATAAGAATAAAAGAAAAATTACAAAATTCAACATTAATATTGAGTAAAAAACACAACTTTATACGAATGTTCAGTTCTGATTAAATATCGAATTAAGACTATGATCAACAGCTATCTTCTTAATTGGTCATATTAAAGTAGTGCAGACCAAGGCAGCTCGATACCAGGTAGTCACTTAACTACAACAAACACTTCATGTATTTGGTTGGTAGAAATTTTGAATTACTGTCACCCATTTGTTCGCGTATGTGTTGTGTATTTTGACAGTTATACAAGCTAAAACCAGTAGTCAGCTGGGCTTGTAAGGCTACCTGGTATCGAGCTGCCTTGGTTCAGACTTTATTTGTAAACGAATGTTAATACTAAAAAAAAGCAGTTGGTGTTAAAACTTTTCTGTGTTTTAATTGCCGCTTAAACATGACTGTTGCAAATCAGAGAATAATTTGTTATTGATTGTTTTTAACAATAGAAGTGTGGCAACGTTGCAAAAATGTCAAACAGCTAATGTTTTGCACTGTTCGATGACTGAAGTTTAAATGCAAAATTTGTTTTCGTTTAATGCCCAA
Organism: Sturmia bella; assembly: GCA_963662145.1. Taxonomy (NCBI): domain Eukaryota; kingdom Metazoa; phylum Arthropoda; class Insecta; order Diptera; family Tachinidae; genus Sturmia; species Sturmia bella. The sequence goes on along the minus strand of OY759169.1, from coordinate 64,258,587 downwards.
AGAATCAATTGGACTCAAGAATTTAGTACTTTAGGTCTAAAAATAGAACTGATTTTCTGTAGTTTTTAGCTGTCTATATGCCGCCGACATTTCTTTGATGCTAATCAACTCGTCAGTACATCCAAAATAAATCTTCAAACATTCTTTTAAGGTTTTTCGAGCTTAGTAGCGAAAAAAAGTTTTAAAAAATAATTGAATAAAATTTAGAGGCTACATGGGAAAATATTAGCCAGCTTATAATGGGACGGACCACTACTCCCTTGTTAAACTTTGAATTTAAAATGCATGTACATGTATGTACATATGAATACATTGACAAACACCAAGGAAAAGTAGAATAGCAAGAAAAAGGTAAGATCAATCAATTTCACCAGAGAATAGTGTGAGGTTATGTTTGCTCAGTGAGAAAATACCAAATTTAAAAAGAACAATTATTTGATTTAGACTAGTTTTATGCCAGATTGCCGATACAAACACAAGAAATTCATGTATTTTGTTGGTAACATTACTCTATTATATACTGTCTCCCAATTGTTCGCGTTTGTATATTTGTGTAGTGTATGTACATATGTAGTTTGTAAACAAAATGTTGACATTTTTGTTGATAATGGGCATACAGAACTTACACATAAGAACTTATGTATGTATGTATATGTCCAAATGTAAAGAGTAAAGATCGACTAGAAAGTAGTGGTCACGTTTTTTTTTTTTTTTTTGCAGCGAACTTTCCACTTTTCTATGTATTGGCAATATTTAAAAAATTTGGCATGCGTTTTATTATGATCATCTTAATAATTCTTGCCTCTGCTTTGATTTGCTTTTGCATTGAAAATTCAAATACGTCTTCCTTCATTTAAAGACTTGCTGACGGAATTGCCTAATAACTGTTTTTTTTTCTTCTTTTTATTAATTCGTCTCTTCTTTAATTTTTGACAAAATTACACTTAACTTTTTCCGAATAAACATAAATAATGCTAAATCTCTTTTATAACATATTGCCATTTTAGATTACGCTAAATATTAACTTAACTTCAAAATAAAACAGGTTGATTTATTACTGTTGTGTAAAAAACATAAATAAATTCCTGAACAGTTTGTGGCAAATATCCATGAATGTTTAGTATTATTTTAATTGTAGTCTTTTCATGCTCATAAATATTTATTATAAAAAAAAAACAACAACTACAATATAATTTTGAAAGAGCAAATATAATGTACATATGTGTGTATGTATGTTGTGGTAGAGTGATCAGCTGGGTTTTTTTTTAATTGATTTTTAAACCGGTTTTTTCTGTTTCGCATGGGCTTAGATTATTATTAAATTTTTGCTATTTATTTCATAAACATACCAGATTGGTAAATTAAAGTTGGCTTGATTTTCTAATGAAGTATTGAAAAAAACTACTATATAGCATGATACAACTAATAAGGTGGTAACCTTTTCCCTACAATAAGAACAACTTCAATAAAAATAACATGCATTTTGTTTCATGCGATTTGACAGCATTAGACTTTATTTTGTGGGGCTTTAACTCTTGGGCACTTAAAAGCCAACATTCGTCAAGTTATGACTGTCATACCGCACAATATGTGTCAAAAAGTGGTCGAAAATTAATACAAAAGAATCAATGCTTGCAACACTTCACGTTTCACACATAATGTCAAAGTTCAAACTTTACAATAAAAAAGAAGTGCGGTCGGGGGACCCCCATTAGGAACGAAGTTCCTTACGTTTTTTTTTTCATCTTTGAATGTAATACAAGGTGAAATCTGTATGTTTTATTTTGTGTTTTTTTTTTAAATTTTGAAATTTTATGATTCCTTAAATTTTTGGAACGTTTTCCAACTAATTAATATATATTTGAATGTGTCTCCGCTGCTGTCAGTGGAGACACTGCCAATCATACACAATTGCTTTTCGACAGTACACCAATACAAATAAACAGCTCACACGCTTTCGTGACGATTTCAACTAATTTCCACTACCAGCAAGCCGCGTTATATGCTGTTCACATATGCCTTTTTAATTAAAACAATATTCAGTTAATTGGCAATATCGTTTTGGTGTTCATACATACTTAATATTGCTACGACAATTAGCATTTGGCAGGTGAAAAAGTTATTGTTTACATTTGGTTATTTTGTAAAGGGTGTTTTTTCGATGTATAGAACTCTAAGTTGGCATTACTGTTCCAGATGGCTACCGATTTAACAGGTGTCAAGTGATCTATTCTCAGTTTGGTTTGGCAATATGTACATCATGAATAAACTCACGCGTGAACAAGGCTTGCAAATAGTGCAATTTTATTTCGAAAATAATGGTTCTGTGCGGAATACGTATCGCGCACAATTTTGTTTAGCAATGAAGCGCACTTCTGGTTGAATGGCTACTTCAACAAACAAAACTGCCGCATTTGGAGTGAAGCTGATCCTCAAGTGCATGTCGAAACACCGTTACATCCACAAAAACTGACTGTTTGGTGAGCTTTATGGGCTGGTGGAATCATTGGTCCGTACATCTTCAAAAACGATGATGGCCAGAAAGTTACAGTCTATGGTGATCGATATAGAGCCATGATTACTAACTTTTTCATTCCTGAATTGAATAACCATGATGTCCAGGAGATGTGATTTCAACAAGACTGCGCAACATGCTTGTGCCACAAACGCTTGACCATTTGGAAGACAACATTCGCTGTATTATTGCCGATATACGGCCAGAAATGTTGGAAAAAGTCATCGAAAATTGGAAGTCCAGATTGGACTACATCCGCGCCAGCCGTGGCGGTCATATGCCACAAGATTATCTTTCGGATAAATAAAATTCATGTCAATCAAATAATCCATCGTTGTTTTATTGCAACTTAAAGTTGTATACATCGAAAAAAAACACCCCTTATCATAAAAAATTAAAAAAAAAAAAAATAGTTTTTTGTTTATTTATTTTGTTGACATTTGATTAGTAAAATTTTCACAAGGAGTGTTCAATATGTACTGTTATTGTAAAAGCTTGTTCATTTGGTACTGTTAATACAAATCTAACAGTGTTGCATTATAAATTTTACTCATTATTGAAACAATTATCTCTTAATTGCCAATAAGCTAATTGTAATTTTTATATGAAAATTTTGTCTCAATAATGGCTTTAATTGTTATAATTTCAATATTGCTGCATGTATGAACAGTATATTAAGGAACTTCGTTCCAAAAAGAAATATCATGAAAAAAAGAAATATTTTATATGTGTTTTAGCTGCGTTTACTTTTGAAAGCGCAATATGGATAACCCGTTACTTTTTTATTTAGACTGAAAATGTTTTTCCATTTGTTGCCTAATAACATTTATTCTGATGCATTAAATTAAAAAAGTATTTTCGATAATCTGTCTGAACAAGCGCCTTCAGTTCGAAAACGCGCTTCGCACATATTGTCGAATTGCGCAAAAGAAAAATTTAAACGATTTTATGAGGAGGACTCATGAGGTGTTTTGCTTTCAAAGAAAAATAAAAACAAGTCTTTGAAAATTTCGCTGAAACTATTTGAAAACCGGTTTTGTAAAAAATGTTTGGATAAACGATCACCCTAGTAGGTACATACATATGTATGTATGTACTCGTACAATACATGGGTATGTGTTTGGATTCATGTACAGCGAATTTTAAAACTGCAGCTTAAAAAACATTTCTTATAAATTAAAAATGAAATGGAAAAAATTTCATCAAGCAGTAATTTATTCAGTATTTATGTGTGTTTGGCAATGGTTTTAAGAGTATTATGTAGGAATACCCATATTTATGTAAAAATATACGAAAAAACCAAAAAATTCCAATTACAAATTCAAACTTTTGTAGTACAAAAAGCAAAAAATAAATAAATAAATAACTGAGACACACATATGTATGTATGTATGTATGTACATGGGTACGAATGGCTGGCTGAATGGCTGGCTGAATGGATGGATAGTTGATTTGTTATGTGCAATTTGATCAAAAATATTTAATTGCTAAATGTTGATGTTTTTTTCTTCTACCCGCTCTCGCATCCAATTGTCGTACGGAAAATAAACCACAAGTAAAAAGTAAATTACAGCGAAGTGAATTTGATGTGTTGTTTTGTGTTTTCTTTTGGTTGTCAGTTCAAAATATGTATGTATATTAATGACAGTATAAATGTCGGTTTGTCTAACAAACTGACACGGAGAAACTTGTAGTGACCGTCAAATGCAAAATAATTTTGTAAGCCGTAAAGGAAGAAGAAGCAGAAAAAATATAAAAATCAAATATTTACTACTATCTGTTTGTCTGTCTGTCTGTCTGTCTGTCTGCACAATACTTTATGGCGGCATGGTTGAATGGTTGTTGGTTTTTCATCTTCTGTGACTGTGACTTGTAATTTGTTGTGATTCGTTGTAAATTTATTTCAGTTTTATTTCTTATGAAAGCAAAGTTTTGAGTTTTATTCCAAAATAAAAATTTTTAAGGTTAATTATGGTCATACGCAGGTAACTGTTGCCTCTCAATGTCTGACCTTTATTATAAATACAACACATACGCTCACACGCACACATGTATACATCCGCATTGCAAGTACATACCCTGCAGACAAAATGAGCAACATGTGGCCAAGTAGATTTGAAATTGCAAGACTATTGATGATAATATCTGTAAAACTATTCTTTTAAACTTCTCTCATGGAACCAAAAACCCATTAATCGGTTGCACGCTCTAAAAAAGTTTAAAAAAAGACTTCTATAGGTATTTAAAAAGCCACTAGTTTAATGAAGAAAAACAAAATATATAAATAAAAAAAAAAGGATCACCAGTTTACCGGGCTGCAAAATTCATCACTTTTGTTTTGTCAAATTCCATCAAAGTGACAGTCTTGGAGGGGCTTGGATCGACAGTGAAGAATAGAAAATATTTATACTATATGTAGCTATCTCGCTCGTTGATACATAAAATAAATTTGCTTTGAGATTGAGTTGCTTAAACATCAAAAAAAAATTGTAATAAATTTTCAAATATCACTTTTTTTAATTTCTTATCAATTAATTGAGGGAAGCAAAAAACGCAATATTTATTGCGAGACATTTGACCATTTACGATAACAGTTGATCTTGAGTGCGACATTGTGCAAGCGGGCAACAAAAGTAATAATTCATAAAAGAAAACTCACTTCCGGAGGCATAAAGTGACCATCACAAACATTTTCAACTGGATTGTTTTGTTGCCACTCACCTCTACAACACAGTTCTTAACTCGCATATTATAGGGTACGCCATCTAACGTTTTTTTCTTTCTACTAGTGCTTATTTCGTTAAGGGTAACACTTTGCTCATGTCTGATTTGACAAATAATTAGTTTTATGTTTCCGCTAAACGAATACGCTTGAACATCGCTTTGCTAAGTGGGCCTGCGATCGACTTACAGAAGATGCCGGTTTTGTGAAACAAAAAAATATCATCTTTTCAGATGAAGCTCATTTTGATATTGGCGGGTATGTAAACAAGCAAAATTGTCGCATTTGGGGCACAGAAAACCCGCACGCATACATTGAAAAGCCGACGCACCCAAAACGAGTCGCTGTTGGAAAATGAGCAAAGAGTGGCCGTTGTCAATGGTGATCGTTATCGGGCCAAGTTCAACGAATTTTTGTTCACAAAAATTCAAGAGGAGGATATTGGCAACATTTGGTTTCAACAGGACGGCGCTACGTGCCACACAGCCGTAGCTACACTCGACGTTTTGCGCCCTGTTTGAAAAAAAAAGTATTTGGCGGACCCTTTAGTATAAAAATCAATATTTCAGACGGATACCAATGTCCATCTAATCAATTTTTTTTTCTTTTTTGTTATACTTCTGATATTTTCCTTTATTTGCAAAAATATTTCATCTAGAATAGGGCTGTAGTGTCAATAAGCAAAATGGCTGCCTTCAAGAAGAGGGGATGCAACAGTTTTATGTTTTTGTTACCAAGAAATTTATGATTGGAGCAATCTTTTCTCGTGAAAAGTATATTCCCTGGGAACGAAATTCCGTGAGCATATTTATGATGGGGCTAAAAATTCACGTAACACCGAGCTATATTTTCTCAAGATTTGTCAACAACGGCACAGAACGAATAAGTAAAAACAAATCATACATTCACATTTTCAATTGAAACAATAAAACAGCTGTGAGAAAATAAAAAATTTGGTCCTGTTTGATCAATATTGGCAGCGCGCGAAATCCCAATTAGCACAAAGCTGTTGCAGTGCAATTTAGAGAACTTTTGTGGAAGAAAAACAAGAGCTAACCTAAAAAACGATTGGCACCACTGAATTCAGCACACCCGAATTAAGTTTACCCACTGGGTGCCCCCTCTGTCGATTTTTTTTTCAACTAGCACAATGTAATCATGATACAACTAATAAGGTAACCTTTTCGTTACAATAAGAACAACTTCAATAAAAATAACATGCATTTTGTTTTTGTACAACTTCTGCAAACTGTCAAAAAGACGCCACTTCTACATTTGCAGAAGAGAGATGAACTGAGCTTACACGGATTTGCTATCTCGTTTTGGCTGCCTTTCACCTCTGCATTCTCTTGACAACCTAAAGTTGTCAGATGATTAACGGTTTAGCGGACCAGGCTAACTTATTAGTTGTATCATGAGTGTAATTATAAATTTTGTTTCCGCATAAAAAAAGGTTTTCGCAGGCGCGCAATGGAATCCATAATCGGAGCTATTAATTTTAACTTTATGCTTTACAATTGTTAATTACTTTATCGGGTTTTTAGTTAAAATTTTACTTCCCCAGAATTTGTGATAAAATTGTTGTGATCAACATTTTTCAATATGTTCTGCCATTTCGAGAGCCTCCCCTTATTAATTAGCGTAGTCATGTCTGTTACTAATTACAAATTCAGCTGCAGGGTAAGTTTACACATGTGTGCATGTGAATGCTACAAATAACTACATTGTGTAGGGTCATTTTATAAATAACATGACTGGCATTTTAACACATTTAATGGCCTGTTTGTTGTCTTAGTTGTATTTAGTTTTTATTTTTGCTTGTTTACCTGTCGAAGACATGATAAAATGCAGAAATATTTATTTATTTTTCGCTTTGCCTTTGATTGAACACCAGCAAATACACACGCTACCTGCAGAAGAAGAGAAAACAATAGCACTTCAAGCCAAATACTTATTTCATATTTCAAGAGCGGTCTCTGCAAGAGAGGAAATGCCCTGAGAGCATAGTGGACAACAATATGTAAGAAGAAGAAGAAGAAGTGCAGAAGTGAGAAGGGCTGTGTAATTATATTTAATATTTTATCATACAAAAATTGGCATACTTGCATGCAGTTGATGATCGTGTACATTTGCACAATTTTGGTCACCACTTGTTATTGTAGCGATATAAAAATAAATTTTTTATGAAAAAAAAACAAAAATGAAATGTTCAAATATGAACTTAATTATTTATTTGCTTTAAGAGCCAATTGAAATGTATTATTAATTCAGGTCCAAAAATGAACCTTTTCAAAAAATATTTGCTGTATTCTTCAGCTGTCTACTATCGTATATGCCGACGACATTTCGTTGGTGCTAATCAACTCATCAGTAGACTTGAAAATATATATGTCGACGGCATATAGACAGCTGAAGAATACAGCAAATATTTTTTAAAAAGGTTCATTTTTAGTCCTGAATTAACAAAAATGAAATGGAAATTTTAATTTTTTTTTTTGTATTCAGCATTTTCAATTTCTTCCTTAAGAATTTATTGGAAAAAATTTGTAGCATGAGTTTTATGAATTTGCTAAGACATTGTCATTCGTTACTGGAGTAAAGTAAACTTGTTTTCGCCAAGAACAAATAATTTATTTATAATCCAATCAACAGAAAAACAATGAAAGTTGATCAAAAAGATTAAATACGGACAGTCAGTAATGAAGAGCTCAGTTAAAAGGATGGTTCTGCGCTGCTGCTTAAAAACAGTATACAATTGGTCATGGCCTGGGCTCGAAGCAAACTTGGGTGCTAATGAGCGTCGAGATGGTTGTGAAACAGCCGTGGCATGTACCCAGGGCTGGGCAGCATTTGAAATACGTATTTAAAATACAAATACGTATTTTGTATTTGTATTGGAACGAAGTTCCTTAACGCGGCTTGCTGGTAGTGGAAATTAGTAGAAATCGTCACGAAAGCGTGTGAGCTGTTTATATGTATTGGTGTATCTGTTGGCAAACAATTGTGTATAGCTCTAAACACATAGACGACAGCAGACTGCAAATGCTGCCTACTTCAAGTGCAGCCAACTTCAAATGTTGCTCTGAAATCGGCTTCATAATTATTTTGAAGACAGCAACAACATAATAATCAGCTGGTGAAAAATCAAGGAAAAAGATGAAGAACACTTTTTCAAAGCAACCAGGATGAAAATTAAATAAAGTATCACAAAAAATTAGCTCAAACGAAAAAAATTGTTTTGATATTGAAAATGAACAGCTGTGTATTTCAGCAATGCTAATTTCAGGGATGCCGTATTTCTTATTTCATAATGAATAAAATTGAAAATATTGATGAAAAATGTAATAATATCACGAAAGAACTATAAAAACACATACATTTATTTATTTATTGTATTTTTCCAATGTTCTTTTGTGTTTAATATTAAAAAAAAAATTTTGTTCTAATTTGTCCAATTTATATATATAATGGCAACACTATATTTGCTTATTTGCTGCCCGTCAAAATAGAAAATAGCCTAAGTTGGCAGCAGCAGCAAATGCTGTTGTGCAGTCGTGCTGCCCTGCTGCCGTCAAAATAATCGTTTTCATTTAAACACATGCATTTTATTTTTGACATATTGCTGCTTGCTGTCTGCTGTCGTCTATGTGCTTAGAGCGGTAAGTAGCGAAACTATTTGACAGCAGCGGAGACACCTACCAATAAATATTAATTAGTTGGAAAACGTTCCAAAAATTTAAAGAATCATAAAATTTCAAAATTTCAAAAACAACACAAAATAAAACATACAGATTTACATTCAAAGATGAAAAAAAACGTAAGGAACTTCGTTCCTAACGGGGATCCTCCGAGCGCATTTCTTTTTTTAAATACGTCTCATGAATGTATTTGTATTTTGTATTTTAAATACTAGTGCTCTCAAAATACATTTTTCAAAATGTTAAAAAATTATTCCATTCATACATCAACTAAAATCCGACAATTTCGCTACTGTTTTATTTCCAAAAAAAATATCAATACCACAATTTAATTACCAAAGTACCTGTGTAATGTAAACGCAACTGAAAAACAGCGTTCGACATTTTAATATAAAAAAACAAGAGAAAAAAACATCAATCAAATGTTGACTTGGATTGACTATACATATATAGTTATATAGCATTTGGTGAAACGGTTTTTAATTGTCACTTATTTCTTAATTCCGTTATATGTCTTTCAATAAAATATCGTTTTCTAATAAGAAATTATTGAGATTTTGTCGTTAGCTGGTTTTCTTTAGTCGCCATCAAGAGATCGTTTGTCTGATATCACTTTTGAAAAACTGGTGTTTATGAAAGAAAATAAACATTTTTTTGATTAAAAGTATTTTGTATTTTAAATACATATTTTTGTTACTTTGTATTATTTTGTATTTCAAATACTTGCTTTTGGAATGCAGTATTTTGTATTTTAAATACATGGAAAAAAATATTTGTATTTTGTATTTTAAATACACAACTTTCATGTATTTTGTATTTTAAATACAACCGAGCATGTATTTTGCCCAACACTGCCTGTACCCCAGCCAGTAAGTCTTCAACTTTATTTTTCTTGTTTTTTTTTTTATGTTAATCTCTCTAATTTTATCACAAAATATTTTTATCAATTTTGTGGAACTCAAGCCCTATAAAATAATTAGCAAGTATACTCCGTGCCCAGAAACTAATTCAGATTCTAAATCAATATTTTTTTTTAACTATTTAAATATAATCATAATATACAAATATCTCTTTTTAAAACTAATAAATTTAATGGAAATCAATGTAAAAATAAAAGTAAAAAATTTATTGGTTTTGCACGTAAACATTTTTATTTTTATTTTTAAGCTTGAATCTGTTTAATTTTTATCACTTTTAATGGCAACTTTCAAACAAAACAAAAAAATATTTGCAGACAGAACGAAAAAAAAATTGTTGTCAGCTGTTTACTTGATTGTGACTTGATGCTCTCTATGGAAAGCAAAAATTGTCATCAAGTTTGCATCAATTTTCCAAATTGTGAATGTATTAAAACTTGAAAGGCAAAACTTGATCGTAAGCCAAAATTCCCGTACGGAAAAAACACAAACTCAGAGGTCAATGTTTTTTGACACTTGAACAAGTGGTGGGTGGCAGCATTCAGAATGCATATTTAAGGGATATCTCAGTTAGAGTGGCAAAAGTACTTGAACAATGGGTTCAAACGCCTGCAAAAGTTTATAGATCTTCATGGGAAATATTTTGAAAACAATAAAATGAGATTTGATGATTAATATTTGTTTTTGACCGCTAATCCCGAACTATAAAATTCAACCCTCGTACAATTAACAAACATGAAACTTAAGACTTTTCCATTTGAGCTTAACGATATTTCTCTCAAACTCTCTCACAGATTTGCTCTTTTTCCTTTAGGCCATGCTTAAACAAAAAACAAGTGTATCTCATTGAAATTTTGACAGTTTGTTAATGTTGTTTTAATGCCTCTTCTTTATGAGCGCTGTTGTATTTTCTTTTTATTTATTTGTTTGATGTGCTTTATATTTCAAAAATATTCACGTATTTTTTCATAACTTTACGAGACAAAACTTTAGTTTTAGAGCAATAAAATTTGCCTTTTGTGTTTGTTTCTTTAAAATGGTTTTTACGTAAATGATCTTTTTGCAAACGACACACACACACACACATACATACATACATGCATGGGTACATATTTTTAAATTTATATATTTACATACATACATACAAGCATACAGAGGAGGTAGGAGGTATGTATGTGAGTAAATGTTCAAAATTCTTTACCTTGGTGTTGTAACCACTTTTTTTTTTTTTGTTCAGAAAATATTGGAAAATTTTTTCAAAGCAAAAAACTTGACCAGCAGCAACAAAAACAATAACTGTGGCAAATAAACATATTTATAAAACTGCCAACTGGTTGGTTAAATAATTGCTTTTCACTTTTTCACTTTACGAACTTTTTTTTTTTTTGTTTTTCTTTGCTATTTAAACTTTTTTGTTGTTGCCAGAAAAACCAAAACTTTAAACACAACACACACAATAATATTTCCTGGTTGTTTCGTTTTCTTATTTTAAAGCTGCTGAATTTTAATAATTTTCATCATATTTTCTCCGGGTTTTGTGGGGGGGCATGCAGGTATTTCTTTCGGTTTCATTTACTCGATTGATCAAACTTTATGAATTTTTTCTATTTTTATTTCAACATTGTTAACATTTTCAATTAACTTTAATTAGAAACTCAACAATAAAGATTTTTATTTTTTTTTAATGATTTTTTTTTTTCATTCAGTAACACTAACGCATTTCGTTACGCTTCGTCAGCATTTCGATCTTTTCGTTGGAACACGTAAATCACAGACTAACCAGATATCCCAAAAATGACTTTTGTTAAATGGCCATATCATTTGTTTGGGGACGGGCCAGCGATGAGCAGTGCAGGAAATCGTGGCAACATGAGCGTGTGAGAACAACTAGTGTATACAAAAACAAACATAAACAATGAAAAAATGTTGTTGTAAAGTGTTTGGAAAAATATTGGTTTTGTTGTAATTTTTACGAAAAAAGTAGAAAACATAAATGAAAAGCTTTGAAAACTACGTTTTAAACATATTCCATGTATTGCTAGTGATATAGTCAATGCAAATAAAATATTAAATACAAATAAATATTATTTGTTTGCTTGCAAAGCTGTTTTGTTTGCATCAGATTTGCACTGAATTTTTCTAACCAAAAATCAAATGTAAACAAATGCGGAGCCAACCAACAGAGACAGCTATATAAAAATTTTCATGTTTGCTGTCCTTCACTAGATCCACACGTACCGTAAGGATGCCACTTTCAATATATTTGGCAATAAATTGGTAATTTTTGTAGTCTGGTAGAGCTGGTGACCCTTCTGGTTGTTTTGTGACGTAAATTGCGACTGACAAGCTGGATGGTCAGGTAGTTGGCAGACGAAAATATCGTACGTTATTTTAAAGCGCAAGAAGAAAGATGAAAAAAAACAAGTAAGAGTGCTATATTCGGCTGGGCCGAATCTTAAATACCCTTCACAATGGTACATACATTCCGATTGATTTTTGGTGCGAAAAGTTGTTTTATTTGGCTTTTAAATGGGCCGATTTTTTCTGAATTTCAATATCAGATCCACTACCGGGATTTAACACAGGCTGCAAAACTTTTATTTAAATAATTCCTAATATGCTCAAGTTCAACCACTGGGTGACACCAATTCTTTTTAATATCAATGAAATAAAGAAAAGCAAAATGTATTTCTTAATTATTTATCAGTTAACTTTATAGTAAAATTTATTTAACAAAAAATTGCATATAACATTGCCATTAAGTGTGATTTGCTTTTCAATTTACTTACGTATGTGGGTACATGCATACGTATGTATGTATCTATAATAGAAAACTCTAAAATAAATTCTTTATTATTGAATATTTTCAGTGTGTTCCATAACTTGGGGGTTACACGATCAAGTTTTGCCTTTCAAGTTTTAATACATTCACACTTTTTTACTAATACACTCACAATTTTGAAAATTGATGCAAACTTGATGGCAATTCTTGCTTTCCATAGAGAGCATCAATTTACAATCAAGAAAACAGCTGACAACAATTTTTTTTCGTTCTGTCTGCAAATATTTTTTTGTTTTGTTTGAAAGTTGCAATTAAAAGTGATAAAAATTAAACAAATTCGAGCTTAAAAATAGAAATAAAAATGTTTACGTGCAAAACCAACAAATATAATGATGTGCTGCGGTTTATAGAGCTATACAGAAGCCACGAAGTTCTGTGGAATATGAATGTGGCGTCTTATCGATTTCTTTCTGTCCTCTGGCTTTTTCTTCTTTTATTTTTTTTTATTTCTGATAGTACTTTTAATGAAGCAGCCATTTTTAATTTTCTTCTTGACGGCATCTTGAAAACGAATTGCTTTGAAATTGCGTGCAGCCTACGTCACAGCTATCAATTTTATTGAATTTTGACAAGCAGTATGTGAAAAAAACTTGATAGCAAAACTTGATCGTGTAACTGCAGTGTAAAACAATGATTATATACATACATATATACATACATACATATTTACATTGCTTGCTTTTACAAAATTATTTTTTTCTTGTGCACGTTGTTGATGATCTATTGCGTATCATCATACACATGTGTGTGTGTATGTACATATGTAAGTACGTAGGGAAACCCAAAATGATTTTTTGTGTGAATGAATTTGAAGACGCAATTGTTTAAAAGAATTTCATTGCGTACCCTTTTTTCAACAATTCTTTATATCACTTTCATTTTCAAGCTCGTGTATACATATGTATGTACATACATACACATTTTTACACCAAAGCAAAAAAATTGTTTATGCTAACATACTTGCATGCATACATACATATGTATGTAGATACATACATACCTACATGCATACAAACGTATCTACATACATACATACATACATACATACATACATACATACATACATACATACATACATTCATACATGATCGCAAATACTATATACATACATATGTATATAATATTATATACATATGTATGTACCATTATGATTGATTTTTGGTACCAAAAGTTGGGTGCATATGGGCCGATGTCCAAAAATTTTCTAATTTTGCCCCTAAACAGCCTGTATGTACCATTCCGACAAATATTTAGTGCAAAAAACTGTTTCGTTTAGCTTCCAGGCCCGACTTCTTGAGATATCGGGAGGCGCTATATCTCGAACATATATGGGCCAATGACAAAAAGATTTCCAGTTTTGCTTCTGACTAACCTATATGTATCATTCTGATTGATTTTTGGTGCCAAAAGTTGTTTTATTTAGCTTATAGAGCCGATTTCTTGAAAAATCGGGAGACGCTATATCTCACGTATATATAGACCGATTGCAGACATTTTCAAATTTTGCTTTTAAACACCTTATATGTACCATTCTGATCGATTTTTGGTACCAAAAGTTGTTTTATTTGGCTTTTAGAGCCGACTTCTTGAGAAAACTTGAGGCGCTATATCTCGAGTGTATATGGGCCGATGTCCAAAATTTTCCACGTTTGCCTCTAAATAGTCTATATGTACCATTCTGATTGATTTTTAGTGCCAAAAATTGCTTTATTTGGCTTAAAGAGCGGATTTCTTGAAAAATCAGGAGTCGCTATATCTCAGATATATATGGACCGATTTCAAAAATTTTCCAATTTTGCTTTTAAACACCTTATATGTTCCATTCTAATCGATTTTTGATACCAAAAGTTGTTTTATTTGGCTTTTAGAGCCGACTTCTTGAGAAAACGGGAGGCGCTATATCTCGAGTGTATATGGGCCGATGTGGAAAAATTTTCCACTTTTGCCTCTAAATAGCCTATATATACCATCTTGATTGATCTTCGGTGCCAAAAGTTGTCTTATTTGGCTAATAAAGCCGATTTCTTTAAAAATCGGGAGACGCTATATCTCGGATATATATGGGCCGATTTCAAAAATTCCTTCATTTCTAGGATTTAATGAGCACTAAAAATGATATGGTTTAGTTTTTAAGAAACAATTTTTTTCAAAAATCTGAATACAAAAATTACACAAAATATCCCTCAAAACCCGGTTTTTTGAATATATCTCGGCTATCTGCGGACCTATCTTACTGAATTTCAATAGCAGACCCACTACCGGGGTTTCACACGTTTTAGCGAAAGAATGAGGTTTCTATCTCAAACCGTTTTCTCAGAAACGGTATTTCAACGACTACAGACGGACAGACGGACCGACGGACAGACGGACCGACGGACAGACGGACAGACGGACAGACGGACATCGCTCAATCGTAATCGCTATTGATGCTGATCCAGAATATATATACTTTATGGGGTCTTAGATGGATATTTCAATGCGTTACAAACGGAATCACAAACTTATATATACCCTTACACATTTATGTGAAGGGTATAAAAATAACACACAAGTAAAGAGGTACAAATAAACTAGCAAATATTATGGCAGCGTCAAACAACTAATGCGTCAGTAATAACAACAGCTACAGCCAAACACAATCTTGAAAAAGAGTCACCAACAAACGTCAGCGTACCACAGTATCTATCAACAAGATGTAAAAAAAAGCAACAAAGCAAACATTTTTAATATCGTTGTTTGGCTGTTTTTGTTGTCGTTATGGTTGTTGTTGTTGTTGTTGTTATTAGCATCTGTTTTTGGCCTTTTCTGTTTTCATTCGTATTTACGATATTTAAAATAAGCGGAAATTCAGTGAAAAGTTGGTAACAGAGATGGATAATTGGGTAGAATGCCAGTTTGGACACTGCAGAATGTCAAATGACAAGACATTTTATTTTTAATTTTTTTTTTTTTTTTATATTATAAATGTTGATGTGTTTATAGCAACAGATAAAAGAAGATTAATACATTTAAATTAAATTACTTTTTCAGGCTCAAGGTCAACCCTTGGTTTGTCACTTTTCAATCAATATAAATTAAGTAAAGAAAAGTAAAATTTTTATGCATCAGTTTTTTTTTTTCATTTTGCGCTTAAGAAAATGATAGAAACCCTGATGTTGCTGGGAGGTGTTGCGATTCCCTGCCAGCAGATGTGTACCACATAATAAATCTCTATTTTCTGGACAGATTTCAACAAGGCGAATCCATTACTTCGCCTTCCATTGATTCGCCTTGGATTTCAACAAACCAAGGGGAGGGGTTTTCTATGCAGTTTTTTGGTTTGGAATATTTGTCAAATTACAACTTATACGGGAAAGTGCCGACAAATCTGCAAATGCAGGTCGTTTTGTGGTCTTCTTTTCTAAATGTTTCCGTTTTCAAATTTTGTGAGGAAGAAGTATTTTAGAAAATATAGTGGAAACAAGTTGTGCCTTGATTCGCCTTGGGTGGCCGCAATTCAATTCGCTTCAACATTTTCTCTCGAGACGTCATACATTTTGTTGTCGTTTGCTATCAGCTTTGACAACTCAGAAGATCGTGGCAAAATGTTGAACTCAGAAGATAAAATCGTGGAAAAATGCTGAAGCGAATTGGTATGCGGGCACCTGTAATGGATTCGCCTTGAAGCTGATAGCAAACGACAATAAAACGTATGACAACTCGAGAGAAAATGTTGAAGCGAATTGAATTGCGACCACCTGTACTTGATTCGCCTTGCAACAAACTAAATCTACTTCCAAGGCGGATCAAGTACAAGTGGTCGCAGTTTAATTCGCTTCAACATTTTCGCTCGAGTTGTCATACGTTTTATTGTCGTTTGCTATCAGCTTCAAGGCGAATCCATTACAGGTGCCCGCATACCAATTCGCTTCAGCATTTTTCCACGATTTTATCTTCTGAGTTGTCAAAGCCGATAGAAAACGACAACAAAACTTGTGACGTCTCGAGAGAAAATGTTGAAGCGAATTGAATTGCGACCACCTGTACTTGATTCGCCTTGATCAGCTTTGACAACTCAGAAGCTAAAAATCGGGGAAAATGTTAAAGCGAATTGTGATGCGGGTACCTGTAATGGATTCGCCTTGTCTACTTCAAAGTCTATGCAAGTCAATATGTGATTGATTTTTTTCTCTAATTTTTCATCTAAATATAAGATGTCATTTTTTTCGCAACAATTTTCTGCCAGCTTGGCGAATTTTCTCAATGTCTAGCTATTGGGTTGCATCTACTTTATTGAAAATAACTGCATGCTTCGATCTAATTGAAACAATTTATATTGAAAACTTACTTTTTGCAAAATTTTTCTTTTATTTCTTTTTATGTTTCTTCTTCGTTTTCTTATCGTGCTTTCTTGATTTCTTACTGGATTTGTTATTGCTTTCCTTATGTTTTTTATGCTTATGTTCTGAAAGTTTTTTCTTTTTAGATTTTTTTGCTTTCCTTCTCTGTTTGTCGGGGGAGTCTGAATCGTCCGATTCAGAACTTTCTTCTGTGTCCGTAGAATCCAGGTTACAGGTCTTTTCTATCCATGTGTCTGCGGTTTGATGCTTTTTAAATAAACTCAAAAGTTTATCATCTAAAGCAGATTTGTGAGAATTATTTTCCCCCGATTTGCTTGTTGAAGACAAAGTTTGGGGTAAAGCTGGACCATATACGTCGTCGCTTGCTGTTTGCTTTTGCTCCCGATCTGATTTAGGTTTAAATATGACTTTGGGAGGTTCAGCAGCCATTAGGGCTGAGTTTTCCGGGGGTGGTGAAAGCTTTTCAGTGACATTTACATCATCTGTTTTGGAACTACTGGCCGTAAATAAAGCCTTGAAAATTCCCCTTGGAGGCGAATTGTTTCTGAGTAAATTCACAGCTGCAGCATTTAAAGTTGTGCCAGTTTCTTTCACTAATTCTTCATTTTTGATTTCCTCTGTTTCGTTCTCCTCACTTTCACTGTCCGAAAAAATCGCTTTAAAGAGTTCCTTTTTCTCAGACACCGGCTTATTTATGCTCTCTATAACTTGCTTTTCCAATTCCGTTTTAGGTTTAAAGGCAAGGGATCTCTTTTCTTTTGGCACAGTTTCCTTGGGATTTAGCACCTCTTGCCATTCTAAGGCAGTCACTTCTTTTTCTTTCTCTTTTTCTTTTAAAACTTCGTTAGTTTGCTGTACCATTTTGACCGGCTTTTCTATATTTTTTGGTATTATTACGGGTGTTTGAAAGTCAGATTTTGTGTTCACAGATGTCTCCAGGTAATCAAATACAGTTAATTTCTTTTGCTTCAAATTGGATTTTTTATCATCTTGCATTGAACCCTTAAAAGGCTCAGCAATGTTGTAACGTTTGCACAGCAAACTGTGAGGTTTCCATATCTGCTTGCTGCGTTCCACAACAATTTGTTTGCTCTCCTCTTTTTTGCTTTCATTTTCAGCTGCCTTTATTTCGGTTTCGGTGATAAATCTAAAAAGAGTTGTGTAATGTTTTGAAACAAAATGTCATTACTTTACAAAATTACTTACCTATCAGACATTATGCCTTTAAGAGGTTTATATAGTTTCTTTGCTTGCTGGAATTCTTTCAGTTCCATTTGTCTATCCCATAGAGAAAGTTCAACGGGTTGTATTGTTTTAAGAAATTCTTCTATTTCTTGCTCAGTCTTAAATTCTTTTGCCAAAAATTGTTCATAGCGTTTTTGTTTGCCTTCATTCGAAGCAAATGGTTTAAACGATGAGCCAATATGTTCCTGGTTTACCGGTTGTTCTTCGCCCTCTATACTGATAATACCACCTTTAGTAAAACTTGATGATTTGGCTGTAATTTTCTCTATCAAACTTTTGGTTTTTTCTTTTCTTTCTTTATACTCTTTTTGCAATTCTTCAACACTTTTCGTTTTTATTTCTGTCGGCTTTATTTTTGTGGCAACATGAGGGGCAGGCTTCTGTAACTCTTCTCCTAAAAGTTCGGCTCTTTTTTCTCTGGTCATTTCTGCTTCCGTTGATGATGTAGAAAATATTTTTTCCAATTGTCTTTGTTTTCGTGGATCCAACGGTTCAAAACGTGAACGCTTTTCATTCCAGTTGCGTGGATGCCAACCAAATGGCATTTCAACTTTGTAGACGGGCAGTTTGGGAGGATTTCTATCCAACACAAATTCCCCAAATACCAACTCTTCTACATCATCTGATCTTTTCTTTACACTCTTTTTCTTTTTGTCTTCCAAACTAAAGTCATAACGTGCCATATCATCCATGGCGTAGACATCATCGTCATCTTCCTCGAAAGCACCCACACCAAATGCCTGACCAGTAAAAGAAATTTTTTGATTTTGTTTGCCGACTGCTTCTAGGGGTTGAAATAAATTAATATGTTCCGTTTGCTGGCTCGTTGATGTCCCTCCTAAAACCGATTGCCTACTTAGAGGTTCATAGCCTATACCATATTTATCCAGCTTAATATACTGAGGCGGCAGTTCACAATCTTCGGGAGCAAACGTTATTTCGTCTTCCTCATCGTCTGTGTCCTCATCTTCATCATCATCATCATCACTGTTCAATACGCTTTTATTGCTCGTACTTGGTATTTCGCAGCCATACTTTTCCATTAAGTACAATTCTTTTTTATTTCTTTCTCGGGCTTTTTTCTTTTGCCTTTTGGTCTGCCTGGGCCCAATACCTTGTCCCGGACGCCATCCCCAGGTTTTCAATATACGTACGGCAGCTTTATCTTTTATGGGCTTAATAAGCTGGCGCAAGACAGGCTCTCCGGGTATGGGTTGCATATCACTTTGCAAGAACTTGCGTTTTCTAACTTCCGTCTCGTCCGCTACACTAGTGAAATCTTCATTGATCCTAATACTTTTGGGAGCAATACCGAATTCGCCTCTATCTTCGTCATCCATAAAATCTTCTGGTTTTTGTGTAAGTTTCTCGGTGGCTTTTTCTGATCGAGAACTTTTGAAAGATTGTGGTGTCCAACCCTCCTTAGAGCCCACAGTGTTCCAGTAGCCGGCACTAAATCCACCCGTAAAGGCACCATGAAAACGTCTTCTACCCTGCTCATCGGTGGCAATTTGATCTTGCACATATAAAGGTTTCTTGGAAGGTATTTGATCTATAAAACAGAAATTTATTACAAATAAAAACGTCTTTGTATTGAAATTATCGTACCCAACTCCAGCGTGGGCAAAGGAGTGCCATAATTATGTAAATTTGGTTCAGAAAACATTTTTTTTTATAAAAATTAACAACTGCAGTAAATTAAAATTCAGTTTTATTTTCCCACAAATACGTCAAAAACAGCTGTGAATTAGTTACAGCAGTGGCTCTAAAACTATCAATACACTTCAATGGATCTCAAACCTGTCATAGTATTTTAATACGGAACAGAGCTGCCAGATTCTAAGATTTCAATTGCTACAAAAGACCATAATGCAACTATTAAGAAAGCTTCATCAGCTGAACCGTTAATCGTTTGACTAGTTAAAACTGTCAAGAGAATACAGAAAAAAAAGGCAGCTAAAACGAGACAGCAAATCAACGTAAGCTCTGTTCATCTCTCTTCTGTAAATGTAGAAGTGGCGTCTTTTTGACAGTTTGCATAAGTTGTACAAAAACAAAATGCATGTTATTTTCATCGAAGTTTTTTCTTATTGTAGGGAAAAAAGGTTGCCTTATTAGTTGTATCATGACGCAAATATATATAAATTGTGATTTTTCTGTAATTGTAGATCTTTTATTAGCTAAAATGTATTCAATAGATATTTTCAAAATCGTTATAGTTAAAAAAAACTTTTATAATATTTTTTTTCAAAAGTATTTATATCACCAATAAAGTTTTAGTTTTTTGAGTGTATCAGCTGTTGTAAGTAAAATGGCTACTGTCGCATGTAATTGTACACATACGCATGTAACCAACTATTAAAAACCTTACGCAAATTAAAACATTTCAATACACATACATATATAAAAACATGTGACTTGAAAATTAAAAAAAAAAAACACGTGTAAAAACATGCTGTGCATTGTTTTTTGATGAGGGGGAGTACTTCAGGAATTCAAGTGATTAACGGTTCAGCTTAAGAGTTATGTTAGTAATAACATTTTTGCAACGTTTTGGATTTTAGTGACTTTTCAATTGCACCACTCTTTCGTTTTCACAAAGAATCTCAAACTGTAGTTTTTTCACCAGATGTCAAAACTTGCAATTACTAATTTTTTTCTCCGCTGCATTCAGTTTTATCTAAAAATCATTTAAGTTTTTTGCAAAATTTAAACATTAAACGCAATAGCTTATAGCAAATTCTGAAAAAACGAGCAACCTCATTTGAACTTTGCTCAAAAATGTAAGTAAGTTAACAAAAATTGTAAAATGTCTCGGAAAACGTATTTTTCTGATCATGGAAAGTGGTAGGCTGAAGAGGGCCGTAACAGGGCAGTGACTAATATGATGTCAGTGGTATCAAAAATAATTTCGCTTATGTATATTCCCTTAAATATATTTTACAGAAAACCAAAAACCCAGCTGGCTGGTGTATAAATTTATTGAGAAAGTTTTTTCATTGCTTCGAAACCTAAATTAGGTAAGTTTTTTTTGTATATCATTTGTCTCTTGCCGTTATAAAGCGAAAACCTGTACATGTTAATTTTTTCGCTTTCCAGGCAGAAAAACCAAACGGTTTAGTTATCGACAAAAAATGTCGGAAAAAAACATTAAAATAGGGGCTCGTATTGAACTTACGGGCAAAGATTTACAGGGTACCATTGCCTATGTGGGCATGACCAGCTTTGCTGTGGGCAAGTGGGTGGGTGTGGTCTTAGATGAACCAAAAGGTAAAAATAATGGTTCTATTAAAGGAGTGTTGTACTTTGAGTGTCCAGACAACTATGGCATGTTCGTAAGGCCAACTCAGCTAAAGGTAATACAACCAGCACCGGATGGCCGTAAATCCTCGGAGGATGTGGCCGTTGGCGGAGATGGTCTTAAGCATACCACACCTCAACCGACTAAAACCCGGCTAAGCGGACCTAGAACGTCGCTATCATCAAGTCGTTCGTCTTTGTCCGGGTCACGTTCCCTACTTTCCTCTTCGCTCCATGAACGCAGTGGCAGTACGCCCTCAATAGGCGGACGCAAAAGTCTGCAGCCTGTCTCATCCAGCTCTAGTATCTCGAAAGATAAAACCGCTTCCAATACATCTTTAATTGCAAATATAATAGAGTCTATACCAGCCAGTGCGAACATGTCGAAAAAAAATTCGTTTGTGGAAACAGGTTTTATGGAAATTTTAAAACCACAATTTACACCTTCCCAACCCATCAGATCTCCTTCGTTCTCTTCGCCACCCAATCAGATGTCCACACAAGAATTAGCCGAACAAAAGAAACTCAATGAAGATCTACAGGCACAAATAACCGATCTCACTGAGAAATTGGAAACCCTAAAACAAAGACGCAATGAGGATAAAGAGCGTCTAAGAGACTTTGACAAAATGAAAATTCAATTTGAGCAGTTGCAGGAATTTCGTACTAAAATTATGGCCGCTCAAGCCTCGCTGCAGAAAGAGTTGCAAAGAGCCAAACAAGAGACCAAAGATGCCATAGAAGCCAAAGAAAGGCATGCCCAAGAAATGGCTGAATTGGCTGACAATGTGGAACTGATAACTCTGGACAAAGAAATGGCTGAAGAGAAAGCGGAAGCTTTGCAATTAGAACTCGATGCGGCCAAAGAACGCATCGAAGAATTGCAAGTCGACTATGAGCTCTTATCATCTGAAATGCAAGATAAGGCCGACAACTCAGTTGGTCATATTGGAGAAGGCGGTCCTTCAGTGTATGAGTTTAAACAAATGGAGCAACAGAATATACGTCTAAAAGAAACGCTAGTGCGTTTACGTGATTTATCAGCCCACGACAAGCATGACATACAAAAGTTAACAAAGGAACTGGAAACGAAAAAATCTGAAGTGGCCGAATTGGAAAGAACTAAAGAAAAATTGTCAGTCAAGGTCGAAGAACTGGAGGCAACAGTAGCTGATCTGCAGGTAAGTGGGGCGGAATTTATGAAAGTTATTTGAGTTATATTAAAGTTCAATAAACTAATAGAATAAGAAAAAAAAAAGTTTCAAATTTCCTTTTGAGTTTTCTCGCTTCCATTGACGAGTTGAGTAGCATCAACGAAATGACGGCGGCATATAGAGAGAAAACATTAATAAATTCGATTTTTAGAGCTCTATGTGGAATTATAGAAATAGTCAATTTGATTTGGAATTTTATAAATTAAAAAAAAAAAAAAAAATTAAAAAGAAACTGTCTAGACAGTCAGGGTTTTCACGATGCTGGTGTAAACGAAGCAAATCTGAGCAAAAATGCTCTGCTCTTTTCACACTACAATAAAATGTTACGGTATTCAAACGGTCTCATATTGTGTCATAATGTCAGAAAGTACTAACATTTTATGATAGTTTAAAAAAATTGTTGTTGTGCTGCAAACAAAAATAGCCATAAATTAATAGGACTTCATCGACTGTGTTTAGTGATTCGTCGTAAGTTAACAGTATCACAGCGTCACCTAAGAAATAAATGCATAAAAATGTATATTTGAATTTACTTGAATCAGCTATCAAAACATCTAATAGATAAGTATCGCACAAACTGGCTATTATTTTAGTTTTTTCACTTATTTTTGGCATTTTGACAAAAATATTTAAATTGTTTTCCTTTTCTTTAACAGCTGATTCATATTTGATATAGCACACTACTTTATGACAGGTTGCTCACAGCAGTCATATATTTTCGTGCTATTATTTTAAGACTTCTGACTTTAGGACGACCCTTTGAATACCGTATGTATGTATTTGCACTTGGCTTCATTTGCACTAAACCGTTTTGGATTTTTTATGAATTAAAAATTAAAAAAATCTAATTTTTTAGGCAAAAAATATTTTTTTTCTTCATACATTTATTTATAACTGCGAAACTTTTGCTTATGTAGCGAAACGTTGTATGAACAGATTAAAGGAATTGTAGTTCTTAATTTTTTAAAATTTATTTCAGCTTATTCGGACTAGTGGTTCTTGAGTTATGACACACAAAAGAGCCTAAAACGTGACAAACTCCCCTACACGATACTCACTAACTTCAAATTAATATTTAAGTTATTACTTGAGGTGCTAAGACCAAACGAATGATGCAGAATTTCTTCTTTTTGGGGCTAGTTTCATAAACAATTATCAGAATTGAGTACCGAAATCATGTGTTGTACAGTGTAATACACTAAGGGAAGATCTTGTACATGCGTAAATAATCATAAACTTTCACTCATATTAACTTCAATGATAAAGATAAATTTGAGATTTTCAAATCCTTTTACATAATGCATTTAATTTGAGTATAGGATTGATGCTGCTTTATCGAGATTGTTGGACAAAATTGAATACATTTTATATGTATCGTATTATAGTTATCAATGAAGAATATAGCAGATTTGCGCAAAAGAAATAAATAAATTAAGTCAAGTACGAGGCTGGCTCGCACACATAGGGTTCCGTACGTATGTATGTATGTGTAATGTGTGTATATTTTATAAATTTCATCTCTCTGTTTTTACAGCTACTTTAGCTGTAATTTTCCACTTGTTGTTGTTGTTGTTGTTGTAATTTGCTGTTGTAAGGCATCTGGGAATACATACACTGCGCGAATTTCGGCTCTCTATCTCTTACGGTTCGAGAGTTATAGCTATTACTCTACGTTGTAGTTGGTAGTTTTACAGTTGTTGTTTTTAGCAAGTGTTGTTGTATAGCACATATTGTGCAAATTTCATCCCTCTGTCTCTCACGGCTCGAGAGTAACGGCCAGTTGTTACTTTACGTTGTATAGGGACACCTGGTAGATTTCAACTTGTTGTTGTAGCGCATATGTAAATACATATATTGTGCGAATTTCAGCTCTTTGTCTTTTACAGTTTAGCAGCTACGGTCAATTGTTACTTTAGGTTGTATAGGGACACCTGATAGTTTTCAACTTGTTGTTGTCTTTAGAATTTGTTGTTGTAAAGCAGCTATAAATACATACACTACGCAAATTTCAGCTTTCTATCTTTTACGGTTCGAGAGTTATAGCTAATTGCAACTTTTCGTTGTATGGGGACACCTGGTAGTTTTCTACTTGTTGTTGTCTTTAGAATTTGTTGTTGTAAAGCATCTATAAATACATACACTACGCAAATTTCAGCTTTCTGTCTTTTACGGTTCAAGAGTTATAGCTAATTGAAACATTTCGTTGTATGGGGACACCTGGTAGTTTTCGACTTGTTGTTTTTAGTATTTGTAGCGGCAAGGTACAACAATATCCTGTGAAAATTTCAGCTCCCTAGCTCTTACCGTTTCGGAGAATGGACGCTGTGACGGACGGACGGACGGACGTACTTGTCTCGGTAATAGGGTTCCGTTTCACTCTGATGAGTACGGAACCCTAAAAAAAACGGTGCGCTACCAATCAACCATAAAATGCACTGCAAATTTGCACAAAGCATATTTGCAAAGCTACCACCAACATCGTGAAAACCCTCACTCAGCATATAAAATTTATGTACATATATAAATGAACTTATTTATTTGCTTTAACAGCCAATTGAAATGTAATGGAGTGGTCCTTAATGTTTTCTGTATTTTTCAGCCGTTTATATGCCGTCGTTTTCTGTATTAAAAGTTTGTTTGAACATTTCTGGTTCTCATTTTGTTCAAACATTAGCGGTTCTCACTCTTGATACTAATTTTACAACTCTGCTATATTCACTACGATTTTTACCACAAAGCTCGAGTGACTTTCTTACCTCAAAGTCTGCATGTTCTTGCAAATATTCTAAAACTTGTTGAATTTCTTTATCTGTCCACCTTTTGTTGTGAATTTTGTCACGTTTTCTCTTCACCAGTATACATACATATATTTATTTGTTTTTTCCATATTTTTTATTTTCTCAACACAAAATTAAGTTTTGCCGACAAAACGATTCACAGCACAGAATATCTGTGATTCCCAGTAATTTTTTTACAATGTTTACTAAAGCTTTTTGTTTGATTTTTTAATCACAGCGTAGAAAATAAAAGTTCAGTACGTTTTGTTGCTGCCGTGATGTAAACACTAGTACTTTAATCAAATCTACTACTTTAACCGAATTTGCAACCGAGTTTACTATCAAGAGTGAGAACCGCTATTATTTTAAGAATTGTGGACGCGACCACTGATCAATTGATTAGCATCAATGAAATGTCAGCGGCATATAAACGGCTCAAAAAAAAAAAAAAGGACAGAAAATATTTGTAAGGTCCAATTTTAAATCTAAAATAATTTATTTCATTCTTCACTTGCTTCACATTTAGCACTTGTTTGTATTATATTATTATATTAAAAAAACACTGGAGACGCGCAAAAAGTTATGATTTCGCTGAATTTTTTGATATTTTATTTTCCGTTTCGAAACATTTTTCAAAATTTATTTATTTTTTATACAAACTTTGATTGATCTAAAAATTCATTTACAAATTTTATTTATTTCTTTTATTTTGGGCCAACAAATGGGCTAAATAAAGGAGGTAATGATTCATTAATGTTGTACATATGTATGAATTTTTCTGTTGATATTACTTGCGTTACTAACAAATAATCAAAGGCCCAAACTTGCATCCTATTCAATGAATAACTTTCTTATAGGAACAAGTTGATGCCGCTTTGGGTGCTGAAGCCATGGTAGAAACTTTGACTGAAAAGAAGTTCGAGCTGGAAGATCGCGTCAAACTGCTGGAAGAAGAAGTGGCCCAGCTTGAAGCCTTGGAAGAGGTTCACGAACAGTTAATAGAAAGTAATCATGACCTGGAAATGGATTTGAGGGAAGAATTAGACTTGGCTCAGGCAGCTAAAAAAGAAGTTTTGAGGGAAAGAGATGCTGCCATAGAAACAATATACGATAGAGATCAAACTATTACAAAGTTCAGGGAGCTGGTGCAAAAACTCAATGAGCAATTAATTGAGCTAAGAGACAAGGCTGCCGCCTCAAATGATCCTAAGTCTTTGCAAGACACACAGGTGATAACGAATGAAAGTGTAGACTACAAACAAATGTTTGCCGAATCTAAGGCCTACACCAAAGCAATCGATGTCCAACTGCGCCAAATGGAGCTGACACAGGCCAATGAGCATGTACAAATGCTGTCTGCCTTTATGCCCGAATCGTTTATGTCTCGTGGCGGAGATCATGACTCGATTTTAGTAATTTTGCTTATTTCACGACTCGTCTTCAAATGCGGCATTGTCATCAGCCAAACAAGAGAACGATTTTCGGCAGTGGAAAATGTCACCAAGGAATCAATAATACAAGGACATGCTGTCCAGCAGTATGCTTTTAAATGTCGTTTAATGCACTACATACACAATTTACAATGCGCTTTACATCAGATTTTATATGGTCTAAACAGCTGCCAGCCCGACACCCTGCTAAGGGCGGGCAGCTCTCTGCCCGAAATGATAGCCCAGGAAAAAACAATCGATGGCATAATAGAACTCTTGAAATCCAATCAACTGGATGAGAATTCATCTACGGACAATATAGAAAAGTGTGTGGCCTTCTTTAATGCCATGAATTCGGTGTTGTTGGCAGGCGAAGACCTGTTGAATGAGACACAAATGATACGTGATTGTGTGGCGGCCATACAATCGGCCTGCGAGAGTGTACTCAACGATACCGCCATAGCGCGAGCCATTTTAAGGCAGGCAGGTTCTACCAGCGATGCTGATCTACTTATGCAATTCCTGGCCGATAATGTGGAGTCCATTAAGCAACAAGTTAAACTCATTAGAAGACGTTTGCCCCAAGATCTGCATGTCATAAAGTGCGGCATATCGCCGCTGAAACTGGAGGCCATGCGTAACCTGACCCAACAATTGTCACGTATAATGTCAGCCTTACACCAGGGCAATAAACAATCTGTTGCCCTGATAGTGGCCTCCATAGAGGGTGATAACGACAACGATCACTGCATTGATCCGGTCAAGTTCTGGGAATCTTTGTCTCAGGCCTGCGAAAGAATTTATGAACAGGATGATCGTGGACCTTCCCAAAACTTTAAAGGGGTTTTGAGTGATGCCAACAATGATCTGCAGCAAATAGCCCAGTACTTGTTGGACAAGGAATATGAAATTATGTCCATGGCCAATCAGAAGCAGGGAAAACCAACTTCCCCTATAATATTGAGAGCCCAGCTCATCAAGAAGCAGCTGGAGCAAAAGAATGTGCTGGCCGCCACTCTGGAAAATCGCGAGGCCGATATCAAACAGCTTAAATTGGCGGCGAAAATGAAACAGCATGAATTGTCTGAAATGCAAATACGCAAAGATTTGGCCGAAAAGAAATTGTCGGTGTTACAGGCCGAATACGATAACGCCCTCAAGTGGAAGAAGCAATACGAGGTCACAGTGGAATTTTTACAGAAGAAGGAAAAGGAGTACGAAGTTACCTTCGATCATCTGCAATCGGACATTGAAGCTTTGGAAAGTGAAATATCGGTATTGAAGGAAAAACTTAAACAAACCGGTGTCAAGAGAACGGGAGATACCTCGTTTTCGTCCACCCCAGTAACATCACGACACGCAAAAAATACCTCTTTCGCTTCTCATGCCACTGGCGCTACTCCCATTATAGCCGAGGAACTGCAACTACTCAAGCATGTGTTTAACAACGAGCGCTCCGAAAGATTACGCCTGCAGGCTGAACAAATTAAGAATAAATTAAGGAAATTTGATCCGATATTTGTGCCACAGCCCAAAGATAAACGCATCATAGAACTGGAAAATGAATTAACCAAAATGAAACACGCTTGGGCCTTGTCGCTGCTGCAAACTCAACCCAGATCTGGTAAAAACAATCAGCCTATAGTGGCTTTGCAACGCAAACACTTGCCTGTACCAGAAAAATCCGAAATATCCAACAAAGCAAATAATTTAGCTGCCGAAATTCTCAATGAGTATCTGCATCGTAATCCCCACAGATCAGTCATCAGCGAGTTTGGCTCCTTCCCCACAGTTGAGGTAAAGCGTGTGCTGCAATTGTAAACTTTGTGCGAACATCACAAACAGGTATATAACGCTTTTTTGTTTTTCTCTATTATTTAGCATTTTTTTTTTTTTATTCAATAAGAAGAGATGAAAATGTTCTTCCTACAAATTAAAAACCAAAACAAAAAAAGGAAAAGCACAAATTACCTTTAAATGGCCAAGCAGACTACTTACTACAAGCAAAACTATGAACCTCGTCAAGATTTTTCTTGAATATACAAAAACCGAAAATCTATATTCAATGTTAAAATTCTTACAAACGAAATTTTTCACCTGTGTTGCCAAATTTCATCATTGGTTTTATTTTACAAATTTCTAGGTTCAATTTTGTGGCTAAAATTAAAGTTTCCTTTTTAGTTTTGTTTCTCGAAAAACTGTTCAGCATTTTATTGCGTTGAAAAGATCTTTAGTTTGCCAGAAAACTTTCATTTTAAAATGTGCTTAGCAATTCTTATTTTATTATTTTTTTCTTTTGTCTGATTGGCATAAATTCAGCTTTACATGTATTTTTCTAGTATTAATTAAATCTCTATTTATATGAAAATTTGTGCAAAAGGAGCAAAATAATTTGAAAACAAAAAGACATTTACCCCTTAACTTGTTTAACAAAAAATATTTACATATACTTAGATGATACTCTCAATCCTTTTTAATTTATTAAATAAAGAATTTTTTTCATTCAGTGAATTGTTCTACGTGCTGCCGCAAACAAAACAAAATCAATACTTCTTCTCAATAAACATATCGATCGATAAACCAATTCCAGCTTGCTCTGTACATACATACATACGTAAAAAGTGAATAGCAAGACCGCCAACATGTGTATGTTATGTCCTTGGGGTCCATTGTGGTACTCGGAGAGTGTGTAGGGAAACAGCTCTACACACCTCACACCGGTTCCGCCCAGCCAGATGATCGGATGAAAGTCTCCACCCTGTCCAATCCGCATTCCGATACTTCCGCCAGCTCATGTAGTGTAGTCGGTCTGCCCTAGTAATTAGCTCTCTTGCTAAATCAGAAAATAAATTATACACTCTTATCCTGCGTTTCGATTCGGAACGAAATTCTTAGTTTTAATTATTAATTTTTTGTGCACTAAATTTGACTTTTTGCTGAAATGTTTACAAATTTGTTTATCAAGTTGTATCAATAAAGGAGCATCTAGATCTCAATGATAACAGAACATGTGAAAAAAAGCTTTCATATAAACAGAAAGCACAAATAACAGTCTTCTGAGATGATAAAATATCGTCCAGGACTGCAAAAATTTCATTGCTTTGATTAATGTTAATTAAGTATACAAACAGAAATTAAAATTGCGTGAGCTTTGGTTGCCGAGTGGTTAAAGCGGCTGTGCCAAAAATTGTGAAATTTGACACGTCCAAAGTTCATAGGGTGCTGATGAAGGGTGTTTGCTGCCCAGAAACAGCCGGTTGTCCACCTAGCAAATAAATTTTACTTTTCTTTACTTAATTGATATTGATTAAAAAGTAAGTGATATTGATTAAAAAGGAAGGTAAGTGATATTGATTAAAAAGGAAAAAAGTAATTTAATATAAAAAAAAATTTGTTTATATTCGTTGTTTCTATGTATTTCACACGTTTCACAACAAAAAATCTAGTTTAAACACACCCCACTCTTCTTCTTTTTCTTTCGATTCAGTTTTTTTTGCAGAATACCTACATTCGATTCGATCGTAACTGAGTGCGGGAACGTAATCGAAACGCAGAATTTGTTTCTGCTCAACAAATTTAATTCCAATATTATTAGAAATTTCATTGAAATTGATCTTCTTAAGGTATGGTTACTCTAACCATGCACATACATATGTATGTATGTATGTGCTGAAAAAAACGTGACCACTACTTTCTTTGAAAGATATCCGAATAATTAATCACCCTTATTCTGCGTTTCGATTACGTTCCCGCACTCAGTTACGCTCGAATCAAAAGTATGTATTCTGCAAAAAAAAATTTGAATCGAAAGAAAAAGAAGAAGAGTGGGGTGTGTTTAAACTAGGTTTTTTGTTGTGAAACGTGTGAAATAGAAACAACGAATATAAACAAATTTGTAAACATTTCAGCAAAAAGTCAAATTTAGTGCACAAAAAATTAATAATTAAAACTAAATAGTGTGTGAATGATAATTAAATAAATAATAAATAGCGGAACTCACCCTTCATTGCAAATTACCCTTGCAGACCTTGCAGATATTGCAACCGTAGCATATGTGCCATAGTCTGCAACACTACAAAAACAAAATGTATGAAACCGAGATTTGCATCACTTAAGCAAATATGCATAACTAAAAACCATTGCAGATCCGTGTTTGCAGTGTTGCTAAATGCTAAAACAGCTGTTTGTTTTTCTACATTTCAACACGTAAACTCCTGCGCTCAAAAAACTGTATGAGGGCAAGACCGCCACAAAACATGCCTGTGCTGGAATTAAATTAATGCTAACGTTGCTCAAAGAAGCATTTACAAAATAGTAAAAAGTGAATATTATACCTATTATTATGCATCATTTTTATTAAATTTTATAAAATAAGCAAAAAATCGGGCGGTTGCTTCACGGACAAATTTTATCGACGGCGTTGCTTTTCAAATATTGGCTGCGGCTTAGCTTATCTCATGCGGCAAACTCGCTTTATTAAATTTTGTAAACAAATAAATACAACAGGGAAGAAAATGAATACGGAAGAAAGTAAAAATGAAATTAAGGCAATTAAACAAAAAGTCAACAATAAAAGACGGCCAACGAAAAGATGAATAATTAAATTTTTGCAATTTGTTTTCTAAACTTCCTTCTCAATTTGCAAAACAAAAATATTTATATTTTCCCTTACTCTAAAATCAGCTGATATAATTATTTTGCTAAACACTTGAAAAAGACACTCACGCTTTGTAGCAAAATATCATGCTATATCTGCTAAAATTGCAGATGTGCAACCAATGGTGATTTCTGCTAATGTTAATAAAGCATAGAAGCGAAAAAGTTACGAACATAAATACATACATAAGTGAGGCATTTGTGGTCAAAATATTGGTGTGCCAAATCCTAGTGCCCTGTTAATTATATTTTTACAACATTGAGGCACAAAAATAAAACTAGATTGTTTTAACAATCCTTAGGACGCTTGTAATAACCACAAGCAATATGTATCATCCTTTGCTTCCATTAAAGTTACAAGCTTTTCGTGCTGCTGAGGAGTTGTTGTTTTCGACCTGTAATAAATTAAATAAAAGTTTAAATCTTTGGTTATATTAAAAATGCTTACAAATCAATTTAATTTGTTTTTTTTACCTACATATTCTTAATTATTTAATTTCACTTTAAATACTTCAACAAAAAATCGAAAAAAATTCCGTTAGTGTATACATAACGTAGAAAAGCGTGGCTTCGATCGTAACGCGGAATACACACAATCGAAGCAACAAATCGAATTGAAGCAAAAACTGAACACAGAATACCAACGTTGCCGATTGCGGAAAATTTCGATCCGAATCGAAATGCAGAATAAGGATGAATAATGCCTATACCTTAGAATGGTTCAATTTAGCCATCAATTTTTCGATAACAGGTAATAATAATGAACAAAATCGATTGACAAGTAGAAGAGTAAAAGGCGAAGACCTTTCTGAAGAAAAATCGAAATTCTGCTATTTTCTTTATGTGTACAATTGTGGCATCTAACGAAGCAAAGTTATTGCGAATCCAGCTAAATAACCTTTTCAGTTCGAATTCCCGTATTCATCCGCAAACTCATGCAACTCACATTCCAATGCTGTCATTAAACCAATTTACTCTCTCCCTTTTGGCTTTTTGTTAGTTACCTTAATGGAAACTTAATAGGTTTCCTGTTTCATTTGATCTTGTTTTGTTTTTGCTGTAAATTAAATTACTTTTTCATTTTTGCTTTCATTCTTTTTTTATACATATGTATGTATATCATCCAGCAATTGGCATGGTGCTGTGAAAAATTCCTTTTGCTTATGAAAGTAAAAATGTTCTCATCTCATCAGCGGATTGGATTAAATGCCGGGAACCTTAAAGAAAATCCACTTTACCACTCAAGAACAACAAAGAATCATCAGAAACCACAATCTCGTTTTTTTTTTCTTCATAATTAACACGATGTAAAGTTATGTTCTTTAAGATCATTACAACAACAACAATAATAATAATAATGGAATTAGCATTGTTTCTTTTTTCCACATTTTTATTTTAGCTCAATTACATGCATTTTCCTCGTATCGTATTCTTTGCTCAAAGTTGAACAGACAGAGTGGTAATTATTTGTTTGGAACGTTCTTGAGTTACTTGACAAATGTAGTGTGTGATAGTTGCAGTGTTTAATTATCTAATTGTTGTGTTGACTGTGTTGTTTGATTGTGTCCATAAGAACTAATAGAAAACTGAAAGAAAAGAATACAAATAGTCTGTCGGCTGGATCGTAAGAGTGGAATGGCTTTCAAAGAAGCAGCATAAACATGAATCGCTCGTTAATAAGTACATATTGAGATCTGTTTGGCAGAGTGGTAACAGTAGCGAGATTTTAAAAGATTTATGACACGAAGTACATCCGCACTTAATTGTGTTTTTATAGCTGCTATGTATACATACATACATAAACTTGGCTTAAATCTATGCTTTGGTTTTGAAATTAATTTTGAAGTTTTTCTGACGAATTTTGTTCTCTTTGCTTCTTGTTTTCTAACTACTTAGAATTTATGCTGGCACATGTGTAATTCTTTATTATGCTTGAGAAGCTGAAATTATGTAACAATCTTTGGGGTATAAAATTGAATACAGCAAACATGACCATGTAAATTTGTTATTTTATTTTCCTGCAGCCAACAGCTTTTAACAGATATGGTTCAAATTGCCAGCTTACAGATTTACACTGATAGAAAATCCGAAAACACTTCATTACAAGGTTTTAGTTAGTATTTACATTATGTAAATACGAGGTGAAGCGAGAGTTGAATTTCTAGGACCGTTGTAAGACTAACTTGAGCAAAAGCCTTTGCCAAAGACGTTTGCATTAATCAAGAACACGTGAAAACTTTCCAGCTCCGAATATAACTGTGTAAGACAGATTGATAGCTCTTTCTCGAATCTATGGGCGGTGGTGCATGACCATTCTTAGTTTTGCGGACTGATTTGCCTGGTTGATTCCTGTGAGGCAGCACAAGACTCAAATATATTAAATAGATGCTTTCAGGATTATGGTTTTGAGGTCTTTACATGTGTTCTTCATTCATGAGCGCAGTAAAATGTGAGAGTGTTTGAATGTGTTTGTGAAGGTGCAGCCGTGTCTGTTGGTTTGTCTCATTATCAGGACACTAGCTTCTTAAATGGACGAATTGTGTCTAGCACTGAATAGATGGATCATGGGCTGCACTCGCGCTACAATGAAAGTACTAACATGTATCTGCTAGACCGAGAGGTCCAAATAAACCGCTGAACCACTTTCATGCTTCGGATTGTGAACTGAAACTGTTCACATGAACTTCAAATTCCCAGCCCATGACCTATTGTTTTAAGCAGCAGCGCATAGCCATCCTTTTAAATCTGCTGTTTATGACTGACCGTCTGTCATATGGATCAACTTTCCATTTTATCTTTTTTGTTTTGTTTATTGCACTTCAATATCTTGAACTGTAAACAGCATTACGGAATCACAAACGTCCAGGAATACCGCTTCTTTTATATAAGGCGAATTATGCAAAAACTTATCAACTCACATTGATTAAGCCCTTGCAAGTTGTATATACTGCCCCTCGCTACCTACTACTACCCATTGATATCGGTTTTTCATATTTTGAGGTTATGTTTGCTCAACGAGCAACTACAAAATTAATCGTCAATTTGTATTTATTCTTGCAAAGTTTTAGTAATGTGATATAATTGTTGGCTGCAAAATTTTGTATTTGTTCGTTGAGCAAACATAACCTTAAAATATCTAAAAAAAAAAAAAAAATTTGAAAATCTCGTGTCACAATGCTTGTTCTCACTACTTGTTGGCAAACTACTGCATTGATTTTAATGAAATTTTGCCCACATATGTTAACTATGTATCAACTTAAATTATACAAAATATACTCGTAGAAACCGTGACACAGCTGAGATATATTTTAATACCATAAAAAAAAACATTATATAGAATAGAATATATAGAATATATAATATGGAATAGACATAATTGCTATTAAAAACGGATATACATTTTATAAGGTCGATTAATTATCATCAAAAAACATTATTTTTGACCCCATGTCGCTTTTCATCACGGGGATGCCAACATTTATATCAGGAGATTGAAACATATTTAAATTAAAAATAAATTAAATAAATAATTCAAAATTTAGACAGAAAATATACAACAACTTGGTTGGCTGAGCGGCTTGAGTGTCGCTTTAGAAACATGAGCCCCTGAGTTCAAGGACGAGTGCTGACGAGAAGTGTGGCGGCTTCGAAACAACTAGTTGTCCACCTACATAGCTAAAGGTTCTTGATGTTTTCTTTGTCTTGTTTAATTAATATCTATCACGAACACAATATAGAACGAACTTGAAACTGATAAACATAATACAAAATAATATTATGCAGCATAGAATTGAGACCACCGCATGCCGCGTCACTATTGATGACTCACTGACTTTTGTCTTCAATTCACTGAAATCAATATTCTCATTATCAGTATTTATCAAAATTTTTCTATGAGTGTAGTTAAAAAAAAAAACCTGGGGCCAAAGCGCCGCATTCGATATCGAATGAACTATCGAGTAAAAATAATGTAAAACAAAAACAAAATAAACAACACACAGCATAAGTGACGGAGTTCGTTCGATATCGAATGCGACGATTTGGCCCCAGATTAAGCTCTGGCATTCAGTTTTATGATAAAGAAAATCTCAGTTAGTATATTTTTGTTTTATCTTAAGTATACTTTTTTTTTAACAGCAAACTGGCTAAAATTTTGTGCAACTGACAATTATTTTTTGACATTTTTCTACCCCCCTTTTCTTATGTTGTGTAATTAAAGAAGCTCTCAAGGCAATGCCATTACGATCTTCAAAACTTATGTATATTGGCATGTATGTATGAATGCACAGATCTTTACAGATGACGCCAAAGGTTTAGTTCTGCATATTGTTCTGCTGTTCTTCTGTGTGGTCATAAAAATTATTTAAATTCATCCAACTGTGTAATAAATGCCAGAATAAACAGGGTGACGATAAGAGATTGCCTCAGTTCTAAAGCATACCGATGTTGGATTTCATAATTAAATTATATTTCAATTAAACCAGCTTTTAGTCAATTAAATGTTTTTGGACAGCTAAGACTACACCATTTTTAATTGAAATTGAGAAAAATCTAAATGAAAATGAGAATTTCTATTTGAAATTGAGAAATTTTTAAATTCAAATGAGAAACTCAATTTGAAATTGAGAAAAGTTTAAACGAAAAGAAGAATCTAAAATTTAAAATGGGAAAATTCCAAATGAAATTGAGAAATTTCAAATTCGAGTTGAGAAAATTCCGAGTGAAATGGAAAATTTCAATTTTAAATTGAAAAAACTAAAATTTTCTTAATTTGATTTGGAATTTTCTCAATTTCAAATAAAAAATCACTCAACTGCATTTGGAATTTTTCTCAATTTTAAATTGCAGTTCTCATGTTCATTTGAAATGTTCTCAATTGAAATGTTCTCAATTGAAATAAAAAATGGTGTAGACGATGAAATATTCTAGGTCTAAATAGAACTTATTAATTGTGTTCTAACTTTTTCTGCCCTCTATATGCCGCCAACATTTTGTTAATGCTCTTTAACTCTTCAGTAGACTGAAAAAAAAACCTTAAAAAATATTTGATACTTGACTGCTTATTCCATGAAGTTTTTATTCTTTTAAGTTTTTTCGAATCCACTGATGAATTGAGTGGCATCAACGAAATGTCACTCCCCGCGGCCTCATGTCAAGCCTATGACTTTTCTTGTTAGGTGGCCGATATGGCTTTTGCACCTATATGCCAAATATTTTCTTTCCATGTAAGTTTGTTGTCCAACATGACGCCTAGACATTTCTCCTTATTCGACTGGGATTGCCTTTCAATAACTTGGGTAGAAGTTGTCGGGATGAGGGCGAGGAAAACGCTGACTTGCACTGGAGCACCGTCATCACAGATTACTGTTCATGTCAGCGTCATACAGAGGACTGGAGAAGTCAACACGACGCTCAACAGCAGCCAAATTGCTTCGAACTTAAATCATTACCAACTGTGCTTGAGTTGAGTGGCATCAACGACATCCCGGCAGGGTATAGAGGCCTGGAGAAGGCACCACGACTCTCAATAGCACCCAAATTGCTTCGAATGCAGGCCATGAACAATTGTATACTGTTTGTAAACAGCAGCACTTAGCCATATTTTTAACTCAGCTCTTTATTACTGCCTTCTACATATTTGTAATCATATCAATCAGCTTTCCAATTTATTTATTTTTTGTTTATTGAAGTTGTATATCTTGAGCTGTAAACAGCATTACAGAATCACAAATGTGCCGGAATGCCGTTTCTTTTATATACAGCAAATT
Organism: Sturmia bella; assembly: GCA_963662145.1. Classification (NCBI taxonomy): domain Eukaryota; kingdom Metazoa; phylum Arthropoda; class Insecta; order Diptera; family Tachinidae; genus Sturmia; species Sturmia bella. Next base: position 64,221,163 of record OY759169.1, on the reverse strand, counting down.
ATGCATAATATAAATTTTTAATTACCACTCTCTTTTCCAATAACCCTGTGCAAAAGTGTTTCGGGCAAAATAATATTTAACATATTTTTGATATTCGATATTGGTGTCAATGGCAGAATGTCAGACTGACAGTCAGTCAAGATCGTTTACATGCAAAATTTAAGAAACAATAACCATAAATTTGATTGTTGTTGTATTGTTTTTGCTTCACTTCAAATTGGTGTTGTTGCATTTAGAAAGGAAGTTTAAATATGTACATAATGTGTGCATGTGTGTGTGTGTGTGTGTGTGCATAACAAAGCTTTAAAATATTTGTTAATCTGCAGCATAAAAATTGCAAATAAAAACCCAGCCACATTATTTATAAACAAAATAATTTAAATGAATGCATGTGTGTACATATGTACATATGTATGTGATTTAATTTAGTTGCTCATGGACAACCACCGTAAAAGGTTAAAATTATTAAAACAATTCTCACGCCCATTTACGGGCATTAAACCTCCATATGAAGTTGTTGTTGTTAATGTTGCCAATAAAAAGAAGGAAAACAAAAACCAAAATACTACAACTACTATTCAAAATATGAGAACTCAAACATGGACACCTGAAAAGATTTAGAAATCCTAAACCCAACATTTGTTTGAAACCTGTACGGTTTATGATTTTATTGTTTTATAGTTATTTTTATATTTTGTAGCAGCTTAAAAATGTTAGAACTAAAATAATTTCTAACTGAAACTGAATTAACACAAACACACCATTAACGTACTGCATACAAAAAGTTACGCAAAGCACACAAAAACAAAAGGTAAAATTTAAAATTTTTTTTGACATTAAAACGTGGTTGACATAAAAAAAAAATTTTAAATTAAAAACAAACCAATAATAAAATTCAACTACAAAACATCCCTGGCTTCGTTTAGGCTCAAATATAAAACAAAGGGTGATTTTTTCTTTCATCATGTTACTTAATGGATATGGTCGGCTCAAATACGGACGAATCTTCAGAATGAGGCTTTCCATACTAGAACGGGCACAATAAAGATGAGTTTCAAAGCTCACATGTTTCATCTTGAAGAAGGAAAAGGACGAATAAACACTTGCATATTCCCAACTCCCGCAGGAGAACCATTGTATCAGGCATCATCAGCCATTGTAAATTTGGGAAACACACTAGACTAATGTCTGTAGATTAGGTTACGTTGCTAGGCTGCTGGCAAATAGGAAGGTGTCCAGCCCACACAGGTCTAACACACGAAGATTCTTTTATAATAAGATAAAAAAATCAGTGATAGAAAGAGCGACAGAGAGATAGAAAGAGAGGAAGAGAGAGCAAGAAAAGACAAACGCCTTACAACGGAGCGGTTCAGACAGAAGGAAGTGAGAGGGAGAGAGAAAGAGAGAAAGAGAGAGGGAGAAACGAAGAAAGAGCTATAGCGTGCACTATAAGCAAGATGAGTTAAGATAATCAAAAACAGAGAGATGGGCAGGAGAAACGGAGAATAGTGCGAACTTGCAGACTACGTTGGAAAGGAAAGTAATACAACCAAATGTGTCATTAAAATTGGCATAAAGCGATAAAAATCTTTGACGAAGGTCCCTCAGTGCGAGGCAGGTTTCAAGGAGCTGTAGCACAGTCGCTTTCTCGTCCTCATCTTGACTACTTTTACTAAAGGCATTGAAAGGTAAACTTTTTTTTACATTGAGACAGTGTCCAGCAGTCATGACTGATATACCGATCCTAATGCTAGACCTGGAAAGTACCAGAAGTTCTCTCGATCTTCTTAGATCCAAATGAGGCCATACATTTCTCAACAGAAAAAAGTGCGTGGGCTCTGAAAGACCATCTTTGCTGTGTCTGCGCCAATATGAAAAGTCCTATATGTGAGCCAATATGATGAAAGAGGCAGCGCGCAGAGAAAAACTCAATGCCCTAATTCTGGAGAGACGTTGCCATTTTAGCCAACCCCGGAGGTGTTATTGCTGTGATTCGATCCATATCCAGGGAGCCATTTAAGGGTCTAGTACGAATGCCTGCCTCACCATCTCATTCAAAGGTGTTTGGTATTTCTGGACAAGACAGGACGAGGTGTAGATTTCAGTCAAGAATTTTATAGCGGATTGACTGTTATAATCAGTATATTTCTACCGAGATATCCTGATCTATTGTATAACAGATAAACCATCTGGTCGTTCTCTTTAGTTATTAGCGCCTCGAGCATAATTTTGCCGCCTCAGCCCCCCATTTTGTTTGGAAATGAGTGGCTTAGGTAGCAAAAATACGCTTCAAGCGCTAATTTAGAACCGGGGTAACAGGTTCAATTCCTGCCGTAGCCTTTGATTATTGCTGAAGAGAAGCAAAAATCTTCCTAGTTCTACGTTTGTTATTTAAGAAGCCCAAACTCATGAAAAATCACCCAACAACATCATGTAACTTGGCTAGTCATAGGCCATGCATTGTTGTTGTGCAAATACACAATAATATTTAAACAAACTTGGTTTGAAATGACTAGACCCAAACAATCGTCCAATAAGAGGACAACAACCAGTGTACTAATTTTCTATTCATTATCGCTGTGTTGCTGTCATTAGTATAGTACTTCAGCGAAATATTTTTAAATCATTGTTTTAAACTGGAGTTTTTTTTATAGACCATTTACTTGCTTTTTAAAACCCAGAAATATGTACAAATAATGAAAGAAAGAAATAAATTAATATATACGTATGTATGTCCGCATATCTACTTACCATCATTTTATTTGGTTTTTATACCAACACTTGGTGCCAGTATTTCTTGTTTTTTTTAGTTTATATTTTGGGAATAAACACCAAACAAAAAAGTAATAAACAAAAAGGCCAGAATAAGGTCAAAACTAGATGTTGAGAAACGGAAGAACAGCCAACAAAATTCAGTTTGATTTCAAGTTGCACTTACAACAACTGCCAACAGAACCATGCACATACACAGTTGTTGCAATTGCACATTCGAGGAGCATAGTTTGAGTGCTGATGCTCTTTAAATCACATACACTCTTGCCAAAAACAAATCTCTCTGGAGAACAAAAAAAAAAAAAACACACACATCCTCATGTTGCCAGACGAAGTGTTTTTGTAATCTGGATAAGATTGAACGTTGTTATAAATAAGATTAAAGGAAATTTTTAAAAATACGAGGTTTGTTCGAAAGAAAAGGTGAATTTTGAAATTTTACGGGCCGTGTACATTCGATTATAGAATTCTTGTTTGTGTTTTGTTAGGTTGGCATTATTAGTTAACTTGAATTAGTCGTTTGCTGTTGACAACTGAAAAAGTTGGTCAAAATGACTTGCACTTTGGGTACTTTTGAATATGAAAATGCATCAAGCATTTATTTTTACAAAAAAAAAGAAACACATGACAGTGGTGTATTTGCACCTTTCAGATTTTAGTTTTGACTATCTGGCATCTCAACCCAATGCCCAGCAAACAATATTTTTTTAATTTTTACTAAAAACTTGTTTCTCAGAAGTAACTAATGCTGCGCTAGTTCAGATATATAATATAAGGGGCTTGCCACTTGTGAAACTAGTTCGTGCGTGCTGGACTCAGTTTTTAGTATACATAGCTCGCTTTTAACAAATATTTGTAATGGTTCAGATTACACAGTATTATTTTGTTTCAACAGTTTCTATTACACGCAACTCAAAACGGTTTGCTTAACAATTCTTAGAATGGATTGAATCCACTTTTATAGCATATCTTGGTCATATTTTTCCACACACCCACACAAACACATAATTGCTCTCACTGTAAATCTCAATGATGTCATAAGTGACGTCGACAGCACAGACATTGCATTGCCGTAGCTAATATTGACAGTAGTTAACTATAATTGACAACGAATTTATATTAATAAAGACATTTTTAGGAGGACATTGCCCCGAATTGATTTTGTTTTTGTCGACAAGAAAAGAAGTGTTCATTAAATTTTTTATGATCGAATGGAAAAATAAAATTGATTAACACTAGTTTTTAAAGAGTTAAAAATTAAATAGAGCACAACAGCTTACAAAGGCTCAAAAATAAGCGAAAAATTACCAAAATTCAAAAATAGATTCATGAATAGTTAAAAAAAATTAGATAGCTACAATAACTTGTAAAAACGTTAAATAGTTACAAAGAGCAACACAAGTACAAAACCGCGGAAACTCGCAAAATTAAACAAAATTAAATTTTGTTAAATTCTTTATATGTAAATGTTTGAGGTTTCTTTTTTTGCTGTTGTTAATCTATTTCAGCATATTGCAAATTTCTTGCGAATTTTCAATGGTTTTGTGCCACTTGTGTTTTCTGTAGTTCTGTAATTTGTTTAAGAGTTTTACAAACTTACTTTTCGAGTTTTACAAACTTACGCACTGTTGTTAACTGTTCAACATTTTTTTAAACCCAGAATTTTTATTCTTGTGCAATTTTTCGCAAATTTCAGAGTTTTTAAGCAGTTGCAAAATTTTTTTTTTTAGATTTGTAAAATTTTGCCCAGATTTTCTAGTTTTTGCACTCCGTGTGCTATTTGCTGCTCCTTGACTCTACGAAGCGTTGAAATTCTATTTTTGCATATTGCAAATCATACGCCCTTTTGCATCCTGCTCTGGTTTTTGCAACTGTTTTATTTTTGTGCTGCATTTCGCAAAAATTTCTCATATTTTCGGGAGGTTTTTTTTTATCATGCTGTGGCTTTTGCACTGTTGAAACTTTTCTCTACAAATTATTTCAAACCGCTTGTTATCTTTTGCCCATTTTTCCTGAATGTTCGTGCTATTGGACCAGCTGTGTAATTGTTTAGCTTTTTCACAAAGTACTTGGCATTTTTCAAGTTTTTGGTCTTTTATACCAATTGTGTTTTTTGACCAACATTTTCATAACAAAAATGCTGTTGAATCAAGTGCATACGATCTGGTTCAATTTAGGTGATTTTTGGATGTCGTGCGTTTATGTGAAAATTAAGAGAAAAGTCTCTCAGTTAAAATGACTGAATTGAACCAAAATATATTCAATGATTGCACCTGATCTTTCATAAGTTACAGGCGTTTTATTTATTGACATAATTGTATGGTATGATATTCAATAGATGACATAAATACTGTTTTCAATCACTTAAATAATAACATAATTTTTCCAATAAAACGACCGACAACATCCTTTCATAATTTAAAAGTCGTGAAAATTTCAAACTTTTTTGTAAATTTATGTGATTAATTTTATATATTTTTCATATAATATGAAAACAATTTTTTTTATTAAATTAAAATTCTACAAATACGATAATCTGTATTTCTAATGATTTGTAGGTTTATTATTGTGTCATTTATTTTTGCTTGGAGAATGTAGATTTTTTCCAAAAGAAGAAGATATTTTTTGAAAATTATTTTTTTTTTTTTTTTGAAAATATGATGCGGCAGCATTGGCTGGGCCCAAGTGATTTTGTTTTTGTTATTCATGAATTTTATTTTAGTTCTAAAATAAAGTTTGGCTAAAAATTCAATTGTGGTTAAACGCCATAATTTTTGTTCGCTGGGTTTTCTTGCGACCAGCACAATTTAACTTTATTTTGTTTGTTTGAACTCTTTGTTGCCTACTTCGCGCTCTTCTAGATGTTTGCTGTACTTTAAATTATAACAAAAATTGGTAACTACGTTCAGTTCTCCCCTAAACCCCTTTACTAAATTCATACTTATTAATTTCTAGCTTTTCTTATTATTGTTGTTGTTCGTAACAATAATTCAAACCGTAATTTATATGTGTGGTAGTAAAATAAAACAACAAATGACGGTTGACTTGGTAACTTTATGTTTTGGCCGCTCAGTCTTTATCGAACGTTCGCTCTGATAACTTTGGTTAATAAAACTGAACGGCAACTTGTATTTAAGAAAAGAAAAAAACATATTTTTCCGTGTCGGTATTTGTATGAGTGTGAATGTGTTTGCTATTTGTTTTTTTTGTTTTAATATTTTAACGGTTCTCGTACATCAAGGTACAAACAAGAAGAGAATTTATATGATAAATAAAACAAGAGAGATAAAACGGAAATAGTGCATTTTAAATAGAAAAAAGCATTTGCTAAAGATTAACAATAAGAAGAAGCACAAGTGCAGTGCAAGTCATAAACAAAAAATCTCACAATAAAACATAAAGAAAAAAAAAAAAACAACAAAAACTTTTTACGTGTGTGTATTCTGGCAATAGAGTGCAATTGAGAACAACGGAAGTACATATATTTTATAATAGAGTTCAAAGTGAAGTTTTGCAAAAAGAATAAGAAAATAAAAACTTGCTTAAAGAATAATAAAAGTGATTGAAGGTTTTTCAAAGGCAACAAAACGGCATAACCTTTTTTATTTGGCTTATTAAAGCTAGAAGTACATATACATACATACCTACATATTGTGCAAACATAAAAACAATGAAAGAATGAAAATGTTTTATCAATATTTTTGCAAGCAGAAGATTAATGACATAAAGTAAAATAGTAGGCAAAAACAAAGTAACAAACAAAACAACAAAACAAAAAAAAACTGAAATTTTAAAAAGCTGGCTATATGAAAAATAGTTAATTTGTTTTTTTTTTTTTTTTAATAAAAAAAGGTGTTAAAAATATTGTTTATAAAGTGAAAAAACAAATACAACAACTACAAAGTACTTTGATGTTAAATTTTTTAATAAAAATAAAATAAATTTATTAAGTTTTGGCGTTACAGTTGAGTCAACAAAGCGTAAAGTGAGCAAAAAAAAAATTTTACTTTTTAATTTATTATAAAAAAAAAAAAACTTAATAAACTCTAACCGAACTAAAAAAGGAAATTTCACACTAAAAAATCGCTTTAATACATATTATTAAAACTGATGGCTTGTGTGGTGGTAAACATACATAAATGTTGCTTGTGTTAAAACTGAGTGGTTAAAAATAAAATAAACCCTTTAAAATTTGTTTTATTAAATGATGAAAGTATAATTTTTATATTATTGTTAACTGAAGAATGTTTGAATGTATGTATGTATGTTTTATTAAATTCACATTGTTAACATCTACTACCTCTCCTTTCCTGTCTGTCAAATTTTTGCCCTTATGGATGTTTTTATTCTTGTTACTGTTTGTACTGTGTGTTTGTTTGTTCATTAATGCGGGTGTTGGAAAGTTTCATTTCAATTCAGTTTATATTTATCTTTATGGTTTACGTTTATTTTTGTATAAATTTAATTAATTTAATTTTTAAGGTGACTAATATATCATACTTTTTTGTAGTTTTTTTTTTTTTTGCTTTCATTACAAACTAATTAACCATCAAGCGTAGGAGGTTAAGTTTTTTTTATTTGTTTTAATGGCCGATTCCCTCCTTTTAAGTCAACACAAGTAATAATAACTTGTGTCAGAGAGTGGTCGTAAACAGATTCATACAAGTTTTGGCTTGTAAAATATGCTTTAATTGGTATCTACGAAGAAAAATTCTGTTCAATTTTTAAAAAGAGTTTTCATTTATTAATTTTTTTTTTTTTAGAAATAAATACCTTTTCTTAATAATGAAAGACTGTTTTTGTCTGCCATACCAAATTTTCAGCGGTCTTAAAGTGTATCGACGCCAAAACAATTAACTAAAGAGATCTTTTAAAAGTAATATTTTGTTTTAATAGGATTTTCATAAATTTTTCCTACTTCGTTTTTACTGACTCCAGGAATATATTTCCTGCCCTTCTTTATGTATTTGTTAACAAACAAAAAAAACCAACTGAGCTCATAGAGCCATATATAGTTGGCAGGTCAACAACATAATGCACATATAAACATGTAGGTAACCACAAATATTCTTTTATATACATATGTATATAAATAAAAATATAGTAATCAATAAATACATTTCTATATTTAAATTTAATAACTACTGCCTTGAAGACCTACACCACAAATTCTATTCCACATAGCTTATGCCTGTATTATTTATTATACAGGCATATTCTACTAGCTTTTTTCTGAATGTGTTAGGCGTGAGGTTGAAGTCTCTCAGAGTCTCTCTTTAGGGGGTCTCTCATACATAAATAGTTTTAGCCATTTTCCGCCATCGTCTTAACTAGCTCCACTGTGCCTCTGGACCGGTCCCTATTAGTTTTCCTTCTTCGACATTTCCTTGCCACAAAGCAAGCCTGTATCTCCCTTGGAGGGGTTCCCATACAAAAATAGTTATAGACATTTTTCTGCATCGTCTTAACTAGTCCCAACCAGGGTGCCTCTGGATGAATTGGTAGAGTGCCCTACTAAGAGTCTCGGAGGTCGCATGTTCGATTCCTGCCGAAGGCTCTGGGTGTTTCTGCAGACAAGCAAACATCTTCGCAGTGTTGTGTTTATGTAAAAAAAATGTATGACTGACTCTTGATTCCTCACACAATATTTTACTAATTATCTCTCCTTTTTATAGGGACTTCCACACAAAAATGTTCCTAAAACTTTTCTTTCACGTGTTCCCCTTTGACATTTCCTCCACCAAAATTGGCGAAAAAAAGAGAAAATTCAATACAGAATGTCCTTTGTTTTTTTTTATAATTTTTGATTAAATGAAAGAGATGAAATGGATCTATTATTGATAAATGTTTTATTTGATTCGGCAACTATGTGTGAAATACAATATCAGATAAATGCCCGCGCCTCCGTTAGCCTCACCAATGCCAGCCCTTTTGAACAGATTTTTCACTACATTCTCACACATTTCACGCGGAATTTCATTAAATATATAATTTTTATTTGATCTTTTTAATTCTGGAAAAAACTAATTTATGCAGCTTCAGATCGTTTTTTTTTTTTTAATATAAAATTTATCAACAATATTACTCAATATTTCGTAAACAGTTTGTTAGCATCTTCAGTATAATATTTGTAATTTTTCAATTTAATTACAAATATTATCCTAAAGTTCTTCTTCAATTAAATAATAAAAAATAATCAGCCCAATCATGAATATTCTCAAGGAATTTCATTCCAAAGGAAAATACGTTTCTCGAAGAAAAATTCCTGCAATCATAAATTACCCGAGAAACAAAAAAATAAAAGTTGGTAATATCGAAATTTTTTTATAGAAAAAAACAAAAAACATGTTTTTAAAATATCCATTTTTCATCCACCGACTATTTTCCCCTTCGATGTGGCTAAAACCTTCCCTGTTTTAGCCACATCGAAAAAAAAAAATTTCCTAAGGAATTTATCAACATAATAAGAGGAATGGGAAAAGAGAAAAAACGCTCACGGAATTATCATTCATGATTGGGCTGAATATCATTTCGCCGCAACGTCAGTACCTATTTGTTTTGAGTTTAACTAAACCTAGTTTAACGGAGATCTCAAAAGCCCAGCTGTAGCCCTCATCTTATGTCCTGGAGGTGGTGCTAAATGCTGAACTTTACAATTTTTGTATTTGTCTACTCTTTGTAGCCGATAAAAAACAATATGTGATTCTTCTTTGATTACACGCTTCCAGCTTTTTGCTTAAACCATGAAATTCGACTGACCTCTTACTTTGCCAAAATTCATTAAATACTTAATTTTATCATAACTACAAAGACTCGCTCTCTCTCTCTCTCTCTCTGCTTTTAAAAGAATGCATTCATTTAGATATGTATAAAGTGAAAACACCAGTTTTCCCTTCTTATTACGAGTGCTTGGTTTTTTAGACGAGCCTGTGTCTGTTTTCTTTTTCCAAACTTCTTCAGCAACCACCCTCAAAAATACTCTTTGACAACTAATCGTGCCTAAAACTTATTTAAAAATTAAAAAAAAACAACAACAAAAATTAAAATGGATATCAGTTTGCTCTGCTCTGTAGTACATGCACATCGAACCACAAATGTATGACCCTCTGAAGAGTATTTTATTTTTCTATTTAAAATATTCATTTCGTTTCACCTCTTGCCAAGTTAATGTAACGTTATTTAGTTCATTTCGAATTGTAAAACAACATTTTTTGTTTTGTTTCATTTTTTATTTTACCGAAAAACGCATCAGATTACTACACATACATATGTATGTACATTATTATTTTTATTTGACGCTTCTCATACATTCTTTCATTGTTGTACATACAAGCATACATACATAGGTACATACATATTAACTTTTGCATGTCATGTAAATATTAACATACTTTACTTTAGGTATTTTATATTAAGTGCACTTAGTTATGTATCCAGTTTGTTATAAAGTCATGTTCTTAATGTGTTGTAAAGTTGTGTTTGGCAGCGAGCAGAAATTAAGGTGGAGTTCTCCAGCACTCAGTGCTAAATGGACATTTACAATGCGGACTGGCTGTTAAAAGGATTTGTTAAAGTTCGGATTATGAGCATAAGATATTTAATAGAATTTTCTTTTTTTAAGTAAACTTATACATACATAGATTAGTATACACATCATTGACCTAATATAAAATTTTTGAAGATTTTTGTTTTATCGACAACATAAAAATAAAAATCCTGTGGCTTAGGATTTTTTTCTTTTTCTTTGATCAGTGTTGGAAATGTCGTATTTGGGGTTTGAGAACTTAAGTTTAAGTGGTTTCGTTTTTGTTCAAACAAACAAAAAATTTGACAAAACGTTTGCATCTATTATGAAAGGCAATCAAAGTTCAGTTCAGTTGAGCGGCTCGATGGATGAATTGGTAAAGTGCTCTACCAAGAGTGTTCGAGGTCGCAGGTTCGTTCGATTCCTGCCGAAGGTTCAGGGTGTTTCTGCAGACAAGCAAAAAGCTTCGCAAACACAAAGTTTGTTAAAAAAAAAATCAGGCAACCACAAATTTGTGATTGTCAAAGAGCCTTTGCCAGTATGTTGCTGTCTTTTCAGTTTCAGTATCTGGCAGCAGGGTCAACAAATTTATTTCATAAATTTTCAGTTCAGTACTTGTCAATAATGTAGATTCATATTTGAATTATTCAAAAGCACTATTTTAGGTCTAAATAATCTTCAATTCAGTACTTATCAATAATATATATTGATATTTGAATTATTCAAAAGTTTTCCATAAACTATTTTAGGTCTAAAAATATACCTTATGAGTGCTTTCAGTCCTTTTCAGCCGTCTATATGCCGCCGAAATTTCATTGATGCTAAGCAACTCTTCAGTAGACTCAAAAACAAACTTAAGGCAGAGATCAGAGATCCCGAAACTCAAATATTTTTACACAATACGCGTACGCTATTCCCAACTCATGCATTCGTAGTTATTTGCCCAGTGAATCGTACAACGCATTACCAAGAGAATTCGTTCTTTAGCCGTAGAGTTATTTTGTGAAATAAACTGCCTGCAAATTTATTTCCTGCCATTTACAATGAACGAAGGTGCTTTTCCCCTCCCTATAAGTTGTTTTTTTTTTCGTTATTTCGTTATACCATGTTCATACATGCGCCTTTATTGAGATAATCGCAATAAAGTCCATTATTGAGCTCAATATTCCATACAAAAATCAATAAAGTTATTGCTTAATAAACTCAAAATTGCTTTGAATATTGAGATAAAGATGAAACACAAAAGTATACAATGCGAGATGAATGACGAGATAAATGTCAACAAAAGCAAACAAAACAAAATAATAAAAAATAAAAATAAATACAATAAAAATAAAAACATTGCAGCATTTCCAAATTTTTATTTCTCTTTCTTTTTGTTATTGCCGCCTTGGAGTCATAACATGAACGCACTACTTGTACAAGTTCCATATTTTGATTGTACAACACTAAAATCTTTTTAATAAAAGGCAGTTTTTCTTCCATTTTTCTTATTTGAAAATATTTTTCACTTTTTCTTTCTCACTACCAAAACAAAAACAACATCTTTTTTCCAGCTGTCAAATACTAATTGAGTTAGCGCAATATCTGTATGTATGAACGCAAAAAATATTATGTCAATAAACTGAATATTATCTCAATTAGAAATGCATGTATGAACAAGGTATTAGGTATTGTCCTTTGCGTAGCGGCCAAAAAAAAAATATTATACAACATAAAAAAGATACAAGTCTTGATTTTTCAAAAATAATCTTATGATCTAAATCTTAGGCAGGTTTTATTTTATGAAAATTGCAAAATTAAAATGCTAAATATTTATTCAAGCTGGAGGTCTCAATTGAATTTTTATTTTGAAATTTCCAATGTATCGCTAACCACTGGGCAACATCATCAGTGATGGAGACATTACTTGCATCACATAATCAAATAAATCACAAAATAATGGACAGAAAATTTATAATAAAGAACTTATAAGAAATTCAAACACCTTCGTTCAGTTTCGGCCACCTTGTATATGATGAAATAGATTATATCAGAGCTTCCCTACTCAACAAACTACATGTGATAAAACTCTAAGCAAATATTTTAATATTTCTAACGTTATGCATGCCTATTTTACTTCATAACTTTTATTTGGTAAAAAAAAAACTCTTCTATTTTCTATTATCTTGGCCCTACTTGCAATCAATATTACTTAAGTACATTTTCATTTATCGATTTCTTCCTACAGTTTGAAATCAATCAGGTCACACCACAGACTAGTGTATCCAGAACTTTATTATGCAATAATCAGTCATGATACCTTTAAAGTAATAACAAACATGTGCGAGGGTTATTAACTTCGTTACCGACCACTACACTGGCTATTTCTTACTGTAATTGTAACTAAATCGTATAAAATATTTTTTAAAACAATTAAAAACAGCATGTTTAAATATAAATAATTGGGAAACAAAAACGCTAAAACAAAATAATCTTAAATAATGTCTAAACTACAATTATTATTTTATCATTATCAACTGCTGCTTTTTTTCATCTCTAAAATAAATAACTGTAACTTAATTTGAATTCAAAAAAAAAAAAAAACAAAACATAATCCTAAATCAACGCTTTAATGCAATATTTCTAACTCTCTGCCTTGGATCCCCGCTGGCAACTTGGCTTGTTGAAAATAATAAAATACATTAACTTTTTTTTTTGTTTGTTTTTAACGCAAACATGATGCATAAAACTAAACTAAACAAAATAAATAACAACAACAACATCCAAACAACAATTGCATTCAAAACTTCATTATCACCATCATCAACATCATTATTGTCTGCAACGTCAACATCTTTATCGTCATTGAATCAACCTGATGATAATCTTCGTCATCAACAACATCATTATCGCCATCATCAACAATATCCTCAACAATCAGCATCGCCATTATTAAACTCATCTATTGCCTCAATTGATCTAGAGCAGTATATTGAAGCAATGGAGGCACGTACATCAGCTACTGAACGCAACCCGGAAACAGATGTTTGGGCCCAGCTGCAGCAAAAAGAATCGGACATCTTGTTGGCTGCGGAATTGGGCAAAGCGTTGCTGGAGAAAAACGAAGAGCTGGTGAAGCAACAAGAAAAACTAATTGAAGATTATTCAGCAAAAATTGAGGTGAGTTGCAAAAAGAAAATTAATTGATATTATGTATGTACGTATGTACTTTTTTATATCTTTAGTTTTCAAATTTTACTTAACAAACCTCTTGAAATTACTGCGAAAAGTAGCCCTAGCCCAGTCAGCAAAGAATGAACTTGACCAAAAAGCAAAAGACTTACACAAATAATAGCTGAGCTCACAAGCCCAATCGTATCGCTTGTCGACGATTTAGGAAACTCAAATCAAATTTCGAATTATTTATATGTTAGTTTAATGTTTGTGTTTGACTTTCTCTCCCCAAATACTTCGATAAACAATACAATTGGGCTTGTGAATTCGGTCAATAATTATCTGGACTATGATTTACTTTTGGCTTTTTAGTTGAATTATGAGGGTTTTCATGATGGTAGTGCAAACTGTGCAAACGCAGCAAATCTGAGCAAAAATGCTCTGAATTTTTTTTTCACACAACTACAAAATCTATGTACATATTTGCACTTGACTTCATTTGCACTGACAAAAGCCTGAGCAAATAGAAGTATGCAAAAATGCTCAGATGAAAATAAATAATGTCGCCAGCAGATGGTGAAGCAGATTTTCCGAGGAGTACACGAAAAATGGCGGCGGTGACGAAAAAGTTTAATACAATAAAAGACACATTGATGTGAATTCAAAATAAGATTTTCTTCAACAAATGCAAGCCTGAACTTTAATTTAATAATAATACATCGTATTTTAATTATAATTTATGTGGCTGTCTTTCCAAAAAAACAAAGTAAAATCGGCAACGGCTTGTAACACAAAAATAAAGTCGACGGCGGCTGCTTGCCAACTGGACGCCGATGGACTTTATGACATTGCGTGCCTTATTATTTACCAAGGCGAATCCATTATAGGTGCCCGCATACCAATTCGCTTCAGCATTTTTCCACGGTTTTATCTTCTGAGTTGTCAAAGCCGATAGAAAACGACAACAAAACTTGTGACGTCTCGAGAGAAAATGTTGAAGCGAATTGAATTGCCACCACCTATACTTGATTCGCCTTGTTATTTACATATTACAGTAGCGTTATTTAGAATTTTGCAATACATAAAAGAATTTAGCCAAAAAATCAACAATTGTGTTCTTAAAAATAATATCAAGAATTTGTTAACTAAGACAATGAATTTTCCAACCTTTTTTATATGTATGTAGTAGATTTGCACAAAAAAAAAACGAAATGCTCTTACGATCATTTGTAAAATGCACTGCAAATTTGCACAGCTACCATCGTGAGAACCCTTTATATTTTTATGAAAAAGTCTTTTTTAAAACAAACATTTTAAAAATTATTTCTTGAACCCCATGTTTTCAACAGGAAAAAAAAACATTGAAACAATAAATTACAGATTATGTAAAAGAAAAAAAAATTAGGAAAACTTAGGCTGAACAACCACCGGAAACACAAATTTAAACAATAATTTTACTTCAAATTATTCACATGATTATGCAAAAAAATCTGCTAAATATTCAAATAATTTTTGGAATAACTTTTTCTACACAAAATTTAATTTGATATTATTGGTTCTCTACTCTATTGTGTTGCCACTGTACCATAACGCCAGAAAACCATTGGGATGGGGCGAGCAATGACCTTCAAATCTATTTCTACTATTATAATGTATGAATACTAGAGAAATTGCTCAAAGCAAGCCCACAGATACTCTGTCTATGTGATTGTATTGCTTAGTCTAACAAACATTAAAACAAGTATCAAAAAATTTAATGTTATACGAGGGTTGCCTTTTATGTTGCAGGACTTTTTTTTTAAAAACCATTTTTATTACACCTGCCAGCAAAGTGACAATAAGTAATTGGCAAACCTAGTGTTGCAATCTGGCAACTGACAGATCTATCGTGAATTTAGACATCTTTGAGGTTTTACGTACTCGGAACGTTTTACGTCATACGAGCGCTATTCGTTTGTTTACACTATTGAAAAGATTAATCTCGGCCCAAGAATAGAATTAAATCGTGAACTTTTTCGTGCGTTTATAATAAATGAAATAATACATTTCAATTGGCTCCTAAGGCAAATAAGTAATTAAGTTAATTTTTGAATATTCAAAAAACTTTACCTTTTGATACTTTCAAAAATACAAATCGTAGTAACGTAGATGGCAACTCGTTGTATAGAAGTTGTTCAGAAAAGTAAAAGTGTTGCCAGAGGAAAAAATGTTTTCTGTATTAAAGGTTTTTTTTTTAACATTTTGAATTTAATTGGATTGAATGTTTGAACATTCTTTTAAGTTTTTTGAGTCTACTTACGAGTTGAGTAACATCAGCAAAATGTCGGCGGCATATAGACGGCTGAAAAAGACAGCAAACATTAATAAGATATATTTGTAGATCTAAAATAATACGAGAATGATTTTTATAAATTTATCCCTATCGCCTTAACTAGTCCAACTGTGCCTCTGGAGAAGTAGAATGTATGACCAATCCCTATTTGCTTTTTTTCTTACACCCCAGAGCATACCAATCTTGTATCTGCCCTCGTTGAGGGGTCTGCCATACAAAAACAATTTTGAAAATTTTCCGCCATTGCCCTAACTAATCCCACTGTGCGTCTCAACATTATTTCGAAACAAACCAACCCTTTTGCACCCCTTCTTAAAAGGGCTCCCATATAAAATAATATCAGAAATATTCTCCCATCGTCTTAACTAGCTCCCGGGTGCCTCTGGAGGGGTCAAATGTAATACCGATTTTCGGCAACGAAATATCGGCTGCGTATAGACGGCTGAAAAAGACAATAAACAATAAAATAAGGTCTATTTTTACACCAAAAATAATAGAAATTAATAACTATCTTACAATTGTTAATTATTTTATCGGGCTTGAGTTCACTTTGGATTTTTTTTTTGTGATAAAATTGTAGTGATCAATATTTTTTAAAGCAGACAAGAAAAGTAAAGTAAAATTGTAGTCTTACTGGCTGCGGTGCATACCACAGTTGTTGCACGTCCACTGCGATGCTCTTCAGCACCCAAATTGCTTCGAACCCAGCTCATGATTAATTGTATATTTTTTTTTTTTTTTAAACAGTAGCGATTAGTCATCCCACTACCTGAACTCTTCATTACCGACTGTCTATGTTCAATCTATTGATCAACTTCCAATTTTATCACTGTGTTTTTCTATTGCTTAGAGTATATTTTATATTCTCTCACCAATATCCAATTGATTTTCGTGTTTGTTGCTTTTGTATCAGTGTTAACAACGGCTTCATAACTATTTTAAGTGTCCCTTTTAGTACGCATTGCACTGTTTAGTAGTTTTCCTTCCATGTGTTAGTAAATATATGTAGATATGTATGTATTTAATTTTCCTTTATTATTTATTATTTCGATTTTTATTATTATCGATTTTCTGTTCATATCATTCCAATGATATTTAAATATGTATATATGAATTTGTTTACCTTTTTGGTTTGTAATCCTTCTGACGTACTTGGACTTTTTTATGATGATACACTTGTGTTAATATTTCATTATTTATGAACACTTCACAAATGGTTTAGTGGAAAAAATCGTGACCAAGAAAAATTAAAAGAAGCAGTTTCCAGTAAACAATTTAAAGAAAAAGAAGAAAGATGAGAAATGTTAGCATTTGCTAAACACTCTCTTATCATTTGTTTTGTCCTTGAACTTTCTTTTCACTTCAGTGGGGGTTGTCAACAGTTTGATGCTTATGTCATATAGACTGTTTTTCATTTTTTTTTTTAAATTTCGTATACAAATGAAATCATAGCAAGCAGTTTTGGATTTGATTTGCTTTTTATGGGAAATACAATATTCTAATAGGCTTGTGGATAAAAACTAACATGAAGTTGAAATGAGTTTTAAGGCCTGTTTCTGCTAGTCACATCAATCTGGACATGTCAGAGTCGAAGTGATGCATACTCTTATGGCCAAAAAATTAGTGCAAATTCATCTTCGAGTTTGGTTTAATTTATGCTTAAACTAGTAAGTCATGAATACTTAAATCACACTGCAAAACATCAGCTGTTTGACATATTTTGCAACGTTGCCAAATTTCGATTCATGAAAACACTCAATAATAAATGATTCACTGATTCTTTTTTTTTTTTTTGTATAAATAGGGTTACCTCCATATATTATTGAAAGGGGTAGCCCGATTTGTGCAAAAAAACAGTGAACCAGTTATTGCTTTCATAAATAGAAATTTGGCAATTTTGCAAAATAAGTCAAACAGCTGATGTGTTGCCTCATTGTGTTAATTAATTATTTTATTGGGTGTTAGTTCGATTTTTACTTTCTCAGAATTGAGAAAGATTTTTTTCTGATGAAATTTTATTGATCAAAATTTTTAAAGTTGAACACTTATTGGCTGGGGAACACATCATCACATCCAGCTCGACCATAAAATTTTAAATACATTTTATTTATATATGTATTTTTTTAGAAATATTCATTTCCCTGAGAGTTTGAGCGAAAACAATTGTTGTGCTGACAATAAAGCAGCTTGAAAAACGTATACAAAAACATATTGATTTTGTATTCCTGTATAATTTTCTTTGAGGTTCAAGGTGTGTCATTACCCAGAAGCACCTTTCCATTAAGCTTCCTAGCAACCTTAAACGCCTGGTAGGTGGCTCCAATTGATATTTACCAAGCATTTTTGTGTGTGTGTGTGTGTCTTTTTTTGTTTGTTTGTCGTGTTCCAGCCCTCAATAAGTTCGCATTTGTTTATGAATTTATTTAGAGTTTAAGGAAATTCATTGACATTTTCCTTTAATCATTCTAATTTGTTTTATTGTGTTTTGTTTTAAACAAATAGACATTGAATGTAATGCAAACAGCAGGTTAAAAACAGGTATTTTATCGCTCAAATGAGGGAGTGCTAAAGGAGTTTCTTGAACTTATGACTTATACATGTTTAGTTTGTACATTTTTTTTTTGGGTAAATGACCAAAGCAAATTGGAGGTTAAAGTTGGTTTTATTTTCAAACGAAAATAAAGATATAGCACTTAAGTCATAGTTTTGAAAATGAAGTTATTGTGAGGAAT
The DNA here is from genome assembly GCA_963662145.1 of Sturmia bella. Classification (NCBI taxonomy): domain Eukaryota; kingdom Metazoa; phylum Arthropoda; class Insecta; order Diptera; family Tachinidae; genus Sturmia; species Sturmia bella. The sequence continues at coordinate 64,202,646 of OY759169.1, read as the reverse complement.
TCGATAAAATATTGTGTGGGTAGTGAAGAAATTTATATATTTTGTTCAACTTGTGATTTGTCATAGAACTGGTGAATTTATATTACAAAACCGTTTTAAATCGATTAAATTTAAACTTTCTGTTCGACTTAATAAATTTAATTTTATTGAAAATCTCGATTTAAATTTTGTAACAAAATTGCACTGCAACCGCAATGAAAAAGTATTGACTTAATTTCTCATTCTCACCAAACCTGTTCAGCATTTATTGGCTTTTTATGAACTCCGAACGCACATCACTTGTAATCGGAGCTGACATCACAAAAAGGCCATTATAAGCTTCGACGCATTCAAAGACGGTGCTGCCAGTTGCCTGAGCAAAGTTCGATTAAGTGCTGCCAAGTTTTAAATGACATAATGCAGCCATTTTATTTTGTTGCTTTTGAATCACGCACGCTCACGCTGAGAATAATTTTTCTTACGCATTTTCACACACGACAATTTATATATGTATATCTTTTAGCTGAATTTTGGACCTTGTTGCAATTTTTTTTTTCTCTTTTCTTTTTTATTATGCCTGTCAACAAAATGACAATAAGTAATTGAATATATGTACTTTGTTGTGGTGTTAATTATCTTAAAAGCCATACTTAAGATAATAATGTGATTTACATATGTACGTAAATCCTATTTGTACACAACAACTTGATGCTTCTAATAACGTTTAACTAGTTCTGATGCGATGGCTCATATCGCTTCAATCTTCTGGGTACCAGGGAGGGTTTCATTCGCCGGCAACTGTCTGAGCTCCCCGTTAGAATGTTGTGTTACACGAGTTGTATGTTTAAGGCTGCCGTCACGGATGACTTCTTTTACTGTTTTGGCTTTTAGATTTCGATGTATGTTCTCTACTTGCTACAATATAACATGCTGGAAATTATATATAATTAGCTCAATCTTGTTTTGTTTATATCTTTTGAGCAAGCTTCCCTAGAGACATCAAATCTGAAGTTTTATTAGTAGAATATATCGATTTTGCCTTAATTCGTCTTTGGTTGTTATTGCTTGTGAGCACTCTAATGTCAAACAACGGACAATTATAAGGCTTCGCTTTCCGTGTTTTTCGGCATCCACCCTGAAAAATACTTTCACTTGCCATCGAACCTGCTGCAATGTTTCAAATACCTTCTGCTAATTGTTTCACAAGTGGACTACTACCATTTCAAAATGCTACAGCTTGCACTAATTTTTGCTTTTATGAATGTTGCAATTTAATTTTCAATACGACCGTTTTCCGAACTACATATTTTCTTTTGCAATGTAATACTTATCCAAAAAATCATTGAACGTTTGATCTTGCTGAAGTGGACAGTTGCAGCAAGACATATCTTATGTATACTTTAAAGTTTGCTCTTCTAACTATTCATTTACTCTCTACAAACCGTGTTTTTTGACTTTAATGCCATGAAACTTATGTTTTCAGGTTGTTCATTTTTATTAATACACAAATAAGACGCACAAAATTTTAGTTCTGGCACGACGTTTTCCCGACAATTGTTCATCTCTAATACAAACATTCGCTTCATACGAGTATTCTATTATTTTATAAAACTAATGAGAGCCAAAAATTTTTCGAAAAAATTGTCCATACTTTTTCAACTTTTCTATCCGCCAGTATTTAAAATATGAGCGAAAGTAATGGCGCTAAGAAGGAGTCCAGGTGCTTGTCCTCAGCACATACATACATATATATTTACGGTCTTGTTTACAAAAAAAAATATTTGATATTTAATAAGTTCTTATTGGACGAATTTCTATTAAATATAGGCAAAATAAAGATTTAATGAACTTAAAATATTTGTTAATCATTTGTTAAAAACAGGAAATAAAACCAATTTCCTAAATATATAAAACATCCAAGTGTAGAATACGTTCAAACGCTCACCACTTACAGATCGCTCATTAAATACGCAACCCCTGTGTCTCACTGGCACTCATATTTCGCTCTCTTCACATGTGTGTCTCCATGAAAACTTAATCGCCCCCTTTTTCTCTGTACTCTAATATTATTCAAATTTCTAGATAACACGGTCATTTTTATAATTTTATTTTGAATATCATATCATTTTAATGGCACAGTCAGTTTTTAATTTCAAATAGACACCAATTTTATTTTTGTCTCACACGAAGACGTGCGTGTGTGTTGATAGAAGAAAAAAAAATCGATGAAACGTGTCACGGGTAAAATATCTCTTGATTCTTTTTGGTTGTCGCTGTTAAAAATTGTAGTTATTTTCTTGCTATGCCTTCATTAGTTACACCTGTTATTTTTTTTTTAATTTAACTTACCTTTTCCAATGATTGTTTCAATTTAAAAAAAATAGTGCTCTAGTATACATACATACACCCATACATGCATACATATGTACAGTGCATTGCTTTTAAAATAATTATTTACTGACTCATACATACTTGTTCCAATAAACGACAGAGTTTTTCAACTGTAACTTAAATTTAAATTACGTGACATTTATTACATAAAGACCCATCATACGTTTTTGCTAAAAACTAACCTCTGTAGAGTTTTGTTTGTAAATAGACAGCACTTTGGGTGAAAAAACAAACTTAGAAATGTTTGCATTACATTTCTAAGTTTAAATTTTTAAAACTTAGTTTTAATTTTTTTTTTAATAGAAAGTAATATAAAATAGACTATGTAAATAAATTAAAAGTAAAAAATATAATCAGAAGTATAAAAACAAATTAAGTAAAAATTAAAATGAATACGTATTGCTAGGGACACAACTGGGACGAACGACGAATTTCGCCCAATACGACGAATACGCCGGTTAAAATTCGCTGTGTAAATTCGTCGTATGAAGCACAATAACAACGAAGAACAAAAACATCTCATTCTCAGTTTTTTAATTTTATCTTATTATAGTTGAACAGCTGATGGGGTGACCATATTAAAGAATTTTTACTAAAACACTTCAAAACTAAAACTAACATGGCCACATGGTACTAATTTGTTCGTCGTTCGCCGGCGTAAGAAATATAAATAATTTCAAGTTCGCCGCGTACAACGAATTTCGACCGACGCTGTAACCAAGGCGAATCAACTACAGGTGGTCGCAATTCAATTCGCTTCAACATTTTCTCTCGAGACGTCACAAGTTTTGTTGTCGTTTTCTATCGGCTTTGACAACTCAGAAGATAAAATCGTGGAAAAATGCTGAAGCGAATTGGGATGCGGGCACCTGTAATGGATTCGCCTTGGCTGTAACTGTGTACAATTTTATATACCAATGCAAGGCGAATCCATTACAGGTGCCCGCATACCAATTCGCTTCAACATTTTTCCATGATATTTATCTTCTGAGTTGTCAAAGCTGCTAGCAAACGACAACAAAACGTATGACGTCTCGAGAGAAAATATTGAAGCGAATTGAATTGCGACCACCTGTACTTGATTCGCCTTGCACCAATGTGTTTTATTTTTGACGGCGAATATTCACGGCGAAAAATTCGTCGTTCGTCCCAGTTGTGTTCCTAGCATAAGGCTGACTTTCCCATAGACTGTGTGAGTATCATAGATAAAAATAAGGAAACATCTTAAGTTGTATGTATATAGATCGATATACAAGGTGGGACAAAAGAAGTCAAACCAAGTTGCTTGGCTTCGAGAATATCGGTTGTGTTGCTCCACAACCGAGCGCATGTCCTCCAGACCCAATTCGTGCGAGTGCGGCAAAAAAAGGCTCGGTTACCATGGCCCTATAGCGCATAGACGTTAGACCAGCGGCTTCCTCGAAAAAAAAAAATGAACCGATGCAGTCACTGTAATGGCTCCTCGTGCATCACTCGTATATATTCCGTGCCCCAGAAGCGATAGTTTTGTTTGTACACGTACACGTTGAGGTGGAAATGAGTCTTATTATGATTTTGGTCGAAAAATAGTTCACGTCGTCATAGACACGATTATTCGACGTTCTTGGGGAGTGTATCACTCCATGGCTTGTTCAATTGTATTCTACAGCTGTCTAGTTCACAAATATAAAAACAGATTTGACATTGGCCGCTATTTGCAAAAATAAGAGGAACTTCCAATAGAGTGATTTCTGCTGGGCCACCTGTTACTATCTACTCAAATGAATTTTAAACAATTTTTACGATTTAATTCTTTTTTGCCACCGCTAGAGGGCGTCAAATCTTAGAGAATATTAAATAGAAATGGCCAAACTGCAATAGTTGATAACATTTTACAAACATTTTAATTACATTTAACTATAATGTAATACATTTATTCATATATTATGATATTTAATTCGCTCTTCACTTGGTTCATCACTGTTTCTACTATTATCAGTTAAGTGAATTGAAGTGAAATTTTATAACTAGCTGGTTGGCCAGAGCTATTTCTGGGTAGCAAACTCCCTTGAGTTTTTAATGATTAAAGCAACAACAGTATTATTCATAAGAACTTATTAGAGGCTTAGTAAACATTATTAAGCAAACAAAAATTAGCTTAATACAAACCCCTGCAAAAAAATAATATTTTAATTTACTTTAATTTCGTTGATATAAACAAAGCCATAGCAATACAGAATCTCCAATATATGGAAGTGTAGGAGACGCAAATAAATCAGGGACTGAATTACAGAATTCGTGATCGAATGGATTCCTTCACGTATGCTGTGTGTAGTTTCACTTTGTTTTTATTCGATTATCCGTGATTTGGCTCCAGAAGTTAGCGCCGAAGCAATAAACTTTTCCCTAGTGCTTCGGTTTTAAGTATATTTAATTATTTGTGTAATTGATGCAATAGGAAATATAATCTCTCCTTAGCGCCTTAGCGACTTCAAAATCTTTATTTGCTTTCAAAGTTTGTGAAATTTTTTGAACGTGATTTTTTTGTTTTTCTATCTCTTGTTCGAAATTCTTCTATTGAAATTAATTTAATTAAATCGCCTTTCTAAATGAAATCAATGGAAAATGTGTAAACAAATTTGTTAAATGGAAACCAGAAAATGTAAAATTATGAATAAAAGCAACCATAATTGATTGAGAAATTATTCAATTAAAGAAATGCACACGCATTAAATTTATAATCAAATAATAAAAATTATAAAGAAATTGATATAGAAAATGAAAGAATTATTAAAACAATGCTTGTGTGTTTCTTGCAACAACAGCCATATGAAATATGTGAAGCTTATGGGTAATAAAATAATGAGTGCAGCATTACCATGTATGTACATATGTAAGTGCAACACCATTTCCAGCAAGAAATAGAAACAAATTATCAGAGTTAAGTTGCGTATAAAAAAAATATAGAAATACTTAATTTAAGAAAAATGAAAAAATGTAGCTGGAAAATGCTTTGCAAATGATAAGGAAAACATTAAATTTTACAAGAATAAAAGATGTCTTTTAAGAGCTTTATATAATTACCCTTATTGTGTTTGTCGTAGTTGAACAGCGACAGCTGTCGTTATTGGCATTTAATTTAAAATCACACTTGTTTGCCAACCACGATTGAAATTTATCGCCGTTCTTAAAATAGATCTTGAAAAGTGTCGTTAAATTTGTTTGCAACTCACGGCTTCATTTTTCAGAAGCGTCTAACTTTCACCGCAAAAACGCCAAAATGCAACAATTTTGAGTTTGTTTCTGAACAAAAATAAATGTTCCCATTTTAAAAGTAATATTTATAGATGGTGTTCCGTTATTTTCATTTTCCTACATTTTGTTCTAGTCATTTCCATTTTGTTCTAGTTATTTGAACTTCATTGCTAGAAATGGCGATGATAGAAATTGAACGATTTTTTGTCGTCTCAAAACAGATATTACCAAAGATTAACCTCAACAGTGATGCCAAAGTCGCGTTTTAATGTCGTTTTTAAACTATGACAAAAAAAAGGAACATGGTCTACTATTGTGTGTTCGGTTTGATATATACCATGATACAATTAACAAGGTAGCCTCGTCAGCTAAACCGTTAATCAACTGACTACTTTAGGTTGTCAAGAGATTGCAGAGATGAAAGGCAGCCCAAACGAGATAGCTAATCCGCGTAAGCTCAGTGCATCTCTCTTCTGTAAATGTAGAAGTGGCGTCTTTTTGACAGTTTGCATAAGTTGTACAAAAACAAAATGCATGTTATTTTTATTGAAGTTGTTCTTATTGTAGCGAAAAGGCTACCAGGTTAGTTGTATCATGATATATACATATAAATTGTGTGGACACATTTCGCTCCCATATGATTGTAAAATAATCTTTTTCAGTCTTCGATTTTTCCAGCTTCTTTGGAAATGGTGTATAGTAGTTTCTATTGAAGAAAGTTTTCTGTTTTTTTTTTGTAATTTACATTACTTCTTTCTTTTGGAATTCTGTTTCTGCGCTTTTTTTTTCTTTTTCTCATTCAAATACTTTTACTGGCCTTTGTAATGATTGCCGTTATTTATTAATTTTTTTTTTCAATTTCTTTTCTATTAAATGGTTTTCACTTTTTTACTCTGTTATTGATTAAAGAATTAAAAGAAAAATATAAGTAATAAATTAATTAAATTGCGTCTAGTAAAATGTAAAAAACGACATAAATATCAACTAAAACACCCACCTCTAATTAGAAAAATAAAAAGAAGAAAAGAGAAAAGACAGAAGCCAAAGCAGAACAGGAGGTTTTAGTTTGTTTTTTATTTATTACTAAATTGTCTTACGTCAGTTGGTTTTTTTTTTTAATTTCATGTCGGCCAGCCATATTTTATTTCAGTCCAGTAGTTAGTTAAACAAAAGGGTTATCTATTTAGAGCCTTTTTTTGTTTGGTTTCATGCCTGACATACAGACAAAATTTCCATCTCCTTTTTTTTAAATTAATTAATATAGGAATTTTTATTTAATATCAGAATGCAATGCAAAGCTGTTCATTGATTCACTTGGTTATTTCATTAAGTGAAATCAAAAATGTAGTTTCAATTAGTTGTTTTAATCATATAAAATAAAATCAACCTTTGATTTTAGCTTTCTGGTAGGATACATTTATATTAAAAATTTCTAGTAGGCTATAGTTCGATTTTTTACTTCCTCAAAGTTCAGAAAGATTTTTCTGGGCCGAAATTGGAGTGATCAACATTTTTAAAGAAGACAAGGCTGGAGCACATACCATGGCTGTTTCACAACCACCACGTCGCTCATCAGCACCCTAATTTGCTTCGGATCTAGGCCATGACTAATTGTATACTGTTTTTAAAGGCCGTGATTCACTATCCTACTCAGTAGTACGATTCATTCACTGAAAATTGCTAGCTAAATTTGATAGAATTCTGTCCTACTTTAAAAAAGTCGCATCAAAATGGCCACACTATTATACTTTTGTAAGCAACTTCAAAATGCAACCCTGATCGCATAGAAGATAAGTTTTTGAAAATTTTCAAAAGATTAGCAAATCGGACAGACTTGTCAAAAAGTCTTTCATACATATACACTTTTTGGACACACATGTCATTTTGAACAGATCGTACGATTTAGTAGGATAGTGAATCACAGCCTTAAGCTGCAGCGTATGGTCATCCTACTTTGTTTTCAAAATTTTTAACTTTCTACATTTTCTAAATTGCTTGAGAAAGCGCCAGTAGAAAAACTAGTGATTCACTATTGACCATTGAGGGGCCAAAACGTCACATTTTTGTACGTCTATTTTGTTTTATTGAAAAAAAAATAAAAAATATTAATACTGAATCACCCAGTTCATGATTCAATGAAAAAAAAAAATTAATTATCACATGACAAACCTACAAACTTTGCATAGTAAATATTATTAAGCAAAACAAATCCTTTTAATGGTTCGATTTTTGGCAAAGTGAATTTGAACATTAAAATGTTACAAGAAAATAAAAATATCACGGACTGACCCAACCTAGTTTTGATTATACACATCTATATATCTTGCCTTTGTTTTTATATTAGTATGTAAGTTTGTATGGGCATGAATGTTAAATAAGAAATTTTATATATTATGGGTATTCACATTTAATGTTTAAATGTGGTAAAACTTCTTTTCCACTTTTCCAACAAGGGGAAATGCTGAAATGAATACCTTTAGCGTGTCATAACCGCAGCCATAAGATGGGGGCTGAATCTAAAGATTCAGACACACTGGCTTTATAGTAGCGTTATCAGGCCGATTATACCTATGCTTCTATAGTGCGACGTTAAAACCATACAGAAAGTTCAAAGAACCTGTTGTCTTGGTATAAAATATGAAGCGGCTCTCACAGCCATACGATTAAAGATGATGGCTGCGTGGATCGATGAGGGACCCGAAGTGCATCATCAACAAATCTTTATAGCCATAGCCGAGCCTATACCGGAAAATGTAATGTCAGATCTCATAACGGAGACCAGACTAGAGGCCAATTGCAAAAATCTTGATTACTGACTTTGAACCAGATCCGCATGGGGCTTCATTGCTACATGGATGGATCGAGGGCGAGGGAAAAAACAGTACTTGGTATTTACATAGAAAATACCAAAGCACTGTTATTCTGTCTGCCGAACTTCTGCATCGTTTTTCCAGCGGTAGTTCGGACAATTACGGAGTGTATTAGGGAGCTCAGTGAAATGAGAAGGCTAGGACCTGTGAATATATTCACGGATAGTCAAATGGCCATTAGAGCCGCCTCAGCTGAACGGATTAAATTACACACAGTTTGGGATTTGAAAAACGCATTAACAGTTACTCGACTCATAGTGAACTGCACATCATATGGCTGGTAGGCATGCGGGTGGAACTGTAAATGAGAGAGCAGACTCACGTGCTTCTAGAGCAAGAGTGTTAAGCAACATAAGCTTAGTATGCCCGAAACCTTTCAGTGCAGTCAAATCTGAGCTAAATAATTGAGCTCATAGAGCCCTTTTAATTCTCTGATTTATCAAGCCCGAATTAAGTTGAATAATGCGAGCTATGACAGACTACTCTCAACTACTGGCACATCTTAACCGCATAGGAATGGCGGAACGAGATGAACATAGAGCATGTGTGAAGCGCCCCGGCTTCTCACAAATACGGTCCCGATATCTTAGGAGCGACACTTTGCCAGACATAAACTAATTACGGGGCAAATGCTGGAGGAAATTAAGGAGCTTTATGAATGACATGGAGTTCCTGCGGACCTATTCGTCAAACTGTTTATCGTTAAATACACGAACCGCTTAACAAGCCAAACTACAGTTTGGCTGTAGTATACATATGTCGCATAACATGGGAAAACAAACCCCTCCAATCAACCTAAATAACCTAAATAAAAAATGGCTCATATAAAACCAAACAGGAAAATCGGTTCCTAATATTTTTGTTCTTTTATCTATACGAAAAGTCTCAGCCTTATAATGCAAGCTCAATACAAGTTGTAATAAAAAAGGTTTATCCATTCGTGTGGTTTGAAAAATTTCAAACTCATTTTGCCAAGTTAAATTTTATCGAGATATGACTACGTTGCAATACAGTAGCGAAATGCACAGTGAATGCCCCTAATGATGTTACTCGCGTAATTCGCGTTCGCATTAAGTCTAGAAGCTTAAATGAATATTAAATAAAAAAGAAAAACATATTTAGAGCCAAAACTAAATAAATAAAGGTCGTTTGTGGTTGTTGTTGTTGTTTTTTGCGTTTCGAAGCAACACTAAAACACTACAACACTAAAAACCCCAAATCAAATGACAAAACCATTCTCTTCGCTTTCTGTGTTTATCAAGGTAAACAAACTACTGGCTTACATTTATTTGCCATTAATTTTCACAGAACCCAAAATGAAATACCACCACATGTTTTTTCTTTCTTAATTATTCTAATAACGAATTTCCCCGAAAGAAACACAGTGTTGCTTATTTTTTACAACGTAAATAGTGGAAGGAAGTGGTTACGAAAGTCTGGCGCACATTTATAAGAGTGAGTAAAAATGTGTGTATGAGTGTATACTATTGTGTGTTTTATGTTCTATAAAATGTGGCTCATGCTGAAAACACCTTACACTAATTCATGAAATAAAGAATTAATACACTTACATACATACATACATATGTATGTCTTAAGTAACTTTGCATTGATTTCCCAAAGGACGAGATTAGTTTAATTTAAAAGAGAACACATTTTGTGCAAATTCTTCTTAGTACGAGTAAATTCCTCTTAGTAAACAAAATAAAAGTTACGTCATGTGACAAAATTGTAATTCTCTGTGAAAATTCCTTGATTACTTTTTCATGCGAGATATTTTGTTAAAGCGATGCTTAAATTTTTTTCACAATTTCTTAAACCCTTTCATTGGAAAATTCCGTAATGCACTTCGACAAGAAATATTCTCTTTTAGACTTGGCGAATACTTGTTACATACATGTATCCATAAATATAAAACTACTGTGTTATTAAGGTTAAATAATATATATGCACATATATATGTATATATATATATATATATATATATATATATATATATATATATATATATTTTTTTTTTTTTACCACTGTGACACTAAAATAATCGCGAAAAAAATTGAGCACAAAAGAAACATGAAAATGATGAATGACGGAACGAATGGCTGGCTGGTTTCATTGAATGGCAAATAATTTATATTTTACATAAAATTAAATGAAATAGACGCAAACCAACAAGACCAAAAACAAATCATATTTGTCAGTTCTATCGATAAACTTAATAGCAATGGTTAAAAAGCAACACACACGCTACGACCATCGTTCAAACCTGTACTATAATTATGGTATGTATGTATGTACGTACAAATATAAAAACCTTTGCTTTAATAGACACTACCGCATTTGAAATACACACACTTTCGCTTTATTGTACGAACTAGTGTATGAAAACTAGTGCGTTAGAGTGTATTAAACCCCCCACATATGTATGTATATGATTTTGTTGGGGAAACCTAAATCAATGGCCCATAGTTATAATTTAAGGTAACACCTTTTTTTAGTTTGTTATTAAAACCCAAGTTGTTGATGTTTTCAAATTGTATTTGAAACAGACAGAATTTTTTCGCTGGCAAATATTTTAGTAAAATATTAAAAAACATATAAAATTACAACAATAATGCGAAACATAACTTCACATGTAGCACAATGTGACCTGTCAAGGGCCCAAGTGGCCGGCAGCCTGCGCAACATAAAATTACAACAAAGCGTTTGCAAATGTTTAATCAACAAAATATATCAATATACATATATGCTGGTGGCAAGTTTTCTAAAATTCATTTTGCTTCTTGAAAGTAATTGGCGTAAAATGACCATTTTATTTTTTGTAATAATTTGGTAATAATTTTGTAATAATTTTCCAGTGAAATGAGTGAAATTCGAAAAATGATTGCTATATTTTTCGAAGTCGAAACTGATTTTCAAAATTGTTTGTCGTTTTTGTAAGCGTTGCTCAGTAAACTGAGCAAAACAATTTTTTCGAAATCCACATGTTTTCGAAATCGAAAAATTCATCAACCGATTTACAAAATTGTCTGCTTTTTTGTAAGGGTTTCTCAGTAAATTGAGCAAAAAAATTTTTTCCCAAATCCACATGTTTTCGAAATCGAAAAATTTATTAACCGATTTTCAAAACTGTTTACCTTTTTTGTAAGCATTTCTGGGTAAAATGTGCGAAACAATTTTTTTTCCCAAATCCACATGTTTTCGAAATCGAAAAATTTATCAACCGATATTCAAAATTGTTTGCCTTCTTTGTGAGTGTTTCTCAGTAAAATGAGCAAAAAAAAATGTTTCTAACATCAGATTCAATGGCTAAATTTTCTTTAAATCGAAAAAATAGCTTTTTAAAAACTGATTTCCAAAATTTGTTATGCTTCATTATTTTTTCGCAATTGAATTTGTAAAAACCTGATTTTTAAGAAACTTTTTGTATTTTTCGATTATTTCCCAGTAAGATGATCATATAAATTTTTTTCGAAAACGAATTTTTTTCATAATCGAAATAATTTAAGTCGGTTATTCATAAACCGATTTTCAAAGTTCTTTTTGCTTTGTGAAGTGTTTGTTGCCTGGTTAAACAGCCATCCTTGTTTTGAAAATCACATTCGAAATTGATACTTACATATTGAAAGTGTTTGTCATCATATATTTCATCGTATACGAAAATTTAAATTTTCTAATGATTTGGTCATAGATAAAACGATTTTCAAAACACTTGGAAGTGTTTCTAAGTTAAATAAACATGAAATTTTTTTTCGAGATCGAAAAAACCAATTTTTAAAATTTTTTGTACTTTTTAAAAATGTTTGCTAGCAAAATGGCCAGATATATTTTTCGAAACTGAATTCGAAAAAGTAAATTTTCCAATAATATGTTAATTTATAGACTGATTTTCAAAACACTTTTTGCAAATGTTTCTCAGTAAGAAATCGAAATCGAAAAAAATTAATAACCAATTTTCAAAAAAAAGTTTGTTTTTTTAAAGTATTTCTCAGTAAAATAAACATAATGGTTTTTTTTCCAAAGCGAACTTGAATTCGAAATCGAAAAATTTACTTTGCGAAAACCTTGGTTAGTTATAATCCGATATTTGAAATTTTCTTTGCTTTGTGAAAATGTTGTCAGAAAAATAACCATAAAGGAATCGAATACGAACTCGAATTTGAAAAAATTACTGAAAAAAAAATAAATGAAAGAGTTTGCTAATAAAGCTGCAACATTTCTTTTTGTACAAAATTCTTTAATTTTTCATTCTTTTATCATGTCTTTATAATTAAAATTCAATGTTATTGAAAATTGTTTTAACAGCAATAGCAACGTATGGCCGGATCAGCTGGTGAAATTTAATATTATTTAAAATTGTTATGAGAGTTATAGGACTGTACGGCCGGCTCAGCTCAGTGTATATGTATGAATATCCCTTAAAATTAATATTTTAGCGAGTTGGGTGCCAATGGTTAATATAGTGAATGTTAATTAGTTATGGTTGTACCCCAGCTAATCAGCCTTAAAATTTGCTTCTCTTGTTTTCTCTAAAAATGTTGATTACTACAATTTCTTTTAGTAATCTTTCTTGATTTTTTGCAAGTAAGAGACAACTTGAGCTCACTTAATTAATAATTGATTTTATTTTGTTACTTACTTTTATCTCTTATCTGTTTTATTGCTTATTTAACACTATGGCTGTTAGTAGGGTGCACGTGTTGCGAATTTTATTTGCCAGTCTTATATTTTGGCAAAATGATTCATAATTTTGTTTGCACGATTTCTTTTTGTGATGTTTCTTTTGTGATTCTTCTTTCTTGCTTTGAACCTTTTGCATAGCTATTCTTTATTTATGCATTTATTTTATTTATTTTTTGTATTATTTTGATATAAAAAGTTAGCAAAATAAACAGGTTTGAAACAAAACAATCTAAAAAATTTGCATAACATCTTTAATGTCGTTGAGCGAAAGAAAATATATATTAAATTATATATATATATATATTTTTTTTTTTTTGTTTTGTTATTAGTAAGCAAACTTTTTAAATGACTGAAATCTTTTAGAGCTTAAGGTTTTTTCGCACTTGAATCATAAAGAGCTAAACAATTCTGCCGACAACTGTGAAAGCTTTTTTAAATTTTATGTTACACATTTTAAGTTGAATCATAAAAAGTCTGTTTTGAGATTTCAGTGGGTGTATTGAGCTCTAGAACTGTCAGCTCGCAACAACAACGACAACTTCAGCTGTCAAATTAATCTCACTAACTGCCCACTTGTTGGTTGTCAACTTGGCATAATGCTGTGCCTTAGAACTACAATATGAGTTTTTGTTATTAATTATGTTATAAAAGTAGTTCAGTTTTTTCTGTTTATTTTTTCGAATTTCCAAAAGCGAAATAAAATCTACAAATCGCTGTTCGCAGTCCTTACATTTAGTAGTAGAGTTATAACTGTTTTGCAAGAAACGCGTTTAAAGTTCGGAATTTACTTACAACTCAAACTATCATGAATGCTTTTTCCCCCGAAATATTCTCCTTTTCCCAAACTGTTTAATACTGAAAATATTAACTGTGAATGACTTCTTGCACATATAAAATTCCCTCTATTGTGAATGAATGACTGATTTATTTTTTAGGTTTTTTCACTTTTCCAGTTTATTTACGCATTAGATGTTCGGGTCGGAAATAGAAGATGCTAGTACAGTTATTTCCGCTTAATTGAGCCCCGCTTAATTGAGTTTCCCGCTTTATTGCAATAAAAATCATGGAACGAAGTCATTCAGTATAATTGAGTTTCGTTTAATTGCGTCACCCGCTTAATTGTTTCGCAAATTAAAACCGCATTGCGAAAAACATGAGCAAATGTTTCGCTTAATTGATTCCGTCTACTTAATTTTATTATTTGCTTTACAAACGTAAAAAAAATATTTTGCGGCAAAAAGATCATGGTTCTGTTCCTTTACAAGCATTGTACTATGAACGTACCTGACTATTATTTTACTTTAGCACAACTAAAGAAATGAGTTTTATTTTCCATCTACGCATGGGTGTTTCGCTTTATCGCACATATTGCTCAATCAACCGATTATCGTTTAATTGCGTCGGCGATTCAATTAACCGAGTCTCGCTTAATTGAGTTCCCGTTTAATTGCGTCAAAAGTCGTGCATCTTTATAAACTCAATTAAGCGGAAATAACTGTATTTATTTTTACAAATTGTATATCAAGATTAGATGCGTTCCGCACACCTCCGCGAACAATTGGCAGCTGCCTGTTTTCCTCGTTTGTTGCTTCAATTCTAAAAGTCGTATGTACTTTGATATATTGAAATTCGTTTGAAACAGTGAACCCAAAGTTCAGTTGTTCTCTGAACATGGTTCAAATTAATTAAAGTAAGTCCTAGATCTCAAAAGTCCATGTTAGTTGGGCAATTCTCTTTTGAAATTGCTCTCCTGTCTACACACGACAATTTTTGCAACAATTTTTATAGCAATTTTTGTGTTTCCTTTAGCTTTTATTTTCATACAATTCTTTTTCCATTTGTCGTCGTCGTCATCGTCATCATTTTAATGTCAATGTCAATTTAATATCAAAACAAGTTAGCACCACTGAATTCAGTGCACCCGAATTTGGTTTACCCACTGGTGGCCCCGCCTCTCGGTTTTTTCAACTAGCACAGTGTGATTGAAAGTAACTTTATTCCTCCCTGTATCTAAAGTTACCATTAACTATTCTGCACTCTATAGATAAATCATGAAAATGGGACTCCTCAAACATTAAAGTGACGAAATGTGTAAAACACCTATAAATTTAAATCAGGCTGTAAATAAATTTGTTTTTGTGCCAGTTAACTTTTATGAGCAAGCAAAATATCAAAATCAATAAGACTTCATGAAACAACAAAGTTGAAACAAAAAAAAAAAAAAACAAAAATCAGTTAAATGACCTGGTAAAAAATGGTAAAATGAGATCATGTATGTAGTTAATATTGCATGATTCAGCCAACTGCGAGCACCAAAAGAAATAGCCAAACATAAATATGTACAAGTTAATGAACTTCAAATTTACAATAAAAACTCGTTTATTCATGACAACTACAATAAACGATATTGCTTTCGAAAAGCCAAACATACAACAATGGAATTTGAAAAGCATGTAATTTATCGATTTGTAAAGAGATTTTATGGTCTATTATGACAAGCCTGAGATTTGAAGAGGAAATGAAAAGGATGTAGCAGAAGGTGTAAAAATAGACCTTACAATTGACTCTTGAAGCAAATAAATAATTAAGTTCTTATTTGGTTATGGAAGGTATTTAAAATCATTAGAGAAATTTAAAGATTTCCTTTATTTTTTAACTACTCTTTAAATTTTCTGAAATACTTTGCAAAATCTTTCTAAATCCGTTTCTATTTCTTATTCTTTAATCTGAAAAAAAACGTGCTTTGTTTGTTTAATAATATAATTGTTGCTTAAAACTCATTACGCTCAACAAATTAAAGAGAAAAAATGTGTAACCGCTTGAAAGTTGTATTTTAATTCAAGGTTTACCACTAAACTTATATACTGATATTTTTGTTTGTTTTTTTTTTTTTTTTATTTCTTAATATATCACTCAAAAACTCGGCAATGAGTGTCCGGTTAACTTTTAAAACAAACAACAGATTATAAATAAATAAATTTATGTGATTTTTTTTTCCAATCAAGAGAGTATTTAGGAAATCAAATATGACTCATTTTCGCGTATGGCGAAACATCACATGGCATTCAATATTTGGAATACGACTGCAAAATATTTAAAAGTTGAATTGTGTTAAATAGAACTTGCAAAATAGTTTCAAATATGCAAATTTTTTAATCGCACATAAATATGAGAGCGCTTAAGTGCGTGTTTAACTTGTTGCCTTATTAAAGTTGCTAACAAACAAAAAAAAAAAAAAGTTTAAGCTTTTTAGCTGAGGCTCTACCTGTTTTTTTTTTCGATCGGTTGATCTTCATTACCCACTGTTATACGAACTCGGCTCCTCAATGATGTCGGAACCCTGCACTCATCAATAACACAAGGGAACAAGGTATTTGTTGTTTATGAACTGAATGTTGTTTTAAAGGTGATTTGGGACGCTGAATCCAAATCTGCACTTGGTTTTTTTGTATCAGCTCGACTTTTTGAGATATACCGTTATGTCTAAAATTAAGGCACTTCCAGTGCAAATATTTAAATAACTTGAAAACGGTTCACCATATTCAGTTAAAAAAAAACTGAAATTCGTCAACAAAATTATCTTTAATCCGTGCTACATTGTTTTTAAATTTGAATGAGTAGTTTCAGAGATATCGTTGTAGTTTTGAAAAAAAAATAACAATTTTACATAAAAAAAAATCTTATTTAAAAATTCATAAAAAAAAAATTATGCAACTAAAGTCACAATCTTGGTCTTAAATCATTTAGCTTAATATATTTTGAATCAAATGAGCTTTATTTCATTGAAATCGGTGCACAACTGTTGATTTTCTCAACGATTAACTGAGATAACTAAATTGACAATAACCTCGATTTTTAGATAGAGTTTAGATTTAAAATCAGCGACCTCAAATTAGTAGAAAATTGCTATAGAATTCCAAACAACACTCAAAAAGTTCAATTTTGTTCCCTGATGTTGTGACACTAATTGAATTTATCAAATACTTAAGTAAAAAAAAAAAAAATATACCAAATTAAGTTGTACAACAAATTTGACTCTTTAAGGTGTCATTTCGTGGTGTCATTTAGCAATCAAAATTGGTTTTAGTTGTGGCAACACTGTTCTCCTGCAAATCCAAGAGAAAATCTGCTCAAGAGGCAAAAGAAAGAAGAGAGTTAAAATATCAAGTTGTTTTTTTTTTCTCCTGCAACAAATTCCATTAAGTTTAGTTCACCTTAGTTTTGGTTTTAATTAGGTTTTCTTTAATTACTATTGCTTTGTTGAATTCAGAAATTTAGAAAAAATATCATAAAAAAAACCAACAAGGTGGACGTCATGCTTGGATAACATTGGCCGGTTAGGTCTTCTTTAAATCACTAATGAGAGTGCATTAAAGCAAAAACATTTTCCAAGGGATTTCAATGAAGTCACCAGTCATTTGGCAGGCATGTCATCATCAAGTTGGTAATAATTTTTTTTTTCTGACAATGACAATTCGTTTTTTCTTACAAATTTTATTTTACAAATTTGTTGTGTTTCTACACAGTTGATTAAAAAACAAAAAAACCTTAATGTGAAGTCATTTAAAACAAAAGAAGCAGCAACAAGTACAAAAACAAAATTTCCACAGACCATAATGAGTTTTAGGAAAAAATTAGCAAAAAAAAAAACTGCATAAAAACTAAATAATTTGCACTTGACTCTGCGCTTTGGGCCAGGGCTAATCAATTTTTTTTTTCAATTGGTTGGCTTGATTCTTGCTTAAAAATTCAAATTCAAAAATTATTTGCTATTGTTGTTTATAAAAAAAAACTCCTAAAATTTTCAAGATACTCTTTGCTGTAAGACAATGTATGTATGTATGTCTTGGCTAATAATATAATCATGTTCATAAAGATGTGATGAAATGAATTACAGATGAGCAGCAGAAAAACAAAATTCATCTTTTGAATTTTCTTTCAAACAAACAGCAGACAATGCGCTATAAAAATATAATTTTATTATTTTATGGCCAAAAATTATACACTTGTACAGCAGCAGAGAATTTTGCAGGAATATAAATTTCAGTAGACTTGAAAATGAAATAAACTTATTTCAAGCAGTGCAGGAACAGTGCTCGCACTCCTCAGCACTCCACATTATTCTATGCTTTAGTAAATGAGCGAAATGAAAATGAGCGAAATGAAAATGAAGGGTGTCCCCGTGTGAGGGCAACACTTAGATTTTTTGCTTTTGCTATTTGTAGTTATATATGGCTGGCAACCACACGTCCTGTGCAAATTTCAAATTATTTATTTCTCTCTATTTCTTACAATTTCAAAGTTACAGCTAATTTCAGTCTCTTGTATGGGAGCACCCCTTAGTTTTTAAGGTTTTGGTATTTGTTGTTTTAGAGCCTTGTAGAGCCTTCTGTGCAAATTTCAACAGCTACGCTGTTGTGGTTACAGTTAAGTTACAGCTAATTTTTACAGTTTCTTGTATGGGGACCCCCTTTCGTTTTTAACTTTTTACTGCTTTTAGTATTTGCTATTACAGTGGTCGGATAACCACATGTCCTGTAAAAACTTCAATTCTCCAGCTCTTACAATTTGGTAAAATGGGACCTGTGGTAAACGGACGGATGGACAGACGGGCCACGACTGAGACTTTGTTCCATTCCGTTTTCACTCTATGAGTACGGAACCCTTTAAAAATATATTCCCATCAATAGAAAAACACGGTAAGAAGAATTTATATTTGATTAGTAAAATTAAATATAGACAGCCAGTAATGAAGAGTTCAGATAAAATAGTGGCTTGACGCTCCTGCTTAAAAACAGTATACAATTAGTCATGGCCTGAGTTCGAAGCCACTTTGGGAGCTCATGAGCGTGAAACAGCCATGGTATGCGTCGCAGCCATTAAGTCTTCAACTTTACTTTTCTTATCTACTTTGGAAAAGTGTTAATCACTACAATTTTATTGCAAAAAATTATTTATCTATTTTTCGGAAGTAAAACCGAACTAAAGCCCCATAATGTAATTAAAAAAACTTGTATATTTCTAATATTTGTTGTAATTTCTAACAACAAAAACACATATTACCTGATATATTTACTATATATTAGAGCGTGTGGATATTGTGAAAACTTCCGCCCTTCACTTGAATCAGTACCAGAATGCCCGTAGGGGAGTCAAGTGTATGGCAGGCCTCCAATCATTTTTTTCAACTCCACCGACCCCGTACCAGGCCTCGTCTGGAGGACTTCCATACAAAAACTTCGGGGCACCCCGAAGATTATTTTTTTTTATATGTCGCTGTGACATATTTGTTTTTTCCTCATGCAAAAAAGGTAACGAAAAATCAATGCACATTATCAACAAAGTGTTGTCCTGACAAATCGACCCACCCTAATATACACACATGCATGTATGTGTTTCTTATTTTGAATTTGCAAAAAACAAACTTTTGTTTAAATTTAAATATCAAAGTTATTGTTTGAAACTTTAATTATAATTTTCTTTGTTTGCTGCTGTTTTTTAAAGGTTAAAAGTCTTCCTTCTTTTTTAATTTTAATGCAACAATTTAAAACTAAAAAACACAAAAATCGAGGGAGGTGGTGGTATTGTTTGATAAGGCAGTATTTTCCGCATTATCTTTGATTATATTGTTTGTTCAAATTGCAAAGAAAGAAGACCTTGCTGCAAATGAAACAGTTTAGCAATTGAGTTCATGTTACTGACATGACAAGCGAATTAAAATATTTTACCATGACAAAAGATCAATTCAAATGTAGTAAATATTTAAATGGAAAATCTTTTAATACCCCCCCCCCCCCCCCACCCACCCCGCCAAAAAAAACACGAAAAAAGATTAAAGTCAAGTTCGATTACAAAGTAATTAAGCAGAGATTTAAGACAAGTCAAGCAGAACATGTAGAAAAACAAAACCAAAATTAAGTGACAAAATTTTAAATAAAATGGTTTATGAAGCCTCTATCTGATACAGATGATTTGCTGTAAAAGAAAAACATTAGTAAAAGTTATTCAAATGTGAACCTTCATAAAAGAATATTTCATATAATTTAGCAATAAAGCAGTTTCTTCAACAAAAATTAACAAATATTTCCGCGGCAAAACGTGACCACTCTTTTATTGTTGTCGTTTTCTTTTTTTTTTTTGTTAAATTTATATCTAAAAAACAACCAAAAGTTCAGGTACATTCTTGTGGATACAACAACAAGAAGGAAATAACTGCGAAAACATTAAATTGTTAATGTGTTAAAGAGCATATTTTTAGGTTATGTTTGCTCCACGAGCAAATACAAAATTTACAGCGATCTTACAAAACTTTTGCATATAGAAATACAAATTTGTGCCAGCTGGTGCATTTGCTCGCTGAGCATACATAACCATAAAATATGCTCCTGTGAAATTTAATGTTTTCCAGTGGCTGAATTCGCAAGATAGTTTGTATACCTTATTCTTGTGTTTAATACGAAATTTGCTCGTTGAGCAAACATAACCTTAAAATATGCTCTTGTGAAATTTAAAGTTTTTACAGAGGCTAAATTCATAATTTCATTTATATACCTTATCCTTGTATTTAAAGAGAAAATTTCAAACACAAACACTAAGCTTAGAAGTAAATAATTGTAAATCATATAGTTTGGCTATAAAGTTGAAGCTAAATTAATACTTACAAATAAATAATTTGAAAACTTTTTTTGCTTTGAGGCTTTGTGCTTGAAATTCGACGATGAACGATAAGAGGGGGCTTGCGAATTCAGCCAGTATTTTCCTTTAGTGTTGAATTAACATATCGTCGACTTTGCAATCGATATTGTGCTATCATCGGCTATTCGAGAGCCTTTGGCATGAGAAAAAAAGTTCACCACAAATATAAAAAAAAATCATTTTCTTGGTGTCCAATATAAAATTTCGTTTCGTATTTTTGTATAGGAGCTCCCTTAAGAAGGCGTGGCACGTACTCAGCGTGCTTCAGAAAAAACATTGAGGATCGGCCATGTTTTTGACTGCTTGCCCCCAGGTTGGCCCTGGAGGAGTCAATATAAAACCGGATTTAAATGACAAAATTTTAAATAAAATGATTACTGAAGCCAAGTAATTCTTATTTAATACAGTGCCACGCTGCCATACAAATATGCAATTGACCACCAGGCATACGTGGTGGTACATTTTTTACCTCATGCCAAAAGCTATCGAAAAATTGATAACATATATCGATAGCTAAAACGACCTATTCTAATCCACATATTAATTAACATGCTTGGAGAAATCGCTGCTATTTTATACCAAAACTTTATATTAGAACTCAATTTGAGTGAAAGGCGCACACAGAACAAAACCGAAATATAAAACTATTGTTGGTTGGTCATACATTTGACTGCTTTACGAGAATCCTAGAATTGCTTGTTAATAAAAGCTCTAACTCATATTTTCTTCAATCGTGATTGTGGTTGCCCATCACACTCATCAGCCCCAGGCTGTCCGGAGGACAGGAGTCGAATGTATGACCACTCCCCAATAATTTTTTCTCCTCAATATTTATTTGAACACACCGACCCCGTATCCCTCCCCTTTAAGGACTTTATTATACAAATATAAAAAAAAATTAATTTGGGAGTCTCGAAAGTCAAAACATTTTTTTGTCTTTTGTTTCTTTCACATGTCGCGGTGGAACAATTTCGGCCGCACAAAATCGACAAATTCTTGTCATTACAAAACTAGTGAATATTTTCCTATGAATTCCATAAATATCAATCATACATTTAATTCCAATAATTAAAAATTTGATTTAAGATTTTTTTTTTCTAAATGTAGTTTGCAAACAATAGGAGATATTGTGTTCTGTGTAGTATTGAAAACACAAGTATTCGAAAATTGAAAAGTATGTTAATGATGCTACTTTTTATTTTCTCTTTCAATCAAATGCATAATTCTTACTTAAAAAAAAAATCGAAAGTTTTTGAAATGTGAGTAACGAAAACTTAATTTGCAAATTGCTATAAATATTCATTTAATTTGTTTATGCAGAAAAAGAAACATCAAACTTTTCATGACACACAAATGCATAAATCATATTCCATAAAATAAAACGTAGCCACCCTTCTTCAGGCCAAAAAAGTTTTTTTTTCCCAACATACATACACATACATACATAATGTAAATACATACATATGTATATGCAGCCAAACAAAGTTAACACTTATTAAAAGAGTGTTTATAAATTTACATGAAACGAGCAAAACTCCTACAGAAAGACAGCAACAAAATACAATTTCAATTTTGTGAAATTGTCTAGGACAAACTTGCTGGTATTAATTGTGGCAGAAAGCAAAAGACAAAACAATGAAATTAACAAATGTTAATTAAGTAAGTTAAGCCAACCAACTGTCAAACTCACCCACTCACTCACTCACACAAACAAGCAAACACTTGCTTATGGCAAATTGAAAAAGAAACTTTTAATTGTATCTTCAAAATGAAATCGTAAGCATTTATTTTGTATGATATTCATATTTATTTTGTCATAGAGACAGACGACTTGACTAATATGTAGTTTTATATACTTTTTTTTTCTTCTTCTTCTTGTTGTTGTTGCAATAAAACAAATTTTAATGGTTAAAACCAAACCAGCAAAAAATCAATAACACATCATCAGCCCCCTTTTAACTTGACTCTTTAACCACACATATTATGCACCACCCCCCCCCCCCCCCCCAACCTTTACCACTGAAACCAGCAACTTGGAATGTGAACAAGGCGTTTGAGTGAACACTACTCACTCCTACAATAATTGTAAGGCCATTCATAAAGTTTTTGAAAATAGTCAAAAGCGATTAACACACACACACACACGCACATACACACGCAGGCATAAGTAAAAAAATAGGAACCAAATAAACTGGCTGCTGGTATTTAAATTTATGAAATATGACTTCAAACAGTCACAAGTGAATATTACTCTACAATAATGGATAATTAATAAACTAAACACGCATTCTGAAAAAAAAAAAAAAATTGTTTAGCTGAAAACTGAAACTGAAATGCAGCTTGAGCTTTTGCGAAAACATTAAAATATCGTTGAGATACAGATTTCAAAAGTACTAGTTTTTAAGGTTCTTTTTTATAATAATGGTACATTTTTGCACTCTTCAGAGCGAATTTTAAGTATTTCAAGCCATTTGTAAGTTGTTCAATATTATTTTTACCATTATTTAGGGTTCCGTACTCATCAGATGGAAACGGAACCCTATTACCGAGACTTCTACGTCCGTCACAGCGTCCATTCTCCGAAACGGTAAGAGCTAGAGAGCTGAAATTTTCACAGGATGCTGTTGTGCCGCTACAACAACAACTCTAAAACTACCAAGTGTCCCCATACAACGAAAAGTAACAATTAGCTATAACTCTCGAACCTTAAAAGATAGAGAGCGGAAATTCGCACAGTGTATGTATTCCCAGATGCCTTACAACAACAAATGACAACAACAACAATAACAACAGCAAGTCGAAAACTACTAGTTTTCCCCATACAACGTAAAGTAACAATTAGACGTAACTCTCAAGCTGTAAGAGACAGAGAGATGAAATTTATACAATACATGTATGTATTCACATATGTATGCCATTCCATACGTACGGAACCCGAAGTGTGCGACCCAGCCTCGTACTTGACTGAATTTTTTCTATTTACTGAACTTGCAACGCAAATGTTTATACAGTCTGGTAGCAGCACTTGATTTTTTGTATGGCAACTCAGCAACAAGCTGAGTGCTTCAAAATCGCCATTTTCGTGGTAAACAAAAGTGACACAGCTGCCAAATATTATTCAGCAGCAGACTATTTTTATTAGAATTTATCAAAATAATTTAGTTTTTCAAAAGAATATCAATGAAAGCCAATTAATAATAAAAAATCACAGTGATAAAATCAAAAGTTGATCAATATAACAGGTGAGCCAAAAGAAGTCTTCCGATGTTTTTTGGCTTTCAGAATATCGGTTATGGATCGCTCATTATGTGCTGTTGTTCCGTCCTGTTGGAACCGCATATCCTTCAGACCTAATTCGTGGCCTTGCGGCAGAAAAAACTCTGCTAACATGACCAGCGGCGTCCCGAAAATTATTCTATAGATATATCATAGTGGATCTTTTTTTCATGCCAAAAGCTAGCGAAAAATCGATTGTGTATCTTCTTCAGGAAAACACATTTTCCTGAAGAAGATACACAAAGAAGTATCGAAATATCGAAAAAATTTATCAATAAATAAAAAATATATTTATTGAGAATTGAGTGACCTTAAGCTCATTTATAAAATCTAATAAAATGTTTTCTATAAAAACACCCACACGATAGGAAAACAGCAAGTGACTGATTTTGACGTTTGTGTTTGCAGTGTTGACGATATGATCGATATAGAGGAATCGGATTTTGAGTGAAAACACTTACGTCTTTTCGACTTGTCGATCGAGTCATCGTTCAAATAAAACAACGTCATAGAGGAACCCAAAACAGGTTTCTTTCGCTTAGAAAGTAAACAATCGCATGACTTCGACATTGAGGAACAGGCAGTAAATTTGATCGACCATAATACACACACACACACATATGTATGCTAGATACCCTGTCGGAAATTGAGTAGTCGACTACTAAAATAATTAACTTTACATTAACTTTTATGGACTAGCTTCAAATTAGCTACAATACAATCGATTTGTAATTCACTTTTTGTGTACTGGCTATAAGCTAGCTGAAACGTAGTGCAGATTCAAATAACTACATACACACATACACGGTAAATAACTCTTTAATTAAATTGCCTATTGTCGCATTCGTTTTAAATGTTGCGATGGCTGAGTGGGTATGTTGGCTGCTCACCAGTCTTGAGGCTTAGTGGTTCGATTCCCACCAGAGGTTAACAAAAAGAAAGTAGGATGAAATTTAATTTAATAAAATAAAATATTGCCACCGAAAAATGTAAAATCAGCTTTGATTTGTAAATTTTTTTCTGTGAGTACTGACTTTTAAGTAGATGACTTTAAGTTAGTTGAAAGGTCATGCAGCGTCGTACAATTGACTACTTCCTAGGACATCACCATGTTAAAATAGTCAGTTGTTTGCAGTGAGAAGTAATCCAGGCCTCAACCAGTACCTGTTGTGAAATAGTTAGCTTAAAGTTAGCTTGGTTTCCGACAGGGTATATACACATACATATGCATTGTGTATGGATGTGTCTGTGTGAAGGGTATTTAATATTCGGCCCAGCAGAATATATCACTCTTAATGGTTTAAAATGTATTTTTCATGTGAATTTTATTACACTTTTTTATGCGTTTAATTAATTTTACACATTTGCTTCCTTCCTCTTTTGGTAGTTTACATTCATTTCACTGTCAAAATGTGTAGCAAAATAAAAATTTTGCTACTTTTGGTTAAACCCCAAATTTTTTAAGGCTTTCAACAATTTTTGTATGAAAATGTGTTTTAAGAGAATCTTTTAATTTTGTTAATTTCTACAGCTCATTTGTGGCTGTGTTTAACTTAAACTTCCGAATAAACATGAGAAACTGTTTTAGTAGATTACTTTAGGCTGTATGTCTAATACATATGTACATATATGTTTATGTATGTATGTATATAATTTTTGTGAACATTGTTTTCGGTATTGTGAAGTGTCAATGAACGTCTTAGTAGAAACGATTGCAAAACATTAAATTACAAGTAGTTTTAAATTTCATAACAAATTGTGAATGAACAGTTTTGCGGATGCATGTTACGGCATGCTTTTAACATATAAACACTTATTAGAAAAGAGGGGATTTAAAAAAGATGTACCAAAAAAAAAAATATTTCTTTTTAAATTCTTTTATTTGTCAGTGTTTTGGTAACTTTGTCGTATGGCTCTTGTAATATTGTAAATATTAGTGAAATAAAAAAAAACTGGGGCTTAACTATGTTTTAAATAAAAATTGAAAAAAACCAGAACTGGCTGTGCAAAAGATATTATTTCTTGCACAGCAGTAGCCTTCTTGTGCAAGACAGATTTGTATTTGACAGACTTTAGTTTTTTTTTTTCTAATAAAAAAACATCATTTGTTTATTACCCAACAAGCTGAACGAAATTCATTTTAGAGCATATTTTTCAGAATTTTAAAGCATATTTTCAAGTTGTTACTGCAGCTGTTTAGATCATGTGTTTCATTTCCGGCAGCAACACTTTATTCAGCGTGCCGCCTATAGTGGTGTTCGAGCTCCTTATGAAGGAGGCTCGTGCCCAGGTTGGACCAAAAATCAATTGTTGCCATATGTAGTTAATATGGTGGCTGCTTTGGATATGTTTTAATTTTCAAATCCCCCTGTCAAAAGTAAAATTTACTTGAAAGCAATTTCGCTCCTCCTCTTTCATCTCCCAAGTAAAACAATACAGTCGCCTATTTATGTTTTGATTTTATATAAATTTATACAACTTTGCAACAAAAACAAAAAAAACCCCCAGCACTGCAATTAGAAAAACAACGCTGTCTTTAAAACATGCAATCGCACAAAACTTGAAAAGTTTTCCACAAAAAAAAAAGAAAAAGAAAAGAAGAAAACAATTAAAACACGAAAACTGTTTGCTAGATTTTAATATTGAAATTTAAATGAATTGACTCCTAAAAACAAAACACAATCTCACATAAACAGTTTTTAGGCACCAACAAGCAGCAGGATTATTGTTTTTTTTTTACTCAAATTCAAATTTCATTGTCAATTTTTGAACATGAGACCAAATTGTAAACAAAAGTACAAGTTTGCATTTTATGAGAAGTGAAAAAAAAACACAAAATAATAAAACTAATTAATTATTAAAACAAACTTCAGAAGATGATAACAATACAAAAAAAAAAAAAAAAACAAAAGAAGAAATAAATTATTAAAAAATCAACACTTTCGGTTTCGCTGATTTTGTTGGCGTCTTTGATTTTATTTTCCTTTTTGGACTATTCAGACTCATTGTCTGGTGTGAAATAATGGTGAAAGCATTTTCACTTTCTGTAAGAAATAAAAAGGCTAAACTTATTAGAAATTAATAACCTACATACATACATGTTTATATGTACACGCGTACATACATACATACACATGTGCCTGTGTGTACATGTTTATATTTATCTTTTGCTATTTTCTTCCAGATCTTAATTCATATTTGACAGCAAGTTTAATTAATTTCTCATTATGTCCACAATACAAACAGAAATGTGGCTTCGTTTGTTATTTGCACATATTTAAGTTATTAAAAAATAATTTTCTTGATTGAACATAAAAATATAAGTTCATACACACGCACATGTACATATCCATATGCCAGTACATATCGAGCCTTTGCTGCAATAGGGTCACAACTCAAAAAAGTTAAATTTTTTTCAGCAAATGTAACGGATTATCCATTTTGCGGTACATAAAACACATATATAATATATTTTTTCATGATATTTCTTTTTCAATTATAAAGAGTGAACGTTGACATTATGTGTGAAACACTGCATCATTTAACTGACCATCACGCGAAGTGTTGCAAGCATTGATTCTTTTGAGGTAATTTTCGACCACTTTTTGACACATATTGAGCGCTATGTCAGTCAAAACTTGACGAATGTTGGTTTTTAAGTGCTCAACAGTTAAAGTTTTATCTGCATAAATACGGTCTTTGGCGTAGCCCCACAAAAATAAAGTCTAATGGTGTCAAATCGCATGATCTTGTTGGCCAGTTGATATCGCCACGACGAGAATTACGCGGCCAGGAAATGTCTCTTGCAATAAGGCCATGTTCGCTCGAGTTGTGTGGCATGTGGCACCGTCTTGTTGAAACCACATATTCTCCAAGTCGTATTCTTCAATAGCAGGCAAAAAATGTGGGTTATCATGTGACCATAATGCTCCGAATTGACGGTGACAGTCGTTCCATCGTCGTTGTCGAAGAAGTAGGGTCCACTCACACCTTCGGACCAAATAGCGCACCAAACAGTGACTTTTTCTGGATGTAATGGTCTCTCTTCAATTACTTGAGGATTCTCAGAAACCCAAATACGACAATTTTGTTTATTAGAATACCCACCGAGTGAGAAATGTGCTTCATCGCTGAAGATGAAGAAGTATTTTGTTCGAAAAATCCCCGTCCACCGGCTGTTGTTCAATCACCCATTCCGCGTATCTACGACGTTGTGAATGGTCAGCTGGTTTCAGTTGTTGAGTGTGAGCTGGAGTTTATATGGATGTAGGTGTAGATCGAAATGCAAAATACGCCATAATGTTCCATAAGACAGTCCTAACTCCTGAGAACGACGAGGAATCGACACATTCAGGTCTTGGGCAACACTTTCACTTACAGCAGCGATATTTTCAGTGGAACGAGCAAAACGATTTACAATATTTGTAACCGCTGCAGTCTCTTCAAAGTTCTTTACAATTTTGCCAATTGTTTGCGTAATTGGACGATTATGGAAACCATAATCTTCTCTTAAAACACGATATGTGGCTGTGGCAGAATCACCACCATTTTTATAGTTTGTTTTGATCATTTTTATGCGTTGTGTGACAGTTAAGCGATCCATTTTCGTCAATGTCAGACTTTCAACTGAGAAGAAAAAAATTGGTTTAACAACTTAAATTGACAGATGTCGAATTCCAGTCCTATACTTTTGAAACCACGAAATGGATAACCTGTTACTTCAAAATATTTGTATGATTTGCAGTACACAATATAAGAAATGATTCATAGAACGATTAGCTCCGCATTTTTATCTCGAAAACCGAATCTTTTTTTGAGTTATGGCGCTATTGCAGCCAAGGCTCGTTATGCATAATAAAATCTATTAATACAAACAAACATTGAAAGCGAACTAAAGTTTAATTACATACTTTCTTGTATCATTTCAGGTAAGCCATTATATCAATGGAATACATGATAAACATTTTTAAAATGAAGTAAGTAATTGTTCTTAAATATTTATTTCTAAATAATAGATAGGAAAAATACCATTTTATAAAAAAGGTACTCTAAAACGTTTTTAGGCTTCCGTTCTCATAAAGTAAAAACTGAACCCTATTACTGAGACTTCTACGTCCGTCCATCCCATCACAGGCTCCATTCTCCCAAACAGCAAGAGCTAGAGATATGAAATTTTCACAGTGCATGTGGTTACCCATCCGCTACAACAACTAATTTTAAAAACAACAAAAAGTTAAAAAACTGAAGGGGGTTCCCATACAAGAAACTGTAAAAATTAGCTAAAATTAGCTGTAACTTTTGAGTCGTAAGAGCTAAAAAGCTGAAATTTTCACAGGATACGTTGCAAAACTACAAAAAGTTAAGAACTGAATAGTGCTCCCTTACAAGAAACTGAAATTATCTGTTTTATTTCTGATTCACAAAAGATAGACACTTGAAATTTGCATAGTATATGCAGCTGACCAGACCTAATTAACAACAAATACCAAAAATAGCAATAAGTAAAAAATATAAATGTTGCGCTTTTTACCGGGACACCCTTTAATTTGAAAATTGACTTTGGTTTTTGAACCGTAAAAAATAGAGACTAACCGTCCAATTCATAAAAATTATAACAGGTTTATAAATCTCTTGTTTGACAGATTTTCCATACAAATATGTCAAATAGCAGTCTTATAATCCTGTTATAATTTTTATCAATTAGATGGTAAGAATTTTCACACAATATGTAGTTCGCAGGCCTCTACAACAACGAATACCAAAAATAACAACAAAAAAATAAATTCAATTGCTGTTCACGCACGGGAACACCCCTAAGTTTGCAAATCAGCTATAACTATACCGTAAGAGATAGGGCTTAAAGTTAACACGGTGCATGTAGTTGGCTGGCCTCTACAACAGCATATATACATATGTATATGGTATTGCAGCTTAGCATTTAGAAAAGGTTTGGCATATTTTTATGCTACATTAGCAAAATACACAGCATTTGTCTCTCTCCTTTTAAAGGTATGCGCAGTACTTAAAATTAGTAGCTTTATTCTGCTCTAGATGGCAACACAGCGGATAAGTACGGGAGAGAGAGAAAGCAAGCGCGCAGAGAGTGAATTGCATGTTTTACAGCATCTAGTGAACACTAAAGCAGTAGATCTCATTTACAGTTGATATAAAATGTTTGCAAAGTTTGCAATCTTGTATGCGCAATATTGTGAATGGGGCTATTATCTACTGTCTTCGACTCAGGATAAATTAAACACTTACACACATAAAAGTACATACTAACAATCACCTCGTTAAAATGTTACCCACTTAGCAAGTCACTTTAAACAGCTATTTTCACACTTAATAAAACCAATCACCACTTTTTTATTTAATGCAAATTCGCTGCTCCTTTCGAAAGATTTTGATCAAGTTTTCCCATACAAAAAAAAAAAAACAATAAAATTTTCCGTAAATTTAGTGTAATTTATTGTTTTCTTTAGCCCATTTAGTTTTCTTCTACTGTTTCACCAAAAGCAGCAAACAAGAAATAACAACCTGTACTTTCAGTAATTATTGTCCCATTGTAGTAGTTTTGCAATTGTAAAACCTAAAAACGTAACAAAAATTAGCTGTGAAATAGAAATTTGTTACATTTTTGTGCCACTTAAATGGGACTCACATGAAACAATTTAAAGAGACAAAAACAAAATACATAATTAAAGCGCTGTTTTGTTGAAAACTGCCTTAAAACGCTACAAAATGAGGCAAAGAAAAAAAGCACTTATTTTAATCACTTGTTTTAAATGCAACAATCGTATAAAATGCACATACTAACACAGCTTGGATTTTAATAGATGTATATATTGGCTTCTACATATATGTATATGTATGTATGCAGGCATGTTGCTTTTGTATTTTTAAAATAACTTTTATTGTTTTGTTCAGGTACAAACAAGTATCTGTTGTAACGCCTCTTCAACACTACTTTCCTGAGTGGATATTTTTAAAAGTTTTGTGCTTAAATGATAATTTTCAACTTTTTGTTTTACATTAATTTGTTTGATTCTTTTTCTATAATTAAATTTCATGATCAGCCCAATCATGAATATTCTCCTAGAATTTCTTTATCAAGAAAAGATTCCTTCAATCACAAATTTCTTGGGAACAAAAAACATACAGCAGTAGCATCTCTTCGTTTTAAGCCAGCAATTTTGATTATTGATATTTGATTGTTCACTCATTAGTTTTTGTTTCTATGTGCAAGAGATTTTAAAGTTTATTTTCAATTTGTTTGTGTTTATATAACTTTATTGTTTGCGAGGTATTTGCCCTGGTGGCTTCCACTATAGATTATAAACGCGCAAGTCTAATTTATTTACAATTCTTTATTTCAATTTAATTGATCTTGTGACTTTATTAAAAACTAGATACTTATGCGTTAAAATACTTTTTGGTGTGGTCACCGCTCTAGATTGGCAAGATAACTCAGCTAAAAAAATGGCTGATTTCCAACCCTTTTATCTGCACGTCGATCAAAAAATTCGCGTGGAATTCTTTTGGATTTTTATGATCGCGTAATAATATATAAAGTCACTCAACCAAGACAAACATATAATTTGACATTTAGTAGAGCTGTGTTTACAGAACAAATTATATACGTGAAGCTAGCAATCTTTTGATAAATCAGTAGTGGCGGTAACATTTATTATTTGGTTTTTTCCGACCCTTGTTTTTATATTTTATACATTTATTTTCTTGAGCTAAAGGTATTTTTTTGTTAAAAATATTTAATTATTTTTGTCGATATTTCGCACTCCTTCGGATAGCTTCTTCAGGACAATAATAATGAAAATAGTTTTTATTGGTTTTTTTCAAAAATCAATAAAATCAATAATAATTGTTGTCAATGCGCCATTGAAAAGCTACACTAAGCGCCCTGAGCATAGGCTATGTTTAAGAGATGCGGCTAAAACTGTCAAACATATATCATAAATATACATTTTTAATTTTTTGAGAGTTTAACGCACATACTTCATGTTAAGTGAAACTTCAATTTGAAGTACGGTCTAATATACTAGGTTGTTTTTTTTTAGTAATAAAAGCTTTTCCCGTAAGAAAAGCTGGAGATAGAAACCCGAGAGAAACCCCTACTGTTTTCTCAATTTTACAATACATATCTCTTTACGCTTTCTCAATTCTACAATGCATATCTCTTTCAATACTTATTTTCTCTCTGAATTTTTTCTCCTGGTAAATACTTCAGGGAGTTATTATTCTTGCTTTGGCTAAATAGTTTTTTTTTTAACAAAATGTCTGCTAAATTGATTTCTAACATTTATTGCTGCATTCTTAGAATTAACCTTCAAAAAAGTTTATCGTTTGAAACATTAACTGAATTGGTTTTAATCATCTTTAAAATGTCACCCGTATTTGTTTTATGACTACTTTTTTTGGCATTTAACAGATTTTGAAAGCATCCACACAAGTTAGTTAAGTAGAAAAATATAAAATTGAAAAAAAAAAATCTACTTTATATATTTCAAATCATTGTCAAAAGTATTTAAAAACCAAAATCCTCTTAACATTTTCAACATCATCTTTCAAACACTTGAATTAAAAAAATTTTTTTTTAAATACCACACAATTTTTCATAAACAACAATTTAATTATATTACAATTAACCCATTTCAAAAGCTTGATTTGAGTGCTTAAGTGATTTGAGTTTTATTAAACTATTGATATTTTTGCAACCGTAAAATCAAATATGAGTTGTTAAGTTTCTATATGGGTTTTTTTCTTCTTTTTTTTTTACAAAGTATTTGTTGTAAGAAATACAAATTTTGTTCACACTTTGTTAAATGCAGCTTTTTTCAGTCAAATAAATAAATATTTGCTTCTTGTTTTTCTCTATTTACCATTATTAGTCAGCAGTGTAGTGGGCTCTTTGTATGTACACTTGCACATACATACATACATAATGTACGTATTCGCATTAATGACAAACCCCTCCCTCTGTATCCCCTTTATTGTGCTAACCTCCTCTAAAAACAATTTTAATGCAGGCACTTAAATCGCCGTTAGACAGCGTTATACATTTTTTTTATTAAAGTTTTAAATTGTTATTGTTGCAGTTGCATAATTTCTGTTTTTCTTCTTTAGTTGTATTTTAAAAAAGATATTTTTTCTTTTTTGTATTTTTGTGGTTATGATTTTTCATTTCTGCGAGGAGTTTTTTTAAAGCCTATTTATTTAATTTTTTTTTTTTTGTTATTGTACATTAAATTTTTTTTACAAAAAATTTAAAAAATGTATCAAATTTGAAAAACTATTTAATACAGCTTCAGATCGTTTTTATATAAAAATTTTTATTAACAATATTATTCAATATTTCGATAACAATTTGTTATCATCTTCAGGATAATATTTGTAATTAAATTTAATTACAAATATTATCCTGAAGATGATAACAAATTGTTCTCGAAATATTGAATAATATTGTTAATAAAAATTTTTATATAAAAACGATCTGAAGCTGTATTAAATAGTTTTTCAAATAATTAAAAAGATCAAATAATTATTATATATTTACACCCATATTCATAAAAACTATTGAAGGTTTATTACACGTTTATTTCACAAATATTCCGTAGAAATACGTCAAATAAGAGCTTAATAAACTTACAATAATTATTATGAATATGGCCTTTAATGTTTATCAAAATTAAGTTTGTAGGTGTTGCTAAGGGATCGAAATGTCTATATTTTTTTCGACCTTCAATAAAGTTTTCGATGCCAAGATAGCACTTTTCATATATTCGACAAAACTGTCTATATTCTAAAGAAACGCCTTTTAAAAAACTAGATTAATTTAACGTTTCGAGAAGCTTTCGATCACCTTTAAAAAAACATAATTTTTCTTTAAATATTTTCATATTTGGCTGATATGTATTTCCATCCTGGCGTATACTTGATAAATATCCTTCATAATTTCTAATTAAATAATACTCATACGTAACAACATTTTTGTCTTAGTTCGGTATTGGTCTATATTATAAAGAGAGGAGATGCCTTGTAGAGAAATTAAGAAGGTAAATTACGTGAAGGAGGAAAAAGGCAAGCGGCGTTTTTCTTGAATCTTCGTATCTTGCTAGTTAGTAGTCTGGATTCCGCAGTACTGCCGAATGCTACTACTTTTCATTACATACCACTCAAAGTTGATTCAATTGCAAAAAATTAAAATTTTATAAATCGCCACCGATTTCTGTGTGAATTTGCCTGTGGTTCCAATCTCTGATAGACTAGTCCTATGGTAAAACTGCACAAACGATTCTTTTGATCGAGGTGCACAAGTGGCCCCAAAATGATAATGAGTAATAAATAAATGTTGATTTTGCAAACATTTCTTCTTGATATAATTATTTTTATATGCATATATCAAACGTGTAGACGCACGTCTTGTCACATATTTCTGCCCCTACGATATAACCACATCATTTAATATCGTACTAAGGCTTATTATTAAAGCCAAATACTGTTCCATGAAACGTTTTATTGTTTCATGTTTTTAAGCCAGTTGGCAATTTATTATTTTTTCTTTAAATCAAATGTGCAGAAAATGATAAAAACCCAAAGTAAATATTAATTTGTTTCCATTTCCATACAAAGTGTTTATTAAATAAGAGAAAAAACCATATTGTGAAGATAAGATAAACAAGACAAAAAAAAAAACTCTGCGTACAACATTGACATCAAAACATTTTTAAGAGATAAAAACTAATTGCAAAAATGAATCATTAGAATCAAATTGTATATAAACAGCCATCAGTTTGTTTTAAATTTTTTTATTAATGTCAACCTTTTTAAATTCAATTAAATATTGTTTCCAGCTTATTTTCACGTATAGTTTTGTATTTAGGGCGTCTTGGTGTTTTGGTCAATTTCTTATCAGTATTTTAAATTCAACTTCATGTAGACAAATAAACGCCAAGGGCTACGATAATCGCATTGCCAAATATTAGCCTACAAAGAATGTGACCACTAGACCTCTTGTTGAACATGTTTTTGGCCCAATATATGGGTATATACATGCATGCATAAATATGGATAAAGCACCAAATGCTAAGAAAAAGAAAAAGCAGGACAGAAACGTAAATATATTAAATTACCAAACAATATGTTTTAAGCTTCGTATAGACGGTTGTCAGATCTTACAATATTGTAAGATCTAACAACGTGCTGGCAATCTACTAGAAATACAAAATTGTCAGCATTAAAAAAATTATCAGTTCAGACAATTGCAAGAAAATCTTACAATTTCATTGCCAGACAATTGCTTGACAATAAATTTAGCTACCAACGGAAATTGTCAGCTTACACGGATGTAAGATTTTCTACGTATCAAAAATTGTCAGCCAATTGTCATTATCAAAATGCACACACACACACACACACACACATACCATTATTCATTATTTATTTTTCCCGCTCAATAACCATGTTTTTAATTTTTTATTCTCTTTTTTTATCTCTCGTACTCACATTTTTACTATTCTCTTGTTTTTCTCTCCCTTTCGTACACACACATTTTTCTTTAATATTCTTTTTCATTACTCTGACAATGACGCCTTTGTAAGGTGTTGAGGCATATAGACAGCTGAAAAAGACAGAAAACATTTGAAAAAGGTATATTTTTGGACCTTCCAATATCTATTTGATTTATTCTGAAAACTTGCCTTGCCTTTCAATAATTAAAATATTTGTTTTAATTCTTTGTTTTAAAGTCAGAAATCATATTAGTTATTTTCTATAAAACCTCTCACAACTCTCGAACTAGTGCTTTCTGTGTTGGAATTTGAACTAGTAGCTTTTGGATAACTACCACTGAAACTCCTGCAGGGTGTTTGGAAAAATGTATTTGTAAGTTTTATTTGCCTTCTATTACCTACTTATTCGTCGTTTGTGTAACTGAACGATAAGCACCTTTAAGGCAGCGTTAACTTAAAAGATAAATTACATAAGTCATTTTATTGTTCAAGTCAAGCTTTTGGCATGTGTCTTGATGTATTAAACCATTTTGTAATAAATTGTGCAAATACTTGCCTTTGCGAAAAATCGAGTGACGGCCTTTCTATATTAGGGTAACTATTTTACCTGATAAATATTAAAGTAATTAGTACATTTTGACCAGGAAATTGTTTGCATTAGTTGAAAAAATCTTGAAATATGAACTTAATTATTTATTTGCTTTAAGAGCCAATTGAAATGTATTAATTCAGGTCCAAAAATGAACCTTTTCAAAAAATACAGCAAATATTTTTTGAAAAGGTTCATTTTTGGACCTGAATTAATGAAAAAATCTTGTTTGAAAAAGTCATTACGTGTTAAATAAATTGTCACACATGAACGTGCGTGAGTAACAGAATCTCAATGCTGAGCATGCGTGACGTGAGATAAAAAAAATAACTGTAATTTTCTTACCAATAACCATTGGCTCTTACATTATAATAGAAAAAGATCATTGACATTTAATGGCACTTAATTAATTTCGTTTTCGTTATCATTAATTATGTTCACTGCCAATAAAAATTCTAATGAAAGGCTCACAGCTATGAGATCCTACTAATGTTGGATTTTCGTCAATTACCTGAATGCAAGTTTTAGTAAAATTAAAAAGAAATATTTTTGTACTTTGATTTTTTTTGTAAATTAAAAAAAAATATTTTGTGTTTTAATTTTTTTTTTTTTAATTTTTATAAATAAATTCCTGCTCTTGAGGAAGAAGAAACTCCATCAAACAATCTTGCTGTATTCATTTTTCATTAGGTGCAAAATAATGGCAATATTTTAATTTATTGCTAAATTAATTAAATTAGTTTCAAAGCAAGCGGGAAGTTGTGATCATATTCTCTTGTTGTATAAAGTTGTTTAACATCATCATGCTTTTTTTTTTAATTTTTTTTTTTTTTTTTTTTTTTTTGTTGTTAAACAAAACAACACAGGTATGAAGTCATTACTTTTGATGGACATGAACTCATTTGTTAAATTTTTTTTTTGTTATCTTTGCGGTCTTTTAGTAATTTCTGAGTCATGCTTGTATTTTTCATAACATCTCTTAAATTTACAAACCCGTCTCAAACTTGAACAACTGTTGCATTACAAAACTAAAAACAATCAATATTTAAACATTTAAATGTTTAAGAAATTCTTCAGCCAACCAACAATTTTGTTGTCATTAAAATTTAGTTAAATTTAATAATGCTCTACCTGATACTGGTGCTGAATGTCTGAAATGAAAAAAGAAGAAAAAAACAAATTACTTTATGGCCTAATAATTTTTCTCTACACGTTTACTTCACGGTAGGGAATCGCAATGATTGCCTGAGACACTCCAACTACAAAACGGGGAAGACAGAGCAAAAATTAAAACAGTTTAAAAAAGCACAAGTCAAGCAAAATAAAATAAAATAAAAAAACTCACCGTAAAGGTAAAAAAAAACTTGCAAAAGAAAAAATATTTGCTTTAGTTAAGTAGGAAAGGAGCTTATTAACCTTAAAAGGGTTGCTATAAAATAACAAACAGGCTTAACCCTTCTAGCACCATCATTTAGCTTATCATAATGTTTCATGAATTGTGCTTAGAATTGACTGAATCCACTTTTGTGATATGCATATCTTGGTCATATTTTTCAATTACCCACTCTTTCAAACACACACCATTTTCCTTTATAAAGGGTGTTTTTTTTCGATGTATAGAACTTTAAGTTGCAATAAAACAACGATGGATTATTCGATTGACATGAATTTTATTTAAACGAAATATAATCTTGTGGCATTACATTTAAATATGATTTTTTAATATATGATCGCCACGGCTGGCGCGGATGTGCTCCAATTTTCGATGACTTCTTCCAACATTTGTGGCCGTATATCCGCAATAACACGGCGAATGTTGTCTTCCAAATGGTCAATCGTTTGTGGCTTATCCGCATAGAGCAATGACTTTACATAGCCCCAGAGAAATATCTTGGAGGCCAATTCACAGGTCCAAAGCGTGAAGTTAGGCGGTCACCAAACGTGTCTTTCAATAAATCGATTGTGGCACGAGCTGTGTGACATGTTAAGTCGTCTTGTTGAAACCACATCTCCTGGACATCATGGTTATTCAATTCAGGAATGAAAAAGTTAGTAATCATGGCTCTATACCGATCACCATTGACAGTAACGTTCATCATCGTTTTTGAAGAATGACGGACCAATGATTCCACCAGCCCATAAAGCGCGCCAAACAGTCAGTTTTTCTGAATGTAACGGTATTTCGACATACACTTGAGGATTAGCTACACTCCAAATGCGGCAGTTTTGTTTGTTGCCGCAGCCATTCTACCAGAAGTGTGCTTCTTGGCTAAACAAAATTCGCTTATGAAAATCGGGAACAACTCGTTTTGCACTAAAATTGCACTATTTTCAAGCGTTGCTCAGGCGTGAGTCTATTCATGATGAATTGCCACACCCAACTGAGAATAAATCACTTGACAGCTCTTAAATCGGTCGCCATCTTGAACAGTATTGCCAACTTAAAGTGATATACATTGAAAAAAAAAACACCCTTTATATTCAAGCACTTTTGCTTTATTTGGAATGAGAGCTCATTTTATTCTTTATTATATTTAGCCTTTTATTTTTAAGATTGAGAAAGATTTGTTTTGTGTCAAAATTTTTTGTGGTCAACATTTTTTAAAGAAGACAAGTTGTAGACTTACTTTTCAGCGACAGACGAGCGAAACGATGATGCACAGGTCTTACAATAGTTGTAACCGCTCCAGTCTCTTCAAATTTCTTCACAATTTTGCCAATTGCTTGCGTAGTTGGACAATTACATATGTAACCATAATCTGCTCTTAAAGCACGATATGTGGCTGTGGCAGAGTCACCACCATTTTTATAGTATGTTTTGATCATTTTTATGCGTTGTGTGACAGTTAAGCGATCCATTTTCGTCGGCAATGTAAGACTTTAAACTGAGAAGAAAAAAAATGGTTTAACAACTTAGCTTGACAGATGTCGAATTCCAGTCCTATACTTTTGAAACCACGAAATGGATAAGCCGTCATAATTTGAATTTTTTTTTGTCACAAAGAAGAAAATTTCTGTTGTAGAAAAAGTTTCAGTTTAATGTGCTGTTTCAACCATCGTTGGCGCACAAAATATTGGCACTGTCATACTGTGCATTTGCCTACTTTTACTATTGCTTCATTCTAATTTCAAAATTTAAATAAGTTCCATTTATTTTTGCGTTAACGCCAACTTTTGTTATTTTGTTGTTTTTGCACACTCAACTTTAGTTTCTTAAACAAATGTTAACATCAAATTAACCCACCGAATCTCATCAATTAAATGTGCAAAAGAAACAAAAAAAAGTCTGCATTATAATTTATATTGCAAAAACAACAACTAAAACAACAAACGCATTACAAGTGTTATTTGAGAGCTAAGAAAAAAAAAATGATTAGCAAATTTTTGGCCAAACAACAAACACACACTCGAACGAAATAGCCGGTGTAAAATACTGCACACTGCTCTTGTAAAAGGAGTGGTATTTTTTGTTTTTTTCTGTTTCACGTTGTTTCTGGTTTAATGCAATTGGATTGTGTAAAATGATTGTTTTTGTTTTTGTTGTTTTTTTTTTTTTTTTGCTCTAACTTTGTTAACAATTACAATAGGAATATTTTAAACAACAACAGCACAACCACTGCAACAAACTTCTGCTCAGAAAAACTAGTTAACCATGCCGAAAAACTATTTATTATTATTATGTTGCTGCTCTAAACACCATATAGCAAACTTATCTGTTAAATTTGTGCCTGTAAAAGTGTTAACAAAAAACATTTAAAAATTTAAAAATCGAGAGAAGAAATTTAATGAAATTAATTAAAAACAACAAATTAAACGGTATTCAAACTTAATGGAGCCGCAGCTGCTGCTGCTGCTGCTTGTAAATGGTGAAATAATTGTTGGGGCTTAGCGACCATTTATGATTATAACGAAGCATTTTGTTTAACAGCTTAAGAAAATTGTTTAATCGTTTTTAATGTTACATAATTGTTAATAATTAAAAAGTATCTCATTACAAGCAAATAAAAGAATTTTTTAAATGCACTAAAATGTGTGAAAGCAAATAAATACACCATATTAGGGTAAGCGACTCGATTTTCTTTTCCAGCTGGTCTTAAGCCAGAGTTTCTCTAATTTATGGCTAATGGTTTTATTTTTCTCTGAATCTTGATCTACAGCGCCTCCACTAGAGTGCTGCCAAAATTTTACAAAAATTACCTCTTGTTTCTTTATTAATGACTACTACTATAAGTACTAGATAATTAAATGGAAAAGGTTTCATTATCGCGGATGTGCACAAGCTGTTTCAATTATCTCCTCTGGGCTCACAACAAGCAGCCACTCTCGGAATAACTAGAAGTGGTATTCATTAACAAACTCACTTCCCATTGAGAAGGAAAATTCATTATCGATTCAATAATTCTCTTTGAAATTACAATTATCCGCAAACGGACAGGAAATCATTTGTTTTTAACTCTGATAGCCAACATCCGTTTAATATTTAATATAATTAAAAAGACTAAAAGTTAATAAAGCAAGTTAAAGGTACAAAAAAAGGAGCTTCACAAAAAGGGGAGCATAAACTTTAACTGAACTGATAAAACAGTAACATCCAGGTGTATTGAAATCTCACAGACACTCAACGTCAAAAGTAACGGGTTATCTATTTTGAGGTTTCAAAAGTAAACGTAACTAAAACACATATAAAATATTTTTTTTGCATGATATTTCTTTTTCAATTATAAAGAGTGAACGTTGACATTATGTGTGAAACACTGCATCATTTAACTGACCATCACGCGAAGTGTTGCAAACATTGATTCTTTTGAGGTAATTTTCGACCACTTTTTGACTGATACTGGGCGGTATGTCAGTCATAACTTGACGAATGTTGGTTTTTAAGTGCTCAAGAGTTAAAGGTTTATCTGCATAAATACGGTCTTTGGCGTAGCCCCTCAAAAATAAAGTATAATGGTGTCAAATCGCATGATCTTGGTAGCCAGTTGATATCGCCACGCCGAGAAATTAAGCGGCCAGGAAATGTCTCTTGCAATAAAGCCACATCGCTCGAGTTGTGTGGCATGTGGCACCGTCTTGTTGAAACCACATATTCTCCAAGTCGTATTCTTCAATAGCAGGCAAAAAATGTGGGTTATCATGTGACCATAATGCTCCGAATTGACGGTGACAGTCGTTCCATCGTCGTTGTCGAAGAAGCAGGGTCCATTCACACCTTCGGACCAAATAGCGCACCAAACAGTGACTTTTTCTGGATGTAATGGTCTCTCTTCAATTACTTGAGGATTCTCAGAACCCCAAATATGACAATTTTGTTTATTAGAATACCCACCGAGTGAGAAATGTGCTTCATCGCTGAAGATGAAGAAGTATCTTGTTCGAAAAATCGCCGTCCACCGGCTGTTGTCCAAGCACCCATTCCACGTATCCACGACGTTGTGAATGATCAGCTGACTTCAATTGTTGAGTGTGAGCTGGACTTTATATGGATGTAGGTGTAGATCGAAATGCAAAATACGCCATAATGTTCCATAAGACAGTCCTAATTCCTGAGAAGGACGAGGAATCGACACATTCAGGTCTTGGGCAACACTTTCTCTTACAGCAGCGATTTTTTCTGCGGAACAGGCGAAACGATTTACAATATTTGTAACCGCTCCAGTCTCTTCAAAATTCTTCACAATTTTGCCAATTGCTTGCGTAGTTTTACATAATGGTTTACATAATCTCCTCTTAAAGCACGATATGTGGCTGTGGCAGAGTCACCACCATTTTTATAGTTTGTTTTGATCATTTTTATGCGTTGTGGGACAGTTAAGCGATCCATTTTCGTCAATGTTAGACTTTCAACTGAGAAGAAAAAAATTGGTTTAACAACTTAGTTTGGCAGATGTCGAATTCTGGACCTATACTTCTGAAACCACGAGATGTATAACCCGTTATCTTCTGGCCATAATCAACCTTAAAAGATAAGCCATTATCTGAATGACAGCAGGTTATTAAGCGTTGACACTTGCTCACCAAAGAGCCATAAACATATTTATTGCATTCATTTTCTATACATAGCTTACAACTTGACATACTAATGACTAGTAAATAAGTTTTAGCAGAAAACGATAAAAATCTTAGCCACAAGTACCTGCAACAATAACAATGGCAAAATAACAATAATGTTAAGAGGATATGAAAATAGACTACATGAAAGCAACAAACCTAGAAAATATTTAAAGAGAAAACAACAAAAAGAATCTTTTTTTTTTTTTCTTTTTTTTTTTTTGAAGATACAAATGCAAGTAGGCAAATGTGCACGTAAAGTACGAGCGAACACTTGCCTTGCAACTTGCGGCTGTGCATGAATTCATTTTTTATATATGCATTTTTTTTTACTTCACATTATTGTCATTTCCACGTAAAGAAAAAGGTATGGAACAAGAAAACATAATAGTTATTTGCATTTAACACAAAAAAAAAAAAAAAAATTAAATTAAAACGGGTAATTTTTTTTGCCGGTTATATTGAAAATAAAAGTACTCAAAGTGTGTGGAAGCATAAATGAGTTTGTGATTTGCCATTGAAGCCAATTTCTTATTACTAATCAGTTATATAAATTGGGGATATTTTTGAAACGAAGTTCCTTAACGCGGCTTGCTGGTAGTGGAAATTAGTAGAAATCGTCACGAAAGCGTGTGAGCTGTTTATATGTATTGGAGTACTGTCGACAAGCAATTGTGTATGATGGTCAGTGTCTCCGCTGACAGCAGCGGAGACACCTACCAATAAATATTAATTAGTTGTGAAAACGGACACTATCAGCTGCTAGATGTCGCTAAAGTGAAGTATGTCACAACAAACAAAAAACAGCAATATTAAAAAATTGACCAACAGTTGCTTTTCTTCGTTTTGTAGCAGATTGACAAAAAAATACTGCATGTGGCAAAAGTAAAAAATAAAACGTTCCAAAAATTTAAAGAATCATAAAATTTCAAAATTTCAAAAACAACACAAAATAA
The DNA here is from genome assembly GCA_963662145.1 of Sturmia bella. Classification (NCBI taxonomy): domain Eukaryota; kingdom Metazoa; phylum Arthropoda; class Insecta; order Diptera; family Tachinidae; genus Sturmia; species Sturmia bella. The sequence continues at coordinate 64,159,397 of OY759169.1, read as the reverse complement.
AACATACAGATTTCACCTTGTATTACATTCAAAGATGAAAAAAAAACGTAAGGAACTTCGTTCCTAACGGGGGTCCCCCGACCGCATTTCTTTTTATTTTATTTATTTATTTTTATTTTTTTTTTCTATATATGTTTCCAATAGGCTTTTTGTATGAAAATGGGTCTAGAAAAGTAAAATGTAGAATTACACTTAACGCACTCGAGAAGTCTCTTCAAATGGAGCCTCTTTAACAAAATTGCTTCCTGGTAAGCAGCAATATTTACTGTGTGTCAGTCAGAGCTGGGCAGTATTTGAAATACGTATTTTGTATTTTAAATATTAACCCCCTAATTCATAAAAATTATTTCAGGCTTATAAGACTCTTATTTGACATATTTGTAGGGAAAGTTTGTCAAATAAGAGTTTAATAAATCTAAAATGTTTATTATGACTAATGCTTGTATGTTAAAAAATTTAACAACAGCATATTGAAAATTTTGTATGGAAATTTCCATACAAAATTTTTAATATGCTGTTGTTAAATTTTTTACCATACAAGCATAAGACTTTAAGAACTTGAGTATTTATTTTGTATTTCAAATACTTGCTTTTAGAATACAGTACCTTGTATTTTAAATAAATAGAACAAAAAGTATTTGTATTTTAAATACATCAGAGCAAGTATTTTGCCCAGCTCTGATGTCGGTCAATTCTTATAGAAAAAGCTGAACCGGTTTAAGAGCAAAAAGTTACATAAAAATGCAGCTGAGCTGCCAGAAGAAAGTTGCTAAAAGAAGAAAACAAAATCCAAGAATAATGGCCTTTTTTCCAGATTTCGAACATTTTCATTCGTAGGCCTAATAGTATTTAAAACAAAAACAACATTCTAACCCCCGATTTGTGAGACTTGGGTTTTAAATACAAAATTAGTAAATGTTCCTTAAAATTTAAGTTGGATTTAAAATAGCTTTCTGTTTTACAGTCTAAAATTATTTTCGGTAATTAATTGTAATAAAAGTATGGCAGCACAATGTAAATGTCAGAAAATTATCGATAACTCAATAAAAAACAGCTGTTTAAACAAATTTGGAAGCAAGTGAAATTGTGAAAAGTTTAGAAAATAATAAATTGTTTTGTAAAAATTATTAAATTGAGTAGCAAAAGTGATAAAAGGACTCCCAATTTCACTGCCACAAAAGTTGATTACCTTCTGGAAATAATAAAAAATCAAATTATGAAACAAAACAAAAAAACCTGTGCAATTTTCTTAATTTGCAGAACAAAACCAAACTGTCAAAATCATATGGCAGTACGAAAAACTTAAATCGATTTTAAATGGGCACGGCAGGCCGTTTAAGTTTGATTTAAATAGCAACTGTTTGACTCAATTTTGTATTTAAATCAAATTTAAATTGAAATGGCATTTAAAATCCAAGTCAAAAATTGGGGGTAAGTGTTGTTGATATTTTAAATGTAATTTTGCGAGTGCCTGAAAACGCTCGAGATCGTGAAATTGCCCAAAAATCTATAAAAAGCATCACCCTTTAAAAAACAATTAAAAACTCTCTATGAAATTATAATTTTTAATCTTCTGTTAAACAAAATATCATATTATATTATAAATGTATTACAATAAACCATCTTCAAAAACTTTGTTTAATACTTTCTCTGTTACTATTTCACGCTTAATGAAATCTTTTGATGATATTTCAACGATTACGCTGTTTCTGTTTCTTGTACACAAGAAAAGCAAAGAAAACAAAATTAATATCTTTTTTATTTATTACTTAAAGAAAAGTATTTTCTTCTTCTTCTTCAACTTCTTCTTTTACTTCACTGTTGGTGGCGAAGATGTTACTGCCGCTTTTGGGTTTGTTTTACAAATTTTTTTCTTTCATTTTTGAACTTGTTGATGTTTTGAAGCGCAACACAGGAAGTTGCAAACACCTCAAAATATCTACTTCAAAGTGTTATAAGCATAAAAAGGAATCTAAAATCAAAAACTATAACGACTTTTGCAATATAAACACGTGTGTATGTGCGGTAAATAAAATAACTCACGCAGCAAAAATATAAAAACAATAATAGTCTTGTTCATTAAAAGAAAACCATGAGGTTTGATAACATAATAAACTGCTATCGAAAATTTGTATTCAATCAAAGTACCTCGATACCAGGTAGCCTTACAAGCCCAGCTGACTAATGCTTTTAGCCTGCAGAACTGTCAAAATACACAACAACAAAACACACAAACTCGAACAAATGGGAGACAGGTATTAAAGATTTCTGCCAACAAACTACATGAAGTATTTGTTGGTGTTGTATTTGTTGTAGTTATGCAACTACCTGATATCGAGGTACCTTGTATTCCATAAACAATTATTGTGCAATAAATTATTTAAATAATTTTGTAGTTTCGAACTGGCAACATTAACCATAACATTGTCTCATGGTCGTTATACACTTTGGGCCTTATTCACAATAAATATTTTAGGTTTATTAAACTCTTGTTTGACAGATTTTCCATACAAATATGTCAAATAAGAGCCTATAAGCCTGAAATAATTTTTATGAATTAGGGGGTTTATGTATTGTACACAGTGTGTCTGTCAAATGTTCCCCAATAAAATTTGTACACAATTTTCTGCAACAAAAAAAACACACTGTTTTCAATTCAATTTATTGTTCTTCATATAGCATATGTGTTTACAATGCCTTAAATTAAATTTATATTTCAGTAGTTCAAGTCCCTTTTTTTCTACTTTTTCTACTTAATAAATTTTTGTAAAAATGAAAATTATACATATACAATATTTGCAAAACAAATTTATATTGGAGGCAAAAATTTATAGAAAAAAAACCTATTTGAATATATTTTTCGAAAATTTTAATAAAACCAACTTAACTAAAAGCCTACGAACTATGTACCTACGCTGATGTCACATCATTAATATGAGTATGTATTGACCAAGAGCATTTGGAATACAATTTTTCTGACAGTTTATTAAGTCTGGTAACTACAAGATCTGAATTCGAAATTGTATGAAGTCTGCGGGAACACTGTTTTTGTTAATAACTTATGGTTCTCTAGTTCGGTTTTACTTTCTAAAAATTGAGAAATATTTTTTTGATAATAAAATTACAGTGATTGGTGCAAAATTAATTTTTGCAGCTTTAGATCTCTTTTTATGTAAAATTTATTAATAATTTTATTCAATATTTCGCTAAAAGTTTTTTAGCATCTTCAGAATGTTTGAAATATAAACATATGTATATTATTATGAGCTTGATATTTTTAAAGAGGACAACAAAAGTAAAGTTAAAAATTTATTAGCCCGGGAGCATAGCATCATTGCTGTTTCACATCCGCCACAGCGATCATCAGCTCTCAAATTGCTTCGAACTCAGCAGTGCAATTCAGTAATCAATTTTAATGCCAATAAAATCGTTTAAATAATTTAACATACAAAACTAGCGCTTTTGGTAGTCAGTAACACGTTATAAAGACATTTGCAGGAGTTGAAAATCAGCTGTTTTTAAAGGCCGGCTGATAGATGTTGGCTTAGAGCCAATTGCACTTATTTTATTTAATGACTTTTGAATATTTTACTTACTATTTATCCAAAGATTAGAACTTCAGCACTCTTTATTGAATATGCTTGTACTATAGTTAATAAATATTACTTCAATGTTAATGAATTACATATATAAACGTTAGTGCAAACCACAATACTTGGAGACAAATTAAACACGTTTAAAATCGTTATAAAATAGTGAATAGGGCTACAGGTCATACATAATGAAATATTAGAATTATTACAATTAAAGATACCTGGGGCCAAATCGTCGCATTCGATATCCAACGAATTCCGTCACTTATGCTGAGTGTTTGTTGTTTATTTTGCTTTTGTTTTACATTATTTTTGCTCGATAGTTCACTCGATATCGAATGCGACGATTCGCCCCTGCTTTAAATTGTGAATAAAATCAACAGTTGCTTAAGGATTTTTCTAATTTATAATTTATTTTATTTCCTAGACATGTTGAATTTAGGAAAATGTAAAATGCTGTCCATTTTTATTTTTTTATTGAACAATAAAAGCAAAAAAAGGAAGCGAATTTTGCATCACAAAATATTTTTTTCACCATCAATTTCTGAATAAATTTGAAACGGTAAAAGAATGAAATAAATTGTATTTGAAATAAAATTTTATAACGCATTTTTTAAAGTGCTATTCACTAAAATTGTGGTTAAATATATGGACGTAACTCTATAATTTTAGGGGGGAAAATTCGCCACCCGCGTAAAAAAAATTCTCACGTGATAGAGAAAAACTGAAAGCAGGTTTGGGTTTAAAGCACCAAAATACATATAACCTACATAATTTTTTCTTTTGAACCCATATTCACTGTTGTACAGTGTAATCGCTATATGGATGGTTTTAAGTACACTTGTGTGTTAGGCATATTTAAATTTTCAACTCCGCTTCGTACTAAAATCAAGTAGAAAAAAATTTTAATTTAAAACGAGCTTTTTCTTTCTGTGTACCTCACGATTGCCAAATATGAACCGTCAAGACTAATGTGTAGCAAAATGACGGCAAAACACAGTAGTATATCTTTCCGCCGGACAACCTTTACTTCTCGATTTTGAATTTTTGTAATAGAAGAAATCTTTCATGTAAACAAAAACATTTGCAATTTCCATTAATTTATTTATAAATTTATCACGAAAATCATCACACAACAATTTTTTTCAAACACTTTCAGCCATATGACAAATAAATGAATGTGTCAGTCGTGTCTCTCTCTCTCTCTCTCTCTCTCTCTATCTCTGCATAATTACAGCCAGGATTACTAAATGTGTGTAATTGCATATTTATAATGACATGATCAATTTCTAGCTCTGCTCTTTGCAACAAAAATAAAAACAAACAATTGCTGTTTTTTTTCTTTTTGAAACTATAAGATGAATCAGTTATTAGTATTTTGTAACTCATCTGTAGCTTTATTTTATTTACTAGAATAATTGATGCTTTCGTAATCAATCCAAGAATGAATTTAAATAAAATAAAATTCTTAAACTTTTCTATGCATTCATTTTACAATAATCATGACTTCATTTTCTTTGTTTATATCTTTTTCGTGCTTAAAACTTATTAAATTTACTGTTTAGTCAGTGTTCGAATGCAGCACAATTAAAATAGTTTTGTTTTCAGTTTTAAGCGAAATTATGCAATCATTTTTGTTTTAGTTTTCTCTTAATTGAATAATCTCTTAAAACGCCTCTTATTATTATGTATTAACTTTATGTTTTCAATTAAAACGTGAGCTATTTGGTTTTCTGCTATTTTGGTCAGCTGCAATATACCCATACATGCATACATACATACATACACACATGCTTATATAATTAACAATAGTGCCATATTAGAGGCTTAAAAATAAATAATTATTTCTGACGAAAACTACATAAATAACATGAAATCAACAAGGAAAAAGATTTGATTTCTTAACAAAAATAGCAACAGCAATGCTTTTAGAATTTTATTATGGTAAATCGATTAAGCAACGTTTTTTTCTTCTTCTTCTTCTTCTCATTAAGCCGGTGATGTCAATGTTTTGTTTTGTAAATTAGAAATAAATCATTTGCTGATCATCATCATCATCTATGTATCTCGCTTGCAATTGGAAACAGCGTTATATCATTATTTTAGGTCATACATTTATATTAAATTACTTTTTGAGGCTTAAGTTCAACCAAGTAATTTAATATAAATAGCGGTTCTCACTCTTGATACTAATTTTACAATTCTGCTATATTCCCTACGATCTTTACCACAAAGCTCGAGTGACTTTCTTACCTCAAAGTCTGCATGTTCTTGCAAATATTCTAAAACTTGTTGAATTTCTTTATCTGTCCACCTTTTGTTGTGAATTTTGTCACGTTTTCTCTTCACCAGTATACATATATTTATTTGTTTTTTCCATATTTTTTATTTTCTCAACACAAAATTAAGTTTTGCCGACAAAACGATTCACAGCACAGAATATCTGTGATTCCCAGTAATTTTTTTACAATGTTTTTTACTAAAGCTTTTTGTTTAATTTTTTAATCACAGCGTAGAAAATAAAAGTTCAGTACATTTTGTTGCTGCCGTGATGTAAACACTAGGACTTTAATCAAATCTGCTACTTTAACCAAATGTGCAACCGAGTTTACTATCAAGAGTGAGAACCGCTATAGTATTACAATACAGAAGTTCAATGAAATTAAAATTTTCAGTAAAAATTATTTTAGGTCTTTACTTAATTGATATTGATAAAAAAAAAGTGACCAACCAGGGGTTGAACTTGAGCCTGAAAAAGTAATTTAATATAAATGTATTACACTATCATTGTTCAATGTAATTAAAATTTCACTAAAATGTTAACAAATACCGCATGGCATGGCGTAGATGTTTAAGTTGTATCAATAAAATGAGCCCCTGAAGAAGATCTAGAACAAGTCTGAAAAAAGCTCTCATAAAAAGAATAATTAACATTTGTCATCTCTCTGAGATGACAAAAAATCCTCCATAAAATAGACTACAAAAGATAGTGAACAAGAGAGATTCCAATTTATAGCTGTTGCGGATCTTGAGAACTCTTTGTTAAATAACCTTTCCTATTCGATTTAAAAGGGGGTTGATTGATTATGGGGAATCTGCAACAAAGGAAAGAAAATAACATTTCAAAACTTCTCGCAATTAAAGGTTATTTATTTAATTAAATCCTTATGAAACAAGAGCTGATTTACCTTGAAGCTGGTAGCACTGATATGGGCAAGTTTGGTCTGTTTGATGGTTGAACGGCAAGTAAGCATAAATTTAACGGCCTCCATAAAAGGAAGGTTTGGTCTTCTGACAAAGACCTTGACAATTGGAAACTATTTTCCCAATATCCCATCAGTGCTGCCAGCTTTACATTTCATTAGAAATAATAATAATAAAGGTTCAAGTTTGTTTTTTGTCCAAACTAGGACATACATATGTATATTGGGTTAATGTTAGTTAAGTATATAAATAGAAAGTAAAATTGTGTGAGCTTTGGTTGCCGAGTGGTTAAAGCGGCTGTATCAAAATTGTAAAATTTGATACGTCCAAAGTTCATAGGGTGCTGATGAAGGGGTCAAAATCAGCCGAATGTCCACCTAGCTATAAAAATTTTACTTTTCTTTACTTAATTGATATTGATAAAAAAAAAACTGACCAACCAGGGGTTGAACTTGAGCCTGAAAAAGTAATTTAATATAAATGTATTACACCATCATAGTTCCATGTAATTTAAATTTCGTTTTCTGTCTTTTCCAGCCGTCGTTGATGCTAATCAACTCATCAGTAGACTCGAAAAATCTAAAAAGAATGTTTGACACCCAACTAACTATTCCAAAATTCTCATCAACAAAATGAGAATCAGAAATGTTCAAACAAACTTTTTATACAGAGAACATTTTACGTCTTGCAACACCTTTACTTTTCTTAGCACTTGTTGAAAAAGACAGAAAACATAAAGGTCTATTGATTCCTTTTATGGTGTCCCACCAAAATGGGCTTTCAAGGTCCTCAGTTTATCTTTTCATTTAAAAGAAAAATTACATTTTTTTCATTTAAATTGTTTCGTTGGTTTATTTCCAACTTCTTCAGGGGTAAATTTTTATTTAGTGCCATCTGGCAACATGAAAGCCCATTTTGGTTGGACACCATAAAAGGAATCAATTTATCTAATTTAAAAAGGTCGATATTAATAACACATTTAATATAAAGGTCTTGGATCTTGGATCTAAAATAATAAATTTCAATTGACTCTTATAGCGAATAAATAATAAGGTTAATTTTTGAATTTCACCATAATTTTTATTTCAAGTTTATTGTGACATTTTGATCATTTCTGCTGTATTTTGTAACTACTAGACGCTTCTGCAAAGTTAATCTTGGCGAGTTTTTTGCAAGTTTTCGTGGCTCTTTTCCAACCCTCTTTTTTGTAGGTCTTTCACTGTTTTATAAACAATTGTAACTTTCTACATTTTGCAGGTTTTTCGCAATTTTTCGCCCTCTCTCGCCAGTTGTATTTTTTGTAACTGTTTGACGTTTTTAGAAACTATCTTAAGTCTACTACTGAATTCTGAAAAATTTTGGATCGCATTAGCGTTTTGTCTTTTTGCCAGTTGTAATCTTTGTAGCCCTAGAAAGTTTTTATAAACTATTTTTGTAATTTTTTGTGAGCTCTTGTGGTTTCCGTCAGTTGTGTGCTTTTTAGCTGCTTGACATTTTTATAAACTACTTTAGACCCATTGATAACATATTCTAAAAATATAAAATATTCGTGTCATACTTTCAAAATTAAACCGTTACTTACTGTCCATTGGCCATTGGAAGTGATTTATCTATCTAAAATATGAATAATGTATTTTGATAGGTATGGAAAAATTCTAACGGCCTGTTTTTAATGTTAAAATGTTGTTCACTGAAATCCACCAAAAAGCCGCTTTCTACAGCGTGCATTCAATTAAAACTTTAATGGATGAGAATGTGTCAATTTTCTCTTAATTAAGAAAAATTCTTTTTAAAGATGTCATACTTGAAAGTTCTTTTATTTAATCGTGTTTAATGTTATTTTATATGAAACACCTGCTTGTGCCGCTTGTAACGGTGTAAAGCACCACTTTTTCAAATGTGTGATAAATGAAAAATCTCTTTTCATTTCTGTCCAATAAATTAATTTCTAATTTAAGTATTTTCGATAAATTAACAATTGATTTATTATATAAAGCTGCTTAAATATTTATTTATTTATTTCTGACATTTTGTTGAGCAGTGTACACGAGTATTTTATAACTCATTTTCATCAACACCTGAATCATTGTTTACTTGTCTCTGTATTAATTTTATACTTGAATTTAAAACAAAAAGAACATATGAAAGATATTTTCTTATTTATTAGCGTTTAAAGTAATCATTTATTCTTTCTCTTTCTTTTGTGACAGAAATTGGAACAAGAAAAACATGTTTTACGTCAAAAGCTGGCGATCGCTGAAGAGGAGAGCGAGCAAAGGGTGCTGGAAATACAAACAGATCTCAATGAACTTAAAAATAAATTGCTGGCTCAGGTATTTAGAATGGAATAAAATTTTATTCAAAATATAAATGTATAAAAAAGTATACATATGTATGTACATTTATGTGTTTATAAAATAATTGTCAAAATATTTGGGAAATTCATAGTGTAGAGAAAACTTTCTTAAGAAATTTATAATTTCGCAAAGTAACGTTGTTTTTCACAAATCAATTTTCCAATCACTACTAAACTTAATCATTAAATTAAAACTATATTTTCAAATTATTTTTTTTTTTACCTCCGCCGAGTATTTCTATACCCTTTACCACAAGTGTTAAGTGTATATACAAAGTGAGCCAAAAGAAATCACCCTATAAAAAGTTTCTCTTATTTACAAATGGCGGCCAATGTCAAATCTGTTTTTACATTTGTGAACTAGACAGCTGTAGCATACAAGTGAAAAAGCCATGGAACAATACAGTCCCCAAAGAACGCTGAATAATCGTGACTATAACGAAGTGGACGATTTTTCGACCAAAATCATAATGAGTGATGAGGCTCATTTCCACCTAAGCGGGTACGTGAACAAGCAAAACTATCGCTTCTGGGGCACCTAAAAACCGCGGAATGATGCACGAGGAGCCTTTACAGCCGCTCAAAGTGACTGCCGGGTGCGCTGTTCACGCTGGAGGAGTCATCGAGCCATATTTTTTTGAGGGCGCGCCGCTGACCAAACGATAACGTGCTATAGAGCCATGTTAAATGAGTTTTATTCTGCCGCAATTGAACGAATTAGGTCCGGAGGACATGTGGTTCCAACAGGACGGTGCAACAGCTTACACTGCGTGAGCCCAAACCGACATTCTGTAAGCCAAACAACATCGGATGATTTCTTTTGGCCCACCTGTTATGTCTAGGACTTTGACTCCTTTTCTAACTTTCACAATTTTTTAACTTCCGAACCCATATAGTATATAACTATAATACAGCGAGTCGATTTGTAAGGACAAAAATTTTTTTATATTGTACCAACGATGAGGATGAAAAAGTTCCACTACGACATAGAAAAAAATCCATTTACGAGGCGTTCGAGTTTCGGTTTTTTGTATTTTTTGCCCGATGCATTCGAAAAAAATATTGGAGAGAAACAAGTGGTTTGGTCATAAATTAGAATAGGGAAACTTTAGAATAGGGAGCCAGGCTTTGAAAGAAATGAGTTTTATAGGTTTATAGAGGCGGTCGTGGACCTCCCAAAACTGAAGTCAAAGTTTGCCGGAGGCTTTTAGTTTATTAATAATTCGATGTTGAAGTTTCCGAATTTACCAAGAGAAATATGAAAATGTTGCTAAAACAGTGCTGCCAGAGGAAAGTTTTTGAGCAGAACGTGAAATAGCGAATTCATAAGCATCCAAATTGTATTTTGGAACGAAGTTCCTTAACGCGGCTTGCTGGTAGTGGAAATTAGTAGAAATCGTCACGAAAGCGTGTGAGCTGTTTATATGTATTGGTGTACTGTCAACAAGCAATTGTATATGATGGGCGGTGTCTCCACTGACAGCAGCGGAGACACCTACCAATAAATATTAATTAGTTGGAAAACGTTCCAAAAGTTTAAAGAATCATAAAATTTCAAAAACAACACAAAATAAAACATACAGATTTCAACTTGTATTACATTCAAAGATGAAAAAAAAACGTAAGGAACTTCGTTCCTAACGGGGGTCCCCCGACCGCATTTCTTTTTATTTCATTTAATACATTTTTTCATAGGAATGCAAAATTTGCTCTTGACAAACGGGCTTCGGCCGGGCTAAGGAATTTTCTCCTCCATGGTGTAATCAACACCGGCTTCGCGTACAAAATCTGTAAGCATCTGGCAGTACACTTTTTCATTTTACGGCAATTGATACCATTATACTAAAGCCGACCCATTTTGATTCCTCTACAGGCACCTTGGGACTGATTAGTGTGATAGCATGATTGAAAATATTAGAGCCTCTATTTCCCCCGCTGCCTTATGGGAATGCTATTAAAAAACAAAAACAAAACAAAAATCAGACGCCTCGAAAATGATTTTTTTTTATATGACGAAATGGAACTTTTTTTTCCTCATGCCAAAAGCTATTGAAAACCCGATGACACAATAGTGATTACTAAATCGACCCACCGTAATGTACAAGTATGCTCAGAGTTTATAGAAAGGTCGATTAAGTCAACTCCATTTGTACTCTGCTAAAATACCGGTTGACTTATAAACTTATTTTTTGTTCAATATATACAATAATGTAAATTTGGTGCGAAATTTAATCAAAATATTCCGAATAATCGCATCAGAAGATTGTCAATACTGACCATTAAAAGAAGTCCACGGCACACTTTCTTGACCGAACGTGAATTTTAATAGTAAATATGTATAACCTGCCAGCTTTGTCCATTTGTTAGTCGATTCGTGGTTAAATTATGGACCAAACCTTAAATGCAACATGTTACATGAAAACAGCTGAGCTGCCAAAAACAGTGTTACCACCAGTCAGTTCTTAAATCGAGTAAACATACCGGGTGTAAAGTAAGAAAATCACTGCAGAAACAAAAACAATTGCCACGTAAAATTTAATACGTTTTTTTTTCAGTTTAATATAAATGTTTCATAAAAAATAAAAAATTAAATTTGGAAATCAGTCTTAAATTTTTATAAATTTTTCATTGTAATACGACGTTTTCTGTCTCAAATACATTTTTAGGCATTCTAATTAATTTTTATTTAATTTTATATTTAATTTAGTATACCAAAGCTGACTTTTAACACTTAAATTCACTTTATTTTGTGTATCGCTAAATCAATTAATTTGTAGAACAACAAATGGCCATTTACTCGTTCTAAGAAAAGATCTCGTCTTTAAAAATTGTTCGTTTTACAGAACAGAATTGATTATTCATTGTAATATATTCTTGATTGATTAGCATCTTTTTAAGCCGATTTTAAAAAATCTTTGTCTAAATTTGCAGGAGAATGCAATACGTCAAGCTGAAAAAGAAAAAACCATGTTAATCGAAGAATTATCCAGTCAGAATTCCCGCCTCACGGAGGAAATACAAGAAGCTCACAACACGGAAATGAAACTAATTTCACAAATTCGGGAACTAAAGGACCAATACTCATACAGAAATACCAGCCTGCAGGTGAAATCTGAAAATTTTTAATTTTTCTTACACTTCAATTAAATTTTCTGTTTTATTTTTCTTTTAATTCTGTAGGAACATGTTAACAGCTTGGAATCCATTAAAACTGAACTTAATTTGACCACAGAAAAACGTCATGAGCTGGAAAAACGCTTGCAAATGGTGCAAGAAGAAAAAGAAAATATAAGCTCGGCCTTAGAAGAGGCTTCAGATCGTATACACATGCTGGAAAGGCATGCCAGAGAACAGGAAACAAAATTAGAGGTTTGTATTTTTTTTTCCATGAGAAAACAAAAAGTACTTTCATTGCGTTTACAAACACACGAGACTCATACCATGAGTACATAAAATCAAATATAGAAACATTAACACCAGTATTCATAAAAACTATTGAAAGTTTATTACACGTTTATTTGACAAATATTCCGTAGAAATACGTCAAATAAGAGCGTAATAAACTTACAATAATTATTATGAATATGGCCTTAAATCTTTTAGGACCTAAAATAATAATTAAAACTCTTGTCAAATAAACATGTAATAAACCTTCAATAGTTTTTATGAATATGGTTGTTAAATTACCGATATGTATATAATTTATTATTATAATTCACAGACCACCTTGCAGGCACTTGAAAGATCTACTAGAGAAAATAATGTTCTCAGCGAACGTTTGGGAGCGGTAAGTTCACAAGAAAATTATTTAAAAAAAATCATTTAATTTCAATCACTTTTAAAGTCAAATTAACAAAGAAAATTTTTTGCAACATAACTCAAATATTTCCATGCAAATTTTTATTCATTTCTTCGTTTCTTTTTAATTTATTGCAACTGTAAAAAGAGTTTTTCTAAATTTACATTATTGAAATTTGCATTTATAAAGGGTGGTTCAATTTTACAGGCTGATATTGACTTTGAATAAAACACAAATTATTTGGGAGATTTCGTCATTTCTTTTTATTATTCTATCATGCCGCATTATCTCATCTTTTGGCACCTTTTCTTTTAAATAATGCCAACAAAAAACAATCCAACGGTGTCAAATCACATGATGTTAGGGGCCAATTGGCATCGCCAGCAGGTGAGATAACATGGCCATTGAATTTGTCATGCAAAAGAGCTATTGTTTCGTTAGCTGTGTGGCAAGTGGCACCGCCCTGTTGATTCAGATCATACAAAGCTCATTATCATCTCACGATAGCAAACATCATTCACAGTAACTGCCTGGCCGGCCTCCGGACCGGAATAAAAAAATGCGACCCGATGATACCGGCAGCCCACAAACTCTTTGTGGACTCAGTCACGCTTTGTGGCTTCGACAATCACTCTTGTATTATCATTCACCCAAATGCGGCAGTTCTGCTTATTGAAGAATCCACTGATATTAAGATCTGCCTCATCACTGAAGATGATTTTCTTCGAAAATTTATCATCCACTGTTGTCATTTCTTGCCACCATTCTGACCATCAAGCGGCTTTAGTTGTTGCATCAATTGCATCTTGTAAGCGTGTAAATGCAAGTTTTTACGTATAATGTTCATCAACGACGAGCGTGAAAAGTGCAATTGTTGGGCCCGACGATGAGTTGTAGTGGACGGCTCTTCAACCACACTATCGCGAAGAGCAGCAACATTTTCTGCCTTACGAGCAGTTCGGGCATGAACTGGTGTTTTCACATCTCCTACAGACCGGGGTTGCTCAAATTTTTGCATGATTTTCACCCAATTGTACTCATACTTGGACGATTAAATTGACCGAAAAAATCATAAAGTGCACGATATACATTTTAATTTTAACACTCATTTGCATAATAAGCCTGAAAAACTTTAACGCGCTGCTCGATTGTGTATCTTTCCATGGTCCAAATTGAGTTAGTCTGTAATTGCGAAATGTGACATAAAATGCAGAAAAAAAATGCAGATGTGGTTCACATTGAACGTTGGCCCTTAAAATTTAACCGTCGCAATGTTTCTTAATTAAAATGAATATCTATTAAACATTTCAATGTGTATCGTAGGGCATTTGTGATATTTAGTATATTTTCTAAATAAATCCTCACAGTGCACCTATTTTGTACGGAAAACGCTTGGCTTAATTTATATCATTATATCAATTTATATCATTACACGATGTACACTTGTGCGTATGAGCAATTAAAATTGCAAAGTTGCCACATACGATTTTTTTGAAAGCTTTGAATACAACAAAGACCAACACACAATTTTGTTCAGATCAATTTTAGGGCATATATAAAAAAATAATTAATGATTTTTAACTTTATCGTAAATAAAAAGTACAAAAATGTTAAAAAGATGTAAATTTTAAAAATGTTTCTCTCTAAGTCGGCTAAATCGAGTCTATGCAACTCGAGAGATGATAGATTTTTTTCTCTTGTACGATGTTGTATTCAATCATTTGCTGAGATCTTGGCATCTTTCTTTTCTTGACGTTTTTATAACGGTTTTAATGAATTGGTTTGACGATTTTCGTTGCTAACTTGAATCATTATCACCCGCATTTCATTTGTCAGCTTTGACAATCTTGCGATTTAAGGCGTTACATTAGCTCTGTTTCTTTACTCTACTTTGGGATCCCAATTTGCACGAAAAGCGTTCCCGTACTTTAAAATTGGGCAAATGAGAGTATTTGTGAGAGAACATTATGCTTCTTCTTCTTCTTCTTCTTGCACGAAACAGTCCGTACTTTTTCTTCGGGCTAGTTTGGGCAAGTAGTTGAGCTGTCTGCTGTTTCATAGAATAAAAAATAACATGGAAGAAATACATAAATATTTTGCGGAAACTAAAAGAAAATATTTTAAAGCATTCTCTAAAAAGTTGTTGATTGTTATATAAATATATTTACGAATTCATTTATGTATATGAATTTATGAGTTCTGCTGTGTTCGTAAAAAGTTTTATGCATTTCATTCCTTTTAAATGTTTTGAGAAAACTTTTTTAACACAAATTAAATAAAATATGTATATAAATATTTTTTTTTTGTAAGTTTAGCTGTCAGAACCGTGACGTTTTCTTTTGTGTTAAAATATTTGTTATTTTTTCGTTCTCGTACTTTTGGGCATTTTTGTCTCTTATGGAGAGAAATTATAGTTTACTCTCATTTTACCGAACTTTGCCCAAAAAGTAAAGAAACAGACCTATTATTTCATTTGACCTTAAGTTAATATTGCAAATACTAATTCTGTGGTCGCAAGCAATAATCGCATATGTCTTAAAAAAAAAAGTTTATGAAAATCCTGTTTTCAAGGTAGAACAATTTCTTTGAAAAATCTAAATGGTAATTTTAGAAGAACTTTGTGTTATATTAAAGTTTATGGTATTAAAGAATTCATATAAAATTTATTAAAAATATGTAAAATTTAATAAAGAAAAAAAAATAGCGCATTTGGCCACTTGTTAGAAATTATAAAGGACTTTTGTTAAGGACTAGTTATACTAGTTATTATACATATATTTGACAAGGATATGAGTAAAATTTTGTGTGAAATATTTGTATCAAAATATGTTTTATATTTTCATTAATTTTCTTTCAAAAGTGTGAGGTTCATTAGAATTATGCTTTTCAAAATTTTTAATGTTAATAATTATGTTAATAATTATTCAATAACCAAAAAAAAAAAAACATACAATTAACTCAAAATTACCACACAGGACAATTATTCTGCATCCACCGGTAAAAAGTCCTTACAATTTGAAATGGAGTGTGACGAAGATGAGGCCAGTTTTTCCGAGGAAGGCAAACCTTCACAAATTTGGGTTGAGGCTCGTTCGGTGTATATACAATTAAAATCGTTGGTAGATTCTTTAAAAATCAATCATGACGATGACTCAGGTATGTTGAAGAAGTCCTCAATATTGTTTGCATGTTGCTGTGTGTCCTGTAGTTAGTGTGTTTCTTAATTGGTTTGTTGTGATATTTGAAACCAATAAGGTTTTACAGGTCTTAACTCGGACATATCATTGGACTTGGAATCTATGGATAATACAATGTCAACCAATGGCAATAGTGAGAGTGGCAATAGTGGCATCAATTTTCGCCAGGGCATGTTGTCGGCCATGTCAGATGAGTTAACGCGTTTGTTGCTGAATTTGGATGCAGGCAATTTTAAAAAGATGTTAGATCAGACCAGAAATTTGGTCCTGGAACAAGAGGATGAAATTAAAAGATCTCATCAACTGATACAGCAGTTGGAAGCAAAGGTGAGTGCGAGAAGGTGTTATGGTTAAAATATCTAAATATTATGCAATTATTGTCACCCACAATTGCAATTTAAATTTATATATAATTTATTAATTTTTTATTTAATTTAACATTTTTAAAAAACGATTTTTTTTTTGCAAAGAATTTTCTTTGCTTAAAAAGACCATTTCCACGAACTAAATCAGATTTTTTATTTGACACATTCATATGTCACGTGATGTGCCTTACATGATGTTTGCTCCCGACAGCACATTTATAGAATAATGCCCATTACTTTTTTTTAATGGTACAAAAGGATTGAAATTACATTTGCTATGAATTATTTCGATTGCTATCGATGCTTGATGCTTTCGTATTGTTACAAATTTTAGCTAGTGGTGCGTAATGGGTTAATCCAATGCAAGTGATTGAATAGTACTGTTGTAAGCGACATCTGTAGTAAGCGAAAGAAAATACCACCATGCAATTTAAATAAATTGATCTAAAAAGATCTCCAAAATGCTGTCACATCTTAAGCTTTAGCACAAAGGTTGTTTTCTTAGAACTTTCGAGTTTAATTTGTCTATTGATGGTGTACGCCATTACTACGAGCTCTCGGTATTGAAGATGACTCTCAACTTAGAAAGTTCAGAAAGTTGTATGTGTGTAAATAGTAGCACGCATTTGCTTTTGTGACAGTCTTGTTTTAACAGTGTTACCATCAACAATAGTTGATAGTGAGTCTGATTTTTACAGCAGTGGTGTAACAGTGTGAAAAGTGTTTTAATAATTAATAATTAATTAATAAATTAATAATTAATAAAAAATAATAATTAATAAATTAATAATTAATAAATTAATAATTAATTAATAAATTAATAGTTAATTAATAAATTAATAATTAATTAGTAAATTAATAATTAATTAATAAATTAATAATTAATTAATAAATTAATTAACTAATTAATAAATTAATAATAAATTAATAATTAGTTAATAAATTAATAATTAATTAATAATTATTAATTAATTAATAAATTAATAATTAATTAATAAATTAATAATTAATTAATAAATTAATAATTAATTAATAAATTAATAATTAATTAATAAATTAATAAATTAATAATTAATTAATAAATTAATAATTAATTAATAAATTAATAATTAATTAATAAATTAATAATTAATTAATAAATTAATAATTAATTAATAAATTAATAATTAATTAATAAATTAATAATTAATTAATAAATAAATAATTAATAAAGATTGAACTGAGCTGAAAGTGCTGTAAATAAAATAGTTGAGTGTGTTTTATATTCCTATGCAATTAAAAGAATCCGAAAAAATGTTCTTCGAACCCAGGCTTTTTTTAAGCAGTAGCGCATATCCATACCACCACTCGACCTGTTCATTACTGGCTGTCTACATTGAAGCTTTCCATTTTATGACTGTGTTTTCCTTTCCTGTTAATTGGAATGTACTTTATACGCTCTCACCAACATCCAATGTTTGTTGCTTGTTGTTGGTATCAGTGATAACAACGGTTTGAAATTTTTTTCTGGGCACAGCGATTTTTAAGCATTAATTTTAACTTTATGGTCGAACTATGTATATGGTTTACAATTTTTTATAATTTTATGAGGCTTGAGTTCGATTTTAAGTTATAAAATAAAAATAAGTAATGAAGTAAAATAAATTTTTCCAGCTGGCTGTTACTGATGTTGAACTGACCAATGTGAAAGAGGAAAGGGACCAAGCCCGTGGTGATTTGGTTGATAATACAGATCGTGATGAGTTGCTGGCCAAAGCGCAAAAAGAACGTGATAATGCTAACGAGAGACGTACTAAGGCCGAAGTGGATCTGGCAAAGACCCGTGTGGAACTCATGCAGGCCAATTCACAGCTACTTGAATCCATACAGCAGAAAGTGGAGTTATCGCAACAACTAGAGCAATGGCAGGTTAGTAACAGCCCAGGTTGTTTCATTAAAACGTTTTTTTTTTTAAGGAAACCCATTTCTTTCAAATTGAAAAATGTTTTCTCTTGTACATTAGTAATTAAATTAAAAACAAATGCGGTCGCATTTGTAAAAACTATTTTATATTTATTAACTCCTCCCTGTTTGACAATTTCCTACGGCATTATTCGTAACAAAAAAATTGTTGGCCAACTAACTTCCTACTGTCTTCTCTTTACGGAAATTTACACACAAAAAACTTAACAGGTAGATACTTAGCAAAAGAGTTTTTGTTATGAATAAGGCCTCTACAGCGTCATTTATAAAAAAATAGATTATGTTTCTAAGATATTGTTTACAAAATTCTATACAGTATTTTTGTCAAAGAAGCGTATAATAAATCGAAAAAGTATAATTTGAGCAATTTTAAGTCACTGCCAAATAAAAGTAAACTTTTTGTCTACTATAGACTAGAAAAAGCCGACTTTAACGGCAAAAGTCTGTTCTAAACTTAAAACCACCAGAAGTTGTATTAAATATATTTAGCAACAGCTTTGATCAAACATATACATATGTATGTATGTATCACTTTTAAATGAAAAAGCTTTTTAATATTAAAGATTTTTTAATAACTATTATTAATTAGAATTTTCTCTAAAATTTTACTTTTATTCGATTCACTTTGATGTTACTTAAATTTTTAAGTGGCGGTATGATAAATAAGTTGGCATTTTCGATAAATACTGTGATACCTATTTAAAGCTGGTTGAACTTAATAAAGTCAACTTTAATTTTTACTATAGTTAAGAATTTAATATTCAAATATGAACTTAATTATTTATAAATAATAAATAATTAAGTTCATATTTGAATATTCAAAAACTTTTACTTTTTGATACTTTCAAAAATACAAATCGTAGTAACCAATGGAGACTCGTTGTATAGAATGTTGCAAAGAAAAGTAAGTGTTGCAAAACGAAAAAAGAAATGTTTGCTGTGTTAAAGGTTTGTTTGAACATTTCTGATTCTCATTCTGTTCATGGGAATTATGAAATAAGTAGTTAAGTTTCAAACAAACTTTTAAGAATTTTTCAAGTCTACTGATGAGTTGATTAGCACCAACGAAATGTCGTCGGCATATAGACAGCTGAAAAATACAGCAAATATTTTTTGAAAAGGTTCATTTTTGGACCTGAATTAATAAAAATTTAATATTTAGTTATTTTGACCCTTTTTTCTTATATTTTATATATTTATTTGAGCTTAAGGTCTTTTTATTAGAGAATTTGAGTATTTGATTATTTTTGTCAATATTTCGCTCTCCTTCGGATACCTTCTTCAGGACAATAATATTGACCAAAATAATCAAATACTCAAATTCTCTAATAAAAAGACCTTAAGCTCAAATAAATATATAAAATATAGTTAAATAAAAGAAATGCGGTCGGGGGACCCCCGTTAGGAACGAAGTTCCTTACGTTTTTTTTCATCTTTGAATGTAATACAAGTTGAAATCTGTATGTTTTATTTTGTGTTGTTTTTGAAATTTTATGATTCTTTAAATTTTTGGAACGTTTTCCAACTAATTAATATTTATTGGTAGGTGTCTCCGCTGCTGTCAGTGGAGACACCGCCCATCATATACAATTGCTTGTCGACAGTACACCAATACATATAAACAGCTCACACGCTTTCGTGACGATTTCTACTAATTTCCACTACCAGCAAGCCGCGTTAAGGAACTTCGTTCCAAAATGTTAGCATCACTTTTAAAAATTTAAGTTGTTTCTAAAAAGAACCGACTTTAGAGTTAGACTATAGTTGTTTTTATAAATAAGCCGGTTAGGAATTTATTTTTGTTTTCAATAGCTATAGATGATATAAAGTTTTGTTTTCTTTTTGTAAAATGAGCAGTAAGAGTATTATTTTTGAGGTTATGTCGCCAGATTAATTTTTTCTTTTTTCTAATCATTTATTAGATGGACATGCAAGAACTCATTGAAGAACAAATGCGCTCGAAAATGATTAACAATCGTAAAATTCAAACAGCCGAACCTCAACAAACTAGCGCTGCTTCTAATTTAGCCAAACGTTGGTCCAATTACAAACTCTGGAGCCTCTTTCAACGGTAATCTAATGTCGCTGAAGTGGTGGCGTTATGCATCCATAATTATAATTATGTAAGAGCTTTTACTTAATTTTATTATTATTATTAGTTTTTATTTTTGTATAAAACAACTAATTAACGTTCTTTATTTCATAACTCTTATTTAAATTAAACTAAGTACTTATATAACAACTAAAGCGATGAAAACTTTTTATGTAGTAATATTGATGGACTAATTTCCTCTGTTTTGTACATTTTAGCAAGTAGAATTATTTAAACTAACTAAAAATTTACACAAAATTTTTATTACATATTTAACTGAACTTTAAGTTGTTCAGTAAGAAAAAAAATCGTAAAATTGTACCTATTTGTAGTTTAAAATCAAAATTTTTTTTTAATAACATTAAACAAGTAAAACTTAAAGGAGCCTGAGGGCCCAAAGGTATTTCCCTAAATATACATGAATAACAGCCTCAATTGTACTGCACAAAAGTATTGAGCAGTAGCCCAATTCACGTCTATCACTTGTGTATCCACAACAGCCAACCAAAATGTTTTCATTGGAAAAAGCACAATAAACTGTAGTTTTCTATGAAACATTTTAAACCTTTTTACGATTGTCGTAACGCTGGAGAGTTTGTAACAGACTAGAGAAATAGCAGTCGAATTTTCTTTAGTTCTTTCGCAACTCTCGAACAATTTGAGAGCTGTAATGAGCATGATTACAATCTTAATTTTTTTTAATTCCGTTTTGCTATTCTCTTTGCAGTAGTTTCAAGAAAAGACTCAATAAAATTTTTAATTTAATTCAAATTTATTTAAAAACGAAAATTACCTCAAGCTGCAATAATTAACTTTTAAATAAAACGGCATTTTTTTTACAAAACTCATGCAAGCACATTCGTTCTTGTATTTCTGCCACTTTTTCTAAAACCTACATTAATTTTTTTTTCATGTAGTTGTGTTGAAAACAAAAACAACCTTTCAAATTTTGTTGTTGTTTTAAATACAAATTCAGGAATGAAAGCCTATGTGAGTTTTAGAAAACCCGGTGGTAACAACAAAAACAAGTCAATAGCAAGAATTAAAGTTTTGCTACGTTTTACAAAAAGGGGTCATAAATCAAAATTAAGGCATAAATGTTTATCAAAGTAATTAATATTTATTTACAGGCCTGTTCTGAAAATCACATGCTTTCAAATCACATTTGATTTTAAAATCACACAAGTGATTTTGTGGCGTATTGTAAATTAGGTTTTGCCATAAAAAATGTGCTTAATTTTTTTCAAATTTTCATAGCACCAAAATAGTTTTTTTTTTGTCCTTTTCGAATTCAATTCCGATAACATTGGATGCTATGACGCCCTCGATTAACTTATTATTTTGGGCAGTTTTTCATGCATTGAGAAAAGAAAAGGAGTAAAATATTAAGAAAGTGATTAACAGGCCTGTTCTGAAAATCAAGTGATTTCAAATCGCATGTGATTTTGAAATCACACAGGTGTTTTTTTACTGATGTAATGTAAATCACACCCTTTATGTGTTTTTCGGTGTGATATTCAACTGCCTAAAACACGAGCGATTAGTTTTTACTATAGCAAGTGTCCTTAATTTTTTCAAATTTTCATAAATTTTTCTTACAAATTTTTTCTAAAAAAAAAAACATATTCAATGGTGTCATAGAATTCCGATCTTATCGGAATTGCATTTGTAACCAGCGAAAAAATTACTTTGGTGTCATGATATCTAATGTCGTCAATAATACTAATTTTAGTTCGTGGCAGAAACCGATACCAGTGGCTTTCATAACACCAAAATAGCTTTTTTTTCCTACATTTATATTAAATTACTTTTTCAGGCTTAAGTTCAACCCCTGGTTTGTCACTACTTTGAATTAATATCAATTACGTAAAGAAAAGTAAAATTTTTTGTCCATTTCGAATTCAATTCCGATAAGATGGGATTCTATGACGCCCTCGATTAACTTATTATTTTAGGCAATTCATCATGCATTGAAAAGAGGAAGCGACTAAAATATTAAGAAAGTGATTTACAGGCTTGTTCTGAATATCACATGATTTGAAATCACCCAGGTGATTTTGGGATGTATGGTAAATCACACTCTTTTTTCATATGCCGAAATAGCAAACCCTAAATCATAACTTAGATCACAAAACAAACTACAGCAATTCTTGCTATAGAAAGTATCCTCAATTTTTTTCAAAGCTTCATAATTGGCATTTTTACTATAAAAATCCATTACACTAAACATATTTAAATTTTTTTAAACATTGAGAAAAAAAAAACGAGTAAAAGCAAAAGAAACCAGAAAAATAACAAAACGATTTCAATCTGCCAGCCACTTTGCTGAATGGTTTCAAATCACAAAACTTTTGTGTGCAGAACACCTTTTTTATGCTTTCAAAGCACATGCACAAAAAATGATTTCCAGAACATGCCTGTTATTTGACCTAATTTATGTATTAAAATAAAAGATTTTGAAGCGCAAGCTATCGCTTTGTATTTGTTTAAGTTTAATGGCAAAAAATCAAAATAATAATAATAATAATAATAATAATAATAATATGTAATAATAATACAGTATTTATCGGATATAAGAACATCTCATATAAGAACAAAACGCTTATAAGAAACATTTGCAAAAACACCATATCTTTTTAGTGATTTTTCTAACAAAAAAAGTTTCATATAAGAAAAACGCTTATAAGAAAAAAACTGATAAAAGAACATTTTTCTTGAACACCAAAACCACAAAATGTATAGAAAAAGAATTTATATAAGAAACTTTCAAGGGCAACACTGAATTTATGTAGTTTGCATGGACAACTCTGTTTTCTGACAGTTTTACAACAACAACAACGTTTTTTTTTTTACTTTTAGTGCTCATGAGAAGTTTTTGCTTCTTGTCTCGTAAATAAATAAATAGTACAAATTATGTATGTACATGTATTTACTACATATAATTTTTTTTTCAAATTGAAGTTGTCTAGTTTTTTATATCTATTTACTAAAGGGGTTAATAAAATAAAATTTGATTTATTTTATTTTTCTATTTACATACATACATCATATAAAAAGGTAAAAAAGCTCGTATATTCATTCAAGAAACTAATGCCTTATGACCATAGCTACTTATATAAGAAATAAGTTTCTTATATAAAATAATTGTATATAAGAAAGAAACGCTTATAAGAAACTTTTTTCGTGGATTTTTCAAGTTTCTTATATCCGATAAATACTGTAATAATAATAATAATAACAATGAATTAAAATTTTGAGAAAATGTGTTTAAAGAATTTCTGGCTTATTCATAAAATATATTTTATTTTTATTAATTGCTTAAGTACCCCACAAATGACGTGTTGTTCACAGCGATGCTCGAGCATATGTCCAATCATCGATGTTCGCCATGAAGTCAGGCATGAAATGTCATATTCTGTTTGACAGTTTAACTCTCATGAAAAATATCCCAAAAAAGAGATAAAAAAAATAGTTGAAAAATAAAAAAATAATAATTTTACATATTTAATAACACAAAATTTGAGTGGATATATACATGAAAGACCGAAATAAAGCAAAAATATAAACGAAGTAAACACTTCGACAAATTTAAAATTATGAATAGTTTGGACACACGTGCTCTCCATGTACAAAAACATGAGCGAATTAATACCGTCACTCTGCCGGTGGCATGTTCATGTCATGTTCAAGTTGATAGCCAGTGGAGACGTCGAGTAACTAATAATTTAAAACATTGCTTGTGTAATAAACATGAGGAAAAGTCATGAGACTTATTCTATTTTATTGTGTACAAACATATGTATGCCAACAAATGTCTCTGCCATGTGCAAACATTCGACGGCGGTTGATTATGTGGGCTCTCATTATTTTGCAAGATTAAAAAAGGTTCGTTTTGATAAAAATTTTATTAAAAATATATAACTTTTTGATGCAACTAAAACAACTTGTAGTTTTAAATGCAAAAAAAAAAAAATAAAACGATGCAATTGTTTTATTTTTTAATTTCCTGTACTTCAGTGATGCAATCAAAAATAATTTCGACGGCCACAAGCCACTTTGCAAACGAACAACTTTGATATTTACCTGGTGAAAAAGAAAAAGCAAACAAATAAAAAAATATTATGATTTTTTCTATAATTATAGATTATTATTAATGAAAATGTGTTTAATAGAATACTAAAAAATATTTTATAGCATTGCCGTTCGAAAACATTTTGATCAAGCAAAAAAATTTAAATTTTTGAGCATATCAGCTGTTGCAAATAAACGTGGCCAATGTCATATGTAATTGTACACGCATCCCTGCAAGAACAGTGTCGGTCATATGATCCATCATATGACCGACACTGTTGATGGATTCATACATCAGGGTTTCTATCATTTTCTTAAGGGCAAAATGAAAAAACTGATGTAAACATTCGTGTACGTGTGAGTTATTTTTTTAACCAGCGTTACCACCTCAGCAAAGCTATCATTCGAAATATTTTTTTTTTCAAAATGCCCACAAAATTACATGCAATGCTATTTATTTCTTTATTACTAATTAAAAACAAAAATTTTTTTTTTCGAAAAATTAAAAAAAACTATACAAGGAGAACAGAATAAATTATTTTAGGCATAATTAGATAAAATTAAGATAGAAAATTGAATCATATGGAAAAAAACATCCACAGCACTATGTTTTTTCAAAGAAAACAAACCAAATGATCCTATAAAAACATTAATGCATACGCTTAGTTCCAAACTAATACGGAAAAATCAAAATATTAAAAAAATCATTGTAATGGCAACGCTGAAAGCTATAAAATTGCTTTGCATGTGTTAGTAAATAAGCTGTTACTGTGTTAGTTTCCATCAGCCATTTCTTGCAGGGATGTTTGTGACCAAAAATTAAAAACCTTATGTAAATTCAACAATTTCGATAGGCATAAAGAAAAATACATATGTGCCTTGAAGCACATTTGTAAAATAAGGGTGCAATAAATATGGAATAGTTTTTATGAATAAGCCTTGCTGTTATTTAGAAATTTTAATTTTATATTTTAATAAAGATAAGAAACACACACATTCACATATACATACATATGTGAAGAAAAATAAAAATTGTTTTAAAAAACAATTTTTCAAACTTGTCAGATGTATTTTTCCTTACGATCTTACAAACTTACGTTTTTAAAGAACCTAAAATAGGTTAGAATTAAGAAAAGCATTAAATCAAAGCAAAACCACTTTTTTTTTCTTCAAATAGAATCAATTCAAAATATTATTAGAATAATTATTTTGTTTTTTTTTCAGAGAAAAAAAAAGCTTTAATTTCACCTACTTGCCTTAATTCTGACAATGAAACAAAAAATAAAAAATAAAAAAGACACTTGATTAAATTGAAAACTAATTTTAATTAATTTTAAAAAAATAATTTAATTATTATTTGCTATAAGAGCCAGTTGATATGTATTATTCTAGTTCTAAATAGAACCAATTGAGAAAAGTATAAATTTGTTTTCTGTGTTTGAACATTTCTGATTCTCATTGTGTTCATGGGAATATTAGAATAAGTAGTAAAGTTTCAACCGCTCTTTTAAGTTTTTAGCAACAACAAAAGGCAGAAAACAATTAATAAGATCTATTTAGATCTAGAATAATTTAATGAATTGGCTAAAAATAAATGTAAATGTTTAATAAATGTTCAATTAATAAGTAATTTAAATAAAACAAATTTACTGAGTAGAATCTTTTACTGATTGCTAGTAAGTGTTACTTTTTTATTTTTGCTGATTCTCTGACATTAAATTTGGGTATACGATCTTTTTTGGCCAAAATTTTACTTGAAAACTCTTCAATGTTAAGACCACCAATTAAAATATTAATTCGTTTCTCTATGACACCTATAAACAGCTTCACATTATGGCCAGTCATAGAAGTTTTGGAGCTGAGCACATTTAATATTGGCGCTTCATTACAGGATAATTGTCTGGAAAAGTATGTACATATGTTGAATATAAATATAAAATAGTACATAATTCGTTTTTATGGCTTTTAGAATTTTACTTGAATATTTCATTAATGCCAGCGAGCATTTGTTGGACACGTTCCTCCAAGATTTCTATCTTTTCTTGGGCTTTCTTGTTTTGCTGCTCAGCCCGTGCCAGCTGCTCATTTAAATAATCCAAAGCTTCGGCCTTCTGCATAGCTTCTTTTTCCAACAGCTCAGCTTTCTGACGTTCTGCAATCAATCAAATTTTAAATTAAGTCCTACACACACTTACACAGGTATTCTAAAAATTTAAATGTTGCTGAGATACCTTTTGGAACAAATTATATACATACGCATAATTTGTTTTAAAACATATTTCAACAACCATTTTGTATTAAGTTTATCGGTTTCAAACTTCTATATTATTTTCGTGATTGATATTAATTAAATAAGACAAAGAAACCATCAAAAACAACTAGCTGTTTCGCAGTCGCCGCACTTCTTGTCAGCACACGTACTTGAATTCAGTTGCTCATGTTTCTAAAGTGACACACAAGCCACTCAGCCACCCAAATTGTTTTTAATTATTATATTTCTCACAGCATTTTATTTTTCATGAATGGTGAATGTAATTTTTTAGACTTTTACACTGGTATTTATGAAAAATAAAATATTGTTGCAATAAGTTTTAGTTTCATTTGTTCTAAAATTAATTTTTTTTATAAATACCGGTATTAATTTTTTAATTACAACTTACCTATTTCATCGGACAACTCTTGAGTGGTATCATTTAGAATTTCAACTTCATGGCTTAACTCGTTGACGTAACTGAACAGAGCAAAATTCTCTTCCTCTTGCCTTTTAAATTGGGCCGTTAATTTTTGTGCATCTGATTCGTTGTAGAGCTCCTTTAAATTAAAACAAACAAACAAAAATGTAAAGGCAATTGAAATTTATTATATAAGGTCAAAATAAGAATGTGTTCAGATCTAAAACTGGAGTGTTAAATAGTTTTGCAATATTATTAAACTTTCCTGATGAAGCCAACAAATTGTTTAGTGAAATATTGAAAATATATAATTTAATTTAAAAAGCTGTAATAGTAATAATAAAATATACATACATATGCATATCTAAAAAGATTTAGGATTTTAAGATTTTGTTTATCTATACGTGTATACTTTTTAAACATGTACATATGTATGTATGTACCTGCATTCTTTCTATAATTTCTCTATATTCAGATAATTGTAATTCGAAAATCTCCTTTTGCGCCAACTTCTTGTTGCTTTCCCTTTGCTCCAGTTCCGGATTAAGACGTTTCTGTCCTTTGATATCAAAGAATCTTTGCAATTTGGCATCATGCTCCAAACGCCTTTGCATTTCACGCATTTCCTTTAATATAAATCAAATTCGAAGGTATATATGTACATACATTAAATTTACAAGATATAATACCTGTATATGCATTATTTTATCATTTTCGTTGCGTTCCTTTAAGACTTGCAGCTTGTTGCACAACTCCTCACGTTGATCGTAGGCCAAAGTGGACTGATCTATTAGGTCCATAATATACTTTTTTCCTTCATTAAACTGGCTGACCATGCTCTGCCACATTTCGTTGAAATTGGCTCTAAAAGTTTTACCAAAATAATTACACATTTTCTTTGTGAAAGATATTTTTCTTCATTCCTCAATGCTTTACCTATCTTGTAGCATGTGATTTATTGCGTCTCTTAGCTTTGAATTCTCGGTCAGGACATCACTGCACTTTTTATTAACCACATCTAAGCGGTTTTCCAATTTAACCACACTCTTTTGTACCTTGCAAATTGTATCTTTATAACAACTGTCCGGAACGTCTAATTTACGCAAGGCATCTATTTCTTTTTCCAACTTAAATTTGACTTAAAAAAATAAATACATGGAATTATTAATAACCTTTATATCTAACCTTTTTTATATGGCCCTCTAGTTCCCAAAGATTTAAGCGTTCCGTGCCCAGCACTTGTTGTACTTCAGTGTCTTGATTTTGTAATTGCAATAAGTGTTTCTCTTTCTTTTAAAATAATTTAAGCAAATATTACAAACTATCTATAACTTTATAGATCTCGCTTACATTAGCATTCTTTTTGGCGTGTGTGCCACCTTCCAAGGTATGAATTTCATTAATCAACTGCTTGTGTTCCTGCTGCAAGACACTGATAATATGATTTTGTTTTTTTAACTGCTTGGTCTTATGCTCCAAATGGCTTCTTAATTCCAATTGTAGAGTACGCAACTAGAACCATGGCCATTTAAAAATAAATAAATAAAAATTATCAAGATTTCTAAATACCTGTCTATTCAAACGTTGCAATTCTGCATTAGCTGATTCTTCCAGCTCTGTTTGTCCATTCATTTTTTAAACGAAGCATATTTAAAGGACTCAAATATTTTCAGAGTTTTTCAGCAAATCGAACACCCTTTCAAGAACAGATCTTTATTTAGTTCGAAATAATAAAAACAAATATTTCTATTGGAGACACAAATTTATTAGTGATTAAAAATAATTTTTGTTACTTTTTTATACGTTTATTTAAATTGGTACTTTTTTCTTCCAACCGATTGTTTTCCTCATAAACAAAATATTTGTCTCCCTGACAACCTTCAAATTTTGAATTTTTAATTTGCGCAACGGTCTGTATTAGATTGATAAGCTAATCTATTCAAAAATTTTCCCGAGTTCGCAGAAGTGAGACACAATTTAACGACTATTTCGTTAAAATGCTGCCAAGTTTGGTAACATCATTCTACATGGTCATTCTAGTGTGGCAACTATATTGAACAGCTGTAGCAGCATTTGTTAAATAAAAAACAAGGTTATGTAAAAATCAACATATATCGCTGTGCTACTCAAACTATTTTGGCAATAAAATATTTTATTAAATTAAATATATATAAAATATGGTTTCACCTACATTGGCACTGTTTGTCAGATCGCGAGGACCCGATGAGTTTTGGCGTAAACGGAAAATATTTAAATTGGCAGCCGTAAGCTTGACAGTATGGTGGTATTGGGTTTTATTTTTTATTAATCTTCCTGAAATTTCAGCATTTCCGTGGACGTAGAAGGAATGTTTATTCAATTGCTATACGTAATGTGCACAGGGCCCTGGTATATGCCACCAAAGGCAGGAAGCTGAAAAAATTGGATATGGCTGATGTAAGTTTTTGCAGTATTGTCAATATATTTAGCGTATTTATTTAGCATTTATAATAGTTGTGGTCAACAAGAGTGCAGGCGGGTTGTGAACAATATGGCATAACCTTGGAAGCTTTCAAAGAGGGTTTAGCACGCAGCAAAATTTTATTAAACAGGTACGAATATTTCAAAAAAGAAGTAATTGAAGGAAAAGTTTCAATTGCTATGCATTTCAGCAAAATCTTGTCGGACTTGGCTATTTGGGAACCTCGTTCATTCGAGTCTTTGGTGAAACTTTCACGGGAAAGAGCTGTTGTCGACACACTGCCAGGCATCACCGAGAGATCTGTCATGAACCAAGTCTATGGTTTAGCTAATTTAAGAATAAAATGACTCAAATAAAAAACTACATAGGTATATTTCTCCAAAACAAATAAAGCGTAAAACCGTTTTATTTTTATTTCACAAAATTCAAGCTGTGCACTTTGCCCTGGATACAAAGGAATAACAAATCTTCAAGGCAAATACAAGTTATTTGTTTATACAAATGCAATTTACAAACTAAATTAGATTGATTTATCCCTTAAGGGATCATTTTAAACACAAACTATTACATAGATATTACAGAGTAAGAAAACATCAAAATTAAGTTTTGACTTTTAAAGAAACGTAAGATTAAATTGCGAATGAAATTCTATTCAACTTTGGCCAAGATATCTGACTCGCGGAAAAGTAGATATTCCTTTTTGTCTTCCAACTCTACTTTGGTACCTCCATATTCAGGCAACAACACACGGTCACCAGTCTTTACATCCATGGGAATGGTAGCGCCAGTTTGCTGGAATAACAAGAAAAATGTTATGATTTCAAAAAATGATAAGACTGACAAAAACTTACAGCATTTCTGGCACCAGGACCTACAGCCACAACAGTTCCATGCATCATTTTGCCTTGTGCTTTTTCTGGCAAAACAATACCGCCCTTAGTGGTGCTCATTGTTTCAGCACGTTGTACCAAAATGCGATCCAACATGGGGATAATTCTCTTAACTGCATTGGAAGCCTTAATTACAAATTAAAATAAATTGAACAAATTAAAAATATATATTATCGATTAATTTTTTTAAAAAACAAGTATTAAATTGTCACCGCCTGTGTATTACACAACAGATTGTTGTGGAACTTATACCGGCCTTTATCATTGAAAAAAAAAACATCTCAGAAGCATCGAGAATGCTTTCAAGTATGAACTAATTTCTTACATTTCTGCTAGCGTATTAACTCTCCAATAAATTTTTTTGACAATGAACTTACCATTTTTATATTATAGTTCAATTAAATGCAGGCAAAATAGATTCAAGTTTCAAGAAAATTCAAGATTTTACGTAAACTCGTTTCACCTCACACGTGCAACCGTCTTCGAGAAATGATTATTTGATAATGAAGTTGGGAAAAAAATCTTGGCAATATCCAGCGTTGCCATATGCACGATTAAAAAAGAGTTGTATTTGCAAGAATCAGCTTATATTACGGGCTACTCCATAATGCAGTAATAAAAAACAGGTAATAAGCGATTATATATATATATTAATAATTATAACGAATAATCATTTAATAACTAAAGCCATGATAAATAGTGCAACCTTTTAGCTTTTTGGCAAATAATAATGAGGAGAGTGCTTATGTTCTGTTAGTATAATGTTGCAACTTTTTCTAACGTGGTAAACGTAAACTTAAATCAATTTTGCTAGTGAAGTGTCAAATAATTTAAAAAAAAGACGCGCAGATAAGGCAGTGCACACGTATACATATATTTTATGTCCGGTATAAATAGTATATCATATTTATTAAATAGTATTTGTGCGGTGTAAAAAATTTGTGAAATAATATTCTCATGTGTTCAATAAGTGTTAAAAAGCTCTGTATGTAAAAAAATAATGTGTTTTAGCACCGAGTTATAGCAAGCTAAGAAAGGTAAGCATCTCTACCAATTGTATAAACTTTGTAGGTTCTAAAATAATGGTTATGACAAAAAAAAAATAGTTCGGAACCAATTTATGATAATCAGGTTAAGGTTATGTGCCGTTAGTGTTTTCTAGTTGTATAGTAAACGATGTATTCTGTGGTGTAGGTTAGGTTATGAAAATTCACTAGTCTTGCTTTCTGTTAAAAACGACAGGGCGCTCAAAAGAAATGTTTTGCTGCAAAAATCATCCGTTTCTATGCTACCAGAGTTTTTTTTTCTAAGCTGTTGAGAAAAGCATAACAGTGTGGCCATTTCGATGTGACTTTAAAGTAGAGCTAGCAGTTTCTGCTGAATGAATAGTACGATTGTGTAGGATAGTGAATCATGGCCTTAAGAAGCAGAAAATTTATGGCTTTAAACTATTGTAGTGTTTGTTACATGATGTTATTGATATATATGTAAGAATTAAAATGATATAAACAAGTATCAGTGATGCTGATACTTTGTGGCTATAACGGTCACGCTGGTACGCTTTTATTATTAGTCGGGAAGCTGTTAACACTAAGCACAAGTACCAACTACTTGAATAGTTTTTTTTTTTGACAGCAACGTCAATATTGTGAAGTTTCTTTTACAAACCAACACACGTGTTGATATTGAAACGTGAAAATCTAAATTAAGCGAAAAAAAACTCTTTTTAATAAAATGGGAAAAATTAAGACTGAACCTGTGGATGGAAGTGTAACTGAGGTGGGTAACGTTTCTGTTAAAGAGGAGGACAACTATGATGATAAACTCAAAGTTGTAAATTCCATATCGCAACCCATGGCGAGCAAAAAAATAGCCAAAAAATGCTACAAACTGGTCAAAAAGGCCATGAAACATAAAACATTTGTACGAAATGGCCTTAAGGATGTGCAGACAAGGCTACGCAAGGGAGAAACAGGGTAAGTTTTCTAATGATTAAATTTAGTAAATAATTTTTGAATGAAGTTTTCTCTACAGTTTGGTTATATTTGCTGGCGATGTTACCCCCATTGAGATCATGTGCCATCTGCCGGCTGTATGTGAAGAGAAAGGTATTCCTTATGTCTACACACCCAGTCGTGCTGATCTTGGCACCGCTATGGGAGTAAGACGTGGTACGGTGGCTTTAATGGTGCGCGAAAATGAGGATTATAAAGATTTATTCGATGAACTTAAGCAAGATATTTCTACATTATATTGTCCCATCTAAAGCCGGTAAAAAAAGTGAACACGAAACTTTTTCTACTTCATTTTAGGTTGTTAAGCTACTTATAAGGAATAAATGTCTACACAAATAAAAAAATATAGAAAATGAAAAGTGTGGATTAATTAATTGATATGTTGCGTTTCATGTTCTGTCGGACGTTCCTGCCCAGTTTGTGTCATTTAAATAATTGATAGATTTCAATAAAACTGCAAGACTAGTTTGCCCCTTGGGATCTTTTTTTTTATTTTTTCTTCTTTTTCATATATAATTTTTAAAAATTTTTTTATTACTAAAATTATTGAAATACATGGATAGATTTTTTAATTACACAGTTTTTATAATTATTTTTTTTTTTCACTTAAATTTATACATCTTTATGCTACTTTGCAGGGACTATTTTTATTCTAGAAATATTTAATAATACATTTTTTTTTTTTTTGATTTTTATAATATGAAAAGCAAATGCAATACAATAACGTAAAAGAAACCAAAATTGCTTTGGTGCATATAATTTGCAATACTTTAATCCACAACTTGAAAGCGTAATTCGATTTTAAAGCAAAACTGTTTGAATTTTTTGTGTGAAGGATATAGAATTCTCAAGTGAAACTTGCAAAAAACAATTCCAGAAAACTTACGGAAAGTGTCATTGCATATTAGATATCAATTAATTTAACCGATTTTAACAGGAAGTTGCTAAATAATAGAGGACTGTCACAGAAATCAATTTCGATCGTAAGTTATTTCAATTCCGGAAAAGCTTTTGAATATTATAGTCAATCTAATGGAACGGCATAAAATCAACTATTTTAATTTTATAAAAGAAATTAAACCATTCTTATGGTGACTTGACTTTATTTTGTTCTTTTCATTAATAATAATCATGGGTATTCATTAAAAATAAAATATTGTTAAAATTCATATTAGAACAAAATTTTCATATTCTATTCTATATTTTTTATGAAAACCGGTATATATCTACTTGTATGAAAAATAAAACAATTTATTTATTTACAACAAAGACAAGAAAAAAATTTCACCAAAAGTTGCAGTTTTAACTAACTGTAATCTAGTGTTAAAAAATCAGAATGGAACATTGCAATTTTGCAATATTAATTTCCAAAAAAAAGTTGTTAATTTTTAAAGGTTTTTTGATTTGCTTTCAAATTTATTGAATTTCTGTTAATGAGATAATTAAACAATTCATTGATACGCTTCAGCACTATTATGAATAACTATAATATTAAAAAATATTATATGTAGTAATTCATTGCAGCTGTTTTCTTTGTTGGAAAAGTGAAAAAAATATATTTTTTTAAAACCAATAAATGAATACCTTTATCAATGAAGTTAATACTTACATTAATTATTTTCAGTAATTTATTTCACAAAATATTTTATGACAGTGCAAATTTTTGTGCCTGCATTTTATTCCGGAAAAAATACCGTTCACATCATATAGAGTAGTTGTTTTCTAAAAAAAACATTCAAGTGAAATGAAAAAAAGTTTGAAATAATATATCCAAGTATTGATTTTCAAAATATTATACCACATTTAAAATGTGTCAAAAACAACAAGGTTAAAATAAGTTGGCAAGAAGTAAATCCAGCAAATTCCGAAGAAGGTAAAACAAAATCGTTCGAATTAGAAATTCATTCCATAGAAATTCATTCCATATTATTGCTGTGACAGGCCTAATAATGTTGTATGTACGTATTAAACAAATTAATAGCTGTCTAAAATCGATATTAAGAAATTTTATTTATGACAAATTTTAATTAAAATACATCTGTTTAAATTCAGAATTTTTCTGAATAGTACCATAAATATTCCAATGAATACATGGACAATAAACCCCCTTTATGAAAAAAATCGATTTGAAAAATTGAACAGAATAAATGCACAAGTAATTGGTATACAGACATGTTCTGGAAAACACTATTTGTATATGTGATTTGAAAGCATAAAAGGGTAGAAAATTGTGTGATTTGAAATCGGTCCGCTAAGTGGGCTAAAGCAGTTTGAAATCATCTTCTTATTTTTTGATTGGTTTCTTTTCTCTATGCATGATAAATTGCTTAAAATTATAAATTGATAAGTTCCTTATAGATTTTTATGGTAAAACTGGCAGTTTTGTAAGAAACATATGTATATATGAAGCTTGGACAAAATTGCGTATATCAAGAATTGAATCGTTCATTTCAGCAACCAGTTAAATGCACTTTTTTAAAAATTCTAAAATTCTATATGAAATAATATTTTATTTGTTATTTTTCTTTACTATTCCATATAGAATTCGATATAAGTTATCAAGATGTAAACTCATCGGGGTAAAAAAACAGACCTTACTAATGTTTTCTGTCTTTCTCAGCTCAGTTTGTTTGGACATTATGTATAATAAGTAGTTGGGGTTTCAAACATCCTTTTAACGAAATGTCGGCGACATATAGACGGCTGAAAAAGACAGAAAGCATTAAAAAGGGTATATTTTTGGATCTAAAATAATACATTTCAATTGGCTCTTATAGCAAATAAATAATTAAATTTGTATATGCTTTAGAAAAATCAGCACTTAGGTTCTCCTCAAGTGTAGTTTATGTAAAATATGTATAAAACATGAATTTCTATCGTTTTCGTTTGTTAGAACACCGCCTTAACGCTTTCACATCGAAAATACTCATTTTTAGCGATAGGCGTTTTTCGGAACATGAATGATAGATTGCCAACGAAGCTATTCGTTCAACAAGTGCACATTTTTTATGTCGAGATGATGTGACATATGTACATATGTGTGTTGAAAATGTTTCAGCCTGCAATAACCGCATGTTTAGTTTAACACTTTAAGTCTCTCTCTCACCTTAGGAAACAATAGCGGTTTTCACTCTTACCCTTGTAGATCTTGCTGATGTGGTAAATCTGGTTAATGTACTAGATTTTACAATACTGACACAACAAAATGTACCGGGTTATTTACTACGCCATATTTGAAATCAAACAAAAAATATACTAAGCATTTGTGTTGAATGTACAAGAATATAAAAGTCAATGGCTTTTTTGTGTGGCAAAACCATTTAAATTCATTTAAATACATATGTATTACATATACGTATTATGCATGCATGAAAAGCAATAATAAAAATGTGCAAATTGACCAGAGATATAGAAAACCCTGTTGTTTATTTTTGTGCCACAAAAAAGTCACTTACGCTTTGCGGGAAAAATCGTAGTAAATATAATAGAGTGATTGTGTCCTATGGTTATAGAATACAATATCCTAGCAATGACGAGTTATAGACACATTTGAAAAGAAAAATCGAAAATCATATGAACCATATTCTATGACCAAACTAACGCAATTGAGTTACGTCTACCTAATGGGCTTTTATGTTTTCAATTAACAAAAAAATTCAAAGAAATAACGTTGTTTCATAATTTTCAAAAGAAGTAAGTTTTAATTGAAATAAAATTTATAAATAAAAATATATGTATATGTATTGTTTTCAACTCAATAATTACAATTTTTGTCACACTTTAATTATTTTTAGATGTTTCTTAATTTTTTCTTACATACATTTTAGTTTTCCTTTTTTTGTTTTTTTTTGTTGTTTTATATTTTACTTTTAGTAAATGACGATTAAAAATTATTTTGAATTAGTATTAAAGAAGTAATATAATAAATGTATGTAGGTAATCATAAAACTGTGGTAAATATTAACGCTATATATAATGATAATAATAAAAAAAAATTAAAACAAAATTATTATTTTGATATTTTTGCATAAATACATATAAAAAGTGTGAACTTTTTTTTTATTTTTATATACTTTTTTTTAGTTAGAAAATATGATAAATTAAATGTTTTAACTAATTGTGTAGCTTTAAAATTATATTGAGGGTTTCTAAATTAATAAATGTGTTCGTTAAAAAGAATTAAATGAAACGAAATTAAATACTAATTTATTATTTTAAATTTTAGAGGATATTTTATTCTTAGTTTTTTTTTATTTATAGTAGGAAGTGGGGTTACTTTTTAATTATACAGTGTAGCTTTTTTTTTAATATGTTTTTTAAATAGTTTTATTAAAACTTCTTTTTATATATTTTTTTATTTTTATTTTTTTGCGTTGTAAATTTTAGCTTACAGTTAATAAGTTCTATTAATAAGTTTTACAATAAAATCTTACAGTTATGTATTATGTATGTATGTATGCATGAATGGGTTTTCCAATATGTATATATATGTATATTTTTTTTAATTATTTTTTTTTATAGTTAAATTTACAAAGTTTGCAAAAGTTTAGTTTTTTTTTATTTTGTTTTTTTTTGTTTTTGTTTCTTGAAATATTTTTAATATACAATAAAATGTTATTTTTTTTTTGTTTAAGAAATTCACAATTAGTTTATTTCGATTTTTCTTAGTTTAAGTTTATAGCAAAAATATTATTTCTATAATATTTATTTATTTTAATGCCAACATATAAAACAATATGACAAAATTAAGCTGATTATTTGATAGCAAAAATTAAGAAAATATAATTTTCAAACAATGCGTTTCATAATATGTATTCTCTGGGCATCTGTTTTTTTTAATTATTCAAATATTTCAAATTTCATTTGAAATAAGCCGAAAATATAAGACTTTACGTCTAAAAATAGGACTTGTTAATTCTTTTCTGTCTTTTTTAGCCGTCTATATGCCGCCGAAATTTCGTTGATGCATAAGGACGGCTGAAAAAAAAGGACAGAAAACAATTAATAAGTTCTAGTTTTGAACTAAAGTAATACGGTTCAATTAACTTTTATAGCAAAAAAAAAAAAAAAAGATTATAAATTTATTTTTGATTATAAGCAAAAAAGTATTAATAAACCAAAACATACTATTCAATTACAAAAACTATGCTTCACAGGCTGCCAATTGTGATACTGGTTAGGTCCACTTGGGTCCCGTTGTGCATCGTTTTGCTAAAAAAATTTTGAATTCTAAAGACCACTATTGCAACTCATCTATAGCAAAAAGTACGATTCTTTTGGCCCCATTTCGCAACAATCGCCTTTATTCTGTTTGCATACCACGACATCGTCCTCAATGTGTTAGAGCACGATTACACAAGATAATTTTAGTTGGGCAATTCTTAAGCTTGAACTCGAAATCGGTGAGGGGTGTAAGAAGCATAACTCCCGGTTTTAGACGATTTCGTTTTGGCTGATATTTGGCATTTCTTTTTATTCTCCGTTTCGGTTCGTGGTGCACACACAGTCGTAGTATATGAGTTTAAAATATCAATGGTAAATGAAGTCAAAAGGTGTTTATGTGAAACTATTTAAATTTATGAGGGTGTATGCACTCCACCCTTAATAAGAGTTTCGTATATTATTGTTGTTTTGCTTAATATAAAATAAAAAGTTGCAAATTACAAATTGCAAGAAAATAAAAGCTAAAGAAAACACAAAAATTGCCATAAGAATTGCTGGAAAAATTGTCCTGTGTAGACACGAAAGCAAGTTCAGAAGAGAATTGCCCAACTAAATTTGCTTTTGTGATCTAGAGCACGACATGAATACGGTATTCTTTACGCGTTTAAGGATGATATTACCGGTCCATCGATAACGTTAAAAAAATTAAATTCACATATCTAATTATTGTCTCCGCTGATTCATGTGTTTTATTTTTTTTTTTTCGAAATTTTTTTTTTTCGAATTTTCCTAATTGGTGAAAGGTTGCACCTCTGTGGAATCTTCTGGCGCTCTCTGATAGACCCTTTTTCTAAGTGCTGAAAAAATTGAAATCACAAATCGCATTCAATTTCGTTCGCTTACTCAAAAACACTGAAAGCAGCAACAAAGTTTTGAATTTTGTTATATTACTTTGAATATAATTAAGCAATTTGTGATTTAAAATTTTTCCGAATTTTAATTAATTGAAAAATCATACATACATATACTTAAAATCATTAACAATGGTGGCTATTCTGACAAACGCACCGAAGAGGTGAAACTTTACTTGGCAAACAAATACAAAATATGAAGAATTGTTTTTGTTTTCCATCATACATTGCAAGTATAGAATTAACGAGGTAGTTGACCGCGCGTTTCTCTCTCACCGGTAAACGGTAAATTTTGTATGAAACACAAAAACAATTTGTACTCTTGAAATTTTGTTCTTGTATAGATTCATTTCGCTAGCACGTTTCCTCGAACAGCGACCAATCTTTTTCTTATATGTTTTGCTAATTTTTACAGCACTTAAATTTAATCTTACAAGTAATTTCGGTTATAATAAATAAAGTAATGAAAATACTTTTTTTTTATAATTCATTTTAAAATTTATGCTTGAGCGCCACCGCGATACCAAAAATACCAACTTAAAAACAATATTGAACGCAATCAATTTTAAAACTTCTAGCAGAATACCAAACAAATGCGCAAACGCACAGTATATACTGCCAACAAGAATAGGGATTTGAAACAAAAGGGGGGAAAAACGGAGTCGTCCTGTGTCGGCGTCCACAAGCAGTGTGAGGGCGAATACTTTACAACTGGAAGCTTTAAACAGGAGAGTGGTATTTGGATTTTAAAAGCCTTTTGTTTTCATCAATTTCAAATTATGAAAACTTATCGCAAAATGAGAAATATAAAATCCTACTACGATATAGCTAATCGGCAAGTTGCAATAACGAATTTCGAATGTATTTTTAATAAAATAAACACTTCCAAATATATATTCTCTCATATTTCAATTGTCGTCATCGTTGTCACAGTACACTCTTCTGCGACAACAATTGTCTACTGCTTTTTTGATATTTCACATCCTGTGGAACTAAGGGCTAGTTAAAGGTCCAGATAACACCTTCATCAGTTGTTGTTAGCAAGAAAACAAGTGTAATTTTTTGCCTCCATTTAATGTGACGACAATGATGAGACAATGGAATGTAGGGGAATCAACTTTTGCTAAACATGCACATGAACTTCCCAATTTTCGTGGTGGTATTAAAGTTCAAAGTTTGAAAATTTTCCAGCTCATAAAAACTGTTAAGTTTTAATTTCAGCCTTTTCCCTTGTTGGAAAAGTGGAAGAAAGAAAAATTTTGCTTTTGTGTACTATTTTAGGTCTAAAAATAGACTTTATTAATAATGTTTTCTGTCTTTTTCAACCGTCTATATGCCAACGACATTTCGTTGATGCTAATCAACTCATCAGTAGCCTTGAACATTTTTGAAACTCAACTACTTATTCAAAAATTCTCATGAACCAAATGAGAATTGGAAATGTTCAACCTTGGAATAAGTGGTTGGGTTTCAAACATTCCTTTAAGAGTTTTTGAGTCTACTGATGAGTTGATTAGCATCAACGCATTGTGGGCTGCACATAGACGGCTGAATAAGATAGAAAACATTAATAAAATCTATTATTTAGCCCTAAATAAATACGTTCCACTTGGCTCTTAAAGCAAATTAATAAGTTAAATTTTGAAAACAAAAAAAAAAAAAAAAAAAATACAAAAAAAAAGAATAAGTGAATTAATTTTTATTGTTCGAACTTTTTCTTATATAATTATTTTGTATTAAGTTTATTGGGCTCAAGTTCTTTCTATATTATTTTTGTGTTTGGTAATTATTAATTGTTTTATTTAATAAACATCAATCACAAAAATAATATAGAAAGAGCTTGAGCCTGATAAACTCAATATAAAATAATTAAACCAAAAACGATTTTTTTCAGGTGTGTTGGTTGTCAGAAACTAGAAATTTTCTTTTGTTTTTTGCCACTTGCCCT
Organism: Sturmia bella; assembly: GCA_963662145.1. Classification (NCBI taxonomy): domain Eukaryota; kingdom Metazoa; phylum Arthropoda; class Insecta; order Diptera; family Tachinidae; genus Sturmia; species Sturmia bella. The sequence continues at coordinate 64,118,698 of OY759169.1, read as the reverse complement.
ATAAGGAAATAAGCTGCAATAAGAGGCTAAATTTCAAATTTTTTCTACAATATAAATGTGTTGGAGAAAAAAACCATGTAAAATTGCCTAATTATTCAAATGATTTAGGCTGTGTTACAAATATGTTTGCAAACAGGATACGCAACTACGTTTCCCTTGAAATCTGCGATGTACATATGTTCATCAAATAATCAGCTTACATATTTAGTTTAATTTTTTTTTTTTTTTTTTGGACACACAACATTTATTGGCATATTCATGAAAATTAAAACGAAATCAACATGAGTTTTAATTTGACAATTTCACAGAAAATTTTCTTAAAACTCATTTCAAATACAGCTTCTATTTTGTGAATATACCCCTCAGTTGTTGCCAATAGCAGTTTTTGCTCTTCAAAAATTGTATAATTAATTTACTTGTAACTGTGCATTTTTTTTATATTAATTTATATTTTTATATATTAATATATTTTTGCTTTAATATTCTTAAAAATTTTTTATGTTAAATTGTGTATATTTTTGTTTTTTTTTTTTTATTTTTTTATTTTCTTATTTGTTATAGTAATATTAATTAATATCTTAACTATAATATTCATAATTCATAATAATAATAAAAAAGAGAACATTAAAATAAGTCATTTAACGACTCAACACAAAAAATCAAGTGCAAGATTTTTGAAACTAGCAAGAGGTACTCGTTTCCTGTGAAGAAGCCTGGGTTGTTCATGGCATTCAATTCGCATGAAAAATGTGGTTACATTAAAACATACAAATTCGCACAGTTTTGCTGGCAAATCGAATTACATAATAACCCTAACCTAAACGGTGCTCGTGAGCTCAAAGTTTAATTTACTTCTCAATAAAAAAAAAAAAAAAAGTAAAAAATTAAAAATAGTGTTTAAAATTTACAAAAAATTTAAATTACATAAAAAAAATTAAATAATTTCAAGTCTAAAAGAAATACATACAAAATAAACTACAACCTAAAGATCTCGTAAATAATAGTACAACTCTTAATGTAAGCATGTATGTATAGTAGTAGGAAATAATGATAATTTAAAATAGAAACTTAAATTTTTGTTTAGCAAAAATATAAAGCTAAAAGTATGTCTCTCTCTCCTTTAAATCTTTCTGACTTGCCTTGTAAAAAAACTACAAGCAGAAAAGCTTTGAGCACCAGCTTCCCGCGGAATACGAATACCCCCGCCAAACGTTGCAAAAATAAATTTTACCCAATTCTACAATTTCCTATTTCCTATTGAAAATAATTGTAAAAACCATTCGTACCTTGACCAAGTTCACGTATGGCTGCAAAAGGATCCTTTTCAACAGAGTCTCCACCGTTATTGGTAGCCGCCCCAACGGTTAGGCCCAAGCCCAAACCATTGCCACTCAAATTGGTCACCATAGGATTGTGTTGGAAAGTGTGCTGGTGATTGTGATGTTGCTGTAGGGCAGCAGAGTCCTGTTGCTGTGGTCCTTGACTTAAAACGGCAGCATAAGTAGTATTGCGATTATCGCCACTACTAGTTGCTGGATTGTTGGCAGGATGCTGTTGTGGTATATTGTTGGGTTGCTGTTGAAAGTTTGGTGCATGAAATGTGTTATTGATGCTTTCATTGAGACCGGGTACAAAGGGATTGTTGCCCATAAATAAGTCCATATCAGGTTTGAGACCAACAGCGTTAAAATTATTGTACAACAGTTTTTGCAAAGTGGTGTTGTTTTGCTGTTGATCTTGCTGAAATAAGGCCTCAATCAATGTGCTTGAGCCTGTAGTAAGACCAGCCAGAATATCATTTGAACCTCCCGTTAGCATATTATCAGGTGTCGAGGAGCTTAGGGTGTGCCCGCCTGGGGGAGCAGAAGCGTTGCCGCCCGCGCTATTAATGTGATGGTGGCCGTTTCCCATTGTTAAGCCTTGACGCCTGTAAAGAGGCACAGAGGAAGAGCTAGAGGGGTTGGAACCGCTTCCTGGTGGACCCATTGCAAAGTCTTTGTTATTCAAGACTGCATCTGAAAAGGCGAAAAGAACAGAAAACACGAAATAATAAAATCACACCAAAATAAAGAGTTACAGGCCTAAACACGTACGTTCGGCAGGGAGTTACTTACTGTTTGTCATGTAACCGCCATGATGATTTGCCGGCTGCGACAAATGTTGTTGCTGTGGAGCTGGCATGCCCATCATATTCGGTGGTCCACTCATTTTCATCATGTTGCCAGGCTGCTGACCATTGTTACCACCAATTGTGGGAAACATTTTGCTGCCACTGATGATGGAGTTGATTGTGGGGGCGTTGCCAGCACTCAACAAGCACTCACCATTCATATTGGATGTGTTGTTTTCACTGCTGTTTCCACCTACACCAAAGAGATCACGCAATATGGGTTGACTAATTTCATTGCCGTTGATTATCGAATTGAACACCATATCGATTTGTTGGTTGAAATTAATATCTAACGGCGGAGTTTCGTCATTAACCGTTGACATATTAAGTGGCGGTTGCATAAGGTTTCCTGTCCCAGTCGGTCCCATATAAGGGTTCATGTTTCTTTGTTGTGCAGCCTGTTGCTGCTGCTGTTGTTGATGTTGGTAACCCATTAGAGGCGGCATAAAGTTGTCTCTGGCCATCAGTTGTTGTGGGCCAGCATTTCCAGCAGAGGCAGTGCTGGCGTTTATGTAAGGCTGTTGCATGTGTTGTGGTAGTGGTTTATTGGCTTGTGGCTGCTGCTGTTGTTGTTGCTGTTGCATCATTGCGCTAACTTGCCGCAAGACTTCAGTGAATTTATTCGCCGCTTCTTGACCCTGAGTCTCCAAAAGTTTTAAGTACCATTTGTATTGGGATTCCTTTGGCTCAAAGGCCATCTCGTAAATATTAATATTTGGCGGCAATAACGAAGCATATTCATGAGGTTGTGGAAACCTCAAAGCCGTAGGAGATTGCTGCTTGTTGGCAGTTCCAATCATGGCGTTTGGTGGTGGCTGGGCTTGAAACATACTGCCGCCGATGTTAAGCGGTACGTGCACATTGTTGAGAAATTGAAAATCTTTATCCTTCAGCTGAGCGGGCATGTTGTTTTGTCCAAAAAATGAATTTTGGCTGGGAGCACCTCCTGCTGTGGGCGGTCTTGGCATAAAGGGGTCCATCGGACTAATAGGACCATTCGGTATTCCGTTCATATTTCTTTGATTCATCATTTGCAGCTGGTTGGGTGGTGGCGGCGGCGGCACGTTACCTTGACCAAAGCCTCCAAAATTCGAGTGCCCTTGCGAAGGCGGTACTTGGGCGCCTGCCTGACCTGGATGCTGTTTGCCCGCATATAAAGCCTTATTGGCCAAGAAACCCAAGTCGTTGGGGTTATTGCGCATTGGCTGTTGTTGCTGCTGTTGTGGGGGCGGCTGCAAGGGTACACTGTTGCCTCGCATATTTTGGCCAGCTTGCGGTGGCGGCAATTGTCGGCCATTGGCACCTGCTGCGTTCGAAGGTGGCTGCTGCTGCTGCAATTGAGATTGTTTTGGTAAAACACTCCAGGGGTTTGTTTGCGGCGGAGGACCCCAAAGGCTAGCATTTGGGTTTTGCCCTGAAGGCACACCGGGTTGCTGACCTCCTCCAGTAGGGAAGTTGCCCCCTGCTCCGCCGGGAGGGCGCAATTGCTGCTGTGCATGTTGCCAGGGCATATATTGTGAGAATTGGTTAGTTGGTCCAGGAGCCGGAGGCTGCCCTAGGTGAACTGCCGGGGGTGGTGGACCTCGCGGATTAAATTGTTGACCACTCATTGAAGGTGGCTGCGATTGCTGTTGGGGATTGCCAGCTGAAGGAGGTGGCCCTATGGCTCGCATGGGCAGATGATTGGGATGGCCGTGAAAGTGGTGGCCTCCTTTGCTGGCAACCATTCCCTGGTTCATCATTACGGCAGCTGCAGCAGCTGCTGCATTGTATGCAGCTGCCGCAGCCGTATGAGGTCCATACATATGAGGCATCTGTTGGGAGGCATGATGTGGAGGCATTTGATTGCTTCCACCTGCAGCCAATATGCTGGGATGAGGACCTGCCATACCTGCAGGGCCATGATGGTGTCCGGGATGGGGACCTATGGGATGATGATTATTGGCAGCCATTGCCAAATACATAGCAGCCTGGTCACGTAGATATGCCTCAGGCTGGAGAGAACGTGGTATAAACTCCGGTGCGAGAGGATTCAAAACGTAACCACGTTTCAGTTCTACACCATCTAGTTGAGAGCGCAATTGCCACATTGTTAGACCGAAAAGGGATTTATTTTCATCGCAAATTTCTATGAAACGTTCCCATACTTTTCTGCACCGGCCTATAGAACACAAGGCTACTGGATCACCCACAACAGCTACCAAGCTTTGGGCTCTGGTTATAGCGGTATTCAACAGTTTGGAATTGCTTAAGAAGCCATAGTCGGCATCTTCAGTGCAATTGTTGGTTTGACCAGGGAATCCGGTAGCGGCACCTGAAACATTTGTGGGCAAACATGTTCTTCTTGTTCGCACGGTTGACAAAAATACCGCCCGAAATTGCTTGCCCTGGACATTGAGTACACGTTCCACCGAAATTCCGCCCATACGACGTTTTCTTAATTCCAAACGTATTCGAAACACCTGATCAGAATATGGGGTCATAATACCAATGCTGGCATCATTCATTTTACCCCAAGAACTGGGCCACTTTTTACGCAATTCAGAAACTCGCTCCACAACCTCGTACACTTCAGCATTGTTATAAAACGCAGTAGAGTTCTTATCTTGCACATCTTCTCCACGCGTGGTAAAAAATGTAAGAGGATAAAACTTTTCATGCCGCGGTTGTTTCCCTGAAGCTATCAATTTCTGTTCGTAGAAGAGTTCCGAAGTAAATTTGATGATGGCTTCGTGGGCACGATAGTTCTCACATAATAGTATTTTGCAAGGAAAATTAGAAGGATAATGGTCGTACAGACGTTCCAATAGAGAAATGTGCAATTTGCGTTCCTTTGCAAAAGCTGAAAAAAGTTCCGGACTCATTTGCATGTGATCACCAGCTAGCACAATGCGTGTGCTATCGTTGGCCAAAGCTAAGGGCATTATAGCTTCACATTCCATAGCCTGAGCAGCTTCGTCGAGAAAGATATGAGTAAAATAACCTTTAGGGAGATCTAAGTTTGCTAGTTCCATCGAAATGCTCAAAGTCACTACCACAATGCGATGTTTCATAATATCCTCCACTGTGGGACGCCTAAAATTACCGGCGCCATCAGTGATACAGTACTAAGAAGATAGAAAAGAAAACATGAAACATATTATTTTGATCAGTAATTGTCTTTGGTTAAAAAGAAATACTTACCTTCTGAACTACACTGTTTACAGTCGCAACCCAACGTTTATGATAGTAAACTCTTAAAGGCGTGGCTTCATCCAAGCCAGCTTCTATCCACGGATGCAAATATTCTTTAATGTATAAATCTGCTGCAGAATTAGAATGAGTGCATATTAAAATTTTCGCTTCTGGCTGAGTCAAAAGCTGTTTTATTGCCTGGGCCAGGGTGTAAGTTTTTCCCGTACCAAATGGTCCAATCAGCAAGATGGGAGGCAACTTAATGCTTAACATTGTCGTGATAGCATTGACAGCTTCTCGTTGTTTCGCATTCAGTTTAGGCTCACAAGTCTCTGACCATTGTTTTTTTGGTGTCCACGGTATGTTGGGTTCCACTTCAGTGGCAGGAAAGATAATTTTGAAATCGGTTATCTTGTCAACAGCATGATGCCACTCACAATATGGCAATCTATTTAACTGAAACTGTATGTCGACAAGAATCTCTGTATCGGATTTCAGCTGCATGCCTTCAACACATTTTGAACCCAATTTTAAATAAATCACATTTTTGCCCTTATCCTCAATGACAGCTTCGTAGACATGACGCTTTTTATCTTTATTCCCCTCTTCTACGGGAGATATATAAACACTGGAGCAATTAGAGAGAATCAAACGTCCTGCTGATGTATCTTCCGATACGTCCTTTCCTAGATTCATTAAAGCAAACAATTCACCCGATAGCGAATACTTGGCAGTACTTGTAGCCATGCCAGCAGGTGTGAGAATATAATTAGAGGTAACTCCCAGCTTAGTGCGTAAATTGAAACGGGCAATTTGTTCATAGCGTGCAATTTCCTCTACGTATAACAATTCGTGTATTCGTGACCGATAGTTGTTCTGTGTCAAACGTTTATCTAATATTGTAGACTGAGTGAGAGTAAAGGTTTGAGCGCGAGGGCAGGGATAACGCTCAAGCATTTCCTTTTCATGCTTTAAATCATTTAGATAAGCTTCAGTCTTCATGTGCGACCCGATTGTGGTCTCAAATTTCACCAGTTGTGTGTTAGAAACATCCCATCTAGTAGCCGAACTATTGATGATATCACGTCTTATTTCTTCGATCTTCTCAGCATCACTGACCGGTACCACATCTACACACAGATGTCTCACTAGTAACGGCTCTGAGCCCAAGTCGAAACATATTGCTTGACGAAACGTACCATAAATCTCAGTATGGAACTCGACTACAACTTGATGCTCTGTCATCAACTGCAGGGCAGATAAGACATCAGAATTTTCTATAGACTTCTTGGTATCTTCCTTATCAACTGAACAGTTGAGTAGAGATGAAACAGATGAAGCAACTGAAGCGGATGCCGACTGTTTGTTGGACATCCATTCCTGATTGGTTTTCAAGTCTAAATCGATTATTGTCTCACCACTTTTTATGGATTTTATGGCAAAATGATTGCGGTGTGCATCTTGCAGCAAAGCTACGGCTTTTAAATGTTTATTTTTTGTTCTCAAAATAAACACCCATTCGCGTTTGGATGATTTCGAACTTATACTGGTGACCAAATCTTGTTCACATAATGCTTCGACACCATCCACCTTTTCGGACATGATCTTTTCGGGCACTGTTGATTGGATCCACCGTTCTAATACTTGTTCAGTGTAGGATTTGCCGTAAAGCTCCTTCTCACAAGCTTTCTGCAAACGCATACGTCTGTATTCGAAACGATCTTTCCATTCGTTTAGTTCATCCAATCCATGGGCTTCTACACACTGGTTGCCATAATGACATAACTGCGACTCACTCCATGCCTCACACAAACTATAAGAGTCTAGTGTGAATCCGCGAGGAGGTGGTCTCCACTTCCAGTCGCGCCCTTCATCGGACATAATCACATTTTGATGAGCCTCCGTTTGGCAATGTTGCCTAAGCTCATTGCGCGAGCCAAATGTTATAGCACAATACGAACAAGTGGTACTATTTGCACTTTCGCCTCCAATACTCTCGTCACTTATAGACTTGTTACTGCCCGACACTTTAAGGGCTGCCAGAAGATCTGTGTTTTTCTGCATCACAGACGTTATGTTGCCGCCTGAGCCATTCTGCGTAGAGTTTTCACGTTTCTTAATACCCTTGTTACTTAGCGGTTTGCTATACTTATCAAGTGGAAGATTATTCGTGGCCCAGTGATCAAGTTTTGTATCAAGAATAGCCATTTCATCTTCTAAGCGGGAGTTGTTAATTTTCTGTGTTGTCTTATTTCCACCGTTAAGCATTTGTACAACTGATTTATAACGTTCTAATGTCTTGCATATATCTCCAAATCCTTGCTGGTGTTGCAACTCAACTACCCATTCGGTTAAAATCTTTTCGGCTTCCTGGAAATTTAAATATATGTTTGATAAGATTTAGCTGTTACTTAGGTATGTATTTGTGAATATGCCTGTAACGATTTGGCTGCCAGTATTTGAAGCACTACTCAAACTCTGAACTGTTGCTTTTCAGCTAACTTATTGATTATTGCATTTAAATAATTACAGTGATCTCTATGAGCTAGGTAAAAAAAAAAAAAAAAAAATAAAAATCTACTTGTGCAGTTCTTATATCTAGTAGAAAGTAGGTAAATGCTTATCTCTTCACGAACTGACAAAACATACTTATGTAGGTAGGTAGCTAGGTAGGTATTTTCTTTTTGTACAGTGCCTGAACAAGTAAAGAACTAAGTATGTTATTCTCTGGATATTTATTTTTAAATTTATTAAAAAACTTAGGAGAGCGTTTTTAAATCTACATACATATGTACATATGTAAAAGTTCCTCACTCACCAAATATTTCTTTAATTTACAAAGAGCGTGTACAAGCCATCTTCTAGTACGCGAAATACTGGCTAGTGATTCTGTTTGTTGTTCACTCAACATGGACAAAATTTTGCGGGCATCAGAAAGACAGGATTCAAATTTGCCTAATTCCAAAAGACATTCGCATCTGCCCAACAGACACACAATATGACGATCCTTTTGGGCACGACTCCCAACAACTGGAGGAGAAGAAAGAATTTGATCATAGAGAGTAGCAGCACGAGCCCAATTACGCCATCGGACATTGTCATGAGCCTGCATTTCCTTGTCGGTCATGTCTAAGAGGATCGGATGTTTAATTTTGTGTTATTTTCTTTATCAAGTTGAAAATCTTTCCCTTTTGTGGGTATAAATGTTTTGTCGTTTTAATAGAAGTTTTTAGTTGCTTTTAGTACAATCATTTACACTTTTTTTTATCAATATTTTTATACATGCTTAGTTAGGACATTTTAACAGAAAAATGTTATTAAAATAAATCTACAAAAGGTTGTTGTAAAGGGTATTAAATTATTATTTTAATGGCACGGATTGCATTTTTTTACATAAGAAAAATGAAACCATGCGGCAATTTTTATTTCGTACATAAAACTTTTATATTATTTTATGTTAGAAGTGATAAAGGGACACCGGTTTTTCCAATTTTTAAAACGTCTTTGCTTTTAATTTCGACTTAAGTTAAATTGTTGTTTTTTAGTTAAATATTTGTTTTTTTTTTTTGCAATTATTTTTGTTCTTCATTGTATTTCTTTAACACTTATTTCATTTTTTCTCATTTCTTGGTGTACAGTCATTTTTCTTGCTGGTATGCGACCTTATTTCGTGTCTGCTTCAAATTTTAGGCAGTAATATAATTTTAATAGTATTTACGATATAAAACACATTGTTTTTACAAAATTTTCATCATAATTAAACATATTTTTACATTTTTCAGAAAAAAGAAAATAAAAAGTCATACCGTCCTAACTCTGCTTTCGTATATCGGTCGAGTAGAGACACCGCATAGTGCTGCAATAAATTAAAGTACCCGTAAGTACAATAATCGAGTAGTCGTTTTTTGATTTTATGTTATTGAATTTAATTTTACGTATAAGGCATATTTATACTAGTTGGGTGCATACCAATTCTGAGTTCGGCTTGGCTTGTTGAGCCGGACAAGATAAAAATTTTGATTTTGGCATAGTCCGCATTTGCCCATATTGGTGAATATGTTTCAAATAAATAATTTGTGAAAACAGCACTTTAACACAAACAATTGCAATATTTCAAAGCCCAAAATTTTTCAATACATTTTTTCTGCATTAAAACGCGTATACATTTTTGTAGAGAAAGAGCAAAATTGGCCACAAACAGTTCAGAAAAGCAAGAAAAAATATACTTTTGTGTTATCAAGTTCACCAGGTAATAAATTTTCCTCGTTTACATAGTATGTAGGTTGGCAAAATCTCTGTTTTAACATATCGTCTACTCTTCACAAACTTTTGTTGACCCAAATCTCAGAGTATGAAAAATTAATACAAAAAATAAAAGGCATAAATTAATTTCCTCAACAAAATTTTGCCAGGTGCAGCAGTATCCACAAAGTAAATAAATAACAAAAGAGACTGGAAACAGGCTGAATATACTGATGAAACACTTGGCCAAAATAATATATACTTGTACCTATAGGTTTATCGAAGGTAAACAACAGTTTTTTATTCAGTTTTCATAAAAATTAACTGTTTGTTGGGTTTTGAAAAACGTACACAAATTTTTTTTGTGTATTTGTGTTTTCATATATTTTTGCTTTGAATATAAATTTAAGAGTAAACAGTTGTGTATGTTTTAAAAAACCTGGCAGTAAGAAGCACATTTTATGACATCTTTCACAACTGCGAACGTTATCGTTCGTTCGCCTTTCTTCGCTTTCTCATTTTGGCCGCCCCAAATCTCTTCTATTTTGTGTCAAGCACAATATGACAAGCACTTCCCTCATGTTTTTGTTAGGAGCACTGTATTTAGTGTCAAAATTAAATTCGTGATTGCTGGATTTTGTGTCTGTTTTATTTATAAACTACATTTTGGTATTTAAATGTACGTCAGCTGCTAAATATGGGTAACTGTTTAAAATACTCGCAATTTTCATTGAGACAATATGGTTACTTTAAACACGGGCGATTATAGTTGCACTAAAATGTCAAGTGTCAAAAAGCGATTGGAATTTGTTTATTTAAAGAAACCATATGAAAAAGATGCCGTATTTTTATCTTAAGCCCGAATTTATAATTGAAACCAATATTTTCACATAAACTTTATTTTTGATTAATTTTTTTTATAAAGCAAACAAGTTTTATTTGATATCTACGAAAAAGAATAATTAATAATGGTTAAAATATTCTATTTAATTATATTCATTCAAGCTAGTTCATACATCTGGCCACATTCAGTTTTTACTGCAAATATTTTTCTTTTTTCACTTTGCAGAAATAAACAAGAAAATTGTCACAAAATATATTTAACAAACAAATTAAATCAATTATTATTTTAAAATTCTTGCTTGTGTGTCAGAAAAATTGGTTTTTAAGGCTTGGATCGAAAGTTTTTATTTTTTCTTTACAGCTGTTATTCCAGTATGTATTTCATTGCAACTTTTTTTCTCAGCCACTTTTTCACAATTTTTTAAAGTTATTCCTTGCTTATTTATTGGTTATTACGTCATTGTTTTAGGAAAGTAAGATCGTAATAACACTCACCTTAGGTTTTAAGTTTATTTAAAAAGTTTTTAAAACTATTTTATGCACAATTTTTTACATTTTTCTAAAGAAAATGAAATTAAATAAAATTCGTAAAACTGCACATCACGTACAAAAAAGAATTTACACAAAAAACCAAACGAGTTGCCATACTTAGAGAATTTGGTGTTAGAAAGATGATAAAAAGAAGAATAAAACACAGTTGCCTATAATAGTATGTTTCGTACATATCTGTAATAAGAACAACTGTTGTAACGGTATTTAGTTAATAAACACAGTAGTCGGAAGATGATAGCCCGTTATGTTGCGATTAAAACAACATATTGCTAGTTCGGCAAAATATAAAGGCTTGCTATATTTAACAATTACAAAAACGATATTTGACAATATTCTTATTTCATACATAAAATTGGAGTGCTTGGTGAGAAGGTACATAACTAGGTATATGTACAAGAATATGTTTCATAAGTTTCTAACAATAATTCTGCTTTTAGATTAATCTTTGCGTAATTAACTTAAAAAACCAACTACAGAAAGTACAAGAAAAAATAAAAAAAGATTTTGTCTTTAAAATGAGTCAAACTTTCCCACGACAATATCACAAACCGCAAAAACAACCGAGATCTTTCTCGGAGAAAATGAAAAAACTCCGTAGTCCTTTCTTGTGCGATGAAAAATATGTAATTCCACAACATTTCTTCACCAACAAGGAAAAACTCAAACTAAAGAGTCACAAGGACAAGGGAAGTTTTAAAGTACTTGATGGCACAAAACAAGATTTTGAGCAGATTATAAATCAAACTGATTATTCCAATACAACTGATCTAGACGACGACATAGAATATAGTTTTAATTTAAAAAATGACCTAGAAAAAGACTTCAAACAACAGGCTCTTATAAGCAGTACAGTAGAAGACATAATGAAGAACGACGATGAGAAGGTATCCTTTAAAACAGTTCTGAACAAGCGTTTGGATCTTGAAGATTCCACAAATGAAACAGACACATTTTCAATGAGCTATAACTGCTCTGATGATGTTGGAAATAAAGCAACTTATATTTTGGATAGTGATACTTCAATAGAAAACTTAAGTTTTTCTGCCCCATTGAAACCATTAAAAAGCTCTACACTTATCATTCAGTTAGAAGCAAATAAACCCGATACATATCATAGAAAGGCAAATGAAACATATACTTTCGATGATGAGTGTAATGACAATCACATAATAAAAATTGACACATCCCATTTTTCTAATTTTACAAAAAATAATTCTCGTTATCACACAAAAAGTTTCCAAGTACCTTTAATTACTATCAATGAAAAAAAATTGACTTCCAAAAGCTTTGACAACATGAAAAGTAAAATAGCAATTCTTGCCGAGCTGGAAGAAAATAAAAAATTTAAAGCGAAACTAATTCAAATGGAACTGTTTAAGCAAATCGAAACGAAGGACAAAGTGATGTCGCATTTATTAGAAGTGGCACAGTCCTCAGAATTTCCTGGACTAAAGCACTTTTGTTTTAGTGAATGCAAAAAAGGCAATGACGGCGTTTGTAAGCAAATTAAAAGATTAAGAAATGATGCTAAATTACAAGAAGCACGTTACGGAGCCTTGAAATACATTTGGAGCACCATTAAACATCCGTTTACTCCTGTTTCTCCAACGAACCGGGTAAAAGTTGAGGGAATTGCAAGAGCAAATTCCGTTACAAATGCCCATATGCCACAGAAAAATAAAAAAGAAAACTCCATAAAATCGGAGGATAATAAACACAAAATGAACGAAATTGAAATAAGCTGGAAAAACCAGAAGAAAACTTTAAATAAATCTAAACCACGCAAAAAATTTTACCTCTTTCATAACGGAGACAAGTCTAGAATAAATGTGGATAAGGAAGAAAACAATTCGAAAGTTATTCATAAAAGAGCTACAAAAGAAATCTTGGACGGCAAGTTGGACAAAATAAAAAGAATGAAACATAAAACTTCTAAAGAGGCCTCAAACAAATTTGATAATTACTTCTATGGCAACTAAACACGAATAATAGGCAACTGAGATGCTGAGAAACCTCAAGAGAAAACTTATTACTATTTAAGAGTAATTCAAGATTTTCTACTTACTTACATACATACATATTTATAAGTATCTTCTGTGTGCAGGCGTTTTCTTGTTTTTTAATTTTTGGCTAAATTAAAAAACAATTTGAAATACATACGTTTTATATACTGAACTTTTAAATTAATGTTTTAATACAAGTTTAGCTCTCACGAGTTTTTTTGTATTGAATTTTGTTATTGATATTGTTATTTAACACCCAACGTTTGTAATTGTTTGAATAATATTTTAAAAAGTGCTTGTCATTGCTGTTTTTGTTTGTTATGCTTTTATTAATTTATAAAAAAAATGCTTTTAAGTTACATACATATTTGTTTTTATTATTGTTCTGAAATTGCTTTTAGTTTTATTTTTAAAAATTAACTAATAATTATATTACGCACATCAAATTGTAAACATTTAAACTAAGTTACTATATTAAATAAATTATTTGTATTAAAAATTTGTTTGTTTCATTTTGAAAGGGGAAAAACAAAGCTATAAAAGAGGGAAAATATATTAGATTCACATAATTTTTAAAGTGAAAATTTACATACATATAAGTTTTGCTTTTAAAGAATCGAAATCAACTCAATTTTTTAAAGCCTTTAATTTAATAAATCTAGTAAAAGGGCTTACGACATCTAATACAAAATAAAATAAACACTTGTTAAAACAAAATTACAACATACACAGAACATAACAATAAAAAAATGCCTTAAAACACAACATAAATTTCATAAAAATTAATGAGAAGAGAAAAAAAAAAATATGATGACTAAAAATTTTTGGCCTATTTTCGAACATAGTCGATACTTTTCATGAGAATGGCACAGTGATTTTGATTTATTATGCCCAAGTCATGCAGATCCTGTAGCCTAAGCAGGCGAAAAGCCAATGAATCGATTTCTTCTCTCTGAAAGATGCCATAATACCTCGTTAGACCACATTGTTGCAAAATTTTTGCGACTTGAGGGCACAAAGGTTTCGCCGCAACAGGCGAAGCTTGAATAAAAATTCGATTTTGTTGCGTTTGGAGATGTTGCTGGCCTTGCTGTTGCATTACATGTTTTAATTTTAGTTTTAATTTCTGTTGCTCTTGGCTTTTGTACATTTTCATACTGGAACTCTTTGCCACATTCTCGTTTTTCAGTTTTAAGGGAGTACGCACTTTTCTGGCCACATTGACATAATCGCAGTCTAAAGTATTTTTGCTTCTTGCAGGTGTAGCAATAGTTTCGGTATATATTTGCACAATCGCAGCTTTTGGTGTTGCATTTGGCGATTGTGGTGTTGCATTATTGCTTTGATTACAATTGTGTTCTTTGCTTTGTTGGCTATTACCTTCAAAAACATTTCGTATTTTGAGAAACTCCTCAGAATAACGCCTTGGCAACGGAGGACGTAGCTTTTTTTGAAAAGATTGATTGGTTTGTTGCAAAAGCTTTTTGCGCTGTTGCTCTACACGATGCTCCTGAAGCACACTGTCTATAAACTCATCTAGAGAGCCATCCCCACCAAAGTTAAATTCAAATTGTGTATTTTCGCTCAGTGGAGTCAATGGTGTCAGGGGAGAGTTCGGCACTAGAATAAAAATAAAAGTGTATCAAATTGTTTTTTATTTATGTATGTACGTATGTATGTATGTATGTAGCTTAGTACTTACTTGCTTGCAAATAACTATAGCGTTCCATTATTATTATTATTATTATTAAAATAGTTGATAAAAACAAAAAAGTTCAAATGTTTCAATTAAATAAAATATCAACTTTGGCTGGAACATGTAATACAGAAAAAAAACGAGACAATTCAAATTTGTCATAAAGAAAAGGAATTCACTTCTATAATAATTCGTTTTGGCTGTGACTTGTTTATAGAAGAAATAAAACTCAAGTTCATTTAAAGATTACCGTTATGCAAAGTGGTTTTACATTAATTCTATATTCTCTTTAACCCTTAAACTGGATTTTTTTTTCACCTCCGCTATTTTTGTTTTAATTTCAACAATAGTGTTTGCAAATACCAGAAAAGGGTGCGTGTTATATTTAATCATGGACTATAAATATTTTACAAAAATTATTTTATGTCTATTAAATGCTTATTTGTAAAATTATTGTATAGAGTTTTGTCAAACAAGAATTCAATAGACAAAATTATTTTATACATAAAGCCGTAAATTTACTATTAGTTCATTGATATCGAATGTGTTCATTCGTTCTCATAAATACGTTTACAATAAAAAAGAAGTTTTGAAATTTTTTAATAATACAAAAGTTCCATTCTACACAAGGAAATATTTTTGATGATGTGCATCCATACATACATACATACATATGTAGGTACATAATATTTGAACGCGTCTATCGCGCTTAAAATAATCTCGATTATTTATAGTAATTTATAAATTTCGTAACAACAACTACTTTATGTCTTAACAGATACTATGTACATATGTATGTATGTGGCAGATCAAAATTCTAATAGTGGAAACTTTTTCAGTTTACATATGTACATACCTACAAGCGATATCATTACCCTACAATTTATTATTACTAATAGGTATTAGTTCTAATAAAATTTCGATTTCGCTGCTTCTAACAAAGAAATCAGTTGCTTAAAAGACTAGCCAAGCAAGTCCAGCGTAAAAAAAAACTAAATGTGGCAAAGTTTGCAGGAAATAGATTTGGCAGCCATATATACCAAATGATATACCAAAACTTCGAAAAAAATAGAGTTTTCTAATTTGTGTTTTCATTGTAATAATTCTTTTTTCGCCAATATTTGTACTTTGATATGTATTTCAGTGGCGTTCCAAAAATTTAGCGTATGGTTTTTATATACTTTTGTTTTTGTTATTTTTTTCGTATTTGAGTTGAAAAAATATACAATTACATACACATACATACACATACAGATAAACAAATTAAAGAATATTTATTTTTGGTTCTTTTAAAACTGGTCTGTCAGGATTTCGTTTGTGATTTGTATAGCAAATCATCAAATTATTGCTTATAGACTTTTTAACGAAATGCGTTTTAGAATCTGTTTCGCTTTTATTTTATTTATTATATTAAAAAAGTTCAAACACCTTTAATTTT
Source organism: Sturmia bella (assembly GCA_963662145.1). Taxonomy (NCBI): domain Eukaryota; kingdom Metazoa; phylum Arthropoda; class Insecta; order Diptera; family Tachinidae; genus Sturmia; species Sturmia bella. The sequence continues at coordinate 64,102,580 of OY759169.1, read as the reverse complement.
TTTTAGAGACATGATTCTTTTGTTAGGTTAATTGCTGATTTCAAGGATTTAACAAACGAACAAAAACATTTTTTTTTAGAAGTTAATGCAATGTTGCATTCATACAAGTTAGAAGCAAGCCCGATACAAACCAAGAGTCTACTGGGACATGTTGTATTGTGCGTTTGTAACTGTAGCGAAAGTGCAGAACAGTGTGCAACAGAGCGATTGCAGGCTAGCGTGTTCAGCGTTGCCATTTTATCATTTTCATAGCTAGATTGTGTATATCTACAAAATATATCAAATGCTGTCTTATCACAATTTGTTTGAAGGAACATAAATAAGTTGTCCAAATTACATTGGACAACTTATTTCTTTTTCAATTATTTTTTTATATATGTACATATGAAAGTATTTATGAATTTTTTATATTTGATCTAATATTTACATTTTGGGTAAACATTGAATTCTTTTATATACCTGTTTTGAATTGATTTAAATATAACTTTGTACTAAATGTTGCTAGAATTGACAAATGGAAAATTCTATACGAAAAGCGCGGGTTTTCCAAGAGTTATAACTTTCCTCATTATGGATTAAAAACCTTCAGGTCACTTCTTGATCAACCTTCAACCAATTTGGATTTAACCTTTAAATTTATTTAATTTGTAAATTGAAATTAACAAAACTTAAATTATTTAAGACAAAATACAAATCTAATTTGATGTCTACAACCCAAACTAAGGAGAGGTAAAGTTATCCACTCAAACCCTAAGTTAAAGGAGAAATTAACTAACTAAAACTTGTAATTTTTCCTTTCCCTAACTCAAATATAATTTACTCCTTGTAAATTATATTTAATAAATTGGCGACGAGTAATCACTGAAAGTCAATTTATTTTAGCACAAAATTCAGAGCTGAAAACTGCTTATTTTTGTTCAGTTATTATTATATTATATATATGAGTAGCGTCAGGGGAAAACCAAATGTGTGCAATGTACTGTACCGCGACTAGAGACAGAGGTTTTGAAGATGATGACAGAGGCTGTAGTGCTGGAGTATATACATATGTATGTAAATGGCAGAAAGTACTGACGTTGTGTGCTTCACTAGCCAATCGATTATGAGTGGATAAGACCAGTATGATATACACATGATTAAAAATATGCGGTTTTCGATAATAGGTGGTTTAGACGGTAATACTGTACCTACGTAGTCACAGAGAAAATATAATGAAACTCCATTCGTACTTTAAAACATGAGACTAAAAATTATACCATAGATTTTTTTGAGCTTACATGGTTCGTAAGAAAAAACAAAATAAAACGAAAACATAAAAATGCATCCTTGATCTAATGGTGAAGGATGGCTTTTTGACTGCCTAATTTGCCTCTGTATTTTCTCTTTCCGTTTCATTGCTTACGATCTTAAGTTTAGACGATCGCATCCCTTCTCTTACCGTCTAAGCAACCCATAAGAATATTTATGATCTCATCAAAGCAGAACAGAATACATTACATTAGCGATAAACACCGCCACCATGCTGCATTTAGTCCATTGAATGTTAATGATTATTGTAGTGAATGTGAAAGAGCTATAATTATACTCCAGCTAATAAGTTTAGAAAATTTTAATCATTACAATTTATCACAAAAAATCTTTTTCATTTAAAAAAATCTTTCTCAATTTTGAGAAAGTAAAACTGAAAGTTTAACTAAAAATCAACTTTAATTTATGTATGTATATGTTTCATATTGTCAAGTATTCATTTCTTGTTATTAAATAAATTATTACAACTTAAAAGTTGTAATAATTTATAATTGTTAATAATTTTTTCGGGCTTGAATTCGATTTTTATTACCTTGAGAAGAATTTTTTCTGTAATAAAATTGGAGTGATCAATATTTTTAACGACGATAAGAAAAGTAAAGTTGAAGATTTACTGGCTCGGGTACGAACCATTGTTGTTTCACGAGCACCACGTCGCTCATCAACACCCACATAGTGATAAAATGGAAAGCTGATCAACATTATTAAATATAGACAGTCAAGAATGAAAAGCTCAGGATGGCTATGTATGTATATAATTAGTAATGGCCTGGGTTCGAAAAAAAATTGGGTGCTGATGAGCAACGTCGTGGTAGACATGGTGTGTACCCCAGCCTGTAAGTCTTCAACTTTAGTTTTCTTGTCTTCTTTAAAAATGTTGATCACTCCAATTGTGTCACAAAAAAATCTTTCTCAATTTTGAGAAAGTAAAAATCGAACTCAAATCCGATCAAATTATTAACAATTGTATGTCATATAGTTCCATAATAATGTATGCCAAAGTCAAGTAAAATATGTCCATATATAATTTAATTTCTTGTTTGATTTATTAAAACAAATTTTTATTCTTTGTTTTCGTTTTAACAAGATAACTATTTTAATTACCCACTTATTTATACTTTCAATTGTCTAAACATATACCTTATTAATGCTTTCTGTCTTTTCAACCGTGTATATGCCGCCATTTCGCTGATGCTAATCAACTCATGAGTAGAGTCAAAAAATTTTAAAGGAATGTTTGAAGCCAGCTACTTATTCCGAAATTTCCATGAACAAAATAAGAATTAGAAATGTGCAAATAAACTTTTAAAACGGAAAACATATTTTCTTTTAAGATTTTTCCAGTCTTCTGATGAGTTGATTAGCATCAAAGAAATGTCGGCGGCATGTAGACTGCTGAAAAAGACAGAAAACATTAATAAGGCAAATTTTTCAATTTCAATTGGTTCTTAAAGCAAATAAATAATTAAGTTCATATATGAATTGTCCACCTAGCAAATAAATTTTACTTTTCTTTACTTAATTGATATTGATTAAAAAGTAGTGAAAACCCAAGGGTTGAACTTAAGGCTGAAAAAGTAATTTAATATAAATGTTTCTCAAAATGTTTTATTCCTATGTACATATGTATGTATGTATACATATATAAGTACTCATATGCACAGGTACTTAATTTCCCTAGCGTTTCCTTAGCATTAAATTTTCTCATTAGCTTTATAGATCTGGCAACCTCAATTGAATAGCAAAATTCATTCAGCAATAACACGTAATAAAAACAAAAAACAAGAGACTTCTATTTGTCTTCCAAAAGCCGGCATGTTTTACTTTTATTTCGTTTTTCTCCCCAGATGAGCACAAACAAGTGGAGCCATTTGTTTACATAAAAAAAAGTTCAAAACAAAAACACAACAGGCCAGCAACACGAGCGTGTTTTATTGTGTTCGTTTCATACCAAAATATTGAAAGCTCGTGCTGAACAGGTTTGAAATAAATGTAAATAAAATAATGCAATCTAGCTGTTGCTAATTTAGTAGCAGTTACAACTTCGTGGTGTTTAAATCGAAATATAAGTGGTGGAAAAAGTTTTTCGCGTAATATTTGCAAAATAAGGTTAGGAAAAGTGTTAAAAGTAATACAGAAAAGGAAACGAATAATTAAAATAAAATAAGCAAGAAATTGGTTAAATAAATTACACATATCAGTTTTATATAAAATAAATTCGAAACAAGTACATTTTACTTGTCAAAAAAGTGATAAAAAAAAACTTGCCAAGAAAATTGTTACAGTGCTTATTTCATAAATGTACATATAAAAGTACACTAAATTCGTGTATATGTATGTATATGCTTATGCGTATAATAACAAATATGTATACTATATGTTGTTTTTAATTAACAATATTATTGGCACATTTGTTAATTTTAAAGAAATTAAGTGATTTTATTTGATTGTACCCTGCCTGCGTAACTGCATAACGGTATCGCATTTAGTTTTTGTGGATAGAGCCATTGTTCGCTCGTTTGCTTACTTCTTTGTGGGTAAGTTGTTGTTGGAGCTGGTTGGGACCATTTTGTTTTACTTTTTATTGCGTTTTATTAGTGAGTGATTTATGTGATTACTTTTGTTGTTGTTGTTGTTATTATTATACTTAGCTGTTGCAATTTAATGTTGTTTTAATGTGTTCATGAGCTTTGCATACAAAATCAACCAAGAAATACATTAAAAATTGTCTATGAAAAAAAAAACTAGTAATTACTGTTTTCCAGTTCACTTGCGAAAATACAAGATGTGTTACATACATACATATGTACATATATACATACATATACATACATATGTAACTATAGTATGCACATAAGGGTATCCAAAAAGAGGTAGAATTATTAAAATCATATCGTAGAGCTGCGTATCAGCTGATCACATCTGTTACCAGTGCTGTCAGGTTAGCCGATTCTGGGATGTATCCCCAAAAAAATATGCTTTGCGGATTAATGTATTCATTCGGAATGATTTTATACCTACTTTGAGGACTTGAGCCAATTTTTTTGGGGGATATTCATTTAACCTTAAACATGTTTTTGCTGCTTAGGATTGTTTTTATTTAAATATATGTATGTATGTATGTATGCATCACAATTCATTTATAACATTTTTTCCACACTAATGCCTAAAAAATCAGTTAGACTTAAACATTTTCTGCCATCTAATTGCAGTTTAAACTTAACGGTAGTAAGTTTGGCTACGTTGCAAAAAAAAAAAATGTCAAACAGCTGATGTGTTGCACTGTTTGATAGCTAAAGCTTAAACGCAAAATTTTCTTCGCTTAAATGTGGTTTAACTATAAAATGATTTATTGGTTTAAATGTAAATTAAGTCAAACTCGAAGATGAGCTTGATGGTCTCTAAGAGACCACGCATATATAGTATCAACAAGCAACGCTTGCTTTCTACGAATACTTCAGCCGTGAACTGTATAAAAATAAAAACTAAAAATAAAATGCAACATTTCATTCATTCATTTACGCCTCCAAAATAATGTTATGACATTTTAGTCATAGACATTATGAAATTACTTAATTCTAAAGAAGATTTGGACTCCGGACATTTTGGTTTTTTTAACTAGTTTGGGTAATTAGTTAGAGTGCATAAGAATGGTTTCTTAATGATGTCAGGTACAATTCCTCCCATGCTGTAATAGTGTGTGACCTGTATTTCGCTGTATATTGCAAAAATATACACAGCGAAATACCTATACAGCATATGTGCACTTGAAATGAGCTACAGTGTGAATATACTAATATGTATGTATATTCTTAGGTGAATTGAAGTTGAACTACATACATATTTTCAATGATGATTTTTAGGATGAAAAACGCCGCCTTATAAAAATCTGGTAAACCTGCCTGTTACATAAATAAAATTTGATGCAAGTGGTGATAAAAAAGTATCTAGTGCCACCACTTGTAACAGAAATTTGCAGAGAATAAGTTTTTATGATTCGAAAATCAAAACTTAAAAGAGTACCAGGCACATTTAACAGCTCAATTTTTCTCTCGTATGATTTTGTGTGTTTTCATGGTGAAACTGTCAAACCTTATGCAGACTTATATGGTTGTTGTACGTTTGACAGTCGCACCGCTATTATTACATAAACAAAATACAAGCAAGATTTTTGTTTATGTCAAGTAGAACGGGAACATCATATAATTCATCAAAATATGGAAAAAGGACTAAAACAACATTCTTTACCCAAAAAATCCCCAGCCAAAAATAGTTATTTTTCTTAAAAGAACCGTTCAGGTATTTCCCCGAAATTTCCATCCCCAATCAAAAAAATCACAATTTGGGAGAAAATCCCTAAAACGGAGAAAACACTGAGAACACCATGATACAACTAATAAGGTAGCCTCATCAGCTAAACCGTTAATCATCTGACTACTTTAGGTTGTCAAGAGAATGCAGAGCTGAAAGGCAGTCAAAACGAGACAGCAAATCAATGTAAGATCTGTTCATCTCTCTTCTATAAATGTAGAAGCTGACAGTTTACAGAAGTTGTACAAAAAAAAAATGCATGTCATTTTTATTGAAGTTGTTCTTATGGTAGGGAAAAGGTTACCCTATTAGTTGTATCATGGAGAACACTAATAATCACACACAACAGACATACAAAAGGGAACAAATGGGAGATTGAAAATAGAGTGCCTCTAGAAACAAAATACATGAGGTGTTTTGTTGATCTTGTATTTGTTGGGGTAGAGCTGCCTTGCTTGCAACGCTTTTGGGTATCTTCAGACAAGTTTGGAGTGCGTCCAACTGCATCCTCAACATAGAGGCTGAGAGAAATTCTTATTTTCTCTCATTTTAACGAGCTTTGCAGAAAATGTGTGGGATCACCGATACTATTATAAGCAGACACTCTTTTATTAAATTTTGCTTAGTTTGCCTCGTATTTGAATGAAATTTAACTTTATAAAAATGTTGATTATTAACTACAAACACAAAAATCCTTTAATAATCCGCTAATTACTTGCTTGAGAAGGATTATCATGTGAACATAATGAACACACACTTATGTACATATGCAAATGCAAAGGGTGAATTTTTAAGATGACGTATGGAGTTTACTTTTCTGAACAGGAATGCTGCCCTTTGGATATAGGACATAATTACCGACTTTTCTAAATAAGAATGCTACCCATTCAGTACACACCATACAAAAAACGGCAGTATCTCCAACTCGTTTGAAGCAGAGGGCACGACATGTTGCATTTTCTGCCAGTTTTATGTGCGACATATTTAGTTTCTGTGCGACACAGAAATTAAGAAACGTGTTGCCCTTCAAACGTGTATCATATTTTTTTTTTTTTTTATAGAAAAGCATTATTATCAGCGAAGTGCAGCATAAAGATAGATTTCAACTGATGTTTTGTGCCTGCAATAAATAATACGTATGTATATTTTGTTTTAAAACAGAGTGTTAGTGGCAAAATATTTTCTATCTTCGACCAGTGCTCAGGAAACTAAAAAAGGTTATAGGTAGGAGAACATGTTTATTGGTAGTGTTTGCGAACTTTTGATGAAATCTGCATAATATAAGCATTATCTTCTCCAATTTGTCACATTTTTGTGGCTGAAAAAATGTGAAAAAGGATGTTATTATGAAATAGATCCTGATAGTACAACTTAATTTTCCCCTAAAAACTGTGTAGTAGAGGGCAGTTCAAACTATTATACTGTGTTTTAATACTTTCCAAAAATTCAAATAAAACGATGAAGTATGATAGTGTGAATGTAATGTGTTATATACACGAAAAATAATACGATAAAAATTTGTCACCTCATACGACTTCATCGTTTTTCGAAATGCTAATGCTAATGCTTTACATTGAATCTATGATTGTGTTTTTTTTTTTACAAAAGCACACATAAAATAATTTCGTTAATAGTATGTTTCCATTACGAGTTGAATCACCTGCTTCGCTCTCTCAATTATATTTATGAATCACACTGTTTACACGACTTGTTTATGTGCTTCGACTTGACTTTTGTTTTTAATTAGCCAATATACATTTTTCATTAATTTCGTGCAGCAAATTTTTTTAAATGAACAAAAGAAGTAAGTGAAAGTGATTTCGCAAAAAAACCACCTTTACTATAGAGTTGGCATTGCATTAAATACAACCCAGAACTTAAGTTTTAATTTTATGGAACAATTACGGATTCTTCGTTTTTTTTTTTTTGATTACCATATATAATTTTGACACACAACATAGTGCACGATATTTGCGGTATAAATTAGAAAATACAGGAATCTTTTGTGCTTCGCATGTACATATGTAGCTTCTATAGCGTTAAAAAAATGTTAGCGAGCAGCAAATTCAATTATTTTAACATTACGATTATCTCAATAAAAGTTACAGAATCGAAATGCTGATCCAGCGGCTTAAAAAATAAATATTTCAAATAAAACCAGTTTGCTAATCCATTCTTGAAAAAAATCACCAGCTCACTACATTTTTATTATGTTTTATATTTATTTAATTTCTTTTACTGCTTATTAAAAATGAATGATTTTCATGCAACAACTATCGTCGGTTTGAGTACTTGTAAGTGCTTATGTAAGCGCATATGTGTGTGTGTGTGTGTTTGTGTGTACTCACACATACACGCACGCAGAAACTTATGAATTAAATATGTAGCTGAAAAAAAGCTCATAAAAGTATGTTTAAAGAAAGAAAATAATGTGGTAACATTTACACTTACATTGAACTAGTTTGTGAGATTTCCATTTTTGTTTTCTTTGTTGCTTTAATTTCTGATTTATTAATGACAACACTTGACATAGATTAGATTTTTAAATACAATACAAAACAATACAAGCAAGCAAGCAAAAAAAAAAAAAAAAAGAAGAAAGAAAGACAATAATAAAGGATGCTTGAAAATTTTTGTATAGATTTATGGTACTTGATTTATTGCCCAGGATATTTTAAGGCAGATAAATGCCAATTTAGGCCTGTCTAAACAGGATATTAATTTTCAAATAAAATCGGAAGCATCATTTAATTAAAAGTATTTTTTTGGTCTTAGCATAAAATGATTAATAGGATATTTTCTTTGGTTTATTAATTTAAGCACAAGGTCACTTTCATTTATTTTTAAAAATTGTTCGATATTTCGATACTCCTTTGTGTATCTTCTTCAGGAAAATGTGTTTCAAGGGGAAGAAAATCAAATAGAATTTTTTTTAAAGAAAGTGTACATACACATACATACATATATGTACATACATATGTATATGTATTAATGTGAATCACATATAATTTTTTTTTTTATAAACTTCTTTTCAAACATTTTTTCATGGGTATGCAAAACTTGTTCTTGACAACAACGGATTAACACTGCAGTTACACGACCAAGTTTCGCTATCAAGTTTTTTTCACATACTGCTTGTCAAAATACAATAAAATTGATAGCTGTGACGTAGGCTAAACGCAATTTCATAACAATTCGTTTTCAAGATGCCGTCAAGAAGAAAATTAAAAATAGCTGCTTCATTAAAATTACTATCAGAAATAAAGAAAATAAAAGAAGAAGAAAAAACCAGAGGGCAGAAAGGAAATACTGGGTGAAGGCCTTATTAGTAGGAAGGTTGGTAAATATATAAAAATTATAATGAATGTAGATATGCTCTATAAATAGCAGCACATCATTATATTTGTTGGTTTTGCACGTAAACATTTTTATTTCTATTTTTTAGGCTTGAATCTGTTTAATTTTTATCACTTTTAATGGCAACTTTCAAACAAAACAAAAAAATATTTGCAGACAGAACGAAAAAAAATTGTTGTCAGCTGTTTTCTTGATTGTGACTTGATGCTCTCTATGGCAAGCAAAAATTGTCATCAAGTTTGCATCAATTTTCCAAATTGTGAGTGTATTAGTAAAAAAGTGTGAATGTATTAAAACTTGAAAGGCAAAACTTGATCGTGTAACCCCCCAGTAAGGGATTTTCTCTTCCATGGTATAACCTCTACACCGGCTTCGAGTACAAAATCTGTAAACGTCTGGGAGCACACTTTTTCATTTTAGGGCAATTGGTACCATTATACTAAATCCTACCCAAATTTAACAGCCATGTTTCAAAGCAATCTCCTTAAAGTAATAAATTTTAAATGGTAATTGCTTGATTTATGGATGAAATATTCAGTTCACGAAAAGAAAACAAACTTTATTTGATTGTCACTGTAATTAAATTATCATGTTAATTGAAAATATTTCAGCCATTTACATACTGCAGTGAAATAATTTGTAAGGTTAATGTCAACACAGAAATTTAATTGAAAACAGCGATTGAATTTCTAAAACTTTTTTCAAAATATAAAACTTATCACGTTTTAAAAAACATGCTGCTGCCACTATCAAACAAAACCCACTCAGTTGTCAATTAGGAAACTTGGAAAATCCCCTCCATTTATTTTGTTGTTGCTATTTTTGCATTTCATCAGGTACAAGTACAAGTTTAGATATATATTTTTTTCTGCTTTTTTTGTTTAACAATTACATATGTACATATTTTTATAAACCAGTAAATAAATCTCAATTATAGTACTGAAACACAATAACAAATAAAAGCCATGCAAATGTGAATAAAAGTTATTTAAACAAGCAAGAATAAGTGAATAAATTTAAGAAAACCAACACAACAACAACAACAGAATGTGCAATTGTTGTGGAAGTCAAAAGGCAACGAAATATATAAATATACATCCATACACACTTAGATTTATAAGTAGAAGAACCAAAGTAGAGAACACAACAAGAAACAATAATTAATGAATGAATTATATGCAGAGAACAGACAGACAGACAGAAATAATAAGAATAAGAAGTTGAGCTGAGCTGAGAAAATATTTATGAGGGGTCTTTGTTCAGCATTTAAACTTTTGACTATAGAAACACTAAAATAAGATAAATATGAAGACAAAATGAAAAAAAAAAAAATTAAATAACGAATTTGAAATGAGTTTCAGACACGAGTAACTCACCTTTGTTTGTTCGGTTGCTGGTTGGCTGTCTTTGGCCCATTTACACCTGCAATGAAATTTATACGTGTAAACCGATAACCAAAGCCAATGTGACATTTACATTGAGGGTGTTTAACAATGATAATGAAATCATCTTGATGTTGACCTTGGAATGTGCTAAATACTCGTAGCATGAAGTAAAGAGATAAACAACAACAACAACAACAACAACATAATAGCTCTTTTCCATTATACATAATTATGAATATTGCTGTCATTATCGTAATTATTATAATTGTTTTTATAATTTAGGGTTATTGTTTTAAACATTTTTCATATAGAATTTGTTCTAAAATGTATTTCAACAATATTTTTAATTATACTGAATACCAGTGTTAAGGCCATATTCATAATAATTATTGTAAGTTTGTTAAGCTCTTATTTGACGTATTTCTACGCAATATTTGTCAAATAAACGTGTAATAAACCTTCAATAGTTTTTATGAATATCGGTGTTAAGCTTTTAAAATACTATTTAAAGTTGTGGGATTGGCGACAGTGGTGTAAGCGAATTTTGCTTTCTGTGGGAATTTTTTTTATCGAAAACTTTGGAGAGCAGGGCAGAAAGGTTAGGTATTAAATTTTGTGCGAAAATTAGGAAACTTGAGACCAAAAATTATAGGGCGTACTCTGCAGCAATGATTGGAGTACACGATCCGTTTGCGGGGTAGTTATTTGACTAGTTTTTAGATGACTCTGACATAATGTTGTTTCGGATTACATGGCTCTCTCCTAGGACATTGTAATGTAAAATGGAGCATGTTTTCCCCATATATTTGGATTACTTTTCGACTCCTGGTCCTGGTCAGGGTTGCCACTCAAAATTTTTTTCCTACCAAATTTAATTTCAAAAACTACCAGATGGCATGTCTACCTACCAGAAAATAAAATAAGCAGTTATAAAAAAAAACTTATTAAATAAAAAAAACAAAACAAGTTTATACATAACAATGTTAATATGTATCTTTATAGGTAAAAATAAATAATAATTCATTTGTAAAAGAAACAAAACAAGACCGAAAAGTTGCCACTTGTTATTACTGGCGCCTCTATGATGCATACAAAAGCTGATGACTAAAAATCAAAAAGCAATCATAGATGAAAGCCAATTAGCGTGAAAAAAATTAAAACTGAAATTGAAAAAAAAAACTACCAAATTCACGACACAACCTACCAACTCATTTCAAAACTACCAAATTTGGTAGGAAACTACCAAAAACGGCAACTCTGGTCCTGGTCCCTTGTGGAGTACTTTTTACACGCGTATAACGAGTAGTCCCGATTTCTGCAATTTTGAAGAGATCACTAATTTAACTGTGTTATTTTTGGATTCTGTGTCCTCAAGAATGCTTGGCACTTGCCCTGCTATTTAGGCCCTTTCGTTATACATTCTTGAGCAGGAGGATACTTGGTTGCTTCTCACCTCTAGGTTTGCCATTTTCGCTTTGTTGGAAGCAGCATTTGCCTGAATCCTCCATCATAGTACGGATGAGCGCTATTTTCCGTTCCCTCCTGTCCTAGCAGCTGTTAGTGGGAAGGATTTGAATGCAAATTCTGTGTGGGACAAGATTAAAATCATTTGGCATTATTACTCTCTCTTTTTCTTTTCTAAACAAAATTATTTTCCATTCAACTGGGCTTTTGTCAAAACTTTTGCAGTTTGATGCTTAGCTCCATCTTCTTTCTACTTATCCTACAAATAGTTGAGCTCCTCTTGAGCATCTCTGCTGCAACTCATCCATTTGCTTAAATAAAAATGATTAATAGCTGTTTATATTTTTCTTTTTTTTTTAACTCTTAAATTCCATTTAATGTTTTCAGAAACAAAAACAAGAAAACATTCATGAAACATTATTATCTCTTTAACAATAATTCTGGTGATTATATTTATGGTTGAACAAACTTGCAGCGGCTGGCTACAAACTACTCTGCGGTAACGACATGCACATATAGTTTCGCATTATCTTTTAGTGGTTTAAATAATAATATTGTTATTCGCTCCATTTTTTGCACATAAACTGTTTTTTTTTTACGTTTACCCACTCCCAACTACTTTAAATGTACAATAATAAATCCAAGCATAAAAATGTTGTTTGTTTTTCTCTCCATCTTTCCAGTTTTGCTCGCAAAGAGCCACAGTAATTTCTGTATAATTTTTCATTTGCTTATAAACTTTCTGCCAAAGGAAAAAGCGCAAAAGAGGAAGAAAAACAGCAACGAATGAATTTGTGTTAAATGTTCACAAAAAAAAAAGAAACACAAAACGTAACAAAGTTTTTCCTTTTACGTAGTTATTGGTAACTGGAAGTAATAAAAACGGCTGGCATCATAAATATTTCATGCGATACTTAGGCTTTTGAGCTGCTTAACTTCATGCTACTACTACTTTAACTTTAACTTTACTCTCTTTTGAGTTAGTATGCTATAGGAAGTGACAGTGGTGGGGTCAGCGAAAAAATGCATTGGGCTGTAAATTTAGAGCCAACACTAAAGTCAGTTCAGCTTAAATTTTAACATCTGTTGCCAACGTTTGCCCACTAGCTTTTGTTAACTGTATTCAAATTAATTAAACTGTAAATGGACGCCAATAAGTAACCTATTAAAACTTACAGCAATTCTCATCTCTAAGCAGCTGACTTTGGCAAATCGAGTCCACTTGTTAGCAGATGGAGTAGACGCCCAGAAATTTGAACTCTCAAAAATTCGAATTTCTTACAACTGGCAGAAGTAAGATAGTATGGTAGTGAAAATATTCCAATGTGCTGAGTTACTTGCACTTGCGTGTGTGAATGGGAAGCTAATCACATTCGTGCACTTGTAACGATTTTTGTTTTTGAAAGGATCAAAATTCAAAAATATTGAAATCTTGAAAAAATTGTTTAATATTTGCTTCTAAGTGAATTTTATTACTTTAGATCTAAAATACCTCCTTAATTGTTCTCCATCACGCTTTTCAGCCGTCTTTTCCTAACGCCAACACTTCGCAGACTCGAAAAGCTAAGCAGAAAATAATTAAACAAGTATTTCAGACCCAAATTTGTAAAATTTAAAATACTTTTCTCAGACATGTCTCGGACTGGAGTTTTTGATAAAAAAAAAAAACCTATCACTTCCATGAAAAGATACTTCCTTTAGCTCAAGAATATATTCTTGTTAAATAATTCTTGCCTCCGTAAGTCTCGTTTTTTACGCAATTTTTATTTTTAGTTTAAAGAAATAATCTAAATTTTAGGTTGTGTTATACATTCGTATGTCCCAATGGTGTGTTATAAATTCATGATGCAGGACACAGACCGAGATGCGAACAAAAATATTATTACAGCACAAACTACATACATATGTACATAAAACGTGCACCTCCCAAGAGGTACAATTACGCAAATTGCAATTATGCGGTGGTATGAATATTTAAACATGCTCATACATGTCTCTAAATCTTCGTCTCTCTCTCCCTCTCTCCCTCTCTAACTGTTACTTTGTCTTAGTGTTGGGATGCGTTTGTATGCATGACTGTAACTGCTTAACAGTTGTTGTTGTTGTTGTTGCTGTTGCCGTTGTCAGTGTGAGTGAATGTGAGTAGAATGGTAACGCACAACGCAGAATTAAGGAAAAGAATGTGATAATTAAAAAAAGCTAGTCAGAGTATGCAGAATGTTGTAGCAGTAAACTAACAACAATCTTGATACACTGGGCCCTTTTTTCATTATTTTACATTATTATTATTATTATTATTATTTATGCTAGGTTGGTCCAGGATGGCCCTTTGCACTGCGACCAATAATGATCTATTGTGCAACCCTTTTCCCTCACGAGTTTAATATATCAAGAAACAGTACTAGCTCCTTCTGTGGAAGCCCTTGCAAGTCCTGTGAACCCAATGTATAGGCCTGTAACAGCATGTATCTTCTGTGGCCAAGTGCCACACATTCAGTAATCAAGTGTTCCATTGACTCCTCTTCTTCTCCGCAAAATCTGCAAGTTGCCGTGCTGGATAGTCCCATTCTGTATAGATGTTTCCTGCAGGTATAGTGTCCTGTTAGCGCCCCACACAGTATCCTTAGATTCTTCCTATTTAATTTTAGAGCGAGATCCGCTCTCTTGGCATCAAAGCTAAGAAATTTCTTCGAGTGTTCCAGACCCCTAGTGTCATTCCACAGTTTCTCTGCGATGGATGTTGTCCATTTTCTGATCTCCCCCCTGAGGAGTAGCTTATTAAAGCCAAAGGATGGAGTGGGTCCAATAAAAGCCACATTGGGTCCCCTTTTTACATGATGATTTTCTTTTCAAACAGCCTGTTGCCCATCTACCTCTAAAATTTTAATTTTCCTAATTAATAAAAAAGTAATCAGCCAGAATTATATAAATAAAATGTAAAGATGTCCAGCCCCCTTTGTAATAACTGAAAAGATAGTGTTAGTATGGTAGAGGACAAAGCAGAAGAAGTTCAAAAATAGAAGTATAGAAGAGCAGATAGCGGTTGGGTGGTGGGGTAGGGTTGGGGACTATACCCTGGTTACCTGTGGATACAAAAGCTTCCTAACAAAGGAAAAATATCAGATGTGTTGCTCACATTTCCAAGAGGTGACTGAAGTTCCTTCTGTGTCAATATTTTTGCAAGTATCATCCAGTGCAAGAAAACTGCCTTGGAGTCGTACCACAGAATCCTTCTCGTCTGCATCTTGACAATTCCTACAGAAGTCATCTGACTGAGACAATGATTTTTATATGTGATCTAGGGTAGTCTAAGCGTCTTTTCTTGTGTGACCAAACGTTTCTTGCGAGCGAATACATGTCTGGAACCCTATGCAGCTAAAAAATAAAGAATCAAATGTCCACAAACAAAATGGCCGGCCTCCAAACGAGAAATGCCACTTCTTCATGTCTTTTGTCGCCCAAGAAATTTATAGTTCGACAAATCTTAAAAAACGAGCCCCGTGAGAATAATCAGGATTAAACCGTTTGTTGTGTTTTACTGAGACGAAAGTGTAAAAAGGCCCTTTGAAAGGGGGCTTCTTTTTGCTCTCACTTGCGATTCTGTACAAAGCATTACACTCAAGAAAATTAAGATGGATATTTTCTAACTATTAATGAGATAAATTTGTTAAGTATATAAGCTTTCAGTAATTCAGCTCCCACTCGAATTAAATTTAAAAGATTTGTTATATGACAAATCTCACAACAGCCGAAACGTTGTCATGGGTAATGGCTTAGTTAACAGCTGATAAAATATTTTTGCGTTCTTATTTTCCATAAACATTTTCAGGTTGAACTGCACGTAACGCGTTTTCGTTATCATGGGAATTAAATGGATTTCTAGCAAATTGGCTTTAAGCAAACATAAATACATTTTGTCACGCAGAACAAATATATTTGATTCGTTAACGCTCAAATGCGTTCATCAAGTATGTAAAAAATCTTGGCAGTATTTTTCTATTATGAGCGACCAAGCAACGTTTCAAATATGCTGGGATACACTTTATCAGGTTTTACAAGTCAAATATAAAACATAAAACATTTGCATATATGCACATATATATGTTTTTATTTTGTTATAAACAAATTTGTACAATAAATACCAATACAATCAGCATCTGCCTAAAAAAATGTAGCGTTTTACCGATTTGAAAAATTTTAGTCACATCACGTCATCTTCTACAATTATGTTTTACAATAAACGTACACATTATTATCATAGATAAAATTATAAAAATCGAATAAGCAAATTGACTTCCTTAACTGATTAAACATGTTAATTGTAGGCTGTAACCAAAGCTACAATTTTCGGTCATTCATATTTTTTTAAACAATTTGTTACAATATATTTATAACTTTTATTTACAAAAACATGTTTAAAATGCCACTAAGCATAATGAAAAACGGGTAATAATTTATGTTTATGCGGAAAAAAAAATCTGCGGAAATTGTTGTTACGAAAAACATGAATGGATTTATATAAAATAGGAAATTAAATTTATTAATTGCTTATTAAATGATTTTTATATGGAATTAGAAGTTATTAAATTTTAATAAATAAAAAATGTTTTTTCTGTGTAAAACCTACAGAACTGAGTAAAAACCTTAGAAATGTTTTACCTGCGAAAGTTTTATTCATTTTTTTTAGAATGTGAAAGCACTTTTTTATGTGGAATTTCACAAAAACATGTTGAAAAAAAAAATGTTGCATACTTCTCAGCGTTTAAAACTTATGACTTATTATTAAACTATAATAAATATAAACTATTTTTTATGTGCAAAACCAACACAATTTAGTAAAAAATATAAAAATATATAAACTGAATTTATTTTTATTTATTTAAATAATATGAGTACTCATTTTGGTGTTTTTCCCTGTTGGAAAGGAGGAAAAAACTAAAATGTATTGTTTTTTCTTAATGAAAACAATTTTTTTTTTAATATTTTTTCAACGAGAGAAAAAACTGAAATGATTACCTTTGATTTTACATTTTTTATGTGGGATTTTACCACAAAATACCTGAAAAATGTTGCTTACTTGTCAGCGTTAAAAACGACGCGTTTTAAGCAAAATTTTTGTGAATTTTTCAATTTTGTTGTAGCAACAGGAAGGAAAATATTTTCCTATCAATTGTATTTCCCTCGTCTTAGTTTTGCTACTTCGTAGTGCTGTTAAATTTTTTTCGATTTTTTTGCGTTTCACACCAAAATAAAAATAACATCGAATTAAAACGAGAGTAAAATCTCAGTTCTCAAAGGTCAATAATTGCCGAAGAAACTCTCATCCATTCTCTTTTAAAGCTGCCTAAAGTACACCCCATAGGACGTGTGTTTTTATAAGTTTTGTAAGTGTTCAATCCACCTGTTTTTCGTTCCCTAATATCCATAAAAATTTTTCAGTTTACATAAAATTTTAAATTTTTAGTCACATAAATACATGTACAATTATTTTAGCATACTTTCGGGATGAACAAATTTCCCAAGATAGCAACTGAAACTTATAATTCCCAAATTCTTTTTATTTGCCTATAAACTTTTTGCAACTAAAGTTAAGGCAGATTTTTTCACCCCTGACAAATTTGTTAATTAAATTTGTGTGAGCAGAAAAATTATGGTGTATATAAACAGAACGTGACAGGGTATAAAATATAAATGTTAGGTACATTTTTATTGACACATCACTATTGCATACTTATTGGCGTTTTTTTAAAACAAAGTGAACCAAAAGAAAGCACCCTACTGGAAGTTGCTCTTATTTTTGCAAATGGCGGCCAATGTCAAATCTGTTTTTACACTTATGAACTGGACAGCTGTAGAATACAAGTGAACAAGCCATGGAGTGATACACTCCCCAACAACGCGGAATAATCGCGTCTATGACGAAGTGGACGATTTTTCGACCAAAATCATAATAATGAGCGATGAGGCGGGTACGTCGAGAAGCAACACTACCGTTTTTGGGGCACCGAAAATCTACGAGTGACGCACGAGGAGCCATTACAGCCGCTCAAAATGACTGTATGCTGCACTGTTCACTCTGGAGGAGTCATCGGGATATTAAAGCCTTGTTAGCTGAGTTTTTTCTGCCGCAATTGAATGTTTTTAACAGGAGGAAGCAACAACACATACTGCGTGAGCTGCAATCGAAATTTTGAAACTCAAATAATATCGGATAACTTCTGTAGGCCCACCTGTTATGATGCAATTTATAATGTTGTGGCGTTTTTACCCGCATTAAAACGCTTTTGCGGAATCTTTAATTGCAAATGATAATAAAACACTCTGTTATATCATTTACAACTGTAATCAGTACACAACTATTCATCACCGACTTAGCTTTTGTCAGTCAGAATGTAAATAAGCGTAAATCATCTCGCAAACAAGTTCTTACAATTCCTTTTATGCATTAGGAAAGAGTATACAATTCATCCCTTGCTGTAATAAATGTTCTATCAGTTGACTTGTGCGATGTTTGAAAGTTACTTCTTTCACTTTTGTATGTTTTGTGATGCAATTTAGGCAATTTTTGGCAACAAAAACTGCCCGCTCAACAAATGAATATGAAAATACTGCGCCACTTTGCTTTAGCTAAGAAACACTTAGAAATTATTTATCAGATATGAACTTAATTATTTATTTGCTTTAAGAGCCAATTGAAATGTATTAATTTAGGTCCAAAAATGAACCTTTTCAAGAAATATTTACTGTATTTCTCAGCTGTCTATATGCCGACGACATTTCGTTGGTGCTAATCAACTCATCAGTAGACTTGAAAAATTCTTAAATAAGTAGTTAAGTTTCAAACAAACTTTTAAGAATTTTTCAAGTCTACTGATGAGTTGATTAGCACCAACGAAATGTCGTCGGCATATAGACAGCTGAAAAATACAGCAAATATTTTTTGAAAAGGTTCATTTTTGGACCTAAATTAATTATTTATCAGAATAAAACAACTCTCAGTTTATGTATTACAAAATTTTTATTTTAGAAATAACATCTTGATTACTATCTTTTGTTCTATTCAACATTCTTAATACCTTTTTTCCTCCTATTCATCCAAATTTCTGGCTCGTATTAAAATAAAACTTCTATTTACCATTAATGCTTTCAATATCAGTTACCAAATAGAAATTAATTATTTTACTACGTGAACAGAGACGGAAGTTAGAGTTCATGGTTTCCAGCAACATGTTGGCTCATGAAAATTTTTCTCTTGCTTTCCTGCAAAAGTGTAAAACTGGATCTCTTCCATTTTGAGCTTGTTTTTCCTTTGGTGTAAATCCAATAGAAGCTAAGTGGCTGCTGCTTGATGGAATGATTAAAAAAACACTATTAAAAAATAACTAAGAATGTTTAAGGAAACTTGAAAGTAAAAATTAAAAAAAAGAACATCCCAACAACTGCTTAAGAGCTGCCCACAAAATGCTAAAAAGTTTGCTATGAAAATAGTTTTTGTTTCCTTTTTGTTATTTTTGCTGCTGCTGCTGCTGTTGTTGGTAATTTCAAGACAAGGCACAAAAAGTTACTCACGCCTAGACCAACAAATATAAAGGCATCATTTTAGAGATATTTTTATTGTTATTGTGGTGTTTTTATATTAAAGTTATATGGCTAAAAGAAAAGGAAAAAACCCGGGTTTTTCATATTTTTGCATGATATTCTCATGTGGTAAAAATACTTGTGAGCAACAACAGGGAAATAATTAAATTAAAAAATGTTGCCTACTTAAAGGGATTTTAGAAGTTGTAACAAGTTTTAATTTGTTTCTATGGGAAATGCATGCGTAGTAATATGAGTTTTTAAAACAAAGTTAAGCGAAATAAGTAAGGTAGTGCGTTATTACGGTGCCTTAACTAAATATTGTTGTAAATAGTGTAATCAATAAAGAAAAATGAACTTAACTTAATTATTTAATTGATTGAAGAGCTAATTGAAATGTATTATTTTAAGTCTTAAAATTGACCTTATAGAAGATGTTAAGAAAAGTAAAAGTGTTGCAAGACGCATAAATGTTTTCTGTATTGAAGCTTTGTTTGAACATTTCAAATTCTCATTTTGTTCATGGCATGCATTTTGGAATAAGTAGTTGAGTTTCAAATATTCCTTTGAGATTTTTCGAGTCTACTGAAAAAGACAGAAAACATTGATAAGGTCTGTTTTTAGACCTAAAATAATAAGTAATCGGTAAACAAGCGTTAATACTTTCATCAGGCTTGAGTTCGAGCAAATAAAAACTCAAAATTGAGAAAGATTTTTTTGTGATAAAACTAAAGTGATCAATATTTTCAAAGAAGATAGGGAAAGTAAAGTTGAATACCTACTGGCTGGGGTACAGACCATGCCTGTTTCACGACCACCACGTCACTCAAAAATTTGCTTGCACTCCAGGCCATGACCAATTGTAAACTGTTTCTAAGCAGCAGCGCATGGCCATCCTATTACCCGAACTCTTCATTACTGACTGCCTTTATTTAAGTTAAATTAAGTTGTGCGAAAACTGTGTGTGAAAAATATGTGTTGCGGCCACCCTTTATATAAGAAGTTACATTTTGGGGACTTATTTATCTAAGCAATTATTCGAATTGTGAACTTTTTAGTTATGGTAAACAATATCCTTTAATTGCACGCACATTCTCGAAGTGTTAAACAAATGATTATAGTTTTGATTTTTTCCTTAAATTGGACACAAAAAAAAGTTCTTTTATTCGGCTTTTAAGAACGTACTGCTACATGCTAAAATCAATTTTTTTTTTGCAGTGCTCACCTGCCTCACCTGCTGTTTTCCTTTTTTATATGAAATTTTCATATAATAAAAAAAGTTAAATGGAAAAAAATATCCTTACATACATACATTTTTTGACTAAGGCCATGCTTTTAAACTGTGAAGGATTTTGCTGTTGTTAAGCAAAAGCAAAAACAATCTTCAGAAAAATACCCGAAAAATAATAAAAATGAAAATAATAAAAAACTTTGTGCGAAATGTTGTTAAAATTCTTTTGCAGCTTTCGCGTTCGCCCCACAAAAGGAAGTTGCTTGTTCATATTTTGTGTTTGTTCAACAACAGCACAATTTTTGAAACCCATTTTACACAACATTTCTTTTTTTGTCTTATGAAATTTTCCATAAATTTTTCAACAATTGTTATTCGTTTTGTTAAAACGAAACACAGGAAGAATACCAAGATTTGACTTCTTGCATGTGTTTGTTGTGTGTGAAGTAAATAGTTAAGCAGTCATGTATTAAAGCATTAATTCTTATGTATGAGTGTGTTAAGTATTTGAAGGCTTCCTGTCTTTGTTTCCGCAGCCAAAAAATATATAATACTTGCCAGCGGATTGCTGCTAAAAATACTTAAATTTTTATGTCTAAACGTCTGTCTGTCTGCCTGTCTTTCATTTTATCACTGCTGCCATTTGCTTTTGTGTATGACAAACACTCGTACACAACTTTCTTGCACATTCCCCAAGCAGTGCTAAGGACCTCCAAAAAAAAAAAATATTTGTAATGTTAAAAACTAAAAAACTTTTCAAATTTACATGTTTCTTAAGCAGGTCATAGAAATAAATACTTGACAGATTCTTAAGTTTTTCTTGCAAGCCAAGAGGGTACTTTATTAAAAATCAATAAACATTTTAGATACTTTATAGAAATAGAAAAAAATACATATGTATATGAAATAATGCACACAAAAATTCTCAAATTGTTATTTAATCAATTTTCACAATGTTTTATAAGTCCGGCAGAAATCTTGTTTGAAAACTCTGCTTTAAAGCTGGGAACTCAACTCAAACAAAAATTAGTGTTCTTTCAAGTAAATGGCGGCGGAAATTTTGACATTTTGTTTAATCCGATCTAATCGGAATTGAGTTTGAAGCCGGCAAAAAAATTACTTTAGTATCATGAAATCTAATATTATCAGTTTTTTTGTTCGACATAGACACTAATTCTAGTTCGTACAAGAACCCGATTCCATCCGATTTCATAACACCAAAGTTAATTTTTTTTGTTGGTTTCAAATCTGATCTACAACACCTCTGACTGTTTTAATTCTTTAATTCAAACTAATTTACAAATACCGAACAAATATTATTGAAATGGCTTTTTTAATGTTACAAACAAACATCTTTTTAAAAGTAAATTTCCTTAAGACTGCCGTACCGGGTTTTTGAGTTTAATTCAGAAAAAATTGTTTGCGGTAAAATTATGATGATTACCATTTTTAAGGAAGCAAATAAAAGTAAATTGAGAACTTATTAGTAGAGAGGTAAAACCCTGGCTCTCTTGCATACACTACAGTGATCATCCTCATTGATCATTAGCGTTGATCACTGGTCATATGATTCATGTTCGAGGCTTTTCTTCGACATTTTGGGCAGGTTAGGACGCTGGAAAGTGAGATATAAAAATGTTCAGCCAATGTGGGTGCACCACACGACGATCTCCTTCCGATAAACTGAAAAAGATTTTGATAAAAGGAAGAATAGAGGAATGGCACAACTTTTCAAATGCTAAATAGTCAAAAGATAGAATAGAGAATAGCACTGATTCGTAGACGGGGATGAATCAAGCCATTCACTACTCTTAACAAAGAAAACAAACGCACTCAAATGTATCGCTGAAATTTCCAGCAGACGACTGAAGTATTTCAATGAACGTGCTTCCCAGTGCGGGGCATATTTCAAGGAGGTGTAGTACAGTCTCATCACAAGAACTCCTGTAGAAGTCGATTAAAGGTAAACCCAATTGTCTGGCATAATTCCCAAAATTACAGTGCCCACCAATGGCTCATCCTCATAATAGATTTAGGAAGTTCCAAGAGTTCTCTCGTTCTTTTTGGCTCCAAACGAGGTCATAAGTTCCTCCAGATGAAGGACATGGGTTTTGAAAATCATTCTGACTTGTCCGCCTCCAATGCGGAAAAGTTCTATGCGTTTCCAACATATTGAAAGTAGTAGCCCACAGAAAGAACCGATGCACTCATTCTGGAGAGATGTCACCATTTTATCCAATCCCAAGGAAATGCTGTTGCCGTGACTAGATTAATGTGCCTGGATCAATTTCGGGTCAGGTTTGAATGTTTTGCCATCTCATACAAAGATGTATGACATTCTTGGCTAAGAAACACGTCCTCCATGACGATCACCAAATGTGGATCACTACAGTTTTGCCATAGAAAAATATCTTCCTCAATTTTGAGGAAATAAAATCGAACTAAAAGCCTTATAGAGTAATTAAGAACTGCGAGTCTCAAAGTTCGCTTATAAAGCTTAAAAACTGGTGGGTCTGGCGCTAAGTTTGAAAGCATTGTCATCAGAAAACATTGAAAAATAAATTGTAAATCAAAATATAAAATATCTTCCAATCAGCAGAGCAACACACTGATAAAATTGAAAGTTGTTCAATAGATAGACATATGTATATAGAGAGTCAGTAGTGAAGCTTAGGGAAACTTTTACAAAAGTTTAAAGGCCTATGTTTTCCGCAAATGCTAAGACACCGCAAGTGAGTTTCAACAGCACGGCTAAACATGAGCCACAAAACACTTTAGTCAGAAACTACCGATATTCTTTTTGACCCAATCAGTCAGAGTGGTCTGTCTCAAAGAATCACCCTGGAACCTCTGAGCCGCATAGTGGAGGGGTTGGAAGGCCACTCCCTCCGGATACGCCGTAACACCAAGCAATGTCTTTAACGGATTATCTAACAAGATATATATTACGAAATAGTAATACCAATTTTATGAGGCTTATTTAAGATTATTTCTAATATCTTGTCTGTGGACTATTTACAGTTAAGCGTTTTTTCATGGAGCCACGCATCAATATGCATTAGGAATCGTATGAGTGCACAAACTTAAAGCAGATATGCTCTCTAGTACGCACATGTTTACTTGTGTACCCTTGGCTGTATGAATTTGCATTTCATAAGATGAAAAGAAGACACTGAGTAAAGAAATAAGTAGCAGCAAGCATATCACAGACAAAACGTTACAAAGTGTCTTCTAACTTGTATTCATACATGTATACATTACACCACACATACGCGCACACCCTTGTTTATCTGCATGTATGCAAAATACTCTTTAATTTATATTTATAAATCTTGAGTTCATAAGGGAGTTGAAGACGTTAAGGAGTTTTATGTTAAATAGAGTTTTCCACAAGGACCTTAGAGGCAAATGACCGTTTAATATGCATGTTGAAAGGAAGACATTAAAAAAAGGTTTTAAATATTAAAAAAATATTGAAACAAAAACCTGCTGGCTTCCCGCTAGCGATATGTGGTATAATGTATTACAAATTTGTTTGAATTAGAAATGTTTCTTCATTAATATTTTGAAATACTTAAGTAACATTTCTTAAAACTCTTTTATTTTGCCATGCCTTAATATGAGTTTTTCAGCTTTGTTTTTTTTTTTTTTTTAATATTTATACCAAATACTGAAATTCTAATCAGCAGCAAGGCTGTCAGAAACTTTTCTAAGAATTTTATACAAATTAAAATGAAGAAAAAAAAACAAACGCAGCAGAAAATGAAAATATCATCCATTGTTTGCAGGGGTTGTCTCATATTTTTCCATCTAAATGTTATAAAGTACCAGGAGGAGTTGCTGCGGCAACAGGCAAAAAATTAAGCTTCTATGCTTTTATGTCATTTCTTTTCTAAACTTAAAGTTTTATACTTGTAATAGCAAACACACACGCACACATATTTAGCCATACACAAGCAAAACTTGTTACCCAGTTGTTCATGCCAATTTAACAGCATGACAATAAGAGTTGTATTGCTGTAACAACTGTGGTGTTTTAATTATTATTATTTTTTTTTAACGAATATAATTTTGCTTATGATGAACATCCACTTTATAGTGATCACTTGTAATGAGGCAAAATAAATTTTCATATGTCACCTTTTTTTTCTAATTAATGTAAATGCTCGTGATTTTTGCACATCGAGTCCTAACAGCAAAAGTAATGTAACTGTCAAAAAGAAAATCTTAACGCAGCATATTTGTTTAATTGTCTTCAGGTTTTATTTTAGTAGGCGTGAGTAAACTATAGTAGCTGTTTTCTGTCCCTTTCAGCCGTTTATACGCAGCTGACATTTCATTGATGTCAGCTTCCAACTCTTCAACAACAAAATATCAGAGTATCTTGTTTATGTAAAAATACTTTATTAAAATCACTGACTACATCAGTAATATAAAATAATAAAATGTACTAGCTTCGAAGAAATATGGAATTTTCTGGAACATTGAAGTTCATTTACACCAAATGATATTAATGTTGCCAGCTTTTCAGTTGTTAAAATAGTAATTATTTTTTTATGTCGTAGTATAACTTTTTCTACCCTCATGCCAAAATCCATCAAAAAGTCGATGGTACAATATCAATAAATTTTTGTCCCTACAAATCAACCCATTATAACATGTAGGCATTTCTTCGCGGAATCCATCGGCAACACTGCGTATGATTGATAATTCAAGAGTGCAAGCTGTACAGAATTGCAATACGTATACGTTCCTTTTAGTTTGTGTATAAGTGAATTGTTTATGAATTTTATGTGTCCTTCTTGCCTCACACCTTCTTATACCAAAATTCGTCAACTATTAAACATTTCAATGGATTCTATTCTAGTTTATGTTTAAATTTCTGTTTAGTGCAGGAAACCATCAAATGAAGTCCCATGGACGTTATTTTTAGTTTAACAACGATTTAGAATTTTGGAATTTTTCTTAAAAAATAATTTTTGAAAACAACTATCGCTGACTTTAACTTGGCCAAGTGGGCTTTATTCGAACCTACAGTTTTATTTATACAGCTGCATTACATTTGCTGCTATAATATTCATTTGTATTTACAACAGCAACAAAAACTTACAACTTCTTCTACTCACTCATAAAAAACAAGAAATTGTTTGCAAAAAAAAAAAACTAAATTTGTATGAGTGCAAGTGAATGAATGAATGAATGAAAGAATGTCTGAATAAATAAATGAATGAAAGTATGTGTGTATGTATGAATGAATGAACGAACTTGTTGTATTAACAGCATGAGCAAATGTGTTTGCGCAAATTTGTATATAGAAAAGCAAAATACGGTGGCTTTGCAGAAGAAAAATGTCTATTGATACATTTTTATAACAGGAATTTCATAGAAAATTATACAGTTTGTAAGGCATGTATACGAAATATTTCGATTTTTGTCAGCAATATCAAAATATTGATGAATAGAATATAATTACAAATATTGGATATAATAAAGAAAACATAAAACAAAAAAAAATAAATAGTAATAAATTAATAACCAAAATGTCTTTGATATACATAGCTAGTTATTCCACAGCTAAAATTATAATTTTTACCATTGTTCATTATTTTGTCGTCCTTGAGTTCTATTGTACTGCCTTAGAATTGATAAAGTTTTTTTTTTGGTAATAAAACTGTAGTGATCAACTTTTCTTAACGGAAACAAGAAAATTTGAAGGCTTATTGGCTGGCATTCATACTCGTACAATGGCTGTTTCATTCCCGCCACGACGTTCATCAGCACCCATGTCGCATCGAACCCAGCTTACTGCACAATCTTTATAAGCAGCAGGGCTTAGCCATTCCAGTATCTAAGCTTATCATTACTGACTGTTTATATTTAATTTTAGTGATCAACTTTCCATTTTATCACTGTGTTTATGTGTTGATAGGAATTTATTTTACATTCTCTCACCAACATCGGATTGATTTCCAATAGACTGTCTACAAATACAGTAAAAAATAAAATGTATTATTTTAGATCTAAAAATAGACCTTATTAATGTTTTCTGTTTTTTTTCTTTAGCCGTCTATATGCCGCTGAAAGTTCGTTGATGCTAATCAACTCATCAGTATATAGACGGCTGAAAAAGACAGAAAACATTAATTAGGTGTAGTTTTAGACCTGAAACAATACATTTCAATTGGCTCTTAAAGCAAATAAATAAGTAAGTTCATTTTTGTAAGAAATAAATTATAAAATTTAATATCATTATAGTTGTAAGATCTGTTTACAATCTTAATTATTTTCTGTCTTTCGTAGCCGTCGCCGACCTCTCATTAATGCTACTCAACACATCGAAAAATCTTGAAATACTATTTTAAACTTTACTTCTTTACTAATACAATGCAATTATTCTCGTGCAAATAATGAGAATTTTAAATGTTTACTCGTTATGCAACATTTTGTATTCTTGTTAGCAAAAATTAAATTTCAACCAAAATATCTATTTTATTTACTAATTTTTTGGGGTTAGAAACACAACTAAAATATCATTATGTTGTGCTTAAATAATAACACCGGTATACATAAAAAATAAAATGTTGCTCAAATACATTTTAGAACAAATTTTATATGAAAAATTGGTGGTAAAATGTGTTTCAACAATGTTTTATTTTTTATGAATACCGGTGTAAGGGTTTTGGATGTTGGCCTAAAGAATGTATTTACCATTGAAAAATTTAAAGCAGCAGCCAGCCATAAAACTTTAATGTTAAAAACTCAGATGTTAAGAACTCAGATACATGTTTCTACACATGTATATAAATACATCTCAGAAACACTTTCAAGAACTTGTAAAACTAAAAGCGGCCTTATGAATGAATGTACGTTGTCTGCATATAATGAGTATACAATGTTTATATACAATGTGTATAAACAATGTTTATACGCAATGCTTAAATACAACGACAATCAGTTTTTGCTTGAGTAATCTAATGAAGCATAACAAAATGCGAAACAAAATAAGCTGTAATTTCAATTCAATAGTTGAACTTTATGATTTACAATTGTTAATAATAATTTTATCAGGCTTGAGTTCCATTTGTACTTCCTCAAAATTGAGAAAGATTTTTTGTGACAAAATTGCAGTGATCAACATTTTTAAGGAAGCCAAGAAAAGTAAAGTTGAAGACTTACTTTTTATACACACCAAAACATAAAAATTTGATGCGATACTAAAAAAGCTGCAACTGTTCTGTTAGTTTGTTTTTTCTTAATCTTTTCAATTTTGTTTATATAATCTTGTGTTAGATACCCTTTTCTACTGGTCAGTGTTACGTACTTCAAGTCAATGTCCTTAATTTGTTTGCTTTTGCATTTCGAAGCTAACAGCTTTAGTTTGATGACAATTAAAGTTCTTAAAAAAAGAGCAACTAACAGGCTTCTGAGGTGACAAAAAATCATCCATAAAATAGACTACAAAAATATCACTGCTTTGGTTAATGTTAGTGAAGTACATAAATTGAAAGTAAAAGCGGCAGTGTTAAAATTTTGAAATTTAGCACGTCCAAAGCTCATAGGGTGCTGATGAAGGGTGTTCGATACCCAGAAACAGCCGGTTGTCCACCGAGCTAGAAAATATATTTACTTTTCTTTACTTAATTGACATTGATAAAAAAGTGACCAACCAAGGGTTTAACTTGAGCCAGTTAAAAAGTATTTAATAAAAAAAAAAAAAAAAAACAATTTAAAAAATTTCGCCTACTCGAACAGAGAACATTTGCTGCAAAGTGTATTTGCCTTAATATTTCTTGCCCACCGTGAGCATTGTCGCATACGCCTTGTTTTCAATGTGTTTGTGTTTGCACTTGTTTGAGAGTATTTGTTTATAAGTGGATGTATATTGTATGAGTTTGCATGTTTGCATGAAACTTGATGTGGATGATTGTCTAAGTATTTAATGGTTCCTTGCTTTTTCCTTCTTTTTCTTCTTCTTCTTCTTCTTGTTCCCGGTTATCAGTGTTGCATTTCATTTCAGTTGTTTCAACATTTTTTCTTTCACTTCGTTTAAGTGAATGCTATTTACATGTGTTATGTTGTGTTTGTTTTTCTCCAACAAGAATTGTTTTTTTTTTTTTTTGTTGTGATATGGATATTACTAGTTTGTTGTCCTGGTGATATTTAAATATACATGTTTATATGTGTTAAAATATGTGCTCTTTGCAAGCCTTGTATTGAAAAATAAAGCAGCATGCAACTGAAGCAGCAACAAACTAGAAATTTTTACTGTATTGTTTCCTTAACCGCCCCTGCTGCTTTGCAACTTTTGTTTGCTCTTTTTGTTACTTTTTGATGTGGCTGTCTTTTTAATTTTTCTTGATTTTCATGCTGTTCTCGTTTGTTTTTTTGTTTCTTTCTCGTTAAATTAAATGTTAGACTTATTTGTTGCCAGAGTTAAATAGTTTAGTTTTTGTCTGCTGTCCTGTTCGGCTGTTTTTATGCATTTACTCATGATGATGATGATGATGGTGATTACTATTGAAATTTGTTGTCTATTTTTTAATATATTTTTTTATTCTTCTAACTTGCGGCTATTTCGCCATTTCTGAGCATAGAACATAAAGGACGACACCACACAATGGCCAACAGTTTTTCGAGGGAAATTAATATTGACCATTATAATATAATGTTTTGGTTATAAGCACATAAAAAATGTAATTTATAAAAAAAGCAGAATATTTTTATAGAGTTTTATGTGCTTATTAAAGTTAATGTTTTGCGGCATTTTAAGAGCTAAAACACTAGTTTAGTTTTATGCTTTCATACATCAAAATCAAACATAAAGTAGATGGATTTATGACAAAAGTTGTTGGCATGGAAATTTATGAAAGTATATTATATGAGTATTCTTAATAGAGCGTATTCGACAACAATGGTTAATGGTAGGCTTTTATTACTCGGATTTGGTCAGCAAATCACACTAATTAAAATCATGTGATTTTCAATAGTAAATTACATAAAATAAGTTGACTTTGTGCAGCTATTTTGCTATTTTTCTAGTTTTAGGTGTTTAGAGTTTAATTTATAGCGTACAATATTATAGTTTCGATTTACGACTACTAACGTGTGTGGTGTGATATAAAAACACTCGATTTATAGCACAGGCCTAGTGTTAGCGATTTAGAAACAATAATTCAGTAATCAATATATATTTTCATTTCTTTAATTCATGAATAAAGTTAAAAAATCGTTTCTGTTTCTTACTAACCTAAAAGTAAAATACAGGGTGGATTCATAACACTTGTAGTCGTATCGATAATTACACGTAATTCTGTTTTTACACGAATTTGACTTAACGCGCTTCCAACTAAATATGTATGTGTATACATTATGTTGTTGCCATAGATGGTGATTTAGTTTAAACTAAAATCAATGTTGGCAAAAAACTGCAGTTATCAATGTTTTCCTTTCGAAAGAAAATACGCAATTAGCTGTTTCGTATCCGCTGCTGTACGTATTATTTTTTTTTTCTCTACTTGATTTACTCTATTGCGAATTAAAACTATTTTGTTTCGCCAGAGGAGTTCCAGTGTAAGCACCTAGTGAATAGAGCGATTTCATCATGAACTAAAGCTGTTAATCGACAATTATTGTTAATTATATAAAAGTCTTATAACAACTAAAAACCCAAAAATGACCAACTTTTAACAGCAACTGAGTGCGATTTTATCTAACAAAGCGAGCGATGCCTTTCTTAAGCAATACTGATAAGTAAATTGTGTCAAGTACAAGATTGATTTGACAGCAAGGGCTCCGTACTACCATAGTTAAAGGCTACTGCTGGTATAAGGTAGCCTTTAGATTTTACGTTTTTATTTTTTATAGTATTTGCTGTGGTAGAGGCCAGACAACCACATACACCGTGTAAACTTCAACCCTCTGTCTCTGACGGCTCAAAAGTTATAGTTGATTTTTAACCTAAAGGGTGTCCCCGTGTATGAATACCAATTAAATTTTAAATTTTTGGTATTTGCTGTTGTAGAGGCCTGCAAACTATATATTCTGTTAAAATGTCTCTATCTTTTACAGTTCAAAAACTAAAGTCAGTTTTCAAATTAAAGGGTTTCCCCATACAAGGGGCAACATTACATTTTTTAATTTTTTGCTACATACATATGTGTGGTATTTGTTGTTGGGTAGGCCTAGTTAGCTGCGTAGACTGTGCAAATTTCAAGTCTATATCTCTTACTGTTCAAAAGGTTACATCTTATTTCAGTTTATTGTGTGGAAGCACCCTTTAGTTCTTAGCGTTTTGTAGGACCTATGTAACAACACATCCTGTGAAAATCTTTTCTAGCTCTTACTTTTCAAAAGTTACAGCTAGTTTTAGCTAATTTTCACAGTTCCTTGTATGGGAACACCCTTTATTTCTAATTTTTTTTTTTTTTTTTTTTTTTTGTATTTATTAATGCAGAACCTGTGTAACTTTCAGCTTTCTGGTTCTTATAGTGCTTAAGATACAGCTAATTTTAGCCAATTTTCACAGTTCTTTGTATGGGGATCGGCTGCGGTTTTCAACTTTTTGTTGTTTTTAATATTTAGTATTGTTGTAGTGGTCGGCTAACCACATGTATTGTGAAAAGTTCAGTTCTCCTGTTCTTTCCGTTTGGGAGAATGG
The DNA here is from genome assembly GCA_963662145.1 of Sturmia bella. Lineage (NCBI taxonomy): Eukaryota > Metazoa > Arthropoda > Insecta > Diptera > Tachinidae > Sturmia > Sturmia bella. Next base: position 64,071,289 of record OY759169.1, on the reverse strand, counting down.
AGTCTGTGAACGGACGGACGTACAAGTCTCAGTAATAGGGTTCCGTTTTTTACTCTTTATGAGTAGAACGGAACCCTAAAAAGTAATTTCCAATGCCTCTATTTTGTAAATAAAAAAGCAATAATGATGCTTGATATTTTCCGCAATTTGGAACAAAGTATTTACCTCGACAATAAAATTTGGTTCATACAGCTCTATTTTGTGTTTTTCCCAAAACAATTTAAGCCCCCAAAAGACTCACCCGCTATTGGGGATTTCCAACAAAATGAACCCTATTAAGTTTGCCTTGTTGCAGATAAACCAAATACTTAAAAAAATAATATAAAAGAAAATAAATAAAATTTCATCATATTTATTTGAAATTTTATTTTTCTCACAATAAGATTTGTTAAGCTGCTAAAATGATTGATTTATTTACTTTTATGTATTGCAAAATGTATGTAATTCCTTAAAGGAGAAAGAGTTAAGCGTAATATTAATGGTTTTGAAAAGTTGCTCCAAAGTCCCCAGAGAAATTTCAGTAATGTATATAAATTCATAAAACTTAACACACTCTTGCAAAAACCAACAAACACACACACTCACACAATTTCGCATATACTTGAATTTATGTAAATGCAAAAATATAACAAAACAACATCGAAGATAAAATGTAAGGGAGATTTATTTATGCAAAATTGAACTGTTGTTAATTCTTGAGGGAAATTCTACAAATGTAAAATTATTAAATACAAGAGCGTCGTCAGTCCCTATGCATTCATTCCTCTGCATTGTTAAACATTAATTTTAGTATTTTTGAATAAAAACTTGGTGTTAAATCTCTAGTTAAATAACAAAAAGTATTTTATATTTTGTAAACGAAATGTCACTAGGATTTTCCATTTTCCAGCTTTGAAAGCATAATTAATTAAAATGTATTTTTGTATGCCAAAATAAATTTCAACAATAAACTTTTACTTTTTGTTTTAGAAACAAAACTAAACTATCATTATACTGAGCTTAAAGGATAAAATAGTTAATTCAAAATGCTGATTTGAGTGGCAAAAAGTTGACAATAATAATATATTTATCTTTGAAAAATATAAACTTAAGCAGTAGTCCATCATGATGGCGGCAAAGTGCGCTAAAACTATTAAATATATTAATGTTATCTGAAGTCTAATTGCTAACTTTGAAATTGACGCATATTGGCATTGAGTAGAAGCTGTCTTATTATCAGTTAATAAATCTTCAAATTTAGTTTTGTTGTCGAAATTAATCACTTAATTAAAAGAAATTTTTTTCAGTGTATTTGTAGACAGGCTACTAGTTTAAATGATTGCTTTGATTGGCAGGAGTAAAAAATAATGGAAATGATCGATTAATACTGCATAGTAAAGAAATTAAAAAGAATAAATTTAGCTGGCAAACAAATAGCTGTTTCGAAGCCGCTACTCTTCTCATCAGCAACCATTTTGGCCATAAATTATAATTTTCCTTAAGAAATAAATTTCCTTAAGACCTCTCTATGCAATTATGCATATCGAATTATGTAAGCGTAGGCCACTGTGTCGTATGAGCGATATTACAAGTTTATGAACTTTGTGGAACGTATACGTACAAATGCTGTCATGTGGTTTTAGGGTTTTAAGTCAACTTGCAGATTGGAGCACATGTTTACATAGTTTTCAAGAAATTTTCATTAGGTTTTTCCTAAGTTTTTCTATTTTTGTCCCAAAGACCCTTAGAATAATAGTGCAATCCATTATTCCTAAAATGAAAATAAGAGTTGTTGTGGAAAAAATGCCGCCATGACTTGTCATCGATTTTAAATCAAACCAAACAAATACATACTTACTTCATTATTAGTAAATAACGGATAGACAATTAGACCAGTGTCTTGTCTTACGCCTGATTTCTCAGATTATAACTTTTTATTTTACAATTTTATAAATTATAACTTTTTGTTTTACTACATTAAATATATAGAATCAGTAATTTCAGTTGAACCATCACTACAAATAGTGCAAATCTAAGTAATTTTTTACTTATTCGTTAAAAACAGTTTTATATAGATTAATTAAGGTCAAAAAATTAACTTTTTAAAAAAATTTTTTGAACCTAAATGAATACATTTCAATTGGCTCTTAAAGCAAATAAATAATTAAGTACAGTTTTATATAATTTTTTCTTTTGTACCATTATCAATTTTTAATATTATAAAAAATCGTAAGTAAGTGTTGTTATGTTGAGTTAACATAATTTGAATTTTTGTACATGAAATCCAGTTGTTACAAATAGTTTATTTAATTTAAATTATCCTTTTATTATTTAGCTTATCCTTTTTAGCTGTACTTATTCGAAAACAAAAAAAAAAACTTTAGTTTTATTTTAATGCTTCGCAAACATTTGCCAAAGCCATTCATATTCACTTAGAGGCAGACAGACAGAAAATGAATAAGCGACAGCTCGAGACAGACACATGCAGTCAGTAAAATGAGACCAAATGTCGTACGAAAAGCATAATGTTGTCAATCTTATTTGTTGTTGTTTTTGTTTTCCTTATTTTTGAAAACAGCAACACAACATTAATATTACGAAATGTCAAAAAATAAAGAGAATATCAAAAAACTTTTATAGTCCATGGTAGAAACTAAGTAAACAGGAATGGAAATTGAAAATATAAAGTTTATATACATCTAGACATACATATGTATGTATAGAAATATATAAATATACACGTGCATATATTAACATGTATACGTATGTATATAGACATGTATATACATAAATTTGCTAAAATTTATTGGCAATTTTTAAAATTGTTTTAAAAATTTATTAGAAATTCTATTACACTAATGCCTCTTTTAAAAAGTAAAAGCAGCATGTTATCGAAAAATATATTTTCCTGGGGAAAGAAGCTCTATAAAATAACAACTGGGTGGAATGGTACCTTTAAAAATAGTGGGCAACAAAGTTGCCTCAATTATTTTACGTCTTCACAATTATTGTATGAGATGAATAACGAAAAAGATTTTTTTTTTTGTCAGAAAATTGGAGTGATCAACATTTTTAAAGAAGACAATAAATGTAGAGTTGAAGGCTTAGTGGTTGGGGTACATACCAGGACTGTCGCTCATCAGCACCCGAATTTGCTTCGAACCTATTTTAAATGAGATTTTCATTTTAAAACAGATTTTCTCTTACACTTTAACCTGCCCACAGGTCTGCTGATTTATTATATTTTATTTCTTTTTTAAGCATAAATTGAAATCTATTTTTAACTGCTATTTAATAGCTTATATGGTTTTTATGTTTATTTTATATCAAGTGCTTAATTAATCCTTATCTTTGATAGGAGTTATGTGTACATGTGTACGTTTGTATATTTTGCCATATATGTATTTTTTACTCAAGTCTGTTTTCTGTTTTGCTCACACTCTTTCCATAGCTAGAGTAATATCTTTATATCATTATTTTCTCTAATACTTTATCTCTTTCATTTAAATGCTAAACTAATTGAAAACTAAATATTTGTTGATTGCCTTAATGTACAAACAAATACACTTCAACAAAATCACACATACGCCAACTAACACTAATAAGCCCATATACTCAATATAATTTAAACATGCAATTGCTCTCTCACCATATAACTACAATGCTGAGGGCCTCTCACACTCCTGCTTTCATGGGCAACATATTTACAAGAACTATTGACTCTCCACCCACTTTGGGAGTTGGCTTTTGTGTGTGTGTTAGTGTTGCTGGCTGGCTGGATGACTATATATGTCTGTCTGCCTGTCAAACTTGATTGTTGTTAAGCATTTTCTACACTTAAATATATAGAAATATTTCGAGCATTATAATGATCATTATGATAATCAGAGCAATCATAATGATGTTATTGCTTATTCTGTTTTTGTTGATGTGTGTACTAGATAATAATCGTGTTGCCGACGATTATGCTGTTGTTGATTTAGTAGGAAATGGGGAAAATTGCATATTGCAAACGATGATAGTAGTGGTTTATTGTGTGTTTGCATTGGAAAAATTTAAGGATGAATGATAACGCTCCAAATGAATTGGTTTTCTCATATATCGTTTCTTCCTATTTTTGCTATAAGCAATTATCGTAATCGTAGTCTTCACGAAGTAGTTATTGCTTATTTTTAATTCAAACGTTTTCGTTGAAAAAAAAAAAAAATCAAATATCCTGCTTTGAGAAAGCAGTTTAGAAAACAGGAGTACATAAGTATATAAATATGTACATATGTATGTATATGAAGAAAACTTGAGGATATTAGTTGCTTGAAATTAATAATCCACTCCGTAAAAGGAAAAAGAGCTTAAAAAGATGCCAAGCGAGTTTTGCTATTGAAAACACGTGCTGATAGGAAATATTAACTGGAAATACTGTCTTGTGCTTAAGTTAAGCATTCTGTTCGAAGATGTGAAATTTTTTTCAACAACTCTACTCATTTTGCTTAAAAATATTGACGAGTAAACTAGTGTTGCCAATTTCAAGGCTTACAATACCATTCTTTCTTCTAATATTTTCAGCTATGCCATACTAATCAGCTGTTGTTGGCCTAATTTTGCACGAAATAAGTGTCGTTCTCATGATTTCGCAGTTAAGCTAAGTACTCTGTTCTTCGTTTCGTGTGAAAGTCCATATAGTAAAAGTCCATATAGTAAAATTCATACGAAATAACTATGAAATAATATTGCTGTAGTAGTACTCTGTCTATGTTGTGAAACTTCAGAAGCGTTTCTGGGAGCATGTTTTATTCAAAAGCAACATTTTTCTAGCAACTTTTATTTTGTATACGAAATAATTTGAGCAGCCATTATTCCGTACGAACTATTTGTGTTTTATTTGTGGGACTAAGCGACTGCATCGAATCATTTGTTGGCATACACTAATAACTCGTTCAAATATTTAATACTCCAACAGAGCTCAACATAATTGGATATGAATGCAATGCATAAATACAATTGAACTGTGTTTTAAGACCGATCGTAGCAATTTTATTCGGTCCGCAATTCATTTATTTGGTTTGTAAATGCATTTTTGGGAGTGTGTGGTGAACTTAATGTTTATATTTATTGAAATAAAAGGTAAATATCAGTAAACCTGGGCCTTGGAACTCGTTTTTAATTACAATGCTTTCATATATATGTATTTTTGCATTCGTGTTTTTTTTAACAAACGCAAAACTGTGATGCTCTTGCGACCTCGGGAACTCTTAGCAGGACACTCTATTAATTCATCCATCGAGGCGCTCGATGTGTTAAGCGAATAAAGTAGTTTTTGCCTTCTTTTCATTGTGTACACCATACATTCAATGTTAGTAACACCAAAGAGACACATCGTGTCCCAAGCTGGGTACGAAACCAAGCTGGGTACATACATTTTGGAAAGCAGCAGAGTGTGTATATTCAAATGTCCTTGGAGCGTATCTGTGCAGAGGTCTAATATATACATGCATTCATATGTATGTATATAGTGGATTGGTATATGAAAAAATTCAATGTTGCTCAACATTTTCCGCAATTTTGAACAGTGTACTAAACTCGAGCAAAAATGTTGAAATGTTCTGTTGTTGAAGCAACATGTCACCACAAACATTTTACAAGTATTTGTGAAATGAGTAGAACAACTTTTTTTCGCTCTCATTTCTCACGACTTCCGAAGGCATATGGGCGCTGATGATCACCGTGGTGGATATGCAACAGCCAAAAGTTTTTAATTTTACTCTTCTTGTCTTCTTCAAAAACGCTAATCAATTAAATTTGTTCACAAAAAAATTTTTTTTTTTCAATTCCGAAGAAGTAAAAATCTATTTAAAGACCGCTAGGGCAATTAAAAATTGTGAAAATTGACTTTCAGCACTGTTTAGCACAAAATGAGCATCAAAGTAATTAGCTATGTACGTTGCCCACAAAGCTTGCTTGCTTGCTTGCTTGTAAACAATGTTCTTAACCGGAGTCTCTAAACATTGTTTACAAATGTGGTTTATAAATTTGACAGATGTGTTTTTCTCAAAAGTCTTTGATAGCGCTATTTTGTATATTAACCCCCTAATTCATAAAAATTATAACAGGCTCATAAGACTGCTATTTGCCATATTTGTATGGAAAATCTATCAAATAAGAGCTTTATAAACCTTTTATAATTTTTATGAATTAGACGGTAAATATTTTTGGTAATTTTCGTTGTAATCAATTTATTGATGTACAAATTCAATTAACAGTTTTCAAGCAAATTTTTTGCTTCACTTGTATTTAAGTAATGCCAATACATTGTTATATCTTGCGTAATGCAGCCGAATATCACAAAATAAAAACCATAGTAGGAGGGAGGTCTTCTAAAATAAGCAAAAGGAAATAAGAATAATTACCAAATACTTTTAAAAACAACAGCCCAGAAAAAGTAAAATACAGAACTTTTAACAGATATGAGCATAAATTCCAGTGCTTAACGCACACTTAAACTATAAGAAAAACTTTGATTATCAAATTTTTTCTGTCAACAACTTAAGATAGATGAGCCTTTTACTTGCAGCATAGTCAAACAAACTCCGTCGAAGTCTATAAACAATTAGGGGGAAAAAAAGGGGGAAAAATTATACAACTTGCGAACAAAAACAAATAAAATACAAGAAAATCCATCTATAGAAGATGCCGAGAAGTAGAAATTCCTTTATTTATGCTTCCCCAAAATATCAGTTTTTGGTTGAGTTATTTGAGTGTTCGTGTTGTTGTTGTTGTTGGCAGCAGCTCTGACATCACAAGTTGATAAGCCAAACGGCAGATGAAAAATAAAATGGGAGGAAATTCTGCTCAAACACACATTTGCTTATGAACAAGCAAACTTTTTAATTGTAGTGCTTAATAAAGGTAAGCAAAAGAAAAAAATGTATGTATGTAGTTGCACGAAATTTGGGAGTTATTGTTTGAAAAAAATTCAAGCAATATTAAAGGTAAAAGATTTACTACGAAGAGTTTGAAAATTTAAGAAAATTTTAATACTAAAATATGAGTATTTGATGGCAGCTTCATTATGATATTTATTTTATACCTCAAATTGTATTCATATTTTTCTCAGGATCTTGTCTAAACTGAATTCACACATCAAACGATGTTGTTATAGAAAAAAAATCATGTGAAACAAATGTAAGGACTTGTTTATAAAAAATATTTTAAGTTTATTATGCATACATGCAAAAAAAATATGGTTGAGGTAACCATATCCGAAGAGAAACATATTATTGTTGAAATCTATGGTTACAGGCTAACAATATTACTTGTTAAATAAAACATGCATATTGTTACTAATTCTAGATTCAGTGATTATTGTATTGTGGCTGCTAACCATGTTATTGCTATATTCTATCATTGTCTTGTAATGTCCAATTATACTGTTATCAAATCCCACTGTATTATTTTCATATGCCAGGTTGCGCATGATAATGTTGACTGTATTTAACAAAAACATACTTCCTCAATACAATATTATGATTGAATTTGACAGCAATAGGGCTACCATAAATATTTTTTTTTAATAATATGGTTGAAAGAGTCAATGGTATTTCTGGAAGTGAAAATATTATTGTTGGAAATGACAACAACATGATCAGGCATGATGAAGCTGTAACAAAAGCTTTACCAAAAAAAAAAATAAAATTTTTAACAAAAATATTTTGTTTGCCACAACATTTCGCATTGTTATAGGCAACATAATATTGTTACCGCAGCCACATCCTAAAATGTTTTTTCTAAGCGTGTAGAGTAACAAATAAAATAGCGGCTGATATGGGCAAAGAAGTTCTGTATTGCAATATACCTCGATGTCGTTTGATAGCGTTTGGCTCAAAGATCTCCTCCATAAACTAAAAGCTCAATTAGCAAAAGATTTCTATCTAATAACACAAAGCTGCTATTTACAAAACTGATATTTCTTTATCAAATGCAAAGGCAAGTGTTCAGAAATTTTCTCTATGAGAGCTGGGTAGTGTCCTCAGGCTAATGCTTTACCTTGTGTCTACATCTGATATTCCAATTCCTAAGTCAGATAACAATATGATAGCAACACTTGCTGAAAACGCTGTTTTACTATCATTTTAAGAAAAGGCTAAATGTACTATGATTGTGTTATGATGATGCACTATGTTTTAAGTTCACAGTTGATTGAGGCTCTTGTTTTGGTTTCTTTAATTTTGTGTGATGTGATCTTTTCAAATAAATTTTTAATCAATTATCTAGACCTGGTATTTCGCCTTTGTATCCATAATTTTATTCCATGAAATTAAACTCAATTAATTGATATTGATAAAAAAGGTGACCAACCTCAAGGGTTGGACTTGAGTAATTTAATATAAATGTATTACTTAGTTTAGGTCTAAAAATATACCTTAATGTTTTCTATCTTTTTCAGCCGTCTATATGCCGCCGACATTTCGTTGATGCTAATCAACTTATCAGTAGACTCGAAAAATCTAAAACGAATGTTTGGCTTTTATAGCGAGGAATAAATAACTCAAACTAATTAAAATTTCAGTAAAATGTAAACTCGTCGTAGTTTACAGTTCTTGGCCACCCCCCCATGGTTTGCCATTTTGTCGCATTTCAGTGCATGCTGTGTACGAGCTGTAATACTGCTGAAGTTTTGGACGCTGTTGTAGGAAGCAAATTCAAACGAGTACTTATACTTACTTTAACAGTAAGTAAGCATATCCAATCCAATAAAAGTACTTTCAACTCGTTACCATTATATCCTTATTCACATAAACACACAGTCACGTGCACATACACATGCAGCCGCATGCACAAACCAATATAAATGCTTTTAAAACAAACTCGTTCAGTTTAAAAAATTTGCCACTTTTATTGCTTGTTGCAATATCATATGCTCTTCTGACTGTCTCTAAGTTTGTCTATCTTTCTGGCTGGATTTTTGCTATACATTTTTTTTATAAGGCATACTGTACATATTTTTATGCATACGGCATACATTTTTAAACATATCGCTGGCTAAATCATAAACATGTAACATAAAGCTTAAAGTTTTCGAAGCTGCAAAAAAAATTTCGTTGGTTGTTACAAACATGAGCAGTTAAGGGATATATGAAAAAAAAACTCTCATACCTACATATATATAAATTTTGAGAAATTTTCAGTTGCAAATATTTGTGATTTAGCAAGCTATATGTAAGGGATGAGATTGGTCGGTTGGAGAAGTTATTTATAGCATTTTACATATTTTAATAAAGAAACTTTGAGCTTAGAACTGAGTAACGCTACTTCGCCACCAGAAAAATTTGCTTTTGCAAATTTTTATCACGACCTTTTAACTACTAGCAACGAAGAGACATGTTTAATTATGGTTGCCTCAACAATGTTATGTTCTCCATAGCATTGATCCAAGGCAAACAAGATGGTCGTATGTAAAATACCTCAATCAACACTTTCATCACTATGAACACATTTTTTGTTAAATGCTAATCATTTTGTTGTCTTCGTCTTATGAAAAATAGCAAAATGGTTGATTTTGGCATTATTAATCATACATTGAATATTAATCATACATTGGTTGTAGTATGATTAATATTCAAACATATTATCCTCACGACAAATATAATATTTTTAATTCAATTATTTGTAACCAAATTTTTTTTTCATCATTTCTTTCTTTTTCCTCATTTTTGTGGCTGTCTGCAAATTGTTCTCATAATTATTAAGAAATTATGAAAAATAAATTAGTAAATGAGGCAGTTAGGTATATCGAAATACGATAATTATTGTTCACATGAAGATCTGTTAAATTGTGTGTGTATGTGTGTGTTTGTGTAAGTGAAAGCTAGACGACGTATTTAGTATACATATATATTTGCTATCAAATGTGCAAATTTCAGGTCTCTACGTTTCATGGTTCGAAAGTTACAGCTAATTTTCACAGTCTCTTGTATGGGAGCAGCCTTTAGCTTTCAACTTTTTGTTGTTTTTATTGTTATAGCGACCACATGTGCTGTGCGAATTTCAACTGCAGCCTTTACTGTTTCGCAGAAGGTGCGCTGTGATGGACGGAGTGTAAAATGTCCGAAATGCGGATCCGTTTTCACTCTTTGAGTACGAAACCCTTAAAATGTGTAGTTTTTTTCCTTGATTTTATGTCCTTTCCTTCATAATAAAATAAGATGTACCATAATAAAAAATTCCTACAGACAACTCTTCATTTCTTTTGGCTGGGTTGCCCTTCAGCCTAAATACTTTTCATAAACAATTCAAATATGAAATAAATTATTTATTTATTATTTATTTGCTTTAAGAGCCAATTGAAATGCATTAATTCAGGTCCAAAAATAGACCTTTCAAATGTTTTCTGTCTTTTCCAGCTGTCTATATGCTGCCGAGTTGATTATGATATGATATGATATGATATGATATGATATGAGTTGATTAACACCAACGAAATGTCGGCGGCATATAGACAGCTGAAACAGACAGAAAACATTTGAAAGGTCTATTTTTGGACCTGAATTAATACTTTTCATAAAGAAAATCTTATTGATTTTATCTATTTATATGATTTTTAGTTTTGGCTCTGTGCAGTTGATTGTGTTCGAGAAAAAAACCATCGCTTTTGATTAATTTAAAGTTCAACCTCGTTATGCATATACATATGCTTTTGCTCTTGCTAGACACTCGTTAAACTGATGGCTCGTGCAATCCTTAAAATGTTGCTGCTCCCCTTGAATCTCTTTCCCTCATTGAAAAACGTATAAATATTTTAACATATTTCTCCTTCCATATTCATATATGATTTGCATTTGCATTTGAATTTTATTTTATTATTTTTCTGCAATATTCTCTTATTTCTTATTTTCAATATTTCATTTCTGAATTTTTGTAGTTGTTGCTATTGTTGTTGTGTTGCATTTTCAGTTTATTTTATGTTCGAAAATAATTGTATGTGTGTGTGTGTGTGTGTGTCGTGTGCTATTTTTATTTTAAAAGGAAGTAAAATTGCTAAAGAATTTGTATAAATTTTTTTGTTTGTTAGTTTTTGATGCTGCCGTTTTTGGTTTATTTAAACAATTTGCTGGTATTATGTATGTATATAGTTTTCTTCTTCTACAAATAAAAAAAAAAACTCCTCTAGAAATCCTTTGGATTGTTTTTCTTTATTGCCACTGCTTGAAATTTGTTTTTTATACTCATTATTATGCATTTACAATTTTCAACATAAATTGTTCATATTTTCACTTACAACTTACAACTACTGCTGCTGGCAGCAAAAAATGGAAAATTAAAAAAAAAAGAATACGGTTTTCATATTTTCGTTTGTAATCCAAATAGAGTGCGCTGAACAATATTCATTATATTTTCAAAGATTTCATGATTTTATATGTAAATCGTAATAATAATAATACACTCAAATGCATTAGGATTTTTTTCAAAGGATTTTGGTTAAGGAAAATATATGAAAATTATTATTCAAACAAATTGCTGTAAAGAACTTAATTTGGAGGAATGAAAATCAATTAAAAGTAAAATTTAACAAAATATTAATGCATAGATATAAAAATCTGTACAAATTAATCTCAAAAATTATTGCTTAGTTTTGAATAAGTAAAAATGAACTGAGGCCCATTTATTATAAAATTACAAATTTAAATAAATTGGTAATTTCTATAAAATCTTAAACCGGTTTAAACTCAAACTCTGGATCCTTATGATTAATATTGATTAGAAAAAGAAAAAAGAAAATACTTTTGTAGCAAGCTGGACAAACCGCTGTTTCGCAATCGCTACGTTAATACGTGTATACATACATATTTATAATTTGGTTTCTACATACATTTGTAGCATGCATACTCCTTACTTAAATTCATTGTAGTTGAATTTTTGTGCCGATTGTTGCGATGGCTGAGTAGGTATGTCAGCTGGTTTCAAGACGCAATGTTGCATGTTCAAATCTCAGCAGAGGCTTTGCAGTACAAAAATTAAACAAGCGAATTGAAAAAGGAAATAATAGAGTTCGGAAACTGTAATTAAATAAAATGATATAAAAAAATCACCACAGAAGAAAAAATAAAATTATTTTACAAGTTGATTACGCATTAATTAGAATAAAGTTAGAATAAAGGAAAAATCATTATTTTTATCGATTGGATTCTGTAGATTTTTTAACATTTAAATCCAAATGAAGTAATTAGTAAATTTAAATGAAAAATAAATAGGACGGTTTTTGAATGAAGTTTCATTTATTTTAAAGACTGTTTTCAGTTAATTTTACTGACAAAGTTTTCTGAGTGTGCGAGCACTATTAGTGTTAAAGATTAACGCTTATATTAAAAAAAATTAATATCTATTTCATATACAAATTAAAAAATGTTTGCATAGAAATTTTCAAATAAAACCAATATAATAAATACTTTAATTTTTTTGAATACAAGCTTCAAAGATTCACCTCGGCCTAATAATGAAATCGTGAAGATTTTCGTGCGATTATTTTTTACAAATTTCGACTTGGATTAACTGAATAATAGTGCATGGATGAACCTAATTCAATTTTTGGCGATGAAGCTCCATCAAGAGCCAGCTTTTATATGTACATGGTAAAGCGGATTCAAATCAAAAGGTAGATACTTATATATGTATGTACTTCGCATCAAGTAAAGAAAGATTAGCTGAATACATATATGAGGGAAATTAATGTGCGTTCATTTGGGTGCGTGTAGAATATACATATGTATGACCAAGAAATGACAATTTCTAACTCCTCTGCCCGCCTCCATTTTATAATAAACATTTAATATTATTAAATAAAGCAATTTTCTTGAATAAGCCATTCGTAGTGAGTTTTTTTTCCTCTTTTACTAATTTTATATTCCGTTTTTATTGCCGAACATTGAAACATTCATGTAAATACATTTATATTAAATTACTTTTTAGGCTCAAGTTCAACCCTTGGGTTTTCACTACTTTTTAATCAATATCAATTAAGTAAAGATAAGTAAAAATTTATTTGCTAGGTGGACAACCGGCTGTTTCTGGGTAGCAAACACCCTTCATCAGCACCCTATGAACTTTGGACGTGTCAAATTTCACAATTTTGGCACAGCCGCTTTAACCACTCGGCAACCAAAGCTCACGCAATTCTACTTTCTGTTTGTATACTTAATTAACATTAACCAAAGCAATGATATTTTTGCAGTCTTGGACGATATTTGTCGTCTCAGAAGACTGTTGCTCTCTGTTTATATGAAAGCTTTTTAATACATGTTCTGTTATGCATCATTGAGATCTAGATGCTCTTTTATTGATACAATTTGAACATGTTCGCCATGCCCTGCGTTATTAACATTTTGCTGTAAATTTTAATTTTGTTATTGAACTTCTGTGTTGTAATACATTTATATTAAATTACTTTTTAGGCTCAAGTTCAACCCTTGGGTTTTCACTACTTTTTAATCAATATCAATTAAGTAAAGATAAGTAAAAATTTATTTGCTAGGTGGACAACCGGCTGTTTCTGGGTAGCAAACACCCTTCATCAGCACCCTATGAACTTTGGACGTGTCAAATTTCACAATTTTGGCACAGCCGCTTTAACCACTCGGCAACCAAAGCTCACGCAATTCTACTTTCTGTTTGTATACTTAATTAACATTAACCAAAGCAATGATATTTTTGCAGTCTTGGACGATATTTGTCGTCTCAGAAGACTGTTGCTCTCTGTTTATATGAAAGCTTTTTAATACATGTTCTGTTATGCATCATTGAGATCTAGATGCTCTTTTATTGATACAATTTGAACATGTTCGCCATGCCCTGCGTTATTATGAGCTTTGGTTGCCGAGTGGTTAAAGCGGCTGTGCCAAAATTGTGAAATTTGACACGTCCAAAGTTCATAGGGTGCTGATGAAGGGTGTTTGCTACCCAGAAACAGCCGGTTGTCCACCTAGCAAATAAATTTTTACTTATCTTTACTTAATTGATATTGATTAAAAAGTAGTGAAAACCCAAGGGTTGAACTTGAGCCTAAAAAGTAATTTAATATAAATGTATTACAACACAGAAGTTCAATAACAAAATTAAAATTTACAGCATTCATGTAAATAATTTATTTAAGTTTGTTTTATTATTCATTTAGACTTGCTGTAAAAAGCAAATAAGTACACCACTTCTTTTATTATACATACATACATACATACATGTGTACTTATTTGTGTTTTCTTTTTATAGTTTTATAGCTTTATTTAAATAATAAACAATTGCAAAAAGCTACAACAAATTGATAAATGTTTTCCATTGTTTAAAATTGTTTTTATTTTGTTTTTTTTTTCATAACAAATTCTTTTTTATTGTAACAAAAACAAAAACTTAAAGGGTTGATCCCGTTATATATTCAGTTAACTGCTGATAAAAAATGTAAACATACATAAATAAATGTGTGTGCATGTGTGTGGTTGTTAAAAACTTTAATCTACATAAAAAGTTTTGAAGAGAGAAAGAAGCCCAGGCTTTTTCTTAAGAGAATAGAAAAGTGTTGTTTATTTATCTACCAAGCACATGCATGCACTCACAGACTAACAAATAAACACACACACACACACACACACACACACACAACGTTGCATGAGTTTATGTACGTGCGTGTGCTTACATTGTAGTTTTTCAAAGCTGCTTTGTTTTTGTGTTAAACCAGAATTCATACATGTGTGTTTAAGTTGTTAAATATATTTTTTGTTAAGGGCGTGAGAGAGAGAGAGAGAGAGAGAGGGAGCGAAAAGTCCTCGCACGAGTTTTGTGTTGTTCATTGTTATTTCAGAGTTATTTATAAAGTATTTAAACGTTGCAATTTAGACAATTGTTGTTCTATTGTTTGCTGTACTTAAATAAGTTTTCGTTGTTGCAGTTGTTGCTGTGCATTTGTGGAGCAATGTATTCAAGTAAGCAGGATTGGTATTGCTTTTTGTTTGGTCTCGTTAGTGCAGAATGAATGAATGAACGAATGCATGTATTTACTATTTCCTTGGTGTGTTGTTATTGTTATTATTTTGTTTTCCTCATGGTTTTATCATTACTCTGCCAGCAAGCCAATATTTATACCAAACAATCATGAATATTGAAACTGGGTGATCTGAAAAGAATTTTAAAACCAATAATATTGGGTTGTGTTCATCCTACATTATACACAGAACTTGAGAACAGAAGTAGACAACAAAGTGGTTTAAAGTGACGTATGTATTATATAAATGTTTTCTTTACACAGGCCAAGGAAAGAGCAATTCATATTTAGCTAATCACATATTTAAATTTACAAAAAAAAAAAAATTTTTTTTTTTGAAATGCACTCGCACTGATGAAGGTGGTGGTGGACGTGAAACGCCATGTTGTGTACCCCAGTCAATGAATCTTTTACTTTACTTTTCTTGTCTTCTTTAAAAATCTTGATCTCTACAATTTTATCAGAATTCTGAGACAATAAAAATTGAAAAGAAGCTCGATAAATTAATTAACAATTGTACATCACATAGTTCGACTATTAAGTTAAAATCAATAAAAAAAATTAAGAGTTGGCGTAATTATCAGTAACAAGGAGCCAATTTCACCAAATCTGCGCTGAAAGAATTTTTGTTTACAATTCTAGATGTCATTGTGTCTTTAATATTTTTTGCATTAATCTGATGAACAGTTTTTGTTGCCAGAATGAATTTTCGTATATATGTACATATATATTATTGAAAATTAGTTTGTACTGTATTATTTAGTAAAAAACTGCATTAGATCAATAAAAAATTTCACTAGGTTCTTTAAATTCTCATTTGATGTGTGAAGCCAATTTGGTCAATTATTTTTACATTTCTCGGGTGGCATCTTAAATGTCGGCATTTGATTTTCTTTAATTTTTTTTTTTTTTTTTTTTTGGAGTGGAGTATCCCTGTTCGCTGCAACGTTATTTACATACATCATAAATACAAGCTTTTGTTTCCATCAGCTCAATGAAAAAGTTGATGGGTTTTATTTAGTTAACTATTGTTTGTGATTAAACCCATAAAATACTTCATTAGCCTAATGACCGAAATCCATATGTTTAATGCAATGATCAGTAATAATTCAATAATTCCTAGCAATTTTCTTCTAACTTCATATGAAGCCAGTTTATGAGGCTAAACTAATCTTAAAGCAGTCTTAGTAAATAAATTTTTAATCCCTTATTTATGGCCAGATGAATAAAAACGACACGGACTCCTAACAGTAGAACAATATTCCAAAATGCTACGAACCAAGGAAATATATTATCACCCCTATCATGAATAATTTTTCCCCTAAAATTTTTTCCCATTTCCCAAATGTGCGATCATGAATAACTTTTCCCATAAAATGTGTTCCCATCGTGAACGGATTTTTCAAAGACATTTTTCCCATTTTTTGTGTTAATTTGTTCATTTTATTTTCTTTGGGGAACTAGAAAAAAATGCAAGTAGTTGCTACATTTTAATGGATATATAAATTAGCTGAAAATTATTTTTAGGTCTAAATCAATAAATAATGTGCAACATGACATGTTTCTCAAGAGGGTGCAAAATAACCGATCCATTACATGTGGTTTTGTGAAGGTTTCTAAAGATGTGGTGGCCGAATTTTGGTATTCACTTACAGCAGAACTAAAAAGAGCTGGCCCTCTCCTATTAAAAAAGTTCATGAACATAATTTTATCCATTATGCGCAGAGACTTTTCTAAAGCATCCAACACTTTAGAGAGCACTTTGCAAAAAGTGGATTGCGCCATGCCTACTTTGTAATCTCTTCCAACACTTTTTTGGTAGCCACCCTCTGCAAAAAAAAAAAAAACCTAAACATGCGCTTAGTTTTACGATGATTTTTTTTTTTGTTTTCGGCAGAGAAGCTGTCAAAATATTCAACAGGCATGCAAACTCCGATTTATTCACCCTTTTTACGTTTTAAACTACAAATTTCTGTTTAATAGTTATAAAACATAAATTTAATTACTTTTTACATCACCTACCCACAAATTTTCAATAAATTTCCTTTATATTTATATTTTCTTCTTAGCAAACGTTCCCATAATATTCATGATAGCAAATTTCCCTGCTTGGGAAATGAACATTTTATGGGAATAAAAATTTCACATTTTACTCACGATAGGGGTATAAACGTTTTGAAATTCTTTAGAATTTTTCCTAATAAAACCAAGTCTACAATAAGCTCTATCAACAGCACAGTGTAGTTGCCTAGAAAATGTTAATTTTCCATCGAAAGTTACACCAAGATCCTTCACTCACGATTGATAGAATAATTTAATTTAAACGTGTTCATAATATGAGCATACGATATGATGCAACATTTAGAAACATTTAAATTTATGTCATTTTCTAAACTTCAGTCTGACACATCAGCTGGTCCACATCATAACTATTATTCTAGGTCTGAAAATAGACCTTATTAATGTTTTCTGTCACTTTTTCAGCCGTCTATTAATGACTCCGTTATTTTGTTGATGTTAATCAACTGATATGAGTAGACTCGAAAAATCTTAAAAGAATGTTTGAAATCCAACTACTTATTCTGAAATTCCCATGAATCTAGAGAATCCACATATTAAATCTATTAAAGAATTATCTTAAGTTTGTTTGTAGTTTTCCTAAACAGTTCACTTGTTCGCTGGATGGAAGAAAATCCTGAGTTTGCCAGAGGAATGTCAGTGTTCAGTGCACCAAAGTACGTCTTAAATATCTACCCCAAAAAAAAAAACTAATTTTAAATTACCACAACTCTTTTTGGCACTTTCCAAATGTTTGCTTCTTTACTTTGAACTTATTTATATGTTTGCTTTGATTTGTCAGATACAGCTGATCACTTTGAAGAAGGGTTGTACTCTCACAATAGCAATTTCATATTTTTTTTGTCAATATTTCAATAAAAAATCAACGAAAATTTTAGTTTGCCCATCTGGTATGTCTGTAAAGTAAATGCAAAAAATTTCTTGACGTAAGCCCATGCGAACGCAAGCTATCGAAATAGAGGAATCCAAATTGATTCGAAATCGAGCTACTACATTTGATCTTGCGACATTGAGGAACAGGCTGTTTTTCAGAACAGCTTTATGTTTCAAAAATATTGCAGATAATTTTTTTTTCTTCAATTTTGCAAATTTTTTTTGCGGTCTTTATAGTTTTTGCAACTCTCTGAGTGTTGGAACTCTATTTTTGAAGTTTGAATTTTTTTCGTGGATTTTTGCATCCTCCTGTGTTACTCGTGTCTGTAACTGTTTCAGTTTTTTAAATGTATGGTTATTTGATCGGGGCGGAGGGTTGACGACGATATCGACAATAAGGCTTGTTTAAAAACTTGTCTACTTTATAAGAGACTTTCAAAGCCTTCTGCTTTGGTCTTCGCCAAATGTAAATTTTTTGCTATTTCTATTTTATATTATTATATTTTTGTTTGCATGTTCCCCCTCCATTTTTGGTAACAAGTTGTTGCTTTTGTTTCCATTTGTTTTGGAAAAGTGGCCAGCATTATATAATCCACTAACAATATGCGTTTTTAGTACATTAATTTACAAACGTTCAGCCATTGTAGCGCTCATTCTACATTGTTTGCGCTTTAAAGTTGCTTTCTTTTCATACAAAAAATTTTAAATGTTGTTGCTGTAGTGAAAACATATTCAAATGAATAGTTTTGGAAATGGTTTTCCTGCTGTTGTAGTTGTTTTCTAAATCTTCATTTGCCCAACTCCCTTAATTCATTTGCCATAAAGTGTATGGGTATTGTGTTCCTGTAGCAACACTAACAACTCTGCACACACACACACACGCTTTACACATGTATTACCCATACAGTAAACAAATTCTTCCAGCATATAATTTTTTGTTTATTTAAGTGTTTGCTTTCCGTAAGTTTTGTATTCGTATGATAAAGTAGTTTTTATTGTTTTTTGCTTATATGTACATATATTTTCCTGGTTTCCAAGTTTATTGTGCAATTGCTTTTGCAAGAATACAAAACAAATTTTTCAAATTCCGTGTACGTGCGTTGGCAATAAAATGCTGTCACTTATCATTTGCAAAATAAATCTTTATAAATGTCGCTACCACATATTACTTTTTTTCTTTTTTGCGAGAGGAAGTAAAACAAATATTATAATATGAGAGCCTTAAATTGGAAAAGTTTCCTTTTTTCTGAGTGGCTGGGTTGCTTGTTTTGGAGCAGAACTTTGTGAAACAGTTGTGCCTCGAACGAAATGAAATTCTGTCCCAACTGCACTGAAACAATTTTCATTTAATTAATGTCTGCTCTGCCAAATTAAAGCGCAACATTTATTTGCAGTCTTAAATGGTCCATTGTAATTGCAGCAATGTTGTTTTATTTTACGAAGAAGCACAATGGGCCCAGCTGGCAGTATATTATTTGTTACGTTTAGTTCAGGAGAAAAATTAGTAGAAACGCTTTTATTTGAGACATGATTATTTTATACAACAGGCTTGAGTTTGTTGAGGATGAGACGACACAGGCTAGGCTGTAGTCAGACAGTTTTGTTTCAGGGTTGGTCTTAGTTGTAAATGGTGTCCGCCGGGAAGGTGGACTTGTACTTTTCGATTGAATAAAAGAGAATGTATCTAAAATTGATAAATGTTTTATTTATTGTTGGCAATTATGTATGACATACAATATCAGATAAATGTCCGAATGTCTGTTAGACTCACACAGGCGAACCTTTTTAAGCAAGTGTTTCATTGCAATGCAAATCTTTGTGCCAGATTGTGGCCAAAGTTATTCTTTGCAGACCCAGCTCCTGAGCACGGCTTAGAATTGAGGTAGATGTATTGTTTTTGAGCACTTTCTGGAGCAGCCGATTTTGCAG
Source organism: Sturmia bella (assembly GCA_963662145.1). Lineage (NCBI taxonomy): Eukaryota > Metazoa > Arthropoda > Insecta > Diptera > Tachinidae > Sturmia > Sturmia bella. The sequence goes on along the minus strand of OY759169.1, from coordinate 64,051,410 downwards.
TACTTTAAGGTTTCTATTTCTTCGCAGGCGTTCACTACACGATAAACAGTGGGTGCTGTTGGCACATTGTTTCTCTCAAACATTTCACGTAACTTTCTCGTCGTCGCAGTAATCGATGATTGATTTGTGATAAAATGTTTTGACGATTAAAACACTTTAGTTTAGCGTATTTTTTTTTACGATAAATTGGCCACGTCTCTACTTTACGACTGCCCAACATGAATTGTTACGAATAATGTTTGCCAAAATGGCGGCAAAACAAAGACCAGGGTGTCCGCTGGACGCCCTGTATTTTCCTATAATATTGTGTTGAACACAAAATTTGTCGAACCAAAACTAACAGAAGTGCAAGAAACGAAAATTGCATTCGAATTTCTAAAATAAGCTTTCCTCATCTAAAAGTTATCTTTCCTTAAGTAAAATGAGTAATATTTCTTTTTTTTTCAGAATTATTTTTTATGTAAATTTTGCTTGACTCCTCCAAATATTTTGTGCATTTAACGGTAAGTTTTTTATTTAATGCCATTTTGTTTTTTGAGTAACATTCTATACTAGTTCCTGCTCCGTATTCTGTTTTCTTGAGAAATAGCTATTTTTCAAAAGTGTTAAATTTTTTGTTTTTAATAATGTAACCTTTAAAACCCCAAAAATGCTGCATTTATGATGTTTTCTTGTTTCTTTTTTTTCTATTGTTTGATACTTACTTCAATTTCTATCAGCTGACCTCAGGTTATTTGTGAAAATCATCATTTGACTGCAAAGTTCGAAGGTCGTTTAAAAAAAAAAATCGAATTAACATAAACAAACGACGCGTTACGGGTCTTCTAATTGAGCCTCTATTTTCACCCCTCACTCTCAGAATCGACCTAACTTTTGCTAACTTGAATTTGTTTCACAGTGTAATCTTAAAAGAGTTTATGAAAACGTCAAAAATAACTCAACTGGTGAAGAATTAAAAAAAAATTGAGAAGAATTTGTTAAACTCGGTTTGAAAACATTAGTTGCAATAATACTACTGCGAAAAAATTTATATGAATTTAACAGGACAAAAAGTATGGACATTGCAAAAGGTTTTCAAAATGCCAAAACTTCAAATAGTTGCAGAAAATATAGCTGAGCAGGAACCGTTAAATATTGGACAAATGCAATTATAAATGGCTAGTTAAGAAAAACCACAAACAGTTGTTCAAAACACAAGCAGCGGTTAGCCGCGAAAAATTACACCATAAAAAAATCTTGGACAGAAAACTAAATATTTAGCAGAAGGCCAAAGAAAAAATACTTAAATTTTTTTCCAGATAAGTTTATTTATTTACAGTATTTAACATTTCATTACATACTATAATAAACACTAGTATCTATAAAAATTACATTAGTACAAAGTCCCAGAAACGAGCTCTCTAGTATTTTAAATTATAATTAAAACAAAATCTTTTGGATAGTAGTTGTTAACGCAACTCCCAAAATCCTCATGATTGCCTCTTAATCTGGCATCACTAATTTAATTGGAAAAAGTAGTTGCTTAAAAATTATGGCATATTTGCCAATTTAACGAAAGTTGTATTGTCAAGAACGTCTTACCGCCCTCGCCATTTTTAAAAGAATTTAATTGCCATCTTTTAATAAGCCATTTTCATTCTAATTGCGAAGCGGATCAGACGTGATTGTCCATAGTGTCACAGGATTTTCCAGGAATTTCCATACAAAAAAGTATGTAGAATTAATCATCTTTATTATGAATATTTGAATTTAATATAAATATATATGTAATATTTTTTACAAAGGAATTTTAATAAAATTATATTGCGTAATGAATCAAGCCTTTTGTTACGTTTTGTAATTTATTCAAAATCCCGTGGAAATTGCTGGCTCGGCCGATAGCCCTCTCAATAGTAGTATTTTATTATGTATCCATAAGAACGGAATTTTTAAATTTTTTTTGCAATGAAAATTTTTATAAAAACATTACATGTATGTATATAAGGCGAGGATAAAAAATAACTTATGAATACTTAAAACTTATCTCGCCAAGAAATCGCAAAATATGTTTAAAATTTAAATTTGTCACGAGTTTTTGTAGAAAAGTGCAACAGTCGAAAAACTGTGAAATATTTGCCAGATGATATGATGGAGACCGGTTGACAACAACCACGAGTACAAGTGGCGAAAAGCCGCGAAAAATTTGCAAACAGCTTTAATACTTAGACTTAGACTAATTTTGGAAAACACCAAACAATAACAAAGAATGATTTTGCACAATTTTACATAAAACCACCTCAAACAGCAACTGTCGAAAAGCTGCAAATAATTGCGAAATTTTATTTTAGTCGAATTATATGATTTACAATCGCTAAGATTTTTTGCTTTCTCAAAATTAAGAAAAATTTTTTGTGTGATAAAACTGTAGTGATCAGCATTTTCAAGGAAGAAAAGAAAAGTAAATTTGAAGACTTGCTATTCAAAATGCTAAACCACCAAACGGTAACAAAAACTACCACTGCCGAAGACTGCAAAGTACTGGCAGCAAATTGGATGCTGATGATCATTGTGGCGGAAGTGAAACAGCCCATAAGTCCTCAATTTTACTGTTACATTGAAAATGTTCATCACTACAAGCTTATCACCAAAAAAAAAAAAATCCAACTAAAGAAGCACGACAGAGTAGTTGAAATAATATCTTTTATTATTCACGCCTTTAGAAAAATTCAGCTCTTGAACAATTTTTCTATTAAAAAAATGCTTTTTGGGAAAATACCTTCTCATTAATGCCGTTTTCGTTTTCTACTTAAAATTACGCATTTGTTTTGCACTGTTTTCCTTAAATACCATTTTTAAGATCAAAAGAAAATGTGACCGTTAAAATAAATTTCAGAATTTAAAATGTTGACCTTTGTTGCTATGGAACGAAAATGGCAGTACCTTTTAAAAGGGCAGGCACTTTGTGTGTTAAAACTTACTTGTTTCTAAAATAGATTTCTATGTTTAATTTATGTTGCTGCTTTAGCCATAGTGATTTTTAATTGTAATAACACAGCCAGCAGTCTACTTGTAGTTAAGGTATCAGTTTCTTTGTATGTTTTTTTTTTTTTTGCTTATTTTGGTTTGATTTCGTATTTATTTCCGTTTTTCTCATTTTACTGAAAATGTAAGCATGTGCTGGCTTATTCAAAGTCTTTGTGAATTCTCCATAACTGCTACTCAATTACAATCTTCGAACACACAAAAAGGAAAGTTGTTTTAAAAATCCAACGACAAAGTAGAAATTCATACATCACGTAGAAAGAACATCAGCCATTCCGTCTCTATTCCACCATCTTCTTTGAGTTTTGCCGTTTCTGTGTAGAAGTTTGCCCATTTATGTTCCAATTGCTTTTTATGTTGCTGACTTGCTGGCGTATGTTGTTTAAAATTCTCAGCAACAATACGGGAAGTAGCAGCAGCAACAGCAACAACTACTTCTGGTAACTAGTTCCAGTTCCTCACATACTGATCCATTTAATGTTTATTATTGCTGATGCTGTTGTTGTTGTTGTTGTTGCTTATTAATTCCATGCATGCGAAAAGAGCGTGTGTGTTGGCGAGTGTGTGTGTGTGTGTGTGTATGTGTGTTATTTGCTTGCTCTCATTTCATTTTCAAAATGAAGTTTAAATTATTTAAGTTGTATGCTGCTGTTGTGTGTGTGTGTGTGCGTGTGTGTGCTTGTTTAGTTTGATGTTCGTTTGGGTGTCTCCTTCGTTTTATGTATAATATTTAGTATGCTGAACGTGTTTTCGGTTTTATAGCCCCAGCTTGTGATATTTATGGTTTATTGCAGTTTAATTGTGCACCAAGGCATTAGGTATGCTGTTACGGCTGCTTTTATAGGGATACACCAGATACTCATTCATTCATTTGCTTTGCCTTCATTATTTAACTTATGCTGCTTGCTGCTTGCTGCCTTCCGTCGGTATGCATGCATACCCTTTTTCCTCCTCTTTTTCTGCCTTATTACAACTGAGTTCTTTTTTGTTTTTTTTTTTTTTGCTTTGAACATATTGCTTAAATATCCAGGGCTTGACTGTGTCATTATCTTGTCTGGGCATTTAATTTTTTGTCTTGTTATCTCAGTCATTTCAATCATGGCTTGTTCAGCGTTTTGTTCGTCCTCTCTAGTAGAGTTTAATGTAGATTTTTGGTCATAGTTTAGGTTGTAATCTGCTGCTAGTTCTTCGTGGTTTCGCTGTTGCTTTCAAATAAACAAGTCAAGAAATATACAAGTCTGTTTTTAATTGTTTCACTATTAAAGTTGAATAGAAACTGGAAAAGTTTAAATTTTTTTTTGCCAAATTTAAAAAGCAAAACTTGTAAAATTACATATATATTTTCAAGAAGTTCGTATTAAAAAGTGTGCTCAAGAAGTAGTGGTGACATTTTTCCTCAAATAAATAATAAAGTCGCAGACAGCCAATAGAGGAGGCCTTAAGGAAATTTACATTTAAAAAATAGCAATTATGTCTAGACATTACAATAATTGTGTAGCTTTATACATTCTTCAAAAACATATCTATTTTAATAATTTTATTTAATAATGTTATTTAAAACTAAAGTTTTAATTCATAAAAACTTCTTAGACTTATAATAGCAAATGAATAAAACCATAGAAAATAAAATAAATAAAAGTGCAGCTTGTTAAATTATAAAATCGAATACAACTGTATTCGTAGGGTCATACAAATTATCACATCTAGTCATTTTTTAAGACACTATTAATTATAAAAAAAAAACACAGCGATAAAATTCAAGGTTGATCAATACGTTAGAAAAAAACAGTCAGTAATAAAGCGTAGTTAGATTTTGAGGGCCGATGTTGAGCACAAATTATTTAGGAAATTTTGTCATTTATATATGGAACAAAAATATGGACCGAATGGCCGCCGCGACGGATGGTCAAAAATTTTCGATGTCGCTGGGGCATCTGTATTTGAGGTTCTATGCCCTTAATATGCGGAATTATTTTATCCTTTAGCTCTTGAGTTGTGGCTGGCATATTAACAAGCAGCTTTTCTTTTAAATAATCCCAAAGAAAAAAGTCCATCGGTGTTAAATTATTTTTTGTTGGCGGCCAATTGACATCGCCACCACGTGAGATAACACGGCCATTGAATTTGTTGCGCAAAAGAGCCATTGTTTCGTTAGCTGTGTGCCAAGTGGCACCGCCCCGTTCAAAACCACATGTCACCCACATCCATATCTTTCAATTCAGATCATAAAAAGTTCGTTATCGTCTCAGGACGATGAACACCATTCACAGTAACTGCCTGACAGGCCTCATTTGGGAAGGAATACGGCCCGATGATGCCGGCAGCCCATAAACCGCACCAATCACACTTTGTGACATTCACTCTGGGACTATCATTAGCCCAAATGCAACATTTCTGTTTATTGACGAATCCACTGAGTTGAAAATGTGCCTCATGGCTGAAGATGATTTTCCTCGAAAATTTCTCATCCACTGTTGCCAGTTCTTGCCACCTTTCTGACCACTTACGACGCTTGGAATGGTCAAAAGGCTTCAGTTGGGTCAATTGCACCTTGTAAGCGTGTAAATGCAAGTCTTTATGCATAATGTTCATCAACGACGAGCTTGAGAGGTGTAATTGTTGGACGATGAGTTGGGTTGGACGGCTCTTCAACTGCATTATAGCAAACAACAGCAATATTTTCTCCAGTATGAGCTCTACGAGTATGAACATCTCCTATTGACCCGACGTGCTCAAAATTTTGCGATTACATTGACCAAAAAATCACAAAGTGCACGATATGCATTTTGATTTGAATGCACGTTTTCATAATAAGCCTGAATAACTTTAACACATTCCTCGATTGTGTATCTTTAAGTGGTTCAAATTAAGTTATTCTGAAATTGAGAAATATCAAATGAAATTCAGAAAAAAACACATTCAACATCGGCCCTTAAAATTTAAGCACCCGTTAGTTCAGTGGCTAAGCGCTGCTGCTTAAGGGCAATTCGGACTATTATACAAGTACAAATACTTTTATCGAGTTTTGTGAGATGAAAGTATAATTAGATTTCTTGCGACTGTCAAAAAGTCTAATGTAAATTACATTTTACATTCACACCATCACACTTCAAATAAAATAGAAAATTTGAGTGGAAAAGAAAACAGCTGTTACATATGTATGTACATGCGTTAATCATACATACACAGAATAAAAGTGCCAACATAAAACTTTACCCGCCGGCATAAGAGCAATTTAATGTTGGCGGTGGACGTGCCGGCGCTAAAAAATATTCAGCAGCTAAAATAATAGTTATGTAAAACAGAACCAAATTGAATAACACAAAAATATTTTATCTTCTAAATACAGCTAGAGCAAAATACATTTGTATATGTTAACCTTCCCCCGGGGGCACAAAATGCATCTTGCTGATCGTAACCAGCTTGGTGTCGTGTCAACGGGGTAGAAGGGGTGCAGGATACCTCGGCTGGCTTGGTGGCTAAAATCTTAGGCATTTCCTGAAGGAGGGCGGCGACTCCTGAGGGACTTGCTGAAACCCCTCACCGAGGGGCAATTCGGCAGTACGGGAACCTCGGAGTCATCTCGCCGGTCATAGGTTGAGGAGCCGTCCTTGGCTGAAACGTACTGGCTGTGGTTGCTACCATAAGTTCGCATGGAAGGGAACGTTGGTAGCCATACTGATCATAGACCCTCGGGTCTATGTTCGGTCGCCCAAATGGGCCCGTAGTGCTGTTGCTAAGCAACAGACGCTGCTGTGTAAGGAACCAGATTGGCGGGAGCATTAGTGTTGGTTCAAGGACTGATGATCTTAGGAACTTCGGGCTACCACGGTAGTCGTGTATCCTTATCCGTCTGGGGAATTGCAATGCAGCAGAGGTTAGATAGCTCAACTCCTGAGCAAGGGGTTTTGTTATGGCCAAGTAACGTAGCAAATAAATTGCCACCCGAGCAGTTGTTCCGGCTGCTCGGGGGCGGTGGTGTAACGTCTTGATTGCACCACGTGGTTTGACCACCGTGAGGTTGGGCCCTAGTGGCAGGTACTCACGTAAATCATTCCACATCTGTATACGTTAACCAAATTCCAAATTTCGAACACTTGTATAACGAAATCAAATATCATCAGTGACGGCAGGCCATCGGCTGTGAAACAACTGGCTAGTAAATTTTTCAACAGCTGCTTGTGTTAAAAAAACAACCCTGATCGAATGAAATAATGTATCATCGTTTAGAAAATTTTCAAAAAACAGTGAAGTCTTATGGGATGTAAATTTTTTATGGTATTATTTCTCGTTTTCATAACACATTGCATTCACACCACCACACTTGCACGTATTATTTGAATTTTTGGCAGGTATTAAAACACAGTATAATAGTCTGAATTGCCCTTTAAAAGCAGTTCGTGGCCTGGTTTCGAAGCCATTTGGCTGCTGATAGTCGGCAAGGTGGACGGACGTGAAACAGTCATGCTATGTGCCCCAAACAAAATGTCTTCAACTTCATAAAAATTTTTTTTCTCAATTCTGAAGACGCAAAGTGCTCGACGTAAAGCTCGATAAAGCAATTAAAAATTTATACAATCTTTTAAGAAAAAAAAAAAAGAAAAATGAAAGTTGTTTCTTTGGTCTTTTTGCAATTTTTTAGGTCAATTAACGTAGCAGGAAGTAGAATAAAGAGAACAAAATTATACGTACATATATGTGTGTGTGTGTGTGTGTGTGAACTTTAAACACTATGCAAGTCAACTAAGAACTGAATCAATCACTCAACATATTTTTAGTTGTTACATTGGTTTGCTGCGCACACTATAACGCCTGCCATGTCAGAGAACAAAGCAAATTGGTTTGCTGGCATTCTTATCTCTTTACAGGTATTTATTTTCGGTTAATACAGAAATTTTGTGTGAATAACTGCTATTGCTTGAAACATTTTTCTGTGGTAACGTTTGTTTTCATACACTGCAAATGCAAGTGCTAGTTGACTTTTGCTGCATTGTTGCCCACAATTATTTGGAAAAGCATATAATAATAACTGATTAAAGTGATTGACTGACGTAAAGTTTAAATTGTATTTTAATAAAATAAACCAGAGAGCTTCAATTCCTAGAAATGTTTTGGTCTCAAACAGCGAACAACCTAATTGATCTGAATTTAAGCATTTCTTTCAAAAGGTATTTAATATTGAAATCCGATAGGCAAAATTTAAATTGTATTTGAATAAGATCTTCAATACCCAGTGATTTTTTTTTTAGTCTAAAACCCAAATTGATCTGAGTTAAAGCATTTCTTTCAAAACATAATTCATATTGAAATAAAATAGACAAATGGTAATTTGTGGAATAACTTCTTGAAAAATTCTACAAGAGTACGGCGACTGCTAATATGTCATTATCTCATACTTCGCCCAAGTCCATTTGAGCACTTTTTGGTTATTGCCACAAATATAATTCCTCAGCACTTGTTGTGCAGAGAGTAATAATGATTTTTTTTTTTTTTTTTGATTTGAATTAGTCCATTAGTTTTCGGTTACTGGCAAATAAACTAAATTTTAATTCGTTTTAAATTAACTTTGATGGACATTTAAGGCCGTATTCACAATAATTATTGTGAGTTTATGAAGCTTTTATTTGACGTATTTCTATGGAATATTTGTCAAATAAACGTGTAACAAACCTTCAATAGTTTTTATGAATACGGGTGTTAGATTGCAACTTTTTGTGGGCTGTAAAAATAAATTTAATACAAATTTAGATTTTTTTTTGGGTAATTAAAAAAATTGTTAAGTCAATCATAAAACACTTTTAACTCGTCTATTACATTCAGTTTTATTGCTTTCATAATAATTAAATTTAATGCTTAAAAACACTGTTTTATATATTTATATCATGGATGGGACTTTTCCATTAGCACTGAATTTGGTTTAATGACAATGAAAAAAAGCTAAACAATTGCTAAGGCCAATGACTGTTTTCTGTTTTCATTGCAATTTGTATGTCAGTGAAAATAAAAGTAATTAAAAAAATGTAGTCCAAACCAAAACGTGCGATGTTAATTTTAAATGAAGAAGTTTTCAAACAATTAATGATGTTCTGTTCAAGTTTTGTAGAACTGGGCATACACTCGTATCTATAATGCAGTAGAGAGAAATACCAAAATGTTAGGTCTGCTCTGAAAAGTACTTCATTTGAAATTTTTTGATTTCTAAAAACAAGTTGCATTAAAATTCTGACTTGTGAAGATTTATTGTAATTTTTCTAAACTTAAGTTGGTTGTTAAGTGTTGTTCCAGACTTCACTGATATCAAAAGAATTTTATCTTACTGAAGCAATGCTTTTTTTGCACATTGAAATCACGTGTTTTGAGAGCACATGATTTTTTTAAAATTAGCTTTGTTGAGAGAAATTGAAAAAAGTTTCACTGCTTATTTTGCGCTTCGAAATCACGTGATTTAAAAGCACATGATTTTTCAAATTAGCTATGAAACTGATTAACTCAAAATCGCTAGCAGTGTTGGGAGAAATTAAAAAAGTTTCATTGGCATTTATTTTAGTTTAATGCCCATGAAATCACTATTTAATGCACTACTCCCAGCTATGGTTCTTATCTAGTGAACCATTTGACTGCACTAATACGGGCCTTAATTTCAATTGTAAGCTTTTCGGACAAATTTTAATTAGTATTTTAAATTATTATTTATAATAAATAAATATTTATTGAAATATTTATTTTTTTGAGACTCTCAAATTAAAAAAGAAAAAATTCGAAGTAATTTTGTTTAGAATGAAATGAAATGACTTAATGAGCTGTAAATCTGTTATTGCGATTCATATTAAATAAATTCGACTCGACTAGAGAAGAAGGCCTTAAATGTTGAAATAACAGGTTTTGGTTTTATTTCTTTATTGTTTGTGTTTTGCTTTTTGGCTTAATGCGTATCGAATGGCCTATTAAGATGCCAAAGTCAACGTAACAAATATTTTTTCAAAACAAGTTTTCAAAGCTAAATATGCAAACTTTTTTTTATTTATTTATTTTTTTTTATTTAATCATTATTCAAACAAGGAGTGTTTTGTGTAAATATATTTTTTACTGTCTTAGATCTTCTTCAGTTTATTTATTTTGTGTTTTAATTAAACAATTGATTGTCTTGTTTTAGAAACAGCCAGCAGGCTGAAAGACATACCGACCAACAGACAGGCCAACGGCCAGATAGCCAGGCATCCAGCAGCTATTAAAACCCATTATTCGTGGCTTTTAATTTTTCTTATTAGATTGTTTATTTGATTCAATGAAACAACTCTCGAATCGACTCAGCACAGCATCACGTGACGTCAGTAAGAATTTTTTTTCTGTTTGCTTCACAATCATTTGATTTACGGCCAGATTCGGAATCAGTGTCACAGTCAAACATTTAAAGCAAGAAAAAACAAAATATTACAAACTCAAGTTTAACAAACGTCCTTCGAAAATCATTACTAATCTTGACGTTCTTGCTGTGTTGTTTTTGTTGCTGCTGATGCTGCTGCTGTTGTAGAACATTGAAATGAAATCTGAACGAAAAGCGGTCAATAGCAAATTTGTTGTTTTCATTGTGTGTGTGTGTGTGTGTGTTGTTTCGCTTTGAAAATAAAACCAAAATTCAGTAAAAATGGAAAAAATCGAAATAGAGGTGTAAATGGTAATTTATAAACAATTAAAAATAAAACGAAACAAAACAATTTATTCTGAAGTTTTAAAATATTCAAAAAGCAAAACAGAATGTTAAACAAAAAAAAAAAAATTTTACGAATTTCAACAAAAATTTATTCCAAAATTTTAAACATATGTTTAAGTATTTACGAAGAATTGTAGAAAAAAAATTTACAGAAAAACATAAAATGCTTTGTAAAATAAACTTGACTGACCTTGATAAAGTTTCTTATTTTTTTTGTTTCATAAAATTTGTTACTCAAACTTGATACTAAAAACTTTAAACCATAACAGTTGCTTGACAAATATTTTGCTGGAGCTAAAAGCAGCCAGCGACAATTTTTTTTTTTGTTGATTCAACTATAGTTGGTGTGGAAAAATTGCAGTGCAGTTCTATTATTTATGAAAATTCTGAATATCAGTTTTATGACTAAAATTTATTTATTTTTTCCTAATTTAATATTTAATATATTTTGGTGCGGGTTGAATTTAAAATTAATGTGTAACAAATAAAAGTAAAATTATGATAAGCTAGGGAACAGCTAGCTATTTTAAAGCAGGTAAAGGTAACTTTAACACGTCTCGAACTCAAGTTCGTAGTTTGAGTGCAAGTTTTAGCAGTGGTGATCAAAGTTTATGGCCACAATTTGAAACAATTTTAGAATTTTTTTTTCAGATCGTTAACAGAAAATTTCACTCCCTTCGTGATCGATTGACCAGTGAATCGCACAATGCATTAAAAAAAAAACTCGTTCTTCAGCCGTGAAACAAATTGCATACAAAGGCATTTCCTTTCAGTTACAATGTAGAAAGATTCAAATCAAGTGCACATAAACACTATTTTCCTCGTTTCTGCATTTTGGCCCAAATAAAAAAAATACATTGCATTTATTATTTTTTTTTGGTTGAAAAGCTACTTCATGCTGTGATCTGTTTTTATTTTCAGAAGATCTTTGTCAGATTATTTTTCAGCTAAATTTTCAATTTAATTTCAATGTCTTTGTTTAATGTGTATTTTCATTTGCGAAATCTTTACTTTTTGACTTCTTTATTTATCAAGCATTATAAGCTTTTGCTAGTTCAACAAAGTTTTGAGCGGAAAATGCCACACTATTAATCTTTAGCTAAATTTTAGTTTAAAGAGTTGTTCCTTTTAGGGTTTCGTACTCATAGAGTGAAAAAATCCCATCTCTGAGATTTATACGTCCGTTCGTCCGTTCACAGGCCCCACTCTCCTAAACGGTACGAGCTAGGGAGCTCACAGTTCACAGTACATGTGCTTACCCCGGCAATATAACAAAAAATACTAAAAACACTAAAAAGTTAAAAACTAAAGGGGGTCCCCATACAAGAAACTGTGAAAATTGAATAAAATTATACGGAAAGAGCTAGAAAGCTGAAATTTTCACAGGACATGTGTTTACATAGGCTCTACAATAATAAATACCGAAACAAAAAAAAAAATACAAAAAAAAATGAAGAACTAAAGGGTGCTTCCATTTAAGAAACAGAAATTAGCTGTAACTCTTGCATCATAGAAGAAATTTACGCAGCGTATGCAGTTACCAGGCCTACACATCAACAAATGTCAAAAATGGGAAAAAGTAAAAATTTTAATTTACCCTACACATGGGGACACCCTTTAACTTGAAAATTAGCTATAACTTTTGAACCGTAAGAGATAGAGACTTGGAAGTTTTGTAGTAAACATATGTAATCTCCAACAGCACATACTAAAAACAACAAAAATTTTATAATATAAAGAGTCCCTATATAAAAAATTGTAACCCTGGCTGCGTCTGGCATTCATATCCCTTATATGAGATTTCAATGTTCATCCGTCCGTTCGTCACAATTCCCAAACGGTAACATCTAGAGAGCTGAAACCTACACAGGACATGTGGTTATCCGAATTCTACAACAACAATAAACAACAAAAGCAACAAATAGTTAAAAAGTAAAGGGTACTCCCATACAAGAAACTAAAATTAACTGTAACTTTTGAATCGTACAAGATACCCAGCAAGAACAGTGTCGGTCATTTTATGCATCATATGACCGACATTGCTGATGGGTTCATACATCAGCATTTCTATCATTTTCTTAAGGGCAAAATGAAAAAAAACTGATGTAAACATTCGTGTACGTGTGATTTCTTTTTTAAGCCAGCGTTACCACCTCGGCAAAATTATTATTCCAAAACAATTTTTTCAAAATACCCTCAAAATTATATACAATTCTGTTAATTTCTTTCTTATTAAATAAAAAATAAGAGTTTTTCCGAAAATTTCAAAAAACTATTCAAAGAGAATAGAATAAACAATTTTGGAGATACTTTTAGATCAACTGAAAAGAAAAACAGGTAGTCAGTAGCAGTTTTGACAATAGAAAACTAAATCATATGCAAAAAACTTTTTTTTAAAGAAGCACTGCCAAATGTAATGACCAAGTGGTCCACACTATTTCTAATATCGTATTTTATAAATTTATATTTGTGTAAAATACTTTCAATAATTAAATAAATAAATAAATAAATAAATAAATAAATAAATAAATAAATAAATAAATAAATAAATAAAGGCAAATGTATCTATAAAAAACACTATGGCATAAACGTAGTTCCAAATGAAATGACCAAATTGATACGGGAAAATCAAAATACTAAAAAAATCATTGTAATGGCAACGCTGAAAGCTATAAAAGTGCTTGAGCAGGGCATGCAGTTACGAGGCCTACACAACAACCAAATTCCAAAAATAATTATATTGTCTTACATACGGGGGCACCCCTTAGTCTGAAAATTAACTTTAATTTTTGAATTGTAAAAGATATGGACTTGAAAATTTTCCATTGCATGTGGTGGACAGGCCTCTACAACAACAAATAAGCAAAAAATAGCAAACAGTTAGAATTTAATTGATGTTTATACATGGGGATAGTTTGAAAATCAGCAATTAATTACCTTTGAGCCATAAGAGATGGAGGCTTCAAATTTATACGGTGTATATAGTTGCTTGGCCTCTACAACAGCAAATACTAAAAACAATAGAAAGTTAAAAACTAAAGGGTACCCCATACAAGGGATACTATTTGTCTAACACTTGAACGGAGGTACGGAACCCTTGCTATGCGCGTTAGTCTTGTATTTTCTTCGCTTCTTCACTTCTTCACTTTCCATCGAATAGGTTTTTTTTCAGAACTGAGTGCTGCAAAATGGAAACACCGAATAGGGGCAATTATAAAATGTAGGCTGTAGTATGTATAGAAATCTCAGGATGAAATTTTATTTTAAATTTTATCTTTATAAATCTGAAATAATGATAAGTTTTGTGGTTAGCTCAATAGTGGTTGCCACTGTTTGTTGGTTTTTGCATAATCTCATTCAGACGAAATCATTTTCCACAGATTTTCTTATTGCCTGGCCCCATGATATTTCACAATATTGTTCGCTGGCTTAGTTACACATAAAAAACCATTAGATTTAAATAAAAAAATGATGTTTACTGGTAAAAGGTTTCTATATACAAAAATGTCCTTCAAACGCGTTTACGTTTGTTCCCTTCTCCGCGAAATTTATTGATACAGCCTCTTCATTTGCAAAGTTTTTCTTAAAATAATTTATAAATCTGTTCTAAAAGCTTTTCTCCATTTAATACTTTTTTTTTGCCATTTGATTTCAGTTTGTTGTTGTTAAATTTTAAAATCGTCTTTTCGTTTGCATTTTACGTTTTACGATTATGATCCGATTTGATTGTAAAGCTTTTTGCTAGACAATATGTCTGTTATGAGAAATTTGTTTTTTTCCACTGGATTAAAGCCAAACGTTGCTGCTACTTGAAAATAATAATAAAAACTTATTGGGAAGAGAGAGAGAGAGAGAGAGAGAGAGAGAAGAAAAAAGCGAAAATCCCCAATGATAAAAACAAAATTTAAGTTTTCTGTCTTCTAAATGATTTTCTGTGGACAACTTAAATATGATTTCTAATTTTGCTTGCGCGCACACAAATGCAAAAAGAAAATTTAATCCCCATCCGTTTTTGATTTTTGTGAAAAGTTTCTAATAAAATACATTTGCATAATACTATGATGACAAAGATAATTTCCTTTGTCTTGTTACCAAAAAGTCTTGGCAGAATAAAAAAAAAAATTGCAGTGTGAGTGATTGAAAAGGTACAAATAAAATAGCTGTCAGTATTGCAACACCTGCTTGGAATCTAATTCTGCATAAATCTTACACAACCCTGCTCTTTAGAATTTAACCTTGACTTGATGCATTTAATCAACAAACCCTTTCCAACCCGGCCCCCTTCAAGCGTTATCATGCTCAAACACACACATTCCTTTTCCTCCCTCCATTGTATGAAAACTTGTTTAATTGTTTAACCTTGACTTATAAATATTTACAAATAAATAAAACAATTTCTTAAAGATTTATTCTGTTCAAGTTGTTGTAACTCAACTCAACACTTGTTATTGCAGAATGCAAATGAAATTATTCTGCTAAAATTCTTTTTAAATAATTTTCATAATGATAATTTAATTTAAAATAAATATGATTTTTTGTGTAAACTGTTGAGGTCTTTTGTCGCAACTAAATTGTATTGTGTCTTAATTAAATGTAAAAAACCATGTGTACGTGAGAGTCCAACAGATGTGGGCGATAAAAGTTGTTAAAGTTTTACAGCACAACAACAACAGCAACAATGAAAACAAACGCAACTAACCAATATTCACTGTGATGCAACAGCGAATAGCATCGGCGACAATTTTTTTTAGTCTCCTTTTAACTGTCATATTTTGAGCGCCCTACATGAACGAGTTTTCTAATTAAATGCAAATAAAACATTTTTAAATTTTAATAAATTGCCTAATTACTATTTTGTTTGCTTTAATGAAAACATACATTAATTTGATTAAACTTTTCATCAATTCAAATATGAACTTAATTATTTATTTGCTTTAAGAACCAATTGAAATGTATTAATTCAGGTCCAAAACTAGAGCTTACAAATGTTTTCTGTCTTTTTTAGCCGTCTGTCTATATTTGTTAAATTTTCATGGTGTTAATTTTTATGCTCTATTCAAATAGCTTTTTTCTATTTTATATGCTCAGAGATGCACATCACTAAAACAAATCAATACTAATTTTATATTTAGTTATAAGAGTCCATCTATTGCAAATAGTTTTTAGAGATGTTTTGTTATCCGTTTTTGTTTTGTGCCAATAGCCTTTGCAGATGCTTATCGAAAAAAAAAACAATCTCTCAGTTTAGTTCACAAGTATGCACTCTTATTAAAAAGCTCTTTAAACCAATTACAGTTAAAACAGCTTTAAGTGCTACTCGATGTTTTATTAAATATTAATTGCAGTTTATCCACTGGTAGGTAGGATGTCTATGTGTTCGTTTTGTTTGCCCCTGATTTCCTTCCATTATTAAATGCAATCAACCGCAAAAGCAACATTTCATAATTATTGTGGCAAATAATCAAAATTTTTTCCAACAGCTGGAAAAAAAAAGAATAAAAATATTCAATACATTATTATGTATTTAAAAGAAAAAGCAACAACAAATAAAAAATCCATACATATTTGCAGTTGTTGTTAAGATATAATAAAAATGGATGAGTTTTTATGAGCGAAAAAAAAGAGAATTAAATAAATTGAAATGAAATGAGTGTTTTTCCGTTCATGTGTAACGAGGATGATGTCGATGATTTATTTTATAGAATTTAAATGCGTATTTTTGCATATAAAAATCATGCATATGTGCTGACTAATTATTAATATTGAACAATGCCACATGCTCACATACACACATACACACATACATACATTCATAAATGCACACATAAAATAGTTATAAATTTTTAAAATTATAGAAAGGAAAAAATTGATGAAATATTGACTCAAACATCGTCATACTTGGAAGGGTAAAGATTGCCATGCTAATGTTTTATTTGCATTTAAAAATATTAAAAAGTATAATTCTTGAAAATGACAAAATTTTGTATATAAAAAAAAAAACAGTTATTTATGAGCATATTGTTTGAAATATGCACACATGTGTGAGCGTTTAAAATGATGTATGGTATGTGTTTGTTATTTGGAAAAAGAAATTAAAATTAGAAAATGAAAAAAGTTTAAAAATAATAGCTAAAATAAATTAACAAAACATTGCAAAATGAAATTCATTGGATTCGATGGACCACAAAAAAGTTTATTTGAGTCTCAATGTTTCATTAATTGTTACTCAGGTATGGTCACATGGGCAAATGTCCATTTTCTAAAAGCAAAACCATTAATTTCCTCAAAAACAAAGTTAAATAAGAAATTGAAAAATAATAGCTAAAATAAATTGACAAAAAATTGCAACATGAAATTCATTGGGTTCGAAGGACCATAAAAGTTTATTTGAGTCTCAATTTTAATTGTACGCAATTTCATTGATTTTAATTTCATAAGCTTTTTTCAAAGAATTTGTTTTATTTTATTTTTTATTTTAAAAGGCAAAGTTAACTCAGTTCAATTATTGATTATGTAATAAAAAAATTTTTTTTAACGCATATATACCGCAAGCAATTCAGATATTCGTGGTTTCAAAAGTACAGGACTGTAATTCGACAGGTGTCACAATAAGTTGTTAAAACAATTCTTTTCTTCTCAGTTGAAAGACTGACATTGACGAAAATGAATCGCATTAATTGTTACTCAGGTATGGTCACATGGGCAAATGTCCACTTTCTAAAAGCAAGACAAGATTGTTCTCTCTAAAAAATTTTGACTATAAATTGAAAAAAAATAATAGCTAAATTGTTCAGGACATGTGCATAAAAGTCGTCACTCACATTTGATTGTGTGCATGTCGTTCATTTCAATAATTTGCTGCAGATATTCAATAAAAGAGGCAAACATCATAATTTTTGTGTGTGACTTTCTATCGTTCGTTTCTATAGTGCCATCTGGTGGTGAGTTATTTTTGACTCGCACAAACATAATTTGCCATAAACCGTAAAATTGTCTTTTTTTTCATACGCTGACTTTTCCACCACTTCGACAATTGCATACCAAATGACCTCTTTTCATCACAAAGCCTTCAAGTATAGATAAAAACTTAAAATTTTTTATTTTGCTTCAATCAAAGCCAGAGAAAGGAGAGTTCTCGATTGATTTTACATGCATGGAGTGCATTTAGTTTAAAAAATTAAGTTCCCTTGTAGTAAACTGAAGAAAGGCATCTACAACGCAGCAAAAATATTGTAATGAATTGTCAATGAAACAGTGAATCTACAATTTTGTTCTTACAACGTCAATAGGGAATATTCAATGACACCCTCTTTTAAAATTTTGATAGCAAATAGTATTTTCATGTATTATCAGTAGTACAACTGACTCAAACATAAATTGCAGCAGTCACATTTCCTGCAGGGTACAAACAAACTTCATATCTATATATGCATATATCTATATGTATGAATAAAGAAGTACAAATAGGTAAAAATTACGCATTTTGCTTCTGTGTTTTCATCCGCATATTTATGTATCTATCTACTATGAAATTTTAAAGCAAATGAGGTTTTTTTCTGTCGCGCAGTAGCGCACACGAGAGGAAAAAATATCAAAAACGTTTGATTTTTGCTTCATGTACAGCCAGCCGATCACATACATATACTTACGTGTAGCCGAACAAACGCAACCGCACCAACGAAATCAAGCGAGTGATGAGTTTATTTTATTGCATGTATCCTGGGCACTTAAAATAAATTAATGGCATATTGAACCATTGTGTATGAGCATGAAATTCATTAGGCTCGAAAGACCATCAGTAAGGAGATTTATTTGAATCTCGATGTATCATAAAAAGACCACTACTCTCTTGTTGATCTCTGCCTTGGATACCAACATATAAACTTTCGTATACAGTAGACGCGCACAAAACTTCGAACCACTTTGTTTTTAAGGGCGATTTGAATTTCCGCATTATTCGAACTTCTGCCGAATTTCATATACTTACATATTTACAGATATGTATATGGCCACACCAACAAAAATAAACAGACCGCGAAAAAACGCAAAAGCAATAAATTTCACAGGTATTTTAAAGTTACTGTGTTGTATTGCGTAATGGTCAGTGTTTTTCTTCATATCTAAATATAACAAATTTATTTCATGTTTCTTGTCGACATTTCGTCTGCTCTTTTTCGACTTCTTCGGGAGACACTACCGCCACTACTGCTTTATCAACAGATTGCTAGCTTCACGTACATAATTTGTTCTGTAAACACAACTCTACTAAATGTCAAATTATATGTTTGTATTGGTTGAGTGACTTTATATTTTATTACGCGATTTTACTATAAATTTAAATTTTATTGAACTTTTGTATTGTAATTAAAATTTACAGTAAAATGTTAATAACGCAGGGCGCGGCGTAAATGTTCAAATTGTATCACTAAAAGAGCATCTAGATCCCAATGATGCAAAAAACAGAACATGTAGAAAAAAGCTTTCATATAAACAGACAGCAAAATAATAACAGTCTTCTGAGATGATAAAATATCGTCCAAGACTGCAAAAATATCATTGCTTTGTTTAATGTTAATTATGTATACAAACAGAAAGTAAAATTGCGTGAGCTTTGGTTGCCGAGTGGTTAAAGCGGCTGTGCCAAAATTGTGAAATTTGACACGTCCAAAGTTCATAGGGTGCTGATGAAGGGTGTTTGCTACCCAGAAACAGCCGGTTGTCCACCTAGTTATTAAATTTTACTTTTCTTTACTTAATTGATATTAATTAAAAGTAGTGACAAACTAAGGGTTGAACTTATGGCTGAAAAAGTAATTTAATATTACGCGATCATCAAAATCCAAAAGAATTCCACGCGGATTTCCTGATCGACGTGCAGATAAAAGGCTTGGAAATCGGCCATTTTTTAGCTGAGTTATCTAGCCAATCTAAAGCGGTGACCACACATCTAGTTTTTAATAAAGTCACAAGACCATTTAAATTGAATTAAAATTGAAATAAAGAATTGTAAATAAATTGGACTTGCGCGTTTATAATCTATAGTGGAAGCCACCAGGGCAAATACCTCGCCAACAACATTTTTATTTCGATCTGACGACAAAATTTTTTACATTAAACAAATTAAATTACAACTTTTTATATATTTTATATATATATATATATATATATATATATATATATATATATATATATATATATATATATATATATATATATATATATATATATATATATATATATATATATATATATATATATATATATATATATATATATATATATATATATATATATATATATATATATTGAAGTTATGGTTGCTCAGTCTATTTACAGTCAAAGCCCGGTATAACGAATACTCAGTTTAACGAATATCCGATATAACGAATGGCGAAACTTTTACATTAACTGCCTTATATAGCGAATGGCAAAAAAAAAGGGTCTCGATTTAACGAATGACAAAGCAAAATACATCAAAAAATGGTTATAGAATCGTATGATTGTGGGTGTTTTTGGCTTCTTTGCTTTGTATTGAAAGAACGCGTGTGATGCGTTGCTTTTTTCCTGAAAATTTCAGTAGTGTTGTTTGGTTCATTGTGAAAACGTGATGTCGATTTCTTAAGAAATTAATAATATGAATGAAATGTTACAATAAACCTACACATGTTAATACCATCCAAATATAAGTAAATATGTATATGCACCTTTGTACATTTATGATTTTTAATGAATTTACATATTAGAAATAAAAACAATTCTTAAATAAACGTTAAAATATCAATTAATGTTTTATTTCTCCACAAAGTTATCAATACAATTAAATTTTGATGTTTTTGAAACTGCGGAGCACCGTCTTTTATAAAATTTTAAGATAAAAAAATTACTGTGCGATATAACAAATATCTCGGTATACCGAAAGGTCTGAACATTATATCATTCGTTAAACCGGGCTTTGACTGTATATACAAATTTTAACCGCTATAATACATTTTTTTTTAGAGATTATTTGAGCCCTAAAAATCACCTACTGCTGTACACCATGTATTTTTATTTTCTTAACAATTGATTGAACTTTGTTTTATTTCACATTACACATACATACATATGTATGTATGTATAAGTACATAGTTATATTCTTTGCTTGCTAATTAAATGCTATACAAATCTGGCGTTGTTTGCAAGATTACAACATCGTGTCAATTAATTTGTTATCGTTGAGAAAAACAAAAAATATTTTATTTCTATTTTAAAAAGTCTTAAATGTTCGCGTAGTGTTGCATTTCAAGGTCAAGTGCAGGTACTACACAGCACAGCTCGCTTAAACTTGATCAATTATTTCTAAAATGTGTTTTTGTTGCTTTATTTATTTATTTATGCTTTTTTTTCTTGCTAAAGTCTTATGAGGCTAGAATGTAAATAAATTAAATTGTAATTAAATTTAGAAAACAAAAAGTGGAATCCATAAAAGTAAGTTAATAAATACGAGTTTTGCTGGTTAAAAATATTGACTGTGGAAGATGATCGTTTTATTCATGAGAATTTTCGCAGCGCAGTAACTTAATAACGTTTTCATTGTTCAGTCAAACTAATTAACAATTTTTGAAATTGCTAAAATTTCACAGCTGCCAATCAGTGTGAAAAATTGCAAAATACAAATCGTTAGAGAGAAATATTAAAAAAAAAAAAAAAATCTAAACTAAACTACGTTGATTTAGAAAAAAGATTGTCTGATCAAATATCGGTGGAATGGAATCCAGTCATCTGTGTTCTATCAGGCACTTTCCAACACACCCCATACGCCAAAATGTCTTTTTGAAAATGTTCTATGACTCATGAGTTTTACTTGCGATTTGCCGTGTGTTCTTTATTAGCTGTTTGCCAGTGCTAAAATTAACATTTGTTTAATATAATTGGCAGAAAAATCTACTGGATTTAAGGCCAGTAAAAAGAAAATATTCCTTTTTTATATCACACGTTTTTTAGTTGAATGATTGCCATGATACCAGTAAGGCTGTGTTGTGCCTTGAACTGGGGTACAACTTTTCAAGTAATGTCTATAGCCTTTTGCATACGAATGATAAATGCTGCTGTCTGTCATCTGCCAAAGAGTTTATAGAATTGCATGTAATAGACAGAATATCATTAAGAAATAATAAGAAATAGAGCAGCACAACCTTGCGGTATCCCTGAATTAATCTTCAACTCGTTTGAAGTAGCTGTTAAATAAAATTTTCTGAACATAAGCGATGTTCCACATCATGTGCATACCAAGTTCATGGCTAATGGAGGCCCCTAGCTAAAAAAAAAACTGATTCATATCAAGCTGAGTTGCCATCGAATTTGGAGCACTGGGCTTTGTGCAAAATTTCAGTTACGATGTTACAAATTCTATGCTTTGAGAATATGCCTTGGAACTTGTATTTTAGGAAGTGGGCCTACCTTTTGTGAGGAGTTCTTTTTAAAAAAATCGATTTCAATGAAATTCCCCTAACAAATATCAATCAGATTTTCGGAAATGTAGCTCTCAAAAAAGCAGTTTATATGAAAATGACCTTTTAACAAAAATACTGTATATAAGCACCTCTAAAAAAAGCGCATTTGTAAAAAAAATTTCTCTTCAAAAGTGCATTTTTTGCTATCGTCCTTTTGAAATTAATATATGGAGTTTCTTTTGAATGATGTAATCAACAAATTCCTGTCACTGGTTTATCTGATGAAATGGCATAATGGTGACACAGTCTTTTATTGCCCTTAATTGGTTTCTCAGCATTTCATCGGCTTGCCTTTTTCATTACTTTTACATTCTCATTTCAAATTCTTTCATATATTCCTCGCCCATTGAAAATTGACTTTAAGGTCTGCTAGTGATGACAATGGCCATTACTTTTTGAAACTGTGAATGCAACTGGCGTAGATACTGATTTGCTTTATACTTTGTCCATACGAGACGTTGTATTAGATGTCTATTGAATGGATGGCTTTCGTATCCTTAAGGCATTTTCACTTTGCTCTTGATTGAAAGTTTTCCCTGGTAACTAACTGGCTTAATCTGAAAGCTGTCGATGGCGTTTTTATGTTAATTTTTTTATTATATATTTCTCTTCCTCTGTTCATTTCCTTTTTAGTGCATGAATTTCTTGCGTTAATAGACTGAAATGGGGAAACAGATTTTTGCTGAACAGTTTATTATATAATTTTATTTTTGTAGGATTGAAATTCATTTATACTTCTTATTATCATTGAGGTTTAATTCATTACACCACAATCCTATTAAAGTTATAGGCTTTCAAAGGTCTTAATGTAAGTAGGGTTTTTTTTTTACTTGGCCTTGTTTTTGTCATGAAAAATTTCCTCTTTGCTGTTCAAGTTTTCAAAGCATTTGTGTCATGCCTTTTTGCAATCAACATTCATAACATTCCCTTTCCTTTTTTTATTTTTTTTATTTTTTTGGTTTGCTTGTGCGAGTGGCGTTAAAGCAAACTGATGACATTGATTATAAAGCAGGATGCAAACACACATAAGAGCACATATGTGCATCTGTTCTAAAAAGTTTTGGTAGCGAAAGCGTGCAATTTCCGTTACATCCGTTTCCGCATCCTTATTATTAAGTCCTTTCAAAGAAAATATAACATTTCCCCAGCATGGTACACTCACACATGCACACTTCTACCCATCAAATGCAAACATAAATTCATTCCTCACATTTCCTCCATCTTACAAAACGTTTATCTTCTTGAAGAAATATTTTGCTCCTTTTTCACATTTCCCGCACTTAACATTCCCACATTTTATTTTTCCATTATATTACTTTCCTGTCCATCTCCTACTAATGCTCACTCCTGCCCTGCTCGTCTCTGTTAAAGAAAGCAAAATATATTTTCCATTTCTTTTTTTTTATATTTAATTTAATTTTTTTCACTCATTTTTTATACATACGTACTTATTTTTTGGTTTTTACGTAGTGTTAAATGCGAAATCAGTGGACAAAAGCTTAAAATTGTCATGACACGGTCATTCCATGTCATTTTTTGTTGTTGTTGTTGCTGTATTTTCCAAATCTGCAGACAGACTGCTACCAGAACATACAACAATTGTTTGAGATTGAAAATGATTCTGTGCGTGAGACTATTTTATTGAACATTCAGTGTCTGGTGTGTCCTTCGCTCCATCACCCTCCACCACCACCACCACCACCACCACCACCACCACCACCACCACCACCACCTCCTTTCGTTATTGTTCTGTTGGCTTTCTGTTGAATGCAGGATTACATGCTGGGCGAGTTGTATTTGTTTAAAATAAGTAATGAAATCAATTTCAAATTAATTTACGTTTTCTCAATTTTATTTATTTTCAATTTATTTCTGTATGTATGTGTGTACGTTTTTAAGCAACACACAGATTTTAACGTTCAACAATTTTTAAGCTCAAAGATAAAAGATTCGTAGAGAAAAAAAGTTTTTCTTTGTACATAATTCTATTTACAAGAGTAATTTGTTAAAATGGCACCCTTTACTATACCCGAGACAGTATCAGGTAAATTCCCAAAAATTATCGGAAAGCTGTTGCAGTCCACACCGGGCACCAAACGTAATATCAGTGTGAACTCGCACAAAACAGAGCTTGTGCTCTTTACTCGTAGATACAAGTCTCAATATTTTTGAACCTCGACTAGATAAAAGAGTGTTAACTTAAGCAGCAGAAAAGTTGGAATTTACCTTTAACTATCATGGCAGCGGAATATATCTGTTAGTTTCTTCTAGCAAAACAAGAGACTATTGCGAAGACATTCCAAAATACCAGCTGGGAGTTTTACCTCGCAGAATTCCTCTCTAAGCATTTGGTAACCTGGCTGATAGAGTTTTCTTATGCGACTCTTTAGTTCAGATGATGATGCACTGCTTAAGACCTCAACCTACTCCCACAGACACTCTCAATGATACAGCTGTCGGTTTCATGATTTCGAACCTGATCGAGCGCTCTCTTAAATAAATATAAGGGAAAATTCGATTTATGCGAATTCTCTTAGGGGTTCGAAATCCTTAAACTGGCAGTAAAAGCGTGAAAGCTGGAGTTTTTATGGGCACCTAGAAAATTGAAAGTGCTTCAAAGTGTAGCAGCAAATGGAATCGAGAGGATTGGCATTCGCTCAGAACAAGGAAGCTGTCTGTGGAGTTCAATTTGAAAGTATCACTTTTTAAAAATTAATTTTGTTGAAAATATTGTTCTAAATATCGGTTTTTAAAAAATCAGTTTCCTTAATATACCTTTTTTTTATTTATTTTTATTAAAGCGCCTTCTTTTAAAGGACGCGTCTTTAACTCTCTCTTTTTATTAGGTCTTTTATAAAAAGTGTTTATTGAAAAACAATGCTCCTGAGAGGGTATCTGTTTGCGTTCTTAAAGGTCGCGTTTTCAAGATTATCGTCTTTAAAGTCTTTCTTTGAAAAAGTACTTTTTCAAAAGATTTTTCCTCAAGAGTTTTCATTTGCAAAGGTGCTTTTTAAAAAGAATATTTGAAAAGGTACCCTCTTTAAAAAGTTTTGTTTTAAAAATGTACTTTTTAATAGCTAATTTTTTTTTGGAAATTTGTTTTTTAAGCTGAATTTTTTTTGAAAAGGTACTTCTTTTTCAAATTTAACTGTTTTGAGTACCTTACTTGCTTGTGAAATATATTAGTTCTTAAAGTTACTGATTTTATATATTTTTGATGCTAATTCTTCGACCTTTGTTGTTTAGTATTTTAATTGTTTGAGCCTTAAGGTCACTTGTTACTGATTTTAAAGAGTACTTTTCTAAGAAGTATAAAAAAATATACTTTTAAAAATGCATTTTCCTAAAAAGAACTTTTTTTAAAGCTCTTTTTCGGCGAGGTATTTTTTTTAAGTACAGCTTAGAAGTTATTGTTGAAGAAGAGTATTTTTCGAAAGGTGCTTTTTTGAAAGGAACTTTTTGAAAAGGTACTTTTTTTAAGAGGTTATTTTTTTAAAGGTACTTTTTTAAAAAATATCTTTCCCAAAGGTACTTGTTTAAAAAGAAAATTTTTAAGACTTACTTTTTGAAAAATATATTTTGAAAGGTACTTTTTAAAAAGTACTTTTTCAAAATTAAATTTCTTTAAAAGGTAGATTTTGGAAAAGTTCTATTTTTAAAGGTACTTTTTTAAAAGGCACTTTACTTGTTCAAAAAGTACTTCTTAAAGGTACTTTTTTGAAAAGAATTTCTTAAAAGGTTTTTTTTAAATAACATTTATAAAAGTAAGAATTTACTTTTCTAAAAGGTGCTTTTCTAAAAGGTACTTTCTTACAGGGTACTTTGGAAGTTATGTTTGTAAGGATAGTTTGTTGGAAAGTGGTTTTTAAATAGGAACTTTGTAAAAGATACATCTTTTTAAGAGACACTGCTGCAAAATTGAATTTCTTTTAAAAAATATTTCTTTAAATCTAAAATTTTAGGCAAGTACTTTTCTAAAAAATACTTTTTCAATTTATACGTTCTTAAAATATACTTTTTTGAGAGGTACTTTTCAAAATTCACTTTTTTTTTAAACAATGACATTTTCTTAACAGGCACCTTTTCAAAGATATTTTTCCAAAATGTGCATTTTGGAAGGTACTTTGTTAAGAGATACTTTTGAAAAAGATGCTCTTTAGTGGTTATTTGGTAGAAGTACTCTTTTTAAATGTACTTTCCTAAAAGCTCTGTGTTAGAAAGTACTTTTTTAAAAGGAAATTGTTTAATGGTATATTTTAAGAAACTACTTTTTCAAAATGTATTTCTTTTTAAGAGATGCTGCTTCTAAATGTTAGATTTTGAAAGAAAATTCTTTTAAAATCAAAATGGAAAGGGTACCTTTTCACGAGATTCCCTAAACTGTTCTGCGTGGCTAACAATAGTTTTGAAGACACCATTATACAATAATGGGAGGAGAAGGGCCTTGCCGACAACTGGAGAGCCCTGGAATGGCATGCGGCATTCAAAAAGGCTGCTGCATTCCGGCAGAGTAAAAATTTTGTGATTCATGCAGGCTCTGTGAAGAAGAGAAGGAATTCGCCAAACATATGGTTTGCGAATGTCCTGCTGTGTATCGATGCAGAAACACATGCTACGGTGATGCGTTATTAGATCCCAAGGACTTTTTAAATCAAACTAGCGGCTATAATGAGATTTGCTAACAATCTAGGTCTTTTTGGTCGAAGTGCACAACTGGCCCTAAACGGTAGTAATAATTGTCTTCATCTTCTACTCGCATATTTTCCCAATTATTTTTTCGAGTGTATTCTTTGTTATAATTCCCTGGTATTGATTTCTTGATTCCTTGATTTTAAGATTTTCTTTTGAAATTATGTGGTTTTAAATAAGATTTATGGTTCTGGTACGCTTTTGTAATACAAAAACGTGCACAGACAGAACACTTAAAGTAAAGTTGTACAAATAAAAAGCATTAAGAAGACCTTTGATATTATAAATACGGATTTGCTTTTTCCGAAATTAAATAAAAGAAATGGAAATCTATAGATTGACAAAGATATTTAAAAGGCATCAGGCAAAAGACAACAATTGAAGGTTGTGAAGTGGAATCAGCAAAAAGGGGGGAGGTGGGCAATTGCTTTGTTTGTTCCGAGAGAAATATAATGTGAGTTTTGGTGGCAGTGTCTTAAATCAGCTTAAATAAATAGAATGGAATAAGCTGCTTATAATCCTGTTTAAAATTGTGCTGGTTCTTACTTTGTGGTACAATTATAATTAGAAAAGTTTTTTACAGCGTTTTTAATAAATAAAGAAATCAAACGTTAAAGTGAAGGTAAAATAAAAATCGATGCCGACTACAAGATTATTTTATATCAAAAAAGGTCCACCAAGAGTTTTATTTTGTTTTATTTTATAACATTGTTCTTTCGCGCCGTTGTGTCTTGACAGCAAATTAAAGGATGTTGTCGCTCTTGTGCTCGTTGCTGGTGTCACGTTTATTGTTCTTGTTGTTGAAACTCGTTCTGACCTGCAAAGAGTGTAATTTAAGTGTTGCAATTGAAATTTGTTCAACCCAATTAAACTTTTTTATTTTTCTGATTTTTGTGGTGCAAATTAACATTTTAATTTTTATTTTTATTGCTCTTGTCGTCTTATTGCAAAAGGAAGCAGGAGGAAAAATTCAAGGCTTAAGCTAAGATGACAAAAAAGAGGTGGTTAATACAAATTAAAATAATTTCATTGACGTGATAACTGAACAGGTTTTGTTTTGGGGAGGTTTGTTGTTTTGTAAATAAAGGGACTTGTAACTGATAAGGATTTGGTAAACGACATTTTTTTCTGATATTAATTTGGGTATTTAATTTTATGAAAGGACTTTTTTTTTAACAAAAAGAAAAATGAAGGTATATTTAGCTAAAATTAAAGGCAAGAATTAAGTGGGTCATGTTTCACATGATGCTGGAGTTGCAGCTGAGGAATGGTTGGCAGTTTCTCAGTTTCGTTATGGCTGCATGAATGTTGAAATTGAATTATCAGCTGTGTCACATATTTCTTGAGCTCCGAACAAGGATGTATCCTTTTGGCGGGGGGGTATTAAATTTGTTTGCTTTTGTGTGTTTCAATGCCATACTGTTTTGCGTCCTGCCTGATTATATGGTAATGCTAACGATGTGGTAGTGTCAAAGAACAAATCCTTTATTTGAGCTTCAAATTTCGTTCAACTATTTCAAATTAATTTCATGTCGAATTTTTTTTTCAATATTTCGTTTTCTATAGCAATAACATACGGAGTGAATTCCATCTCGGAACGGAATTGAGCTCCGCATCACATATTTTGCCGAAATACAATTTGATTCCTTAGTTGTCATTCCGAAATAAGTCATTTTTGGTGCTCCAAATACCCATATTATCGACATATCAATAATGTGGTACCAATATAAACACCTGTTTTGAACAAGGTTGCATACTTTAAGGAGTTTTTTTTTTTTCTTTTTTTTTTTTTGGTAGGGAGGCAAAAATGCTTTATGCATGCACTGTAGTCGCCACCACAGTGGTATGTCGGACTCCGCCGCAGCGTTTACCGACTAAAAAAGCCTCCCCTTGTCTTCCTCGGGAAAAAAGATGTCCACCCCGGAACTGGTATGCATTACTTCAGGGTGGTTCCCTTTTTGGCTGTTAGCCTCGCCGTCTCATCTGCCTGCGTCATGGCACCGCATTATATCACTACGAGTCTGATGTTGAGCTCGTCCAATGACATCATCGATGTCTTTTTTCTTCTCTCGGAGTACTTGTTCGCAGTATTTTGCTACTGCCATCCATTGAAAATAATTTGTTGTCATCTTTTCTACAATATTTTCCACCGTGAACGGTCCGATTTGTGCCTGTAGCGTTACTCGTTTTATTTCCCAGCGTGTGCACAGGAAGAAGGTGTGTTCAGCATCATCCAGTACTTCGTCATTTTCATATACGCAGAACGGTGTTTCACATTTCTTCATTCGGTGTAAATATTTCATAAAATACCCGTGGCCTGATAGCATCTGGGTAACATAGAAATTAACATCTCCGATTTTCCTTTTCAGCCATCTATCAATGTTTGGGATAATCCTGACAGTCCATCTTCCACATGTTGAAGCGTTCCATCGTGCTTTCCATTCTTCAATAGTTTTCTGTCTTATGTCGTCTATCGCCGATGGCTCAGCGTTATTCTGTTTTAATTCATAACGCTGAGCCACTTTAGGGAGTTTAACAGTGTTCAGTTTTGCGTTTCAACATAATTTAGACCACAAATGAAATATTGAAATAATTTTAAAGAAACCAGTTTATTGCATGTCATTTACTATTACGAGTACGAATCACTTCACAAAACAATGTTTGTATAAAAGTTTTTTTCAATTACCTACTTTCTTAAATCGCCTTTTTAATTATGCTCTTTTAGAAAGTTATGGCATAATTATGTGTAATAAATAAACTCTTTGTGTTGCGGCCTCTTAAAGTTGAATTCTTTGGGCTTCACCTTCATAAATTAATTCCATAAAATTTGCCAAAAATTTAATTATTTGTTCATAAATAATTATGCCCAGAAGTATGAGTATTTGTTTGTGTACGTGTTTGTGTTTCCCTTTCAATTATTAAAATTCCATTTATGCACTTCAGCTTGTAATTATTTATTTAATTAATTATGCAAAACACGCATCATCAAATCATTACATGTTGCATGAGTGTATGTGTGTAGTCATTCTTGTTGTTATTCACAAAATTCTGGCTGCGTTGCAAAACTGCTGGTTTTGTTTGTAAAATTTTTATTTTCAGTTTATTTTATCTTCAGCGACATGTTTAGTTTTATTCCAAATAATGCTGCGTTTATGTGAAAATTATTAAAATCTATCACGCACTAAATAATTTTGATTGTGATTGGTGATTGTTGTTGTGGTTGTTGGCTTTTGTTGTCAATTAATTGTATTGACACTTCACTTGCCATAATCAGAAAACAGGAAGGAACAAAATATGGGAAACATGTGAGTAAATAGATTTTGAGCGAGCAATTCAATGTCAATGTTGGGCAGAAGACAATGGAAAAATGTAGTGATAAACAAAAAGCGATTTTAGCAAATTGTGTTGAAAAATATTTTTTGAACATACATCTAATTTCTGCTACGATTTTTAACGATCATGTACTGCTTTTATTTTTTTCTTTAATTTCTTTCGAAACTATTTATTTATTTTTTTTAAATTTATTTAATTTATTTATTTCGGTCAATTCTACACACAAGACTTACAGTCTCTCAGTATAGAATGCTTAGTAACAAAACACTATAAATACATGGATAATAAAATGTAAAGTGTTCACAATGAAATATAAAATGTTAAAAAAAAGTAAGAAAAAAGGAAATTAGAAAACATATATTAAATGTGGTTGATTGATAAAAATTCAAATAATGCCTTCTTAAATCTCTGTGCGTTAATAACTAATTGTAAAGTATGAGGGAGAAAATTCCAAAGACGGATTGCGTTAATAAAAACAAGCCACTCTAAATTTAAACAATGGTGTCTAAACAATATTAGCCTTTTTCCGCGATCAGACCTCGAGAAACATAATCGATTATAAAGGTGAAGTGTTACATTTTGATGATGAAATTTTGAGACATGTCTTTTTTTCATTGTTGTTATTAAAAACTCTGCTCCTAAACTCTGCTCTCTCTTTCTCGCACCGATGAGAGCACCTCAAGAGAAGAATACAAATAAAATATAATCATACAACTAGAAATGAGAATTAGAATCTGAGTACGACTATGAAACGCAAGATTTGTCTTTGGGAGTGTGAATTAAAATCCAGGCCACTTGATGTCACATCGCTCACATGAAGTATGCCTTTAGTAGAGCACAACTTGTTAAACTTTGCACCTGTGACTTGTGAATGCCACTCTATAAAATTCGGTCACTGACAGTAAACGACCATAGAACTCGGTGTATGGTCGGCTGACTGCACAGAGAAAAAAGCACCTAATAAAGTAGAACAAAATCAATAAGATATCTCTATGGTTTTTTTTCCAAGAACGATTCCTTATTATTTTAAATGGCAAAACCTTATTGAAAAAACAACAATTAATGAAATTAAAAAGATGATTTACGTGTGTTT
Organism: Sturmia bella; assembly: GCA_963662145.1. NCBI lineage: Eukaryota > Metazoa > Arthropoda > Insecta > Diptera > Tachinidae > Sturmia > Sturmia bella. The sequence continues at coordinate 64,020,071 of OY759169.1, read as the reverse complement.
ATATAGGAAACAAATAAAACCAATAGGGAAAAATTAATAGGATAACCTAATAAAATCAATAAGAAATCTTTATTGTATACAATTTACAAGAAAACCTAATAGAATCAATAAGTTCTTCTCTATAGAATTTTTTTTTGGTACCATGCAAATCGGAAACTGAGTAAAAACAAACGTGAGTAACAAGTTTTCTTCTTGGTTTTATGTGTTTTTCTTGTTGAGACAATTAATAAGATTTGCAACATGGAAATAATAAGAAATACCCATAGAAAAATCTTCTTTTCTCTCTGCTGGGATACCCCTCAGCCTAAAAACGTTTCAAAGAGAAAATCTTATTGAATCTATTAGGAAGTTTTCGCTCTGTGTGTATTCAGAAGTAGCTGGGAAGTCAATCTAATTTTATTCATAGAATCATCTTTCAGAGCCATTTCTGGAGCAGCGTATATTTAAACAAAAAGAATTGCCAAATTTGTTCCAATACCAGTCCATATTGACATCCATAAGCTTTTAATGTGACGTCATCGGTTTTAAAACGATGTTGGCTATCATTGTCAACTAGGAACGCTATAGGTGGATAATTACTAACTTCTTTTGGCCTGAGTTGGATAATATGGCCAGCAGCCATGGTCGGTTTTAACAGAACACATTAGACTTTTCTCTTGAGCGATTTGAGCGCATTGTCATGTGGAGTTCACCGAGATCGTGTGATTTCTGGAATCGAATAAACCACAAAGCGGAGTATTTCTAAAAGCCTACCTAAACCATAACATTGACCTAACTCGCCCAGATTTATGCGAATTGGCTGCCTTCCAGCCCGATGAGCCGTAGCGGACATTTGAGCGATGTTATACACCTTACATAATAAGATCGATTGGCTTTTTCAATGAATAAAACATTTTAGCGCATCTCACACATACTTTGGTTGATTCAAGTTTAAATATATCAATCGCTTAAAGAAATATCTTTTACTTTTTACTTCGTTTCATATTTTATAGCCATTGCAACAAAGTTGTTGCAAGCTATAGAAAATAAAACTTGAAGACTGATTTTGTTGCCATCATTATATGAGCTACTTGCCACTTTTAGAGTTGATGCTACAACTAGAGAAACTAAAACTGAAAATACTTTAAGGAACAAAAGATGAGAAATAAACTAAATGAATCTAGAGAATGACAACATTCTCTAGTTGTTACTTTTTATATTCTATTTGGTGTAGAGGAAAAAAAAATATATGAAGCAAAATAAAACAAAGCATACAATCTAAGAAAATATGTACTTTCAGTTACTTTATGCATTGAGCTTACAGATAAGGTTTGCTAGCGCAAGCATTCAGTGTTTCTTATATTCCTTTAAAATTTTGCATGATTTTCTTTTTTTTAGAACTTTAATATTTACTTTGCCTGTTATTTCTCTCAATTTCCACTCAGTATTGCCAACCCAGCTCTGCATTCAAAGCAAAGTGATTGAGGTGAACACAAACACGCACACACATACACACACACACTAAAACAGATACGTGCTTCTTTTCTACCATAAACTCTTACAGAGCTTAAGTAAGCTTTTTGAACACATCCCTAAAAAACGAGAAAAAAAGTAACCAACATCAAGTTGATTGAAATATTTGCCATTTCCTCCTGCATTATTTACAAATAAAACATAAGGCCATATCCGTAGCGAAAAAAAAAATTTCCCTTTAACATATTCATTGCTAAGGAGTGAAAACAAACAGCAAAGAAAATACAAAAAGAAAAAAAAGAAAAAAAAATTATGCGAAAAATTTGCACGTTTGCTCTTGAAAGAGAAAAAAAGGGTTGCGTTCACAGGATAATAAAATTCAGTTCTCCTGTCAGCATGTACAAATATAATAGTAGTATGTATTTATGCACTATTAAGGCTTTCCTTTGCCTTTGTTGACTTTTAAAGCGAATAAGAAAATATTTGTTTGCAATAAAACAAGCAAAGGTCACCCAACAGCAGTAGAATTGTTGCACAAACAAAAAAATCTGACAAGCATTGAAATCTGTGCATGTGTTTCCCCTACACTTTGATACAAACAGTCACCTCATCTCACACAATACAATATTTCTGAGCTGTAGTCTATGTTTGGAAATAATGTTCTTTAATTGTCGAAATTCAGGAACATGAAGGATAGAAGAAAAGTGTCTTTCTGAAACACACTTTGCAGTTTATTCATATAAAACAAAGCTTTTTGAAAATTTTCTCCTTTACATTAAGAATAGTTTAAGCCCAGATAAATATATAGAATGTTTGTTATCTAATATCTAAGTAGAAAATGATAAAGTATCCTAAACTCTTTAAGAAAATTATTGAACGTGTAAAACCTTGAAAGATATTTATAAATAAAGAATCGAATTGAAAATTGTAACAATGTGGTTAAGGTGACCATATTCGAAGAGAAACATGCTATTTATTGCGGAAACATGTAACTGAAATCTAATATTATTCCCCTGTCTAAAAATATTATTTTTCAAAAACATTGATTGTGGCCAATCAATTAGTAAAAACTTTTAATGAAAATAAACACCCATATTCATAAAAACTATTGAAGGTTTACTACACGCTTATTTGACAAATATTCCGTAGAAATATGTCAAATAAGAGCTTAATAAACTTACAATAATTATTATGAATATGGCCTAAAAACTTTTATTTTGTATTCGCTCTTTTTACACTACTACTACCTGGAAAACGTTTGGGCATTGCCACACTAGAGAATGAATTGTGCAAACTCCTAATTAGCTGCTATAAACCGTTTATGAATAACGATTTTACAAAGCACCGATTCTTAAGGCACCGACGTTGCTTAAGTAGATACGTGGTAGTCAATTGAAGAAAACTTTTTTATGTAGTATTAGACGGAACCTACTTAAATGTTAATTACGCATTGGCTGCACATAATTTTTGTTAAATGCAACCATATAGCAATTTTCAAAGAGAAGCTGAGAAAAAAATGTTTAAAATATATAAAAGGTCGACTTTAGTATAATGGTAATGGAAAACGGGGTTTCTTTGAGAGTTGTTCACAAATCTCTTGAAACAAATTTTTCAACTTTTATTTTCTGCTCCCCTTCTCTATTGGAAAAGTTTTCGCAAAACTTTAATAAAAAATGTTTCCAGTTTTGATTTCTTTTAAATTTTTAACAATTAATGAATCCCTTGTGATTCCTGCTTGAAATAATTTTCTGCTTGACTGTGTTTGAAAAGTTTCTTTTGAATTTGCTGCACCATTAAAATATAACGATCCCGTGTGGTTCGAATGTTTGACAAACCTGATTTGTTTTACTTTTCTGCGGGCAAGAAATAATTCAACTTAAGTTTCTTTAACTCTGGTGTTTACAGAGCAAAAACGGCAGCTCTATTTTTTCTTTTCTATTTTACCTGCATATGCAAGTTACAACAAGAATTTTGCTGCTGCCCCTTGAAAGCGGAAAAATGGCATGAATATACTACCACCATTGTACTGTTCGTAAAAGCTCATAATCAATATATCAAAATGTTGCCAATTTTTTAATCAAATTTAATTTTCAAATGTGCACTGAGATAACGGGAATTGGAAAAACTAGATTTGCTGGTGTTTTTGTTGAGTAAAAAGCAAAAAAGAAAAAACAAACTGCTTTCCCAGAAAAGCAATTTTACACATAACATGAGCTAAAATAAAATCAAGCTACAAAAAAATTTTGTTAGGGAAAATCATGTGTTTTTTTTTTGAATTTTAAGGCGAAGGCAGATTGAAAAGTCTTTAGGAGCTGTGCTCTAAATACTATATTTCGCTTTACAACTTCTACAGGATCCTCGTAGCTGTTCTTATTGCAACTATAAACACTTCCTGGCAAACACTGTGCCACAATACCCTCAAGGCTTTTTTAAATGCGCGAGTGCTGGATGAAGGTTGAGTGTAAGGAAACGGAAAATTTTTCCATTAACGATTTGTTTGAATCCATTTTAAAAGCTTTTCTTTACGCAAAATGCAAAAAAGCAAGTACTGCTGCCAGCGCAACTCAGAGTAATTGGATTGTGTTTAAGGTTTCGTAGTAAAAGTCTGTGCAAAATAATAAACAAAAAGTAAGTGCGTACATTAAGATGTGTGCGCTCAAGCGAGTGTTTGCGTAAATGTAGTTCAAAGTCATTTAACATTTTAAATCCCCAGCTGATCTTTAGACATTTTCAAAACAGCGGAGTAAACGCGTTTAACTTTTACGCGCTTAACAATAAGCACACACACACACACACACACATCAACTAAAGCAAATTCGCTAAATTTTTGTTGTTCTTCAACAAATAAACGAACGAATTATACATATGTATGTACAATTTGAAAGAAAAGAGAAAATAAAAAAATATTATGATTTGCTTGCAATTTGCAACTGAAAGAACTGCACACAGGCTCCAACAACAACAACAACAACAGCCCTGTGCAGCAGCAAGAGCAAAAACAAAATCAAACCACCCGCAGCAACAAAGTAACAGCCAAAACAACAACATTACTTTCAAGAGCAAAACAAATATGTACACAATTTTAAAAAGTTTACTTTTGAAAATATTTCCCAGCAAGAGTGCTGCTAAATCGTATGAGTGCCTTGGCAGATTTGCATTTGCTTCAACACTGATGTGCGCAAAATTTGAGCGGATTTTGCTCGGGCAAAAATAGCGCACAAACGAATTTATAAAGCAGCTTGAGGACGCCCAAACAGATGTTGACAATTTTTTTTTTTCGATAAATAAAATAGAGATAAAAAAGAGCAAAATCATCTTAGAGCCGAGTCCCATGATTCCTAAAAGTCCTAATTTTTACTCAGCATGAAAATCTAAACTAAAATTCTCAAAATAGTTTTGTATTAAAATTAGGAAAATAAAAACAGCTATTTCACGACTGCTCTGAAAATCAGCATTTTTTTTGTGGAAATCACCCGATTTTTCAAAACAGTTAGACAAAAAAATTGATACTGCTGCACTTTTGTTAAGTTTCTAATTGCTATCCAGAACTAAGTTTACAATATAAAATTTTATGTAGTGGAAATAATGCCATATAGTTTTGATTACAGAAATCATGTGACTTAAAAATGTACGATATGCAGAACAGGAGTAATGACGTGGTAACAGCTTTTTAGTACATAGAAAAATATGAATTCTCTATTTAAACATTTTAAATGAGTGAACTAAAAGTTTAATTGATGGGATTGAAGTGTTATTGAGTAGAATTTAATTTAATTTTAAAAAGTTTTAAAAAATAAAAGCTTAAGTTAAAACAATAAACGAGAAAAAATTTAGGACTATAATGTCATATCAACAATTAGTTTTATACTAAAATAATTTTAGAACACATTTATTTTAGTACAAATTGTTTTGCTTCTGGATTTATACGATTATGCTTTAATTGGATTATATTAAAAACTCGAAAATTAGTTACTTAAACACAAAATATTAGTACAAAATTTTTTTAGTACTAAAAATTATTTATGAGAAAAACGAAACTAAAAAAAGGCCAAACTTCTGGTGAAATATTATTAATAAAATGCTTTTGAAATATGAGTTTAGCTTTTTGCAGATAACTTTGTCCTCTAGTATGTAATACGTAGGCAATATTTTATTTCTGTGCTTTGAAGAAAGCAAAAATATTTCTTTACTTATGCTCCCTAAATAATTAGTAGGAAAACTATCAAGAAAAAAATGGTTTGCTATCCTTTAATTTTGCTTTCAAAAACAGCAGTACTAAACTTTGTTTTAGTACTGAAATAGTTTTTCATAAATTTTTTTGCTGCTACATTTTCTAAAAGTTTCTAACAAATTTCTTTCTTTTTATTGTTGCATTATTGCCCCCGGTTGTACTGCTTAAATGAATGCCTGCCTGCCTGTATCTTCCATTTGAATTTCAAATCAGTTTAACAAACCAAGACACTTGATTTTTCTTTAGCATTAAGCAGCGCTCGTGCAAAACTTACACACACGACATGAGAGCAACATTTTGTACAACAACAATTTATTTAAAATTAAATTTGTTTTTTTGTATATGAATTTATAACGTCAGCTAAAATGAAGGAAAAAAAGTACAAAAAAATGTGTATAAATAAATAAAATCCAGCAGAAGGTTTAAGCTTTTAGGTCTTAATCCGCTTTAGTAACATTTTCACAATTTTCTTTCCACTCAGTGGTGCCTTCTTTATACTTCACAATTTGCCACATTGTTGTTATCGTTGTTATAGTGTACAACTGCCACTATTTTTTGAATGAGCCAATTTTTGTTAGTAAAAGCGCTTTCTTTCTCATGTAATCCCGTCGCACTTGCTGCGAAATAAGACAAGACACGACACGACAAGACAATATTATACTGTGTGGCGCTGGCATCCACCAGCAATCCAAAATGAAGTATATAAATGCACAGCGAAAAAAAGACAAGAAAATATTTTAAAAATGCCAAGAAATAAAAAAGAAAAACTGTAAAATTATTACACTGTAACCGAAACTCATCTTGAACACAGAAAAAAGAAAACAAATAAAAAAGAGAAAAAAAAAAAAAAATTAAGATGAACAACCCTGCCAGTTTTGCTTAAATGAAACCACATGACTGGAAAATCATGCTAATTTAAAAAGCAAACAAACTTAACAATAAAGAACAATTTTATGCAATCTTTTTAACAATTTTTGTTTGCAAATTCTCTTCTTATTTTATATATTTATTTTAATACTTTGTTTAAGAAAAACAAAACAAATTGGCTAAAAACACACAGTTTGGAAAGATTTTGTTTCTGTAACAATTTGCAGCACAAACTTTTAAATAATTTTTAATATTTTTCTCTAGAAATTTCAGGAGATAAAATTTAAACAGAAAAAACAAAAAATAATAATAATAACATAAAGAGCATGATAAAATGCAACAGAAACCCACTAAGTCGATATCACTGATTACTGTAAGTTGCAACCGGGAATTTTGCGAGTTATTGTTTTTAACACAAAAGGTCTCTTTTAATACTGAGCAAAGTGAAAGCGAACTAAAGCCCATTAAAATTTGTAATTGAAAGCTGTTAATTATAAAGTTTGACCAAATTGTGAAAATTAATATTTACAAAATCGTTTGGTCCCGGTGTACGGCAAAACTAAAAATAAAAAACATGCCTGGAATTTTTCTAGAATTTACATTTTTCAAAAGGTAACACTCTATCCGTTGTGATATCGAAATATTGAATTTAATAAATACTTTAAAAAAAAAACAAGGGACCTGAGGCTTGAACAATTAAAATACTAGGTAACACTCTACCTTAAATAGATAAGCAACCGAAATTTATCAGCTTTATTTATTAAACAATGGAGCGGGCTAAAATCAAAGAGTTGACTTTACTTGTTTTGTCTGTCTTTTACTTGTTTTGCTAAAATCATTACCAAAAATTGTTTTTCTAAATATTTTTCAGAAACTTCGCTTATTGCTTTATACATAAAAAACAAAAGCTATGTTAGGTTAGGTTGATTGGAGAGGTATGTTTGCCCATGCCCAAACTTAAGCCAAAATGGGCTCATTGTTCGCTCCGTGAATTTTACCACTAAAAATTTTACGCATAAGTCCATAGGTCATCCATGAAGTTCTTTAATCTCCTCCAGCACATGTCCCGTAATCGTGTTATAACTGGTAAGGTGTCTCTCCCAAGATATCGGGACGGTATTTGCGAGAAGGTGAGGCACTGGCATAAATAGTGCTCTAATGTCTCCCTCTACTCCCTACATGCTCTACATTTATATCCTCATGCTATTCCTATGCGGTTAAGATGTATTCATAAATTCTATTATTCTACTTAATCCGGGCTTGCTACGTATTAGCAGACCTCCCCCCTCCCTGCTTTACTCCTCTGGATCTTCACATAGAATTCTTGCATTGATACCCACGGTTTTGTTTATTCCAGAAAGTTAAATGGGCTCTATGTTCCCAGTTGTTTAACTCATATTTAAGTGCCTTGAAATATTTTAGTTTATGTTACCTGACTCTCTTGCTCTTGCAACAAGTGAGTTTGCTCTCTCTTATTTCCAGTTATTCTCACATGTCCATATGATGCGCAGTTCATCATGAGTCGAGTGTTCGTGAGTGTTAGCTCAACCCAGGGCAGAAAACACCAAGATTTATTGTCAGAAAGTAGAAAAATTAGAATTTTTGAATTTTGAGAAAATTTTTTACAGTAGCAGGTTGTGTCCTTACAATTCTTAAGACAAAATTAACAGCGAAATTAGAGTACATAATGTAATAAAGATTTGTTAATTTTCAATGCATCTTTTCGAGAAAAATTGTGTATGGGAGATGGGCGTGTCCTTCCATCCCGAGTTTCACGAAATTTACAGCAGAGCTAAAAAACATTTTTTTTTAAGTACTTAAACATTTACACATTAAGCTTTTTGAGAAAAAGTTTGCATGGAAGGTGAACGTGCCTTTGCACTGAACCCTACATTGGTTACAGCAGAAATAAACCGTTTAATTTTTTTGAAGCATTTAAGTATTTTTTGCGCACTGTAAAGAAAAGCACAGCTAAAGGTTTTTAATTTATATGGTTGGTTTATGGGTGATGGGCGTGTCTATACACCGAGTGTAAAAAAATTTATAGTACAGCTAGAATCGCAAAGAATTGTGATTCTTAAAGGACTTATGAATGTCCAGCGCATTCAAACGTAAAAAAAACCCAGCTGGAACCAAGCTTTTGAGAAAAGTTGTGAATTACATTTGTAAAAAGAAATTAACTTTACAGCCACGATTTATATGTTGAGGCAGAAAATAATTTTAATATAAAGCTATTCAAATCCTAATTTTTATTCATTATTTTTTCTGTTTTACTTTTAGGTATTCGCTTACAAAAGTTTACAACAATTTTTAAAGTAAGTATTCATTTTACTTAAATGTCTTTTATTTAAATAACCCTCAAATCACTTTAGTTACACGTTCAATTTAATTTCTTTTTGTTAGAAGAAAGCAAATTCCTAACTGTATGCTTGTCTTAAATGTGCCTGTTTAATTAAAGTCAAACAAAAATATCATTGCCTAACAGTTAGGCGTGAGTTTGTGTAGAATTGTATAGAATACTTTTAAGAAATATTTAAATATATTACGCTTTCAATAGCATACAAAATTTTCATTTAATTAGGCACAAAATATGCTGTAGTGCAAATAATGTCGAAAAAGTTTACAACTTTTTGTATAAATTAAAAACGAATGCCGCCACTTAAACAAATTACAAAAACTTGGGGAGAAAACTTAAGCAGGAAATTAATAATAATATCCCAAAAAAAAAAAAAAAAAAAAATCTGCTGCTTATTATTCATCAGTATATGAAAACTGAAAAAATGCTGAAACAGAAAATAATTGGTTACACTTTTTGTTTTTAGACATTTCCCAAATTTGAAATTGCTAAAAAAAAATACTATTTTAAGTTAAAACTTCTGTTCGTCTAATAACAAGTCAAAAGCAAACTAAATGTGTAGCCATGAAATCCAGTTCAAGTGATTTGACAATTAAGCCTTTTATTTGTCTATACTGATGTGTTGCTGTACTACATGCACTTCTTTCAATTTGCTTTCCACAACCAGAAGGAAGAAAAGCTAAAACGATAAGCTAAAATAACCATTAACCTTATATTCAGTTCAATATAAACCATTTTTGCAGCACAAGTATGTATGTATGTATTTGTTGTGCACGTTTCAGCCAATACTTTTGTTTGTATAGTCTGTATGGAATATCAGTCAGTGGTTGTCTCTCTCTCTCTCTCTCTCCGTCTGTCTGTGTGGCTCTTGAACTCTGCAAGGAAGTCAACATGACACTGTATATATTTTTGCTTACGGAAATTACTTTAAAAGCGTGAGCCAATAAATAATTGTTAACTCTTTTAGAAAAGTATAAATAGATTTTGAAAAGTACAAGCAACAGAAAAGAAGAATATAAGAAAAAGGATTTAAGTGAACTGAACAAGACCAAGAACAGGAACAGGAAATAGTCTGAATTTTGAATACTTTTCAAACAAGAAAAAATGATTCAGAGAGAAACTATGACCTCTAGAGCTGTTTTCAAAAACTGGAAATTTAAGATGTTTAATGCAATTCTTAATCCACGAATAGCTGAGAGCGTAATCGAGCGCAAGAGAGAAAAAATTTGCGTAAAATATATAGTTTGCGAAAATTGATAAGAAAAAATTCAAAGTTATTTCTTAAGGAATACATTTTCTAAAATATAAGAATCTCATGTACGATGTTTGTTCTCGCTAATCTCCGAAAGCACTGGATGGATTATAATTAAAATATATAATGTCTCGCTCTCCCATATACATAGATAGGAGAGAGAGAGACACACATTCATTTGAAAAATACACATTCTGAACCCAAGACCTGCTTCACAAAATTGCTCTTCTTCACAAATTCTGCGGTATCATCTATCTATTTTGCGTCAACATTCTGTTACAATAACATAATATCCATATTATTCCATTTAATGTGATATCTTATTATGTTTTTGTTGTGCAAACATTTCTCGAAATATGATAAACTTGTCACTTTTCCAATCATCTTAATAATAATATCCTCATCATCACTATTTAATTTCGTATACATTTAAGACAAAAGCAGTATTGCTTTACTGATAACTTATATCAAGGGACTTTGATGTTTTATTAGGAAATTTTCAAACCCTAAACAAAACAAAATATTTATAGTTTTTGGACCAAACTTAAATCAAAGACTTTTCTTTGCTTAATCCTTTTTTGTGTGTTTCTTTACAAATTCCGCAAACAAAGGCTTGATGGCAAGATTATACACGTTTTATTTGATGCGAAAACTTTACTGGTTGGTGCTGATAGTCGTGTGGGTTTTGTTTTTATTACCCCCCAGCTAATGGTTTTGGGCAAATGGCATTAGCAGTGGCAACGTTTTTTATTAGATTAAATACAATAGCAACAATAAGAACAGAGACGTAGACAATAACAATGACGACAACGACGACATCGACGACATCGACACAGCACACAGGACAACAAGCAGTAACAGCACGTCCAACCATCAGCAACAGTATCCATTCATCGATGATGCATGTGTTTGGTTGGTTTTTAACATTTTTATTTATATATTTGTTTTTCTCCTTTTCAGTTTTAGCAATAAAAATTTTAGTATGCTAGACCAACACTTTATATCCCAGTTTTTTTTTTCTCTTCATAATATGTATATGTATGCATAAACGATGCTGACTGTCGTCTAGTCACATATATTGAGAGATAAAGTATCAAATATGTGAATACCCATACACATACAAACATACATACATGCATACATAAAGGGCATAAATAAATAACTTTAACACTTTGAACTCTTAATGTGATTGCTTGATACGGAAAAGGATTTCAAAACATACGTAATAAGTTTAAAAAAGGGAAATAATCATTTAAAAGGATATTTTCTCAAAAAAAAAAAAAAAAAAAAAAAAATAAAAATAAAGTGTATAAGAAGAGTTTTAGCTTAAATAAAAAAATAAATAATTAAATATGTTCAGCTTTGTTATTGGAAACTGGATAATAGTGAGAATTTAAAAGTATAAAACACCAAAATCCTAAGTAGTTCAAGAAGGTGTTGGCCGCATAAATATCTTTGCAGAAAAATAAAAAAACGAAGTTTTATTACAGCTACGTTTAGTTAAAATAAAAGTATGCTTTGAGCAATTTCAGGTCACTGCTAAATAAAAGTAAGCTTTTAGTCTACTACTAGACGAGAAAAAGCCGACTTTACAGCAGAAGTTGTCTTTAACTTATTTAGCAACAGCTTTGCTCAAACAAATGTCACTTTTGTATGTAAAAGCTTTTAATGTAATTTTTTTTTTTATTAAATTATTAAATTAAAGATTTTTTTTATAACTATTATTAATTAGAATTTTCTTTATAATTTGACTTTTTTTCAATTCGCTTTGATGTTTTTGTTTACTTACTAATACAATCATACATTTATGTAGGTGTGTCATTTACATATACACATCATTTTTAAGATTCATCTCGTTAGAGATGGGATTTTACTTAAATTTGTTTGAGAGCATTGACATGTACTGAGCTGATTTTATTTATTTCTCTTATATCGCCATATTATTATTGCTTTAGTGTTCGGTGAGAACACTTGCCCCCGATTTTTGACTTGGGATTTAAATACAAAATTATTAAGTTTTCCTTAAAATTTAAGTTGGATTTAAAATAGCTTTCTGTTTTACAGTCTAAAATTATTTTTGGTGGTAATTAATTGTAATAAAAGTACGGCAGCACAATGTAAGTGTCAAAAAATTATCAATAACTCAATAACAAACAGCTGTTTAAACAAATTTGGAAGCAAGTGAAATTGTAAAAAGTTTAGAAAACAATAAATTGTTTTGTAAAAATTATTAAAACGAGTAGCAAAAGTGATAAAAGGTTGATTACCTTCTGGAAATAATAAAAAATCAAGTTATGAAACAAAAAGAAACATGTGCAATTTTCTTAATTTGCAGAACAAAACCAAACTGTCAAAATCACGACAGCAGCACGAAAAACTTAAATCGATTTTAAATGCGCACGGCAGGCCGTTTAAATTTGATTTAAATTGCAACTGTTTGACTCAATTTTGTATTTAAATCAAATTTAAATTGAAATGGCATTTAAAATCCAAGTCAAAAATTGGGTGTTAAAAACATGAGTTAGTAGTGGGTGCGATATAAAGATTTTTACTATCGGTCTGCACCCAAACGTTGTTGTTTGTGAGCGCTGAATGAGTGCGGATGTGTTCTTTTTTTTTTGTGTGATTTCTTGTGCAAGACGTGAAATCGTACTCGTAATAGGTGAACACGTGCTTGTTTATTGGCCTTATTAAAAGAAGAAAAGTTGCTTTGATTCAATTTTATATTTCGCCCCTAGCAGTGACCGAGGGACAGTGTTTTTGTGCACTTTCGCCCAATACATGACAACGATGCGAAGCTACTTAACCCCATGCCATGGCAGTAATTTTTTGGCTCATTAATGTATTGCTTCAAATAATTGTTATAATGGATATTAATAATAAGAGTAATAAAATAGCAATAAATGGAAAAAGTAACATTATGATTTTACCTGGAGAACAACTGGCGTCTCAGCAATATTTTATTACGCTCTGTTTTTGTGTAGCGTCTTCGGAACAGTTAGTTTTCCCCCTAGCTAAGGTTATTTTTTGCTATTTATTGTTATTATTTTTCTAATTTGTTCTATATATGACTAGCTGACCCGGTCCGCCTTGCTGGCCACACACAAAAGAATTTTATATACATAGACTATAGGGTGCGCTAATACACTGGATACCCTTTAATACAAAAGTTTTGAGATTTTTGGTACATATTTGTTGTTGTTGTTGTGTAAAGAGTAAGGCAACTACATATTCTGTTCAAACTGCAGCTTTCCATCTCATATCGTCAAAAAGTTACAGCTGATTTTCACTTTTGTATGGGGCACTCTTTAATTTAAATTTTTTTTTTGTTTTAGGTATTTGTTATTGTAGAGCATGTGTAAACAAATATACTGTGCAAATTTTAGCTCTCTAGCTATTATCGTTCAAAAGTTACAGCTATATTTTACTTTTTAATGTGCAGGGGTTCCTTTGCATTTTGCCACGCCCTTCCGCCCTGCAGAGCGAAAATCGAAATTCAGACTTCACAGTGTCACCCGCCAGAATATTCTGAAGACTCCCTGAAAATGTCATCAAAATCGGCCCAGCCGTTTTGGAGTCTATACGTTACATACATACATACATACACACAAATAATTTTGTATATATGTATACAGATTATATTTTATTCTATTATGGTGTTTTAGTGTTTTGTATCTTTTTACTACTTCGTTTATTTTGTTTCTGCGCTCCCAATTTCTTTTATTAGCCTCAGATGCATGCAAAGACAAGCAATTTAGGCGCAGAGTTAAGCATGTATGTGTGCATGTTATTTTTCGTGTTTTGAGTAATTATTGCACCACTTTTCAGTTAGCTTATAGTCAGTCCATGAAAAGTGAATCACAAAGTGGTTGCATTTTGGTAGTCAACGTGAAGTTGGTGTATAAAACTTAACTTGAAAGTTAACTATTTAAGTACACGACTACTCAATGTTCCTCTGTACAATAATTCCAGCCATGCGACATCTCCATGTCTTATCTGATGTGCATATTTTTTTTTTCTTTTTTATTAATTTTAAATAACTTTAAATAAAACTCCGATTTGTATGTTGCTCTACTTAGTTACTTGCTTTATTCTGGAATACCTGAAATCTGCCTTATTGCACAAACATTTAGAACTGTTTTCGTTTGCAACACTTTGTTTTATGCCAACTTGCCATTGGGGGATTTTTCGTCTCTATGGTTTTTATAATTAGCCATGTTGTGTTGGCGTTACCAAAATTCGAATTCCTGTAGCACATTGTTTTCGTTTTGTTCTCGTTTTTAGCTTTTATTTACTCATTTCTTTTCTCTCATTCAGTTCACTTCATAAAGCATTGTTAATTAAATTCACAGTTTGTCTTCCGTTTGTGTTTTATCTACATCAGCCGCATTTCACAACACAGCAACAGCAACAACAACAGCTACAACAACAACAACAACACATTTTTATCAGCTTTCATTTCATTTTCTTTGCTTTTCTCTTTTTTGGTTTCCTTGACATGATAGCTTGGCAAAAGGATGATGTCTAACAAATCCAATTCTTTTTTCTTTTGCCGCAAAATTATAAATGTCTCAAGATAAAAATCTAGTTTGATTTGACTTACTGGATTTGTGTGAATGTAAGTTTTTCTCTTCACAATACTTTTGCGCAAACTTGAGCTCTCGTTTTGCGACTAACTGACTGTTAGCAATTAAACATGTAAAACATAAAAACCACTAATGATGCAGATATAATGCCATCAACTCATCCTCTGCATAACCAATAAATTCAAAAGGAAATACATGAAAACACAGAGATACACACACACTTTCTAAACAGATACACAAATCCTCTTGCAAATTCTTGTTTAACCCAACAACCAAAACCATTAATGTTTTGGTTTACTGGCAAACGATAACGTTGTTGGTTGTTTCATGATAGACGTGCATGTGTGTGTGTGTGTGTATGTATGTGCGTGCGGTTAGTGAAATGAATGGCTGAGATATTATAGTGTTTTTTGTTTGCTTCCTGTTTTTATACGTTTTTGGCGTAATTTGACTAAAATTTTTAATCTTTAGATTTCATTTGATTTATCTTAATTCACTTTGTTGCTTAGTTTTGCTTTTTATCTATTCAGAATTCAATAGTGAAAATTAGTGTTTTGAAAATGTATTACAATTCTAAACACATATTTTTGGCAAATTGAAATTTTTGTGCTTTCCTTAAGCAATCATTATATTTGTTTTTTTTATTTTATTTAAGTATGTGTTTGATTATCTTCTAAGAGATTTCTAACAATTACACATTGCCATTGCGTTTTGATTGGGTGATACTTAGAAAATATATGAGGGGGAAGCATATTACAATTCTTTAATACTTAGAATAAAAAAAGAATCAGAAAGGAAAAAAACCCATATTCTCGTTTGAGTTTTTTGCTCTATATTTACTATAAAGATTTTATTAAAAGAACATAAGTTGAATTTTGAATTTAATTATTGCGAAATTTTTCTCAGCAAAAGAATTAGTCTTGTATTATTTAGCAAATTCTGTAGTAGTTTTGGCTTTTTCTCTCTTATACTTGTTCACTTTTGCTCTAATACCATTGTACTTCTTACTTATACTCTTTACTCATAAATCATACGTTTTCTTATAAATATATTCTAATACTTACAGCGGAATACCATATATTTATATGATAATAAAATATTACAGATATAACGCACAAGGGCCATTATACTCTAATACTGCTTTCAGTTTACAAATAAGTGCAGCGCAGTTGGGTTCTAATAATTTTATAACACCATATTCGAATAACTTTGTTGCCTATATTTGTAATTTTACCTTATATTTATACTCTGTGTTTATACTCTAGAACCTATTGTTTTGTTCTCCATAGTTATGACCGATTTCTGACTTGATATTTAAATGTGAATTTAGTTAATTTTCGCATCAATTTAAGGTGTATTTAAATCTTTTCATACAACAACTGTTTTTGTTGAAGGAAGAAATTATTTTCAATGAAAATAATTAACTTATGGCCGGCGATGAAAAAGTGTCTTAAGTAAAGCCATTTAATGTTTATAATATCAGTATTTTGTGTTTTACTAATATTTTTCCAACCAACAGTTTATTTTAGAGCTGCTGCTTAATGCAAAATCTCCTACATGCCTCTGTATATGGGTATTTCCATGAAATGGTCCACCGTTAGTTAAAAAATCAAAACGCTCGCACAATTTTTTTAAGCACAGAAAATTGAAAAAAAAAAACTATTGACATCTTATTATTTAAAAAAAAATTTTAACTTATAATAATTTTAAATGATGGTAAAAACTTCTGAAAATATATGTTAAATTACAAAAATATGTATGAAGGTAAAAAGTGTCACGTGCGTAATGTAACGTGCGTAATCAAAAAAATTTATTTTTTCTTAGCCAACCCATGCAGACTTGTTTTTGAACAAACCATGATTATAAAGGTCCATTAATAACCTTTATAAAAACATTTTTTGCGAAATAAAAATCTTCTACAATTCGCCTACTTTTGCAATATTTCATGCTGCTTTAAAACGCACTTACGTTTTTTGTCACGTGCGTTAGTCAACTTTGATCGCATGGAACTTGGGTGCCCAGTGCTCAATTTTCCAATATATATACTTTTTGGAAGGAACTCATCACATTAAATGTAACAATGGCAAAATTCCATTCAAAAATTCCAACCCATTTATAATTTTATAATATTCAAAACAATTAAACGTGTACAGATGTCACGTGCGTAACCATGGAAACACCCATATATGCTTTGTTTACTGTTTAAGCACATAAGCAATAAGAAACGCTAAAAACCATATGATTAATATGAGAAACATAAATGTACTTTAAATAGCCACAATCGTTCATTTAAGTTGCACTCAAATAAGTGCTGAAAAAATTAATTTTGGGCTTAAATGCAAATTAATACTAAATGCCATTTGATCATCTGCTCAAACAAATTGGCCATTATACTCTTATAATGCTCTTATAGCTGCATATTCTAATCAGTAAAATAAGGACAGACTTCATTTACTCTAAAAATCTTGTAATTTAATACTCTTGCATTCGATACTTATAGCTTTGAACTCTACTCCTACATTTTACCTTTATACTCTCTACTTGTACTCTCTAGTTCTACTCTATATGAGTATAGAGTACTTTGTGTCTCTTAAAAGTTGATTCTGTGCTATCGATTTTTCGATAATTTTCGGCCTGAAAGAAAATAAGAAAAGGTCCACTACGACATACAAAAAAAAAAAAAACCCTTTTGGATGCGCCACCATTAAATTTTTTTTATTTGCTTTTATTCAAATATGAACTTAATTATTTATTTGCTTTAAGAGCCAATTGAAATGTATTAATTCAGGTCCAAAAATGAACCCTTTTAACAAAATGTTTGCTGTCTTTTCCAGCTAATACGCATTTTGTAAAAAGGGTTCATTTTTGGACCTAAATTAATATATTTGCTTTTATTATTTTTATTTTATCGAACTTTTCTGTAAAATATTTACATGCTGAAATTTCCTATACAGGCTTTTAAGTTCTTTTTGGCAAAACGTTGTTGCTATTTTGGTTAATATTGAACGATGTTCTTCAATAGCAGGCAAAAAAAAAGTCGCTTATCATAGGACCATAACGCTTCGAATTGACGGTGACAATCGTTACATTCTGGTTTTCGAAAAAGTAAGGTTCAATCACACCTTCGGACCAAACAATGACTTTTTCTGAATGTAATGGTCTCTCTTCAATTACTTGAGGATTCTCAGAACCCCAAATACGACAATTTTGTTTATTAACATACCCAGCGGGTGAGAAATGTGCTTCAGAAAATTTTGTTCGAAAAATCGCCGTGCACCGAGCACCCATTCCGCGTATCTACGACGTTGTTGTGAATGGTCAGCTGGCTTCAGTCGTTGTGTGAGCTGGACTTTATATGATGGATGTATGTAGGTGTAGATCTAAATGCAAAATACGCCATAATGTGCCGTAAGACACTGCTAATACCTGAGAACGACGAGGAATCGACACATTCGGTTCTTCGGCAACACTTTCACTTACAGCAACGATATTTTCAGCCTTACAATATTTGTAACCGCTCCAGTCTCTTGAAATTTTGCCAACTGCTTGCGTAGTTGGGCGATTATGTAAACCATAATCTCCTCTTAAAGCACAATATGTGGCTGTGGCAGAATCACCATTTTTTAAAGTATGTTTTGATAAATTTTATGCGTTGTGTGACAGTTAAGCGATCCATTTTCGTCGTCAATGTCAGACTTTCGACTGAGAAGGAAAAAGTTGGTCTAGCAACTTAGTTTGACAGATGTCGAATTCCAGTCCTATACTTTTGAAACCACGAAATAGATAACCCGTTAGTATTTATATTTTAATCGAGTCGCTTTGAGCAATCCATTAACGGGTTTCAAAACCTTTTTTGCGTTTTGTGCTGCATTGCCAGTGATCAAAGCACGAAATTGGGTAAACAAAAAGCGAAAAATAAAAGAAAAACTTTTCATGTTTAGCACTTACAAAATTCATACATCTAAAAATCTTATTTTTTTTACATAGTTAATACTAAATAAATTTAAGTAGGGTTGTACTTGAACCTATTAAGAATCACATGAAACAAAAACCTTTGAAAGAGTATTTTCATTTCCAATTTGCTATCCCCTTTAAAATCAATAACAACTTTAAAAAACCAGCACACAAATTATATTGCTTAAACTCTAACTACAAAAGGCGAATATAATATGCTATTAGATGATCAATAAGCGACACTCCAGATTGTGATAACAACTACGAGTACTTGAAAAATAAAGGAAATCTTGAACATTTGTCCTGAAACACTCTTCACAACAGTTTGGTTTCAGTAGCTGCATTATAAGCAGCACTTGTGTATTAAACACTTAATGGCACTCGCCGTCATAGTTGCCGTTATATACATACATGCATATGAATGCATCCGTATCTGTATCTCCGTCTGTATTTGTCGTTGTCATCGCAATCATATATCCTCGTTGTTGTCGTCGTCGTCGTCATCGTCATTGCATTATTACTGGTTTAATTTTAATTTATGGCCAATAATAAAATGTGAGTTGTTGCTCCTCGCAATGGTCAATCAATAAAATAATAAAATGCTATTTATATGTTTATTTTTCTGTCCGTTTTCCGAAAACTCATAGAAAAAGGAAATAATTTGTAATAAATACACATATGCGAACACATTAATGTTTCCAAGTGACTGCAGTGCCATAAAACTTGTTGTCCGTATAAAAAGTAATAAAAAAAAAAACAATCGTAAATTAAAGTGTTGACTGAATAACCATAAAAATTTAAATTGAAACTAAAACAATTTCTTTTTGTTCCAAAAATATTTTTCCATATTTCTGCAAAGAAATTCAGTTGATATTATAGAGTGTTTGTGTAAGAGCTTTTGGTTCAAATAATTGCCATGATTGACCTAAATAATAAATAATAAAGCAAATTTAAATAAAGCTGGAGAACAATAAGCTGTTTCGAAGCTGCCATGCTTCTCATCATCAAGTAAAAGTGTTGCGAGACGAGAAAATGTTATCTGTATTAAAAGTTTGTTTGAACATTTCTGATTCTCATTTGGTTTATGGGAATTTTGGAATAAGCGGTTGAGATTCAAACATGTTTTTAAGAATGTTTTGTGTCTACTGAGTAGTTGATTAGCCTCAAAAAGACAGAAAACATTAATCAGGTCTATTTTTAGACCTAAAATAACTATCACTTTCTGTTTGTTTTTGGTTTTATTTTTCAATTGATTCAACGTTACATTAGTAAAAAAGGTCTTCATTAAGATTTAATCGAAATTTTTCCATTTCAATTACAACCTTTAATGTCTTTTCCACAAAGTTGCCTTTTATTTGATAATTTTAATTGAACGTGATTTTTTATTCTAATAAAAATTTTTTATTGCTGAATATTTTTTTAAGGTTTGTGTGTTTTGTTTGTTTTTGTACTCATAATCATATTTAGCTAATTTATACTGATTTTGCTTTGTTTGTTAAATAAAAAAAAATAAATAAAAAATTCAAAATTAAATATTTCGTATTATTTTTGTGCTTTTCTGTTTCTCAATTTAGCTTCAGTGGCGTAATTTAATTTATGTTTGGCAATTTATTTTGTTTTATTTTCTGGTACCTTTTCATTTTATGTTTTGTTTTTTTTTTTTTGTTTTTTTAGCTTTTTTTCGTTTTTGTTTGATTTTAATTTCTATGGCTGTTTAAACTTCTCTGCTCAGCTGTTTTTCGTGCGCAACGTTTGCTGGTGAATTTTCATATTTCCATGCTACCAGCTTGATTCATTCGTTGCTTAATTGTTAGTCATTAAGATAAGTATTTTGATAGAAAAAACAAAACACTGAGCGAAAAAAATGTTTGCTATTTTTTAAATAATTAAAAATGTAGAAGAAAAAAATTTACATGGTATATAAATAAATAACTGCGAACACTTTATATCAAAAAAGTATCACTATCACTATCAGTATTAGTTTTAGGCAAAATCAAGGAACTTTATTAGTTTTTTAATATAAACTGTTATTGAGAACATTAGTTTCTAAGCAAAAATAATTGGTTATTGTTAATTACTTTATTTCGCATTTCCTTTTTCAGAATTAAGAAAGATTTTTTGGGGGTGAAATTGCAGTGATTAATATTTTTATAGAATACAAGATAAGCAAAGTTGAGGACTTACTGGCTGGCGTGACGGACGTGGAGTTCCTATACACCTATGCGTCAAACTCACTGTGGTTAAATACGCGGAGCGCACAGCAAGCCTACACTGGCTTAAGTGTAGGTCACACGACATGGGCTAACATACCTCTCCAACCAACCTAATCCAACCTACTGGCTGGGGCACATACCATGGCTGTTTCACGTCCACCACAACGCTCATCAGTTCCCAAATGAATTCGAATCCAGGTCATAAGTAATTGAATACTGCTTCTTAGGCAGCAGCGCTTAGCTTAATATTTATTTTTATTTCGGAATTCCTAATCAGTTGTAAATTAATTCCCTTATGGTGCCTTAGAGTAAGAAAAGTGAAATTTTATTTTCAAAATTAAATGCTCAGCAAAGGCTAGTGATGAGAAACATGGTGGCTTCAAACCAGCTAGCTGTACCCCAGCTACTATTTTACTCTTTTACGCTACTATTTTATTATATTATTATTGATATTTTTTTTATTGCATATGCTGGTATTCATCGTTTTGATTAATAATAATTAAACAAGGGAAACAAAATGTTAAAGAATTTTAGCTGGGGGACATCTGACTGTTTCGAAGCTGCCTAAATTTTTTTCAGCACCGGTCTTTTGAATCAGAGTGACCCATGCTACTCTTTAGAAACAAGATATACTAAACATGAAATACCTTTAGTTGGGGGACAACTAGCTACTAAGAAGCCGTCACACTTTTCATGAGCACCAGCCCTAAGATACAGAAGCTCATGCTTCTGTAGAAAAATAGTAGTAATAGTAATAGTAATAGGTAGAATAGTAATAGTAATAGTAATAGTAATAGGTAGAAAAAAATAGTAACCAGGAAAATTCAAAATAAAAAATAGTTGTAATAGCAACAATTTTTTAAGTGTAGTATCGTGTTTTATAATTCATTATTTTAGTTTTTCTTATATAAATATAATACATACTCTACAACCTGTTCTCCACTATGATTTTTATTAGTTATTATTTTTTTTTTGTTTCTGAAAAAAAAAAACCATCAACCACACGTAATACGTTGAGTGCCTGAACGTTTAAGTAATCTAGAACCGTATCGTGAGCCCGTTCAAATACATGATAGTCTTAAAACACAGCCAAGTTTAACAAGCAGCCAACAAATGCTTAACAACTCATAACAAGTGGCACCAGTGACGCGTTTTACTAGTTTTGAGATTCAAAACTGCGCAGGCGCGTCTTTCTCACTCGAATGTGAACGTGCTGTTGCATGTTGTGTTTGAGCACTAAATAAACAGCTGTTGCTGGAAATCAACTTGAAATTTAAATTTTGTGTGCAATTTTGATTGTTAAAGCATTTGTGTGCTTTTTATTTTGAAATTTGAAATTCAATTGCAATTGAAAGACCTGTAAGTTGCTCGCTCAATATTTGCTTGACTGAGCTTGACCTTGTAACTGAATGCAAGTTTGTAATTGCTGTTTTTGTAAGTTGTGTATGTCTTTCTGCAGGTTATTAAAACATTTTATTTGACTTATTTTTGAGGTGGCCGTTAAAAATGCTTCACTCCTAAGCTATTGTTTGCAAATAAATCTCTTAAGCATTTCTCAAAAATTAGAAATGCCCCTGCTGGCTTGAAAAGTTAAAGTGGTACTAAATTTCACGTTTAGGTTTACTTAAAAAGTTAATTTATTTTTAACAAATGTGCTTGTAATATTTCTCATAAATATAAAAATTTAATAACTTGTTTCCCGTATTCCTTTTCTTTTGCAGATTAGCTGAAAATTGAAATTCTTTACATAACAAAGTAAGTCAAAATATGATTTAAATAATTCAATTATTTATTTAAAGAGGTATAAATATAAAAACTGACAAAAAAAAAACAAGCTGTATTAAAAATTAGTTAATATTTTGTATCATGAATAATTTCCAGTACTTTTTTACTTTTACTCTCAGTGTCCTGGCGTTCGAAAAAGACCAATTATTTGCAGAGACAACTACACAATGAAGAATAGAATTTTCTTCTCAGACAAAAGTAACACACAAAAACAAAATAATAAAGTTTTTTTACATGTACCACAGTTTTAAGTACTTTGAAAAAATATAACGCTTAGTGTTAAGTTTTAAAGGAGCTCCTTCAAATCACTTACTAGGAGTCATTCCCCACCACCGTTTTGTTTTCATTTAGTTTATTGCTTGCAAGTACATACGTGAAACATTTTACAGATATTTTTTTGAATTCAAATGGTGTTCATATTGTATCCTATGAATAGAAAAACCCCCGAATATATATCAAAAATGCTAAATACTTCCAAAAAAAATTACACTGGTGCGAAAACTCGCGAAAAATTCTGTAAAATACCTGAAGGTACTAAAATTGCCATACAAAATTGCAGATAATAAATCTGAAACAAAATCGTGAAATTTTTGCAATATGTCAAAATATACTAAAATAAGTTTTTAATCAAAACGGTAGCGTTGCAGAGGGCGCAACTGAAGTAAAAGTACGAAAATTCGCGAAAAATACACCAAAGTAAAAGATAATACCACAAATGGTTTTTGAAAACATTAAACAGTTGCAGGAAATGAAACGGAAGCAAAAGTGTGAAAATTCACGAAACATTTACAAAATCCACAAGCAAGTTGAAATGCTTATTTAAAATTGGTAGATAATTGTTAATAATTTTATCGGGCTTTCTAGTTCGCTTTTTTACTTCCTCAAAATTGAGAAAGATTTTCTTTTTGTGTTAAAATTGGAGTGATCAGCATTTTCAAAGAAGACAAGAAAAGTAAAGTTGAAGACTTACTGGTTGGGGTACATACATACCATGGCTGTTTCACGACCACCACGTCGCTCATCAGCACCCAAATTTGCTTCGATCCCAGGTCATGACTAATTGTATACTGTTTTCAAGCAGCAGCCATCCTTTTAACTGAGCTCTTCATTACTGACTGTCTACATGTTAATGTTATTGATCATCTTTCCACGTTATCACTGTGTTTTTCTGCTGATGTGAATATATTTTATATTCTCTCACCAACATCCAACTGATTTCCATTCGGTGTTTGTGTTTATTGCATTGTATCAGTGATAACAACGGTTATCCAAACTTTTCGTCGGGCCCAGCGAACATTTTTAGCATAAATTTTAACTTTATAGTCGAACTATATGATTTCCATTTATATTAATTACTATTTAACAGGCTCAAGTTCAAGCCTTGGTTGGTCACTTTTTTTTTTTTTATTAATATCAATGAAGTATAGAAAAGTAAAATTTTATAGCTAGGTGCACAATCAGCTGTTTCTGGGTAGCAAACAGCGTTCATCAGCACCCTATGAATTGTTGATAATTTTATCAGGCTTTCTAGCTCCTACTTTTTACTTCCTCACTCAAAATTGAGAAGGTTTTTGTTTTTGTTAAATAACTGGAGTAGTGAACATTTTCAAAGGAGATAAGGAAAGGCAGTTTTTTCACAAGAATTTATCAGTTTTTCTTAGTTTGTATCAAATTGATTCAAATTTGAAATATTACATGGAACTTGTCTTAATTTTTCATTCTATTGTTCTATGACTTTATGGTTGCCTCTCAAATTCTGTAATTATGTTCTTTGTAAGGGGAGAAACAGAAAAACTTCCGACAACCACTTCTTACTGCATTCTTAGAGAGAAGTATGAAGTAGTATTTCCTAATTAAAAAATTACCTAAGGCTTTATAGAATCTTCAAAGTGATATTGTTTTTTTTTTCTAGTTGAAGATTGTTAAAAACCAAGCACATCCTTCTTGTCATATGCTGATATAACATTCGGTTTTCTTTTCTCAAAATTGGAAGTGCTTCCTGAAATTTGCTGCCGTGGTTTCTCTGCTTTTTTTTCTCCATTTTTTTTCCCCTAGAAAAACACTTGCTTGTGTTTAGTAAAATAAATATAGAAAGAAAAAGAAATTAAAATAAAGATATGAGTGAAGAATATTCGGAATTAGAAAAAACAAAACTGAAAGTAATAAATTTGTGATCGAAATAGATGTTGATGAGCAGCGCAGCGGCTGCGAAACAGCCGTATTTATTGTTTTTTCTTTTATTATTTATTATTCATGTCAATCATAGTAATCGTTTGAGTTGATGTAACAGATGTAAAACTACGTTCCCCCAATTTTTTTTCACAATTTTGTTTGTGTATGAACGCAGACATCCAGCGCCACTCGTCTATATGGGGGATTGGCAAAAAAAAAGTGCAATAACTTGAAATTTGAACGTCTCGAAATTTATTTTTTTTAATATGTCATGGTGCAACTTTTTTTCGCGCATGCCAAAAGTTATAGGAAAATCGATGGCAGAATAGCAATTGCTAAACCGACCCATGCCAGTAGACGTACCCACCCTAGAAGACATCCGAAATCTAAAAACATAACGATTTCGACAAAGTTAAGGCAGATCTATTTATGTGAACGTAACTATTGTGAGGGTTATTAGCGATTCATTCCAGCCAAGTAGATCATTGTCCAGTTTTGCTATTATTTTTGCTCTTATTTATTTGTTATGACACATAATGCTGTGTATAACTGCTTCGTTTAAACAATTTGTTTAACTGATTTTGTTGCACAAATTTGTTTAAGAATGTTTTACATCAATGCAGTACAAATATTACAAACTTTCACCCCGCATCTATATTTTCTCTAACACCTGCTTATGTAAATTGTAGCCACTGGCGATCTTCTCCTGATTGTTTTTTTTTTTTTTTTTGTTGCGTTGATTATTGTTTTTAGGAAACCGTCTCACACTTATGGCAAACTGATTATGTTTTATTTGTGTTTTTGTTGCTGTTGTAAGTCAACAATTAAAACTTAAACTGATGTTAAAGACAAATGTATCTATTGCTATAGAATACACAAAAGAAACACGTACGTTGTTCAAATTATCTCTGTGTATGTGTGAGTGTAAATGTACTGGCAATTTAGAGTTTCCTTTTGTAAATTTAACTTTTATTAAAACTTATTCTTCTCTCACAGAGACACAAACACACACACACAGATAACCAAAAAAAAGTATATATAATATACATGGCATATGCAGAAAAATTTTAAGGCTTTATCAGAGGCCTTAATATTTTTGTTCTATTAGCATTCTTGTCGTGATGAAGAAATAGCGCTCAATAAAAGAACCGGGTTTTGCTATGCAAGAAATAAGTTACATATTTCGTATTTTCTTGCAATGAAAGGGAAGAGTTTTCCGGAAGAGTTGTGGATATCTCTGGTGCAAACAGATGTTGTGTTATCGATTTTTCTATTGTTTTCGACATGAAAAAAAAAATCGTCTACTTTTGTTTTCATATTGTCGTAGTGGAACTATTGGAATTGTTTTTTTATGCAAAAATCGATGGCACAATATCGAAAAATTTGTGTTAATACAAATATACAGGCTGCCGGGGAGAAAGGTATAGAGTGAACGAGTGAAAAGATCAGTCAAGTACGGGACTGGCTGGTTCCTTATTGCCCCGCTACTGAGCCCATTTTACTTAACAGATAAGGACTACTCCATATATAGAACACTCTTTGGAGTTTTATGTGTTTCTTGATTTTAATGTCGGTTATTGCAGCAGCCAGACAAATTTCATTGGATATTCCAGTGGAAATTTCAGATTTCTATCTGTTACGGTTTGAAAGTTAAAACTAATTTTCAGGCTAAAGGGTGCTGCTGAAACTCTGACAGGGGATATTTTGGCGTGAAGAGAAAACATTTCTCGGCCAGCCAGTCGGTCCTCAAGGTCGCAAGAGCTTATAGTTTTATATCTAGTTCAGTACTGGGATGTCACCATAACCTAAACTTTGCAGCTCAAAACGAGGGCAAGAGCGGACATGAGATAGCGGACATACATACATACATGCCCAGAATGGATTGGAGGGGACTTTTTGTTTGACACATTCCATCTTTTGGCTTCAAAGAAAAATCTGATTAAAGTAGAAATAGAAAAGTGGACAATATCTATTATAAAGAAGCAATAGAACGACACTGATGGTCAGGAACATTAAAAAAAGATTCGAATCTTTGATTCTAGTAAAGCGAATTTCGTCCTTAAACCGAGCAGCAAGTAGAAATAGAAAAGTGGACAATATCTATTATAAAAAAGTAATAGAACGACACTTATGGTCAGGAACATTAAAAAAAAGATTCGAATCTTTGGTTCTAGTAGGGCGAATTTCGTCGTCAAAACGTGCAGCAGGATTTTAAGATTATTGCGTGAAGGAGGGGGGGGGGGGGGGGGGTTGGTTTTGTCTACTACAGGTCATTACACCTACTAGAAGACCCTGCAAACAATGACCTATCAAATATAGACACATGCAGATTCTGCCGTCTGCAATTGGAGTTGATTGCAGACTACATGGCTCTTATAGGATATAGGAGAAACAGGCAGCTGAATTCTTATACACTGGGAGAACAAGTCCTGGAAAAACTGCCATTGGAGGGGCTGATGTAGTTCTTAGGTGTATTAAGCCCGTAAGAAGTAAGGGATGCACAATAGATCAACTATGGTCTTAGTAAAAATGGCTAAATGGGTCCATATCCCACCCATTACGTTACATTACATTACATTACATTACATTACAATACAGTATATTATAAAAGATGCTGCTTATGTGAGGCATCATTTAAAGTTTAGCCTTTTATTATTTGTTATTTTAGATGCCAGGCAACTAGGTATACTGTGATGGTGTCTATTTCTTACGGTTCAGAAGTTGCTGCCGATTTTCAAACTGTGCTCAAAATTGTTTGTCCTGTGTTGTTTTAGAGACGAGACATTTGGATATGCTGAGCACATTTCAAGTTGCTATCTCTTACTTAAGGGTACTCCCATATATTAAGTACGATTTAAATTTTAACATTTAATCATCTTTGGCATTTATTGTAGAAGTCATACAACTTCATATCTGGCGTGCGTATATATTAAGTTAATAACTCTTAAGATTCAAAGCAACGTATTTTATCAACTACTAATACTACGAAAGTTATAGCTTTTAGTTTTTAAACTTTGCTGAGTTGCGTGACTTGATGTAAGCACATAACCTGTGCAAATTTCAAGCTCCTATGGCTTGTAAGTTACAGTTCATTTTTACAATTTTTTTGTATGAGAACACCCTTTAGCTTTCAACATTTTGCTGCTTTTAGTAATTGATGTTGTAGCGGCACGGTAACTACATGTCCTGTGCGAATTTCAGTTTTATAGCTGTAATCATTTTGGAGCATAAACGCTATGACGGACAGACTTCATGACCACTACGGTGGGTCGATTGACTAATCGATATTGTGCATTGATTTTTCGATAGCCTTTGTCATGAGGAAAAAAGTTCCACTATAGTAGAATACTTTCGAGGTGACCAAATGAAAAGTTTTATTTTGTATATTTGTATGGGAGTGACCCCAGGCAGACGGTGTATGGTGCCGAGTGTTGGAAGGAAATACTGAAGGGAATGGTCAAACATGTGACTCCTTTGAGAGTACCTCTCTCTGGCGTACCACGCCACCTCCAGGGGACTACCATACAGAAATGGAAATTTAATTGTCTCAAAAATTACCTTTTTGTAGTGGAACTTTTTCAAAAGCTACCGAAAAATCGATAACTTCATATGGAAAATTTTTTTCCTTACAAAACAATCCACCCCAAGAGCACGGGACCCTAAAAACATGTTGCCTGGCCTTGCAAAATCGTCTATAACAAAAACTAAAGAGGCCCCTGAGAAGGCTTCCTTACTCCTTTATTTCCCTTCTCAGTACATTTGTACTTGTTTATGTGTGATTTAAAAACATTTAAGTCTGTACATAAATAGATTTAAATAATTATGAAACTAACGGGTAATCCATTTTGCGGTTTCAAAAGTAAACGGAAATAAAACACATAAAAAATATTTTCTTTTCCATGATATTTCCTTTTTATTATAAAGTTGGAACGTTGATATTATGTGTGAAACACTGCATCATTTAACTGACCATCACGCGAAGTGTTGCAAACATTGATTCTTTTGAGGTAATTTTCGACCACTTTTTGATACAAATTGGGCGGTATGTCAGTCATAACTTGACGAATGTTGGTTTTTAAGTGCTCAAGAGTTAAAGGTTTATCTGCATAAACACGATCTTTCGCGTAGCCCCACAAAAAGAGTCTAATGGTGTCAAATTGCATGATCTTGGTGGCCAGTTGATATCGCAGCGACGGGAAATTGCGCGGCCGGGAAATGTCTCTTGCAATAAAGCCATATTCGCTCGAGTTGTGTGGCATGTGGCACCGTTGAAAACACATATTCTCCAAGTCGTATTCTTCAATAGCAGGAAAAAAGAAAGTCCTTTATCATATGACCATAACGCTCCCTCCGAATTGACGGTGACTGTCGTTCCATCGTTGTTTTCGAAGAAGTAAGGTCCAATCACACCTTCGGACCAAACTGTGACTTTTTATGGATGTAATGGCCTCTCTTCAATTACTTGAAGACCCTCAGAATCCCAAATATGACAATTTTGTTTATTAACGTGCCCAACGAGTGAGAAATGTGCTTCATCGCTGAAGAAAATTTTGTTCGAAAAATCACCGTCCACCGCCAATTGTTCAAGCACCCATTCCACGTATCTACGACTTTGTGATTGCTCAGCTGACTTCAGTTGTTGAGTGTGAGCTGGACTTTATATGGATGTACATAGGTGGAGATCGAAATGCAAAATACGCCATAATGTTCCATAAGCCAGTCCTAATTCCTGAGAACGACGAGGACACATTCGGTTCTTCGGCAACACTTTCATTTACAGCAGCGATATTTTCAGCGGAACGAGCCGAGCGAAACGATGATGCACAGGCATTACAATATTTATAACCAATTTTGCTAATTGTTTGCGTAATTGGACGATTATGTAAATCATAATCTCCTCTTAAAGCACGATATGTGGCTGTGGCAGAATCACCATTTTTAAAGTATGTTTTGATAATTTTTATGCGTTGTGTGACAGTTAAGCGATCCATTTCCGTCAATGTCAGACTGTCAGACAGCTGAGAAAGGAAAAAAAAATTGGTTTAACAACTTAGTTTGACAGATGGCGAATTCCAGTTCTATACTTTTGAAACCACGAAATGGATAACCCGGCTATTTTCATTTTGTGATTTGCTCACTATACGCATGTGTGTGTCTGTGTGTGTGTGTGTGCGGCTGTATTGGCTGCCAAAAAGTACTGAAAGGGATGGTGTTTGGCCTTGTTAGTGTTATTGAATATTTGATAATATTATTTCGAGCAATAAGGATTATGAAACATTGTAAATTTATTTACTCCACACATTCTATTGTTTGAACAAATGAAATTTGTAATTTCATTATAAAACTAATAGTAATTTAGATTTTATTGAGAAGTTGTAAAGTTGTGCCCTAGAATAATATTATGAGAAAGTAAATATTTGTTAAACAAAATTAATGAAATATTGTTTGAGAACAAATACAGCTGTAATATGCAAGACATCTTAATGCCTGTCATTGCATGTTTTTAATATATTATAATAAAATTGGTTAGTTCAATAAAAATTACTCGTGTGCCAAAAGGAATATGGAAATTTAGGTTATTAATTCAATTTAAAATTATACATCAGAAAATAAGTCAGGGCACAAAAGTTCATAAAACAAAATTTTATTGCGCAAATGAGAAGATTTTGATATAGAATTTAAAAAAAATGGAAAATTCAAGACTAAAGTGAAATTGATATTGTTAAATAATGATTACAAGACCTTTGCCTATATTTTCCAAGAAAATAATTAATATCATTTTCATTATTAATGTTATAAAGTTCTGTTTGGATCAGACCCATCAGACAATGGAAGCATTGTCCCTAATCCATGTCATTACAATATGGAACAACGAACCCGAGTTTTCAATAGACATGATTGGAACTACTATTAGAAATCTCTCGTAAACGTAAACTTGCAATCCTACTAGGTATGCCTCAATATAATATAATATCCCTATTTTAGAATTTATGATAATTTTAAAGTTTTTAGTTTTCAAAAATATTTGTGAGAAAAAAAAAATCCACAAAAACCTAAAAAATTCTTACTTTCCGTTTCTGAAGAAATTCAAAAATTTAAATAATTACAATAAAGATATCATCTATCTAGGTATCAAAATTGTTATTTGTCTTTCCCACATTCAGCTTTTTTTCTTTAGTGGCTTACTATTAGCGCACACTGTTCTTAAATTCGTAACAATACCAGCCAGAGAAAATATTATGAGGAAGTATCCACAAACAAGTGGTCAAAATTTTGCAAAAATTTTGAACTGTTTTGAAAATAGTTTTACTTAAAAATTATTATTTCTGTTGAGTTTTTGAATTAAAAATATTAAAAGGAGTTTTACTTATTGTACCCCATACTTCTTTTTCACGTGATAACCTCATTAATTATTTGTAAATTAATTACAGAGACGAAAACCTTTCGACCTTTTGAATATAATTAAAAAAAGTGCCCATTTCAATTAAATTTTAATTAGGTTTCAACAGTTTCATGATGCTATTTATTTTTTTTTCTTGTTCTGCGAGCAAATAATGTTTTAAAAACTGATGTTTCTGTTAAGATTTTACATCAGAGTGGTTGTGTGCTGCACAAAAAACTCTTTGGTGTTTTTTCATTATTTCAAATTGTTATTTGATGATGCTGAAAAATCATAAAACTTATTTGCATGTCATTATATTATTTATGCAAAAACTGTTAAATTATTTGTTAATTTTTTTTTTAACTTTTCTGTGTTGTTATTTGGCGGCAAATATTTATCGTCGTTTGCGATTTAATTCAATACAATTCAATTATTATGAAAATTAGTATATTGACCGTAAACTGTTGACTATTGATTGTTTTTAATTTATTTAATTATCAAGTAACAGAAATTTAATCCAATACAATTTCTGTTATTGATTTATGTATGTAAAACATTTTAATAAATTTACAAGCTAATTATGTTGGACAAAGTATGTATTTTTGTTTAATTAGCTTAAATGCCTGACAGGCAAAAGATAAAAATGTGAAAGTTAAAGAGTGAATTATTATAAAAATAACAGCTTGTACTGATGAAATGTTGTATGCTGCACATTTAAAGTCCAATATGTTTAATGAACAAGTGAAACAATGTCTTCCAGCCAGTTATAATCATAATTTCTTGTTACAACTGTTACAATCCCTTAACCCCAAAAATCAATATCATTTCAGATTCTGCGGATTTGTTTTCGTTAAAGTCGAGATTTTTAAAAAGGCAGCCGCACACCTCTTATCAAAACTTTAAAATTACATGCTTAATTTTTTATTTATTTAAATCCATATTTACGAGGGTTACCTTGTACGTTTCGGGACTTGGCAACCCTAGTGTTGTAACGTGGCAACTGACAGCTTTATTGCAAAGTTGGTTATTTTTGAGGTTATGCGTACCCAGAACGTTTTGATGTATGGGCGCCGTTTGTGTTCTTTACAATAACTGAAGAGATTCATCTCGGCCCAAAAATGGAATTAAATAGTGAACATTTTCGTGCAATTATTTTTTTACAATTTTTAACGTGTATTAACTCAGCAACAGTGGCTCAGTGAAGCTCTATGAAGGACAGTGTTTATCATTGGAATAGTGAATTGAATCGTGGTCGTAGTTCACTCCCAGACGAATTTCGCTAAGGTCGTCCAAAATCATTTGCTGTTGCTAAAACCATTGATGCTGTGAGCGAGCTGATATTGTAGGAACGTCATGTGACCGATCTATCGTGAGATTGAGACAACCTTAGGGCATTGGTGCGACCAATATACATTCAATATTGCATAAATATTGGACTGTCAAAAGGATTTGTTTGCATTGTATCCCACACAATTTGTGAATCGCTCAAAAAGGGCACGTGTCGTTTGGTCGAAAAAAATTTTTTTTTCTCAACTTTGAGGAAGTAAAAATCGCACTAAAAAGCCCGATAAAATTATTAACAAATACATAAATAACACAAGGGAACAAAATTGAACTTTTTGAGTGTTGTTTGGAATTCTATAGCAATTTTTTTTTTTACTAATTTGAGGTCGCTGATTTTAAATCTAAACTCCATTTTTCTCCATCAGCTCGACTTTTTGAGATATACCGTTATGTCTACAATTATGGCACTTCCAGCACAAATATTTAAATAACTTGAAAACGGTTCACCATATTTAGTTTAAAAAAAAAACTGAAATTCGTCAACAAAATTATCTTTAATCCGTGTCTACATTGTTTTTAATTTGAACTAGTAGTTTCAGAGATATCGTTGTAGTTTTGAAAAAAATAACAATTTTATATTAAAAAACATTACATTACATTACATTAAAAAACATTCTTATTTAAAAATTCATAAAAAAAATAATGCAACTAAAATCGCAATGTTGGTCTTAAAGCATTTAGCCTAATATATTTTGAATCAAATGAGCTTTATTTCATTGAAATCGGTGCACAACTTTTGATTTTCTCAACGATTTACTGAGATAACCAAATTGATAAAAATCGCGATTTTTATACACTTATTAAATAAATAGAACAGCACACACACAAACACACATATTAATAAATGTTATTTCTGTATGCAAATCGCGATTTTTGTCAATTTAGTTATCTCAGTAAATCCTGTATTTCTGTAAAATTTTAAGTGAATGAAAAGTGAATTTTTAGCCTGTGAACCAGTCACACCTCTCATCAGTACCTATTTCAGCTTAAGCCGTCTTAACTATCACAATTTTCATAAAGATACTTAAACTGATTGGCCCTTTAATCGCTCTCATTATGATTTTCTACTTACACACTTCTTTTGGTCTATTTTGAATGAATTTTTTTTTCGCCATTATAATTTTTCATTTTACATTTTAAGAAATTTGTAAAAATTGCAATTAAAACTATGTAATATTTTTTCCTTCAAGCAATTTTGTTATAGAATTCACTTCTAGTTTATCCAATGTACGTTAATTTTTTTTTTTCGCAAATCATTCATTCAACAACAAATTTTACAAACGACAGCGCTTCTTGTTTTAATCTATTTCTTCTCTTTTGTGTGTGAATGGAATTTTATGCTTAGTAATTATCGCTATAATTTCCTTTTGTTCAAATGCACATGGAAACGTTGAAAATGAGGTTGTTATTATTGTTGCCAGAGCACAAAGCAGAGACTAAAGCACCCACACACACGCACACTCGCACGCACACATATCTCTTAAGCTTTCATTTATTTAATGAAATAGACAAAATTGCTTTAAAATAGAAGAGCAACCAGAATACATATTCGTACAACAAAGCAGTATAACAAAAGTATACCTGTAATAAACATCGTTTGTTCATTTGTGATCTAAAATAATCAGCATAATAAACTAGATGCGGGTTTTTTTTTTTTGGTTAATAAAAAATATAGAATTACCTAGAAATGATGAAGGATGTTTGTATATAAATACGAGTGATTTTCATTATAATTGTACATTTTGTATTTTTGTTTGTTTTAATTATTAAATCTGCGGAAAGATAAGCTCTATATTACAATTTTGGCTTTTTCTTTAAATAAAAGTATTTGTTACGAACTTTAACACCGGTATTCATAAAAAATAAAACGTTGCTCAAATACATTTTAAAAAAAAATTTTATATGAAAAATTTGTCGTAAAATGTGTTTCAACAATGTTTTATTTTTTTTTGAATACCGGTGTAATGTTTTGGTGCTTTTTAAGCTAAATTTGCTTTTATAGTTGTTATGAAAATGTTTTTAATTTTTTTTGCTGAGCCAATAGGTCTCTAAGGGAGTGTATAAAGTTCGAAAACCCTAGAAACTATAATAATCATTGAAGGAACATAACGATACAAAATGTATCGGAATAAAGGCGCTACACACTTTTGTCATTAGTTGCCTTAACGTTTGAGAACTCCTACAAAAAGTTTATTTATTTTTGATAGCTTGCAACTCCTTTAAATCCGCTGAAAAAAAATTTTGGGGTGTACTTTTGTCATTCGTTACCGTAACGTTTTAGAATTCTCCTACCGAATGTCTGGTTTGATTGGTTACAAAACCCTTAAATCCCGAAAAATTTATAAAAAGTGAATTATTTCAAAAGTACTCCCATATTACTTTCCCATTTATCTGCTCTACTTATAGTAGCCTATATTTTTTCCCTCAAATTGGTTTTTTTTTTTGGGGTATCAGTTGTGGCAACTTGTTTTTTTTTTCTCCAAAAACGAAAACAATAACCCAGCTACTGAAATCAAAAATCCAGAAAAATAAAAAAGTCACGAATTACAAATAATGCACAATTAGTTCTCTTTTTGATATTCTTTGTGTATTTCAACATGCGCTTTAATTTTTTTTTGTATACATGTTCAAGTAACGAATGATGGATTCTGAGGAAACTGATAAAACTCTTTCTTGCCAGCACTGCTTCAATAAACACAGCAATTTTAACTTTGCTTTACTTCAGACTGATTACCCATAACGTTCTATTCACTATAAATTTGATTTTAAGGTTAAAAATAAAAGTCACGAATGGCAAACAATTTGCATATTTGATCTAAAACTAAATTACAAAGTATTTGCTCTACTTTGTGGAATAGAGAACCTAAATCTAAATGTGATTTATCTTATAGACCACTTATCAACTTCATTTTAGTGTTGATATTTTAGATCAAAAAGAGCTTTTTGATTGTTCACCATTGAATTTTACTAATACATATGTATACACCGGTATATAAAATAAAATGTTGCTCACATACATTTTGGAACAAATTTGATATGGAAAATTTCTTCTAAAATGTATTTCATCAATGTTTTATTTTTTATGAATACCGGTGATAGTATTTAATGCTTGTATGCTAAAAAACTTAATAACAGCATATTAAAAATTTTGTAAAATTTCCATACAAAATTTTTAATATGCTGTTATTAAATTTTTTAATCTTTAAATTCTTAAACAAACCTAATTTAAATATTGTAAATTATTGCTAATGATTAGTTTAGAAAATCAACAATTTGCTGCCGTAAAGCTAGCTATGTTGAAATCTAGTTGTGTTATATATCATAGCACTAACACTGCAGTGAATAGTTAAACTTGGCTTCCTAAGTTCTTCCTATTCGCATGCTTAATTGTTCTAATTTATGTCACTTCGCCTTTACATTTGTAGCCAAGATTAATTTAGGTTGATAGGAGGAGTATGAAGGTCCATGTCATCTGACATACAATTAATGCATATCTCGCATCTACACTCATAGAAAAATGTATTTTCATACTGATGACAGCGTATCATAAAAATTTTAACATCAATATTATGCCAAACGACATCAAAGATGTAAAGCCTGATGACAAAAGTCAATAGAGAATTTCGGCATAAATTGAGTATCATCAATGTGAAGACTGCTGTGACATCGATTCTATGGTGCAAAATGTTAATAACTTTTATAAGTTTTACCAAAAGGAAAGAAATAAAACTGTGTTAAGTTATTAGTTATAAGTTATATTATATTTATATTATATTATTAGTTATAAGTATATTTAAAAAAACTTATGGTTTAATTTTTATTTTTGTGTTTAAATGTATTCCTAAACGGTTGCAATAAAATATACGTCAATATGATGTATATTTGCCATCACTGCAGTAATTTTTCATAAACATCATATTGATGTCACTGGTAACTCTACGTAACTTTCTTTGACATCAAAATACACTGCCAAACATTAGTTTGGCAGTGTATTGATAATACTTTGTCATTGCATTTATTTCAATTGGTCATGTCTCTGAAGCTAAAGTTTCACCATATTGACGTACGAGTGATCATGGCTTCGGTGTCAGAATGACATGGCATTGATGTAACAATTGTTATATTTATCGCTAATAACCATTAGAACACCTTATATAAAAGTTGACATTACCGTGATGAAAAGTGTCATGGGGTCAAAAACGATGTTTTTTGTCATCGTATTCATGTTAAAATACATCATAGCTATAATGGTTTTTCTATGAGTGTACAGTAAAGAAAGGGCAGTATTTTTAATTTTTTTTCAGCAACCAAAATTCTGAAGGGCATTGTTTTGTTAAATTTTTTTTAAATTATTTATGATTATGGTAACATTTTCTTTTGATCTTAGTTACATTAAAATCTCAAAAGTGTAATTTGAGAAAAACAAAATGCCTAACAAGTGCTCAAATTTGCAGAGAAATGAAAATGGCATGAGACAGAGTATGCCTGTTGCCCTTTCCATGAACTTAACCATAATATTTTTAATTATAAAGTGAGTTCGGCTTGAGGTCATATAGTAAATAATTTTACACCAAATTTAAATTAATATAGCAATTATTTTATTATCTCATATAGCAATTATTTATTAAAAACTCAGATATTTACAATAAGGATGAATATACAATTACAATGAAAACGAAAAATACAACGAGAAAATTGTTCAGTAACATGAAGTCTAAAATAGATATAATGGATGAATCGAATGTAGTGTACAAAATCACATGTAACGGGGATGACACAAACACATGCCAAAAGATATATGTATGTTGGCACTACACAAACAAAATTAAAAACGAAATTATCATCTCACAAATCTGACACAAAAGAACAAGTAACAGCGAAACCGAACGATCCAAAAAACTGCACTTGCGGCCCAATGTGCAGCAACCAAACATAAACCTGACTTAAACAGAATGCGAATACTAGAAAGAGAGACAATTCACAGAAAGAGATATTTAAAAGAGATGCTTCATATTATTAACATACATACCTGCAGATAAACGCATCAACTATAAAGCAGACACAGACAACTGCGCACACACATACAGATACGCAATCAACAAATATAACTCCCCTGTCCGACATTGAGTAGTCGACTACTAAAATAATTAAGTTTACGTTAACTTTTATGGACTAGCTTCAAATTAGCTACAATACAATCGATTTGTAATTCACTTTTTGTGTACTGGCTGAAACGTAGTGCAGAGTTAACCCAAAATTCAAATAACAACATACACACATACACGGTAAATAACTCTTTAATTAAATTGCCTATTGTCGCATTCGTTTTAAATGTTGCGATGGCTGAGTGGGTTAAGTTGGCTGCTCACCAGTCTTGAGGCTTAGTGGTTCGATTCCCACCAGAGGCTTACAAAAAAAAAAAAAAAAAAAAAAAAGAAAGTAGGATGAAATTTAATTTAATAAAATATAATATTACCACCGAAAAATGTAAAATCAGCCTTGATTTGTACATTTTTTTCTGTGGGTACTGACTTTTAAGTAGCTAACTTTAAGCTAGTTGAAAAGTAATGCAACGTCGGACAATTGACTACCTCCTAGGACATCGTAATGTTAAAATAGTCAGTCATCTCCATTAAAATTAATCCAAGTGTCAACCACCACCAGCTGTAAAAAAGTTAGCTTATAATTCATTACTAGTTAACTAAGTTGCCGGCAGGGTCATAACAAGACATACAAATAACAAAACAGTAGGCAAGAAAAGTTACTTACGTTAACAACTGACGACACTGCTAATGTAATAGAATAAAAATTAAAAAGATGTATGTATAAATAGATTAAAATGTGCAATATTATAAGTGTAATTTAATGTTTCTTTGTAAATTCAAGAACTCCCTGAAGATGACCAACAAAGTTGGCCGAAATATTGGAGATAATAAAATAATTGCTATATCAATTTAAATTTGGTGTAAAATTATTTACTAAAGGACCTTAAGCCGAACTCACTTTATAAATAAAAATATTAATATTAAAGGTCAACATTATACAGTTCAACTCAAACTTAACCATAATAGTACATTTGTAAATAATACCGAGACTAGAGCAGTGGTAAATTTTTTTTAATGAAATGAGAGTGTGAAGTCATATTGGAGGCACTTACACACATGACAATTTTGTCAATGTAGCGTTCAAGAAATTTTTGCACGCAGATGAGAAACAAAAATACTGCATGGTTTAAAATTTTTCAAGTAACCCTGGTAGCCAGCATTGGGAGGCCACGTTGGCTAATCCCCTTAAGTGTCGTTTAGTTCTAACTTCAGGGAATTACCAATTTTCTCCAAAAACGTCGTACCGTGTAAATACATTACTCGCAATTGCCATTCTCTGACACATAATTTTATATTCAGTCAAACATCTACATGCCATTAGCAATGGTATTTGATGAATTTGCTTTTGTATGGGTGCACGCAAGTGCAAGTGTTTGTGAGTTTTTCTATATGCTGCCATGCGTCTGTATGCTGAATGTTGTTTAAGCTTTAGTGTCTCTTCAAATTGGTGCCTCTGTGGGTTTTTGTAAATACTTATGTTTGTGTGTGTGTGTGCATGTGTGAGTGTTTATGCTGGCATGCTTCATAATATTTTGTATACAACAACCAGGAATTGTTATGTGTGACAACAATTTCGCCTTTATAAATAAACACATAACATGCTCATACCTACACGGACACATTTTCTACCAACGCATTTCGACGCCCAGCTACACAAATGCAAATTCAACACACATACACAAATGCTCGCAAACACATACTTACCCATATTTATAGCTTCTTCTTCCGTCGTACGCATAATTTAACTGCACTAAAATACATGACAAAGACAAAACAAATTGTTTGCCAGTGTGTTGTCGTTTTACGGTTAAATCATATAAATGTGTCCAGCTAAAAATAATTGAAAAACAAAAACAGAAATATTCTCAAGAAAAAGCTATATCCAATACAGCCAATTATGTATATTTTTGTCAAACTATACTAGTCAGTATAATAAATAAATAGTAGTAAAAATTTCTTCGAATTAATTTAAGTCACTTTGATAGCACTTACAGCTCCTTTCGCAATGTACCATTAAAAAATAACATGGACTTTAACGGCAAGATTGCCATGCAAAAGTTGTGGCTAAAGAACACGTTAAGTCTCAATCATACTTTGTAAAAATTACCATTAGCCATATTTTCTTCACGGACACATACGCACACGCATAAATCCACATTATATTCATTCATATACTCAGATACTTTGGCAGTATCTGGATGAAATAAGTATTTACCTGTAAATGTTTATAAATAAGGATTCATTTTAGTTGCTTTATATGAAACTTTCTGAATAAGTATTAAAATTGGTATTTTTTATTTTGTATAAAAATTTGGAAATGAAAAATTTCAAAATATTTTCGAAAAATATTTTTTGTTTCTCAATGGCTGCAGAAATAATATTTGCATCAAAGAAATAATATTAAAACAGCTTAAAGCCAGAATAATTTAGATGTTTCGGACATATTGTTTTGTGAAATTTGTTTTAGTCAGATATGGGTCAATTTCAGTCAAAACCTACTCAAAGACTTATTGTTCTGTTGATTTTTAAAATTTCGAAATTTTCCTGATAGTGTAACCGATTTGCAAGTAGATTGATGAAGATTTAGGATATGTGAGAGAGCAATATATTTAGTGTTTTTTTTTTGTGAACTTTCGCAGGACTACAGCAGGATTTCTGTACTGTCACAGCAAAAATATATGAAAAGTTACTTTAGACACACAAGAAAAATATGCATATAAACAGGAGCATATTATTATTATTGAAATGAATGGCTGAATGTGTTATGGTTGCCAACAATTGAATTATGCGGTTGCAACCATTTTATATGTTTTATATTATATGGTAGCAACCATAATATTGTTATGAAGAACGCAACCTTAATTGAACATGTTTTTTTCTTTGCGTGTAGGTGAATAAAAAAGTGATGCATGTTTTTAACGAAGAAAATAATAATTGGTTTAATAACTAAGCTTAAGGTCACTTTATTTTCAATAAATATACTTTTTATTTATTGTAAATATTGAAGTCTTCTCAGCTGGGGAACAACTACATAGAGGTCACTTATGCGAAATTCTGTTTGTTAGTGCCCAAAACAGCGATAACAGTGCTGCAATTTTATCATAATTTTAAATTCCAATTAAAGAATTAATAATAATAATTTTAAATCTCAACAGAATAACATGTTATGAGTTTTTTTTTTTTTAATTAGATCACACCGGCACTCTTATACCAAAACCAAATTTTTAAGTAGGATGCCTCGCAGATGATATTTTTTTTTTTATGTGTCCAGTATTCTATTTATTTCTTCATGCCATAAGCTTCCGATCGTAAAATATGGACAAATGTTGGTCCATACAAATTGACTCATCCTACTCTACCTGTTTGCCTTGTGTTGAGTTCGATACCAATTTCGATGTCAGTATCATGGTGAATACAGGTAGTTGGCTTTTAGCTTAAATATTTTCAATATTTAAATGCCTTGTCTTTGCCAAAACTATTGATTACTGCTATTATTAACAAACACCTTACTGCACAGAAGCCCATTAAAGATTATATGAAAGTCTCTTGCTTCGATTAAGCTCGTTGTTACGGGGCTTGTTTTTTTTTCCACTGAGGAGGTGTATTTTGTATTGCGCTTGTAGACGTAAGGTGATGTAAAAGAATTGAGTTCATTTTAGACAACAAATCTGAGTTTGGCAGTTCTTAATAACCCTCTAATAGAGACTTTTTTCCCGGAGGTCATTTTCTTTGGCAGCCCCACCGAACACTAGTCGGCACAATGTGATGCACATACCCCAGAGTGCCTGCTGTGTGTTCCTCTGTTCCTAACTGTAACCGAGTTAGGTTAAGCGCCTAACTCGGTTACAGCGCATGGACCACTGAGTGGTGTTAAGGCTCTGTTACTTAAAAGCATAACCTGGATTGTAAATAACTAAATTTGCAGGATTGACTGGAGCTGGTTGGAAGCCTGAGGTTCTTAATGGGAGCCGGGCTGCCACATTTTAGCTAATTGTGTCCTTGCATACCACCCAGATTTTTTTTGTTTGTTTTTGATACCTTTGTAAACATTTTTTTTTTAGCTATCTATATATGCTTTTTTTAATTATCCTTTAGTGTTTTACTGCAATACAAATTAATCTGAAATAAAGGTTTATGGGCCATAAAAACTTCACAAATATTTAAGGGTGTAATAGACTTCATCCATAAGTTCCCATTAAAGAATGCAAATGTTGTTCTCTGGCCTCAAATATTGTGTAATAGCAAGAATATCTGCAACAGAGACCCACATACATTTAAGCTTAATGAAATTTATAGGCACAAACTGGATATATTAAGTAATATTTGTTCCAGTTGGTTGCGTTGAAGCATTTGCTACAATAATTTATACCACAAACGTATACTGACAGCTCACCTAAAAGCACAGCCCCGACTTAAAACACTCACACTCACACACACGCATAAAAACATGTCACCCACCCAGCCTGTGCACTTTCATCATTTGTACACAAATGATCCCATGTTGTATGTGCTTTTATCTGCATGTGTATTAGCGCATAAAATAATTAAATTTCTAATTAGAGTCTCACATGTGAGAATTATTATTGCCAAAAAAAAAAAAAGCAGAAACAAATGTATATTTTGCTGTTGTGCCTGTCATTGTTCTCATTTTTAATGCGAACAACATGTCGGCATTTCGAAATTTCCATGTTCAAATGTTCTTTTGGCTGCTGCGTTTTAATTTCTGTTTGTAAATGATGTTTTATTATTTTTGTTGGAGTTTTTGTGTAGTGTATATTATTGCTGCTTTATATCTTGTTATCATTGTGCATTACGGTTGTTGTAGTTTGTGTAGATTTTACGTTTTCGGTATTATTTTTTGTGTTTGTCAACAATAAACAAGCAAACAAACGCACGAACAAGGACCAAAAACCGTAAAGCCTTCAAAACACACACACACACACACACACAGAATCACAAGAAAGTTTACATTTATATTTTCCTTAATTTAGCAGTTTCATGAAATGTTTAAGAATTGTATGTGCGCAAAGAGACATGCCTACGAAAAAAAAAGTAATTTTCATTTAAAGTTATATACCACATCCTTAACAGCATCAACTTGGTCCTATTAAATTTTCTTGTTATTAAATTTACAGGCAGACAAAGTTGAAGGAAAGTGGTTGCTAACCAATATTTTGTATTATTAATTAAATACTTTAAAGCAAAAGTCTCATACACAAATTAATTGCAGAACATCAGAAATTTTACATTTTAGCAACTGAAATGAAAATGGAAATAAAATTTATATATTCGCTAAACAAGCACTTTAAGAGCATCACTTCTCAAAGAAAACTACACTTACATGTATTTAAAGCAATTTTAAAGTTTCTGGACAAAGGCATTTGAGGTCTTTGTCACATTTGATTTTGAAGAAAAGAGAATCCTATAGTCAGCACTACTAATGGTTTAACTAAGAGCTGTTGATGGCAAAAAGTTAGGGGGGATCTGCGGGGAATTTGGGGTTGCGAAAATACCTTAAAACTAAAAATTAGGGGAACTCAGTCATACATTTTGTTTACTCAGAAAACACTGGATTTTGCAAATGGGATTTTCCAGTCAGTATTCCTGTTGTGTTTTTTACAGAGGGCGGGCAAATGTTGGAGAACATATTAGACCTTAACATCG
Source organism: Sturmia bella (assembly GCA_963662145.1). NCBI lineage: Eukaryota > Metazoa > Arthropoda > Insecta > Diptera > Tachinidae > Sturmia > Sturmia bella. Next base: position 63,976,708 of record OY759169.1, on the reverse strand, counting down.
ATTGCAACATTGTAATTTGAGAAAAACCTCAGTTTTTTTTTTTAAACCGGGCCAATTTATTTCGTCTTTAGCTGCTTAAGACCAAAAAATCTTATTTTTTTATATTTTAGTATAAACGCAACAATTTTTTTTTTTTATAATTACGAAATAATCAACATACTATTTAATATGTGTTTAAAATCTACAAAAAAAAATTTTTTTGTTTTGGAAATAGGGCCAGATTTGTCGTCAGGGAAAAATAAAAATGTAAATGTTAATTTTAACCGCCAGTGGGTAGTTCAACCTTTTTTTTATTTTTATTACATCTGACAGCAAAGTGACAATAAGTAATTGGATGTACTTAATTGTGGTGTTAATTATTATGAATCAATACTTAAGATAATTGTAACGTATGTCAATAAAAATGTAATATACATATAGAAATATACAAATTATTTCTTTTTAAACCGCAACTTGATCCTTCTAGTGACGGTTAACTAGTTCTGATGACTGTTTGAGTTCCGTTGTTGATACGAATGACTTTTTCCCTGTTTTGGCATTTCTATCTCGATGTATGTTCTCATCTCAATAAATACTTTTGGACTGGATTCGTTGTATAATTTCTATGCTCGTTGTGCTTGCAGTGCTCCAAATTTTCGCGCGGTTCTTCCAACTAGGCGCTATGATTGTTTTGTATATGAGCAGTTTGATTTGAGTTGACAACTTGGAATCTTTGCCCAGCAGCCAGAATAGTTGTCTGAATCTGTTGCTCAATTCTTTTTCTGTTGCGTAATGTGATCTTTCCATGTGAGCTTAGCGTCAATTGTTATGCCAACGTATTTTGCCTTTGCGTCCAACAGAATTTGGGAACTATTTAGTTGAACAGGTTGAATATATTTGGTATCTTTCTATTAGTGTAAATTCCTTGTACTGTTTTATCACTGTTTACTTGTGTTCATTCCAAAATTGCGGAACTCTTCCAACGTGCTATTGAGCCGCTGTTGGAGATTGTGCGTGGACCATTTAATATTTTCATGAGATGATAGTAAAACCGTGTCATCAGCATATCTAGCTATCATATTTTTTTTTAATGTAGGAATTGGAATATCAGATGTCTCCTGTTTACATCACATAGAGCATTGGGACGAGGACACTACCTTGGGGTACCCCAGCTCTCGTAGAGAAATTTTCTGAACACTGACATAGAAAAATCGATTTTATAAACAGCTTTGTCGATGAAAATCTTTTGGTACTTTCATCTACTTGCGAAAAATTCGTTTGGCGATGATCAAAATCATCAGCTTGACAAAAGCTCGAATATTTCAGATACCCGAGATGAAATATTATGGGGGCGTGTTACTGCTCCCCTCTTAAACTTAAAACATTTAAATTCCTAATATTAGCCCATTCATACTTCATTAAGTAGGGATTACAATTTCATTGCAATTGGACTTTCCGGTGAGGGAAAAAAATGTTCCATTACGACATGTCAAGAAAATCATATTCAAGGCGTCCAAATTTAAATTTTTATGTGTTTTTGTATGGTGCTGCCCTAAGGAGGCGTAGTACGGGGAAAAAAGAACCACTGAAGAGACAAAACTATTGGGGGCTGATCTACTTTTGACTCCTCTACGGCGCTCTAGGAGTGCTTAGTGTTGAAACCTTTAATACTAATCAGTATCAGGGTTGTAAAATGGCTCCGTATTAAAGAAATACGACTGTATGTGTTGGATAGAAAATAAAAATACTTTTTTGACCGAATATATTCTAAGGAGAAGCTTAACAATTTCACTTCAAAAATGTTTATTCCGGCATGCCGTAGTGGAAATTTTTTTTCTTACACCAAAAGCTATTGAAAAATCTATGACACAATATCGAAAAATGTTTTGTGTATAAAAATCGTCCTGGCCGCAGTAAACAGACCTAGTGTCGGTTTAAGGTTGCTACGATTTGGGATTTGCAGGGGATAAGAGCTTCATTTTAGTCAATACGTCTTCCGAACTAGAAATAAGAAACGGGTTTTAATAAGCCTGAATTTTTGTTAATCATTTTGATGACAATTGCCTTTGTAATAAGTATAAAATGTTTCATTTCATCTCTCAAGCATTATGTTGTTTATGTTTAAGAGTTGTGAGTTTCCTATTCTTGCTTTGCGACCCAGCCTAATTTATTTTAATTAACTTTGTTTTGGCACTTTGTTCTGCAACACATTTCTAATAGCCTTCTGGTTTTCTAGCGTCTGTTTGTCTGGTTTTTCGTCCGTTTAATTGTCTGTTTGTTGGCCAGCTTGCTTATTTGTTTGCTTGTTTGTGTGGGTAATTGCTAAATTGTTTTTAACCTATTTGGCAATAAAATTTATATTTTGTCTAATTTAAAGTTCAATTTGTTGTGGTTTTGCATCTGCTGGCATTTGATACAGTCATAATTTCGTATAAATGGCCAAACGTTAGCAAGTGTTGCAGGCCTTGCCAATAATTATTATATTTTCTAAAATGTAATTGTTAATAAACCAAAAATTATATTCGAAATGAGCCATCATATTTATAATTAGCTATAATCCACATAATAACAGTCATTGTGTGATTTCCGAAAATACAGTTCTTTTTTGGCAGGTATTTAATTGTAATTTTAATATTATTCTTTCATTTTCAACTAAAACTGCTTGCCACACTTTGCACTTGAAAATTTCCCTTTAACATATTAATTGAATGGCATTAATGTTATTATGTGTTTTCTTGTGGTTTTGTGCTTTAAGTGGTTTTAGCAATGTACTGCAAGCAGCCGTGTGTATGTGCATGGGTTTTGTGGTTCCACAAGTGCTGCATGTGTTCATAAATATGAGAAATCAGATTTTTCGGCAATTAAATTTAAGTGTTTGTAAACTACGAATATTTATCACTTGACAAAAAAAGAAATGAAAATTACCAAAACCACAAAATAATCTTAATTTAAAGCTAATTTACACATAATAAATACCATTACCCAAAAACACCATTAAACATTAGTGCATACAAAAAGCAAAGAAATATCTCTCTCTGTCTCTCTCTCTCTCTCTTCTTCTCCTTGTATTGCTATACAACAAAAAAAAAAACTTAATTTTTACTACAACTGAATTTTATATCTACATAATTTGAGAAAAAAAAAACATGTAATCTTTCACTCACACGTCTGTTTATTACAGGCAAAGGGAAAATATTCTTTTTAATTTTTATAAAATTTTATAAACCTTCTATTCCTGTGCATGCTGTTTCCAATATTGTTGTTTTTGTTGTTGTTTAACTGCATTTCAAAGTGTGTTAAACAGGCTGTAAGTGAATACTTGACATAAACTCACTAAAGAGCAATCACATACAGGCACTTCATTCACTCACAACTCTCTCTCTCTCACTGACACATTTATTACAGAAACATATTCACACGCACACCAACTCATGCAACCTTAGCAAACAACTTTAGCAAAATAATTGTAAAATTTTTAGCTTGTTTCAAGTCGAAAATACAAAAAAAAAAAAAAACAAAAATTGTATAAAAGCAAAATTTTCAAATTATTTTAACACACTTTAGCAAACAATATTTTTCGAACAAACTTCACACCTGCAGGAGTGCAACGAGTCTGTTTATGACAGCGGTTTAAAGAGTTCAAATATTCTTGTTTCACTTGAATTGTGTTTGCTACACAACCAGGCAAATTTATGCTCACGAAATATAGTACGCATAAATTTGCCACAAGTGACGTTAGATTACACTTTAGAATGAAACAAACTATTTGTTGTTTCCATTGTAGTAAAAATGTTTTGTTTTAATTTGTTCAACAAGGTGACTGCAAAATTTTTGCATTAAACATGTTTTGTGTTTTTAAGAAAATATTGCAAAGAAAAACCATTTCTTAAAAAATTTCCTTATTTGCATGTACAAATATACGAATACATCAACGAATACCAAGAAAAAGAAAAATTTGAAAAAACTTTAAAATGATAAATATTACAAGACAAATATTTTAAGGTTATGTTTACCAAATATTGCTCATACAAAATTTATAGCGAGCTTTTAATAGTTTCAAAATTTTGGAAAGAAGAAATATATATACATATGTATGTGCTTTAAATTTTCTATTTCTTAGTTAAGCAATCATAATCCTAAAAAGTATTTTTGTTTTGTAAGGGAACTTCCCTAATTAATAAATTTAGTTGCGAAAAAAAAATTTAAATTCAGAAAAGGTTTGACCAGTATGTCGGTCATATCTTTGACACTTCCATAGACATACTGCAAGAACGATAGTGGTGTACATTTCAAACAACGATTTCGTATGGAAATCTGGGAGGAACGGCCTGGCTGTCTTCGGAGAGAGTTTTAGAAAGGTAAAATGGTCGGTCCTACATCTAATTTCTCCAGTGGCTTCTTAGGACTATCAAAATGGTGATAAAGCAGTTTTGTGTAGGAGTCGCCTGAAGAGGGAAAGAATGTGGTTGCACAAAAATATCGGGAGCAACAAATTAATGGGGGTCTGTCATGCATCTCATTTATCTCAGGCTTCCTGGGGTGGTGATGGGAATAAAATAGATAATAAACATTTTTTGATTGGGAGCAGTCTAAAAGAATACCGATAGGGTGTAAGTTTGTCTGAATAAAATGTTCATAATAACTAACGCATAGTCACCCCCAGAATGCGATATTTTGGGAATATGATCATATATTTTGGGAATATGTTCTCCACAATTTTACATCTATGAGCTACCATTTGCCCTCATCTGAACACCTTCTCTTTTTGGTCTGACCTATCTTCTAAGATGCACCAAATAAGCAACTTTAACATTTCAAAGTTGAATAGTCGCCCAATGTGTGATAGCTAACAAACGTTAATATGTCAGAGTAAAAAATAGAATCGATACTAAAAAGAAAATCATTTTGCTTAACGATTGTAGGTCAAGCGCCTTTTGTCCATGTTTATTATACTTTCACCTTGTACTGACAGGCCTCGAAGTTCGATATCGGAATAAGAATAATAATGATCAAAAGCAATACGATTTTGCCTTAAAATATCTAGAGGTGTATCGAGTAACATCCAAGGTACACTTGAATATTGCCATTAAAAAACTTTATTTTCCAGCTCACACTTCATATTGAAAATGATTTAATAAACTCAGAACATGCTGTATAAAAAAGGAGTTGAGTGCCAAAAAGGCTTATTTGTGTGCAACTCGTATACAAACGTATTTGGTACAAATTTAATTTATTACTCAAAGCATTGTCTTTAACTGCTTTCTTTTCTTCTTCTGCTACTACACACCTCTTAAGTTTACAGCATCTTTGCTCTCTTCCCATTTCGTTTAAGCTATTTAAGATCATTCACTTGCAGTAGCAGTGGCATGTAGTTTCCTTGTTTGTATGTGCGTATGCTGTTATTTGAGTGCAGTTGAGTTGCTCTGCCTGAAAAGTACTTTTAAATGCTGTTTATTTATCTTCAGATGACAATTTAACTTTATCCTTTGCTTGATGCCTTTTAGTTGTTGGTTGGTTGGTTGGTTGGTTGGTGGTATTTGTACGTTTTGTTACATATTGCATGAAGCAAAACGTGGAGAATAAAAAGTGGTGGCGCCTAAACCAGTCATATAGTCAAAGCAAAAGATATAGAAATATACTCGTACAAAGGTCTATAAAAGTATTGTTTTTAAGTACTTGCCACTAATCACACAGATGTTTTTGTATTTATAATAGTAAAGAGGTTATAAAAAGATTTGTTTAATAATTTTATTGGTTATTAAAAATTTTTTTTTTATATATTTTTAAAATCAATTTACTTAATAACATGGTAAAAGTATTTGTACATCTGCAAAGTGTGCTGATATTGCAGGAAAATCCGCGTAGAGGTAGGTACCCATAAATAATATGCTTCTATTTATATACATTTCGGTAATATAGTGCTTAAAAGCAGCCTACTTTAATTTAATATATTTAACATCTTATTTCTTGTTTGACTACCAATATTCTGAGAATTATATTTTTAATGACTTGGAAATTATCAGGATGTCTCCGAATTTTAATATACATATGTATATCCTTACACTTATATAAACTTCTCTCTCTCTCTCTCACTCTCTCTCACTCTCTCTCTCTCTCTCTCTCTCTCTCTCCATATATCGTTGTGTATATTTGACTGCACATTTACTTGTTTGTGGAACCTTAACTCTATTATATTATTTTAAATTTCATAGCTCTGTGCCTATATTTCCTTCCCACTTGAAGTTTATAGAAGGCTTCTAAAAGAAGTAGAAACGCTGCACGTTACGACAACATGTCACTTGTTGTATTTGTATGCTTTTCGAAATATTTCATTTCCCAACATGCACACAAATTTGCGTTGTTTATTGGTTGCATCCTTTTTGTTGTGCTGAATATTTAGAAGCAGCGAAAAGCGTAAAATGAACCATGATGGAAAATGTTTTAATTCATGCGGGAATTTCATAAAATCTTCCTCTTTTTTAATGGTGTTAATAGTTTGCAATCAAGTATGCGTTGTCTGGCTGCTTGACAGCGTTGCATATAAAATAACAACAGCACAATACCAGTGGTAACGAAAGGAAAAAAAAAACAAACAGCAAAACAACGTCCCAACAACTTGAAGTACAAGATGAAGAAGAAGAGGAAAACATCCATCATGATGCATTTAAGCAAGACAACCATTCATTTTATCTGCCATTTTACACACATTAAATATGCAAGAGTGTTTCAGTAAACATTCATTTGTGTATGTGTGCTGGAGTCACATTGTAAAATGTGATGTTAAGCAAGTGTTAATACAAGAAATGAGAGGCTGAGGGAAGATTTAAAGTTAGAAATCTGCTAGGAAGAGTATATGTATGTGTGTATGAAGTGTACATTTGTAAAGGGCAGTCAACAAATGATTTTACATTTGCTGATATTTCATCTCTTCTCTTCTCTTCTGCTCTATTTCCATACCAGGAACAACTACTCCCATTTAAGTACCTGGTCCGGTCGACGTTAAAAAAAGGTAGTACAAACTTATGGATCAACGGTGGCTACAGAGCAAAAGCCCACTTTAGTTTTTTTACATTACACGACACGTGCAATCCTCGTACTGCCCTCGTATTAGTTGTTTCTTTAATGCATCCTTGGTTGTCTCTCTTATTTGATTAAAATTTAAATAAGTGACTGAATAATACACATTTTTTTCCTGATATGTTAATTTGTTTAGCAACAGGCAGCATTTCATTCGAAGTAGTAAAGAAAAAAATATTTTCTACAGTAAAAAATGACTTCAGTGTACAAAGGATGTGATATATTCCCCCTTTTTTAAGGAGTTTATGGGACCGACACACCTCTCTACAGTTTTGTTACTAACGCAATGCTACACCTGACATTGTTGTTGCTGCTACTATGCCACCACTGCTGAATGGTTTTCTCGTTCGTTTACTTCATTTTTAAGAATATTGTTCCCTTAAGTGATGCATTGTTGTTTTTCTAAAAGCTGTTGTATTGTGCAAGATGTTGAGTGCGTTAATATATTCTCATTTATAAACACATTACTAAAATGGTTAGTGCGCACTTTAGTCAACATCAGTGAATCTTTAGTTTCTTCTTTAATCTCAGCGAAGCTTGAGAAAGTTTAACGAACTTAAGAACTCTAAATTAAGGTTGAGGGCTTAGATTCAATACATATAACTATAGTTCTGTGAAAGAAAGATGGCCAAATGTCCTTAATTTGTAGGCTTAACACATATTTTATTTTTGTATAATAAAACATGGGCTTTGTCAGACAGATTTATTATTTACCTTTTCGCTTTATTCTTTAATAGATCTTTTAGTTTTTTTATTCAACTCAAAATATGGTATCTAATGTCTTTAAAAATCTCTTTTATTTTCAGGTAAGTTCTTTTTGAAATCTTTAAAAATATTTTAACAAGTAAGTAAATTTAATCAAACATTGTAGGTTCGCACTTAAACTTTTTTTATTGTCAAAATTTGGCAAAAATACGGGACCACACATTTTTTTTTACCGTTAGTTCTGATAAATACATGTATGTATATAAATAACCAAATATGTATGTACATATGTATGGATATATCAACAACCAACAAAAAGGAAAACATGGAAAAACAAACTGAAAAACACTAAATTTCACAACAGCATACTCGATTGTCTTGTTTGCTCAACAAAGAAAATCAAAATTTAGTGTAAATTTGTATTTCCACTGGCAAAGTTTTTGTAAGATCAAATAATTGTTTACCGTAAATTTTGTTTTTGTTCTCTGATCAAACAGAACCTTAAAATTTATTTTTGTGGAATTTAATTTATTTTTGTTTTTCCCTGTTTTTACTTTTTGGTGGGGTTTGTTGGTGTATATATATATATATGTAAATATTATTTTATCTATAATTTTTGACCTTTATTGTTAAAATTAATAAAACTATTTTTTAAAGCTTAAGGTCTTTTATTTATCTTTATTAATTTTTTCCGATATTTCGCTAACAATTTGTTAGCATCGTCAGGGATCTTTGATTGTTTTTATTTTCTATTATTTTATATAAAAATTTTTTTAAACAAATGTAAATGCATTTCAAGCTGTTTCATGCATCGTTGTGCATGGCCAATAAAAGGTGAACTAGGGAGTAGTGGTCCTATCATTTGGCGGCTAAAATTTCATAGTCTGTGGGTTTCTTTAAGTTATAAATTGTTTCCGTTGATTTCCAAGAAAGTTTGTATGGCTGCCAAATAAAGTGCATGGAATAGTATCTTGTCTCTGTGACAGCAGCTACTGATGTTTGCATGTGATGGTACTTTGTCTTTTGCCATCTTCACTGATTATTTCTTTATGAAAATATTTCTGCTTCTAAAAAAAGCCAGTTAGTTTTAATGACACATGATGTTACACTAACATCCCCGTAAAGAAAGAACTTATAAAGAGCTTCATAAAAAATAAAATTTTTACAAAAAACGAACCTTTTACATCCATACAAACAATAAGAACCTTTTGATATGACACCAAAAGCATGTTCTCATTTGTACTCGCACTTTATTTGATTTGTTTTCCATGTACGTCAAAATATACACCTGGGGCCCCAAAATATTCGGTAGAACATTTCAGAGAAAGTTTAGGGTGCTGTGTATTTTTGCAGCTCCATATTTTATGGCCTTGGCCTTTCGGTAAATTAAAGCATTGTGCTCTCTTTCGCCCCCTGCTTGATAAATATTTGATGCTCTAGTCAATGGCTTTTTTATTGTTACACTCCCAGTTGTCCTGCTTTCAGCGTGCTGCAAAATTGTATTTGTATGTGGAAAACAGTTTATAAATAAATAAATAAATAATTGATTTTATTTTTTTAAATTGATTATCGATGAGGGCTGTCAAAGTGAAATAAATAAATGAATTCAGTTCTTCATAAATAAAACTTTCAGTATTTGTGCTGCTTGTTTGAAAACTATTAATATGTATATCTGCTCGTACACAAATTTATTATTAGTTTAATATAGTGAGGCCTTAGTAATTTTTTTGAAATGTCTTATTGAAAGCCACAAAAAATTTTTTCTTTGATCTAGGGTCGTTTTGCATTAAGGTAACAATATGCAGCAGAGAGAGAGATAGATAGAGAGAGAGAGAGAGAGAGAGAGAGAGAGGTGGAGGTGGAGAGAGAGTTAGGAGTTTAATATATTTTGTACCTAAATATGTACAGTATTATTTTCTATATCATTAAATTTTAATAGTATTAAGTCAAGATACTAAAAATAATAGTGATTATTTTTTTATTGCTGTGAACTATTAACTGCAGGCAACTCTTAACTTTGGAAATTTTTATAAAATGATACAATATTTATAATTAACAGTTAAAATTATTTGAATTAAAATTGATTGAACTAGAATTGATTGAGGCTTTATTGTGTATTCTTGTATAATATGCATTTATATCGACAGGAATATTGCGTGAGAAGTTTGCGTTTTTTTAAAAAATGCTTTCGATATGATCTTTGTACAAATGATCTCTGCAGAAAAGGTACTTGTTGTATAATATCTACTTTTGGTACAAAGTATTAAAGTTAGTTTTTATTTGAAAAATACTTTTAGTACATGAAATTTTATTTGCAGCAAAGGTAGTTTTATCATGAGAGGTACGTACTATTAGTTAAAAATTACTTATTGTACCAAACTTACTTATTATGTACATATGTACATACATTTTTCATTAAATTACTTTCCGCTTGAAAAGCACACTTTATGTACGAAACTCTTCTACGATGAAAAGTACTTTGTATTTAGTGATTAGTTTTTTTTCCTGAAAATTACTTTTGTTCATGACACAAAAGTTTTATATCACAAGTAGGTCTCATATAAAATTTAAATAAGGTAACATTTTTTTCAGTGTGAAAGTTACTAATATGAGCTTTTTCAAAAGTACTTTGCATTAAAAAATTAGTTTTTGTACAAATTGGAATTTTTACATTAAGATACCTTTGCAGAAAAGTTGCAATTAATATCAGAAGTATCTTGTGTGTCAAAGGGAATGTTTGTATAAGAAGTACTTTTGGTACAAAAAGTACTTTTGAAATAAGAAGTACTTTTGGTACGAAAAAAACTTTGCGTATTAAAGTTGATTTTGGTATAAAAGCGATTTTTTGTGTAAAAGGGACTTATTTTATAAAACGGACTTTTTTCGGCTTTCTACCGAAATACTATTCATGTATCGCTATATACACCTTAGCGTAAAATATACTTTTTATACAAAAAATACTTTGAACATAAAAAAGCACACTTTCTTGTCTAAGAGAGTTGAGTTATTTGTAAAATGCTTTTTCTGTGTAAATGATTTATTGCACACAGTAATTTTGTATAAAAATCACATCATAAAAAAAAACTGTACAGAAAAACTTCTTAATAAAATCCACTTTGCGTGTAATAGGTAGTTTTGCCAGAATTTTTTTTATTGGCGTGTAAAGGATAATTTTATCTCTGGCGTTTATGAGGCAATTTTTGCACAAAACATAGTTTCGTATGAAAAATAATATGTTCTACAAAACTTTTGTTCATATATACTGAAGTTTTTGTATAAAATGGCGCAATCGTTAACTTGAAAGAACTATTTTTGCATGAGAGCTAATTTTTTTTTATAAAAAGTTCAGTACAAGAAAATTCAATATAATTTTTTATATTGCGAAATTTGCCTTTTTTTGTTTTGTTTAAAAAATTGCCATAAATTGTTTATTTTCAGCTTCACATAGATTATCTAAAGAATGCCAACATTCTTGAAAATTATTAAGGGTTTTTCATGAAAACATCTTTCATGTAGGAACTTTCATATGATTGTTTATATTAGCGCTTATAAATGTTTAAATAACCACTATGTAGTACACACTTTAGTCTTACGAACATAGAACATGTGTTTATGCCCTCTTTTACTAAAGAAACACAACTCGTCGCAACATGCATGCCATTACGATCAAAAACGTATGTAGACATATGTACGTACATATATACAAACATGCATGCTTATACATATGTATATGAAGAAACGTATGCTAGAGCAAACACAAATTCAAGCTCTGATGTGTGCTTAGCTTATAATGGCATTTTATTAGGAATTTTCCTTTACTTAATGACAATGTTCTCGACGTTGTTTAGTTGGTTTTCTTTTATATTAAAAAAGCAAAAATAAGAAGAGATTTTTTATTAAGTTCTTGCAGTTCATAAAGAAATTCTTTCATATTCCCCAGCGTTCACACAATCGCACATACAAATCCCTATAAGAAAATGTTTTAAATGTCAATTACTTGTATATATGATCGTAATGAAGCGACCCACATACAGACATACTTTCATTCATAAGACATACAGACATACTTTCAGTCATAAGACACACACACACACACACTCAAACGCATGCACACAAGCACATGTTTTAATTGTTTACCATCTTATATGAAAAACTTTAATTTACACATTCTTATACAAATAACACACACTCCTGTGACTGAATGAAACAAAAGTCAATCTCTAATGAGCACAAGAAGAAGAAGCAAAACACTCATGAACTGGAATACGAGCAAATTAAAAGAGACTAAAAAATGCCATTAACGTATGAGGAATATTTGCTTAATGACAACAAATATCATTTATACTTTTAATAAGACATGCCATAAATGGGAAAAAGTCAAGAAATTCAAATATAAATTAAGGAAAATTTGAATTAGCAGACTATTCCAGAGAAATATAATAGCCTTTTATTATAATAGATATCATGTATGTATTGAGGAAATATTTCAAATTTTTTATGTTTTACACACAAATTCCTTTAAAGAAAAATCGTTTTTTAAAAAAACGAAAGAAGAAAACCGAAAAAGAACCTCTTCACAAAGAGGACTATTTTCTCTTATAAAATTTTTGATAGTTAATATTAAAGAAAAAATCAACTATTTTTTTTTTGCTTATCTGCAGAAACTCTCAGAGCCTTTGGCAGGAATCAAAGCTGTGGCATCGGGGACTCTTAGGGGAGAACTCCGTCTAGGCACTTATTTTCATTTCGCTTTTAGTTACATGTAATTTTTTTTTTGTTAACGTATATGTATCTAATTCCCGGTTAAGTATTTTGAAGCATTTTAATTAATTTTTTAGAAGTCCATATCCTATTAATTTTTCTGTTGACACCCAAAACTTCAGTGTCATTGAAAACGTCGCTTCCTAGATTTTGCAAAATTAGCATGCTTACTAAAAATAATTTTAATAAGGTATTTTTACACAAAAAGGAATTAAAGTATTATTTGCTGTAATAATGAATTAAAATACATTATTTCGTGTCTAAATAGAAAACAATTAATAAGGTCTTTGTAGTCCTAGAATTTCTACCAAAAAGTAATTTTTTTTATAACATAATGCAAATATTACCATTTTTGCAAATAGTAATAATTTACAATAAAGTATGTGTTTCACAATAAGTACCGATTTTGAGAAAATTAGTTTTTTTTTACAAAACGTGCTTTTTTCCCAAAAAAAATCAAACTTTTCGCAAAAGCTATCTTTTGAGCAAGAAAGTACTTTCTTGTAAGTACTAGTTCTATCATTAAAGTTCTTTTTCTTACAAATCTGAAATTAAGAAAGGAAATTCCTGTGTTGCAAAAAGTACCTTTTCGCAAAGAGTATATTTTTGAAAAAGTGCTTTCAGACAAATTGATTCTTTTTGGAATAAAGTTAATTTTTTTTTACAAAAATTAACCTTTTTACTAAAAGCACAGAAAAACACAGAGTTATAAAAAGACCTTTTCTAAAAAAAAGTTGCTTACATACAAAAGGCACTTGTTTTACTAAAGCAGTTTTTTCAAAAAGTATTTTTTTATACTAAAAGTACCTCTTTTCAAAAGAAATATCCATTTTACAGAAAATATCTTTAAAGAAGAATGTTTTATATAAAAAGCAAATTTTTGAAAAAATACTTATGTTGCAAAATGCAACTTTATTACAGAAAATATTTTTTTTACCGAAATATTATTTTTTTTTTAGCAAGTTATCTTTTTCTGTTATTAAAAGGGTAGTTTTTAATCTTTTTGCAGAAAGTGGTTTTTTTTTTGGAAAAATCAAGCTTTATAAAAAGAACTTTTGGACGTTAATCAAGATTTTAGTAATGAAAAGTTTTTTTACGAGTAGTACTTTTTTTTTTTTTTGAAAGTAAGTAATTTTCTTAACGAAGGTATTTTCTTAAAAAGGTGCTGGTTATGAAAAATTAACTTGTTAAATGTAAAACGCTTTTATTATTACTTTTTTCTTACTTTATATAAAAATCTCCTTTTTTTACTATATGTTTTACGCATAGTATCTTAAAAAAATTACCCTTTCTGCGGAATGTTGTTTTATTGAACAAAATAGTTTTACAACTCCTGCCTGCCCCATTAAGAATAATATTCTTATGTTAAAAAATTTCTTTTGACAAAGCACATTTATATAAATATTGCATTTTGTAATAAAAGTGTTAAATGTACTTTTACACTTCGCATCAAGTCCATAATAAATATATGGATAAAAAAGTTCACTCTTCACAAGTACAACGTTTCGTACACCTGTAAAAAAAGTGCTTGATATTGTATTACCTAATATAGTTTAAATTGCTTACCATTTGCTATCGGGCTTTTCATTCACTGTTGCATGGTTTTGTCCGTTTATTTGTCAAGCACAAAAGTTAAAAGTACCAGAAATTACGACTTAACACTTTAACTATTTTTGTCATTAAATTCTGAAAAACATGACACACTTGAGTCAATTCTATTTGACTGTAAAAAACAGTCAAATAGAAATTAATTTAGGTTTTTTTTTTTAGAATTCAGTAAAACTTAATTCTTATCAATAACAAAATGCTGAGAAGTTTTGGCTTTCGAACCGCTTTCGTTTTTATATAGGGATATAAATAATATATAGTTTAATTAAGATCCTTGATTTTGCTATAGTGGTTGTGACACTTCATTTAATGTAGTTGTGTTGTTTGGCCGTGTAAAGCAACAGAAATCGACTTACAAAATGTCTGCTAAAAAGTAAAGATACATAGATATGTTTAATTAAAGCACCATGTTGCAGCTGAACTTAGAGGCTATAGCAATAGTTGCTTAAAACCGACAAAGAGGCAGAAGTAGCAGGAGATTTTCTTTGTGAGAATTCTTTTGTCTTTTTTTGTTGGCAAAAAATTAAAGCAACAACTACAGTGCAGTAACCGCAGCATCACAATCAGCACACAAAAATGAGAAAAAAGAAAACAATACTTTACAACGTGAAGGACGACCAAAAGTGCCAGTCATTATTTCATTCATACAAGCATAAAGACGGCCTTAAGTAACAACGAAAACAACAGCAACAAGGACAAAAAGTGAAAAGAACCTCTTTATAATCCCCCATTCTGCCTTGCAAAGACTGTAAAAGTGCAAAACAAAAGTTGAAGAGAATTCAACAAAAAAAAAGCAACCATTAAATCGTTGTAAGCTGATGGAATCACTGTTATAAGCATAAATGAGTGCGAGTGTATGTTGATTATTTGTGCATTTATCAGCATTTAAGCATACATGCATGCACACATTTACTTATATGTACATATATATAAATACAAATAAATAAAAGGTCTTTACTCGTAGATGAGCAACCATTATGTGGCAGAAAAATTATTTCAACAAGTTTTTAAATTTACTTTTATATCTCACAGTGCAGGCGTGACTTGGCCTATTAAAACAATGTATCGCAGTGCCATATCTGGTGTATATACGCATGTTTGCTCACTTAGCCAGAAATATTTTTCAGTAATTTTTCTTCACATAAATTAAAACCGCTGCTACACATACTTTTTTTGACCTCCCTTTAAGTTCCACTCATTCCACTCTTATTTATTCAGTCTCATATTTTTGCACCGAGTCGTTTATAGTTGTTGTAGCTGTGCATTTATGTTCATTTCATACGAGAGTACCCATCTGCATAATCATCACATTTTCTTGTTGCTGCATCACAGTTGTTCTGTTCTGTTCTGTTCTGCTCTACTTTGTTGTGTTTCCTGTATTTTCTTCAGTTTCTTTTCTTATGTTTTGTTGTTTAATTAAGTGCATCATATTTGTCAGTGAGTTGTTGAAGCGGTATTTTTGCAATGTTGGCTACAAAATACAATTAAATGCAAAAAAATAAATATCAATTATAAACAAAAATGTTTAACATTTCACTTCAAACATTGGGCGATCACATTACACGTGTTGGTTTTCCTGCCTTTTTTTTTCTCGTGAACAACAAGTTATTTTATTTTTGTTTTTGAGCGAAAGATTACATTTATTCCATTTATCATGATAGGATATAAGAAAAACTATATTGGTGAATTATTTGGGCCACTACTGCTTAAGAAAATGAGAAGAAGAGTAAAATATCTATATTTCTTGTGGCCTCGAACTAAAGTGTTCTCTAACAGCATTATAAAAATGACAATGTGAAAATTTTATTAAAAAAAAAAAATAATTCACAGCTGACAACTCAGTAGTTTGATGTAGGAAATAGACATATTGGTACTTTTAAGTAAAAAAAAAAATCTTTTAAAAACTTTTTACGCAAATGTAAAAATCATTCATAAGTTAGTATTTTTAAAAATGTAAAAATGCAGTAGATAGGCTTAATAGGCTTAAAGGCTCTTAAGAGAATGTATTCAGCAGTGCGAAAGCTGGGGAGCCATCACGGCAGTCGTGATCGCATAAACTCCTTATCGTATATTATGTGTTTGTTGGTTACTTTGTTTTTGATTTACATTATTTTTATGCGTTAGATCATTCGATCAATGCCGTATCCCGGGCTCTGTTCTTTCAATTCTCAGTTAAGGCATGAAAGCAATAGTAACAGGTGGGCCAAAGGAAGTCATCCGATGTTGTTTGGCATTCAGAAGGTCGGTTGTGGCACGCGCAGTGTGTACCGTTGCTCCGTCCGTTTGGAACCACACGTCCTCCAGACCTAATTTGTTCAATTGCAGCAGAAAACACTCGGTTAACATGGCCCTATAGTGCAGTATCGTTTGACTAGCGGCATCCGCGAAAAAAATGGTCCGATGACTCCTCCAGCGTGAACAGCTCACTATGCAGTAACTTTTAGCAGGTGTAATACTGCATCACTTGTGGATTCGTTTCCCCAGAAGCAATAGTTTTGCTTGTTCAGGTACCCGCTGAGGTGGAAATGTGATGAAGCTCATTATAATTTTAGACGAAAAATCGTCCACTTCGTTATAGATACGATTATTCAGCGTTCTTGGGGAGTGTATTGCTCCATGACTTGTTCACTTGTATGCCACAGCTGTCTATTTCACAAGTGTAAAAATAGATTTGACATTCACCGCCATTTGCAAAAATTAGAGCAACTTCCAATAGGGTGATTTGTTTTGGCCCACCTTGTACTTGAAATATAATATGAAATGGCTTGGAGGGATGTTATGGATTAAAATCTTAGAACTGGTGAACAATGATGTTCACCAGTTCTTTATTCCAGCGAAATATTGCTGTCGTATCAGGAGCTACTTTTATTAAAAATATCTCTTTCGAGAATCCCAATTTTTGAATTTTTTTGTATGTATTGTATTTGGGAAGGAGGAGTGGTGCTTGATGGGTGTTCTCGAAAAAAAAAAAATATTGGAGAAATGTGCTTGACGCCCCGTGTTTGAAGCCATTGGGGTTGCTGATGATCGTTGTGGTGAGACGTGAAACAGCCATGGTATGTTCCCCAGCCACTAAGTCGATCGCTATAATTGTCTTATCTTCTTAAAAAATCAATTTGTGATACTAAAACAAGAGACTGCTTCACAGCTTGAACCATAAAAAATGTGACTTTATCTTTTGCCCCTTCAGCACGAAAATAGTTTCCTCGTCATAGAAAACGCAATTTAAATGCTTTATTTTTAAATACTGCCATTTCAAAGCTTAATTTCAGAAAAATAAAATTCTTGACAGCCCCTCTTTATCATATTTAAATTAGTTGCCAAAGTGCAAGGCTCTTAATTTTATGCTTTTGAAAAAAAAAGGAAAAATGCAAATAAAGTGAAAACGACAAAAATAAAAACAACCGTATGACCTGCAAACACATAAAAAGTGCATATTTTCATAAATGCCATAAATATGAATTGAAAAAAAAAGTATATGTATGTATATGACATGATATACACTAAACGAAATTTACGCTTGTTGGTTTGAATGCAGAGAAACGAAACGCACACACACACACACTTACTGCCTGATGTGCACATATACATGGACCTCAACAGCCAAAGCCATGACAGTTAAAATTAAAATTTTAGTAGATTTTATTGCTTTCGGGTCTGAAGTTTTGTGTGCGTGTATGTGTGTGTGTGTGTGTGTGTGTGTGTGCTGGTGTCTTTTGTATATAAATGAGTATGTGTTTGCCTCAACACTTGTGAAAGGTAACAAGCGTAACGGTAGAAGCTGACTTTTGCCACTGGAGGCGGCTTTTTAATAAATGATAAACTATTCAACAAAAGTTATAAATGTGTGTGTGTGTGTGTGTGTGTATGTACGAGGGCAAAAGTTAAAGAGAGGACTGCATGTACTTTAGTTTGTTTCCACTTCAAGTAGTTTCCTTCACAGATATAATAGAGAAGAGAAAAACGTCGTGAAGTGTTAAATGCACAAAAACACCATAATGTTCGGTAAAATAAGATTTTTATTTAGAAGACAGTGAAAAAAACTAAGAAACAAAATGAGTTATCTAGTATTAAACGAGATACAATAAAAGTTAAAGTGCGTAAGCAGTCAGTAGCTAACTATTGCGTTGTTTAACCATTAATCATTATTTAAGAATAAATTTCGTCAAAGCAGGCAGCTGGAAAATTGACAATAATGTGTTTTCTGAAAAATGTACTAGTGGACAAAAATGTCAATCAGAAAAGAATACTAAAGAATGAAAATCAGCCTACGAGGCAATAGCTATATACAATATTTACGCCTCTATTTGCTAGCATACATTTCAGACTTGCACATTTACATGCACATACTTATATTTATATTTCTGCTTTGACTTTGTACTTTTGCTGTGTAAACGCCTTGCTATGAATTGTTTATTTCAATGTTTTTCTTTCGGTCATTTAGCTTGTTTTCCAAAATCTTTTATTTTTTCCCCTTCTATGGCTGGGGCATCCGTGATTTATTTGCAATAATTGCCACGAACTTGACACTTTATTAAACGATTTAAAAAATAAATAAATAAACACTTAAAAGCTTTCAAAGAATAGTGGCATTATTTATTACAAGGTTACTTTGTTTTCATTTTCATAGGTGATTAGAAATGTGCTTTCGGTCAGGGAAAAATTTAAAAATTAAAAAAAAAAAAAAAAACAAAGTCAGCATTTTTTTGTGTGTTGAAATTGTAGTTGCAATATCTTTATTTTGCTCGACCTTAAAAACTTCTTGCTTTAGTTATTTGTTGATCACGAGCCTGAAGACATAGAATTAATGGTAGCCAGTAAAATTGTAGTGGAGAATATAAGAAAAGTAAAGTTAAAGATTTATAAGCATTGCTGTTTCAAGTTCTCCACAATGATTATCAACATCCAAATGGCTTGCTACTACGTGACTTTCGTCTTACTGACTGCCTATATTTAAATGATTGACAATTTTTCAGTTTTATGACTTTGTTTTTGTAGTGACAGAAACATATTTTATATGCTGTCTGCAATATCAAACTGAGTTTTGTGTTCGTTGCTAATGCTTTCAAAGTTTGCGCCAGGCCCAGCGACTTTGAAATATAAACTTTATAGTCGAACTTTATGATTCATAATTGTTAATTAGCTTTTATTTTGTTTTGAATATAAGCCTCAAGGAATATGTGTATTAAGATTTTGAAACAAATTGTATTATTATTTGTCTGTGCAGTCATTTTAGTATTAAAGATGTACTCCTAAGCAGCTATCATATGTCAAGACAATTGTGATGCATTTTGCTGATAACAGCAATGTGTTTTACCAGTTTTCTTCCACTTGCTTTAAATTATTGAAAGCAATATTTATTTTTAATTACATATAAACTGAAGTGCTTGATTTCTTGTTCATAAAAACTTATTGCAATGGGCTTATACTTAATGATTACTGTTTTTCGTTACGTATACGCACTGGGGGATGCTCTTGAAGAAAAAACTCCAATTTTAAATAAACAATTACTCACTGATTTCGATGACAAGTATTCAATATTAGCGAGTACGAATACAAAAATGTACATACATTGATATTTGCAACATACAAAAACGAGTATTCAATCTGAGAATCAGCGCTACTCCATAATTCTAATTTATTTGGCACTAAATGCTCCGAAAAACTCACAATCCTTCATATACTATCATGTTACAACAACCCATCAATTTCAACCAACCTCCTAAACTCTGTTAAAAAATTGGATTTCAATCTAATTAAAAAACATATTCCAAATTATATTCTAAAGGAATTGTAAAAACGAAATATTTATATTTATGAAAAGGACGAAGGCCACAGCAGCCAGCTCCTGACAAGTGAAGTTATTAATATATAAATTTATTTTCTGTATTAATAAATAAAAATAAAAATAAAAAAGATTAATAACAATAAATAGGCAAAATTATTGGAATATATAATTAATTATCATTATTAAGACATTTCAGTGACTAATTTTCTTGCATAATACGAGCACTCTTGGTATCAATATTTTCTTTTCCCATTAAAGGGCATCTCCGATATATCACTCATTCCCGAGTAGTACAATACACAGCACATATTGTTCTATTGATCAGAACGCATATACTTGTGTGGCTTGAGCGTATCTTTCATTACCATCATGGTAATGAAAGGTACAAGTGTTTTAGCTACAATGCTCTGAGGAAATATTACTAGCATTTGGTTTAAAACCCCTCAAGTCTCTAATAATATTAAAAATACTTAAAACATCTTAAGGGTCCGCCAAAAAAAATTTTTTTTTTGGAAAACCGCGCAAAACATCGAGCGTAGCTTCGGCTGTATGGCCCGCCCATAGCGTCGTCCTGTTGAAACCAAATGTTGCCAATATCTTCCTCTTCAATTTTTGGTGAACAAAAATTCGTTCAACATAGCCCGATAATGATCGTCATTGACAACGGCCACTCCTTGCTCATTTTCGAAGAAAAAAATGGCCCAATTATGCCTCTGGACCAAAATCCGCACCAAATAGTGACGCATTTGGGTGCGTCGGCTTTTCAATGTATGCATGCGGGTTTTCTGTGCCCCAAATGCGACACTTTTGCTTGTTTACACACCCGCCAAGATCAAAGTGAGCTTCATCTGAAAAGATGTTTTTTTTTTTTTTTGGCAAAATCGGCATCTTCTGTAAGTCGATCGCAGGCCCACTTAGTGAAGCGTATACACAACCTTATTCGTTCAGCGGAAGGATAAAACTAATTATTTGTCAAATCAGACATGATATAAGTGCTACCATTCACGAAATAAGCACTAGTTAGATGGCGAACCTTGTATATAGTTATAAAGGGACTGAATCTGATATAGGGTTGCGAAAAGTTCTCTCAAGTATTAAAAAATATTGCCTACTAAAATCAGTTCGTAAAATTGTGAAGTGTTCTCTCTTGACAAAATAGAATTTGAAATTACTGGGGCCAAATCGTCGTATACGTGATCGAACGAATTTTGTTGTTGTTCATTTTGTTTTTGTTTTATATTATTTTTACTCGATAGTTCATTCAACATCGAATGCAACGATTTGGCCCCTGTTTTCGAGATATTTTTGTCATACAATTCAAAGAAAATTAACTTTGCCTGCTATTGAGGGGATGTGTTGTCGATAGATAAATGTCAAATACAAAAAAAAGTGTAAAATATTTTAAGGAAAACGGTGAGATAAAGTTTTATTTATATTATGAAATGCAAAAATGTTATTTCTAAAATTATAGCAGACACTTGAAAACATTATAAGAAAAAGTAAACGAAAGAAAATGCAGCACACAAGAATACTAAGTATGAAAACTGAGCAAACATGAACAGATTAGATAATAAAGAACAATTTTAAAAGTACATAATACCTGCTCAATTTTTTTGGACAAAAAATTTGAGGACGAAAAGTTCCACTATGATATATGTATATTCGAGGCGTCCGATTTTCGACTTTTTTCGTTTTGTATCTGTAGGTCTTGTCACAGCTATCGTCTCTGTTTTCCTTCTACATAGCCAAAGCAATAGGTTTGTGTCATTCCTAAATGAATTGATTTAACTGAATGAATGAATTATTTATGTATTTGTTAATAACTTTATCGGGCTTTTTAGTGCGATTTTTACTTCCTCAAAGTTGAGGAAAAAAATTTTGTGATAAATTGGAGTAATCAACACTTTTAACGACAAGACAAGCAAAGTAAAGCTGAAGACTTACTGGCTGGGGTATATACTAGGGTTGCTTCGCGACTATCATGTAGATCATCAGCACTCAAATTGCTGCGAACCCAAGCCATGCGCTCCTCATTACTGGCTGTCTATATTTAATCACATTAATCAGCTCTCCATTTTTTAACACTGTGTTTTTCCATTGGATTGGAACATATTTTTATATTTTCTCAACAACATCCAATTGATTTTCAATTGATATTTGTGTTTGTTGCTATTGTATCAGTGATAACAACGGTTTCAAACTTTTCGCCAGGCCCAGCGATTTTTAAGCCATAATTTTAATTCTATAGTCGATTCGATGATTTATTCTCTCTTATTCAAGTGTCTCTATCTGCCCTTCAATTTCTTCGCTTTCAAAAGGCTGTCTTACGACTTAAGTTAATTTACTACTATTAATCGAAATTGTAAATTCATAAACATTTAAAATGTGTTTCAAATGAGTATTTGCTAAAATGTTCAATGAAACTTCAAATTTTTTTTTTCATATTTATTTTAATTTTTATGAATAAGCTCGAAAATATATTACACTTCAAATCTAAATGAACGTTTGTCCCGCTGTAATTTAAATGCGATATTCAATTAATTGAGTTGTTTTATCAAAATTTATTTTGTATTTGGTTGTTTGATTAAAAACTAAGATTGCAGGAGTTTGAGTACAATTTGAAGTCCACCGCATAAAACTTTTTTTTGTGTTGTACATTTAATGAAAACCAAAATGTATCCTTCATTCAATTGAACTCAATCTGAGCCTTTTCAGTTTCTATTGTCTTCTTTGTATTCTTGCTGCAAGAAACTATATTGGTTGTTATCTTCGACTTATGTGTATATGCACATGTATTATTGATTATTGATAAAGCAAAACGTCGACCAAAGATGAGAAAAAATGCAGCTTGTATTAAAAAATATCAAAAAAGAAATATGCAGGCCTTCTTTGAATACTGACTCTATAACTTGATTGGCTATCGATGGCAACGACAACGACATCAACACACACACTCTGACAGTAGCAGTCAAATTCAGCCAGTCTGCCTGGGCTGATGTATTCAATAGCTAACAAAAAGCCAAACTTCCTTTTTCACATTCCTTTTTGTTGCTATAGTTGTTGTTAACGCCATTTCATTGATAAAACTAAAAACACAGGACAACACAAGAAAGAAAGCATTTTTTTTTTGTTTAATTAATAAAAACCGAATACAGCGTGATTGTACAAGGCAAATGACATTATGCATACAAAACAGCAAAATTTCATGAAAGGCCTGAACTGCATAGAAAATGTGGCTTAAAGAAAAACAAAAAACAAAAAAAAAACGGTTACATTGAAAGAGTTGATTTTACAAAAAGAATGGCAGCAGTAAACAAAACCTTGATAACGGCACTTACTGGGTTTCAAAAGAAATGCTGAAATTTAAAAAAAGCACAGAAAAAAAATGCAATTTGCACATTGTAAAAGTAACTGTCATATCAGAAAAGAAAAAAAAAACAAGTCACGGAAAAAAGTGTCAAACAGCTTAAAAACACATAAAAATACAACAACAACAACAACTGGACTACCCCAGCCACAGTCTGCAGCAGTAAGTGAACGAAGAAAAGCATAAAAATAAAATTCGAAATTCAATTTGCAAATACCACACGACACGTTAAAATCCCATTGCCCCCGCTGATACCATGAATTTATAATGAAATGGAATAAAATAAGAATTAACAACAAGACTGCATTTCAGTGGCAGTGGCAAAAAATTTGCAAGGCAATGCAGCAGACTTTCTTTGCTGCAACCCCCCCTCCCCGGAACATGGCTCATAAAAAATATCTTCTTTTCATACCAAAACACAGTTAACACTGCCATTACAAAAGTACTTGGGTCTAGATTTCAGATTGAATGCACAAACAGAGAGAAAACGAAGTGGAGAAAAAAGTGCATTAAAAAAATTAACATACATTTTGACCTTGCCACACATACTTCGGCGCAATGGTAACAACAGCAACAATAAACAAACAAAAAAGAAGCAAAAAATTATGTTCAAAACAAAAATGCTTTTAAATGTCAACCATCAGTCAACATGGAACTGACTGTATTGCCGCAGGCAGTGCTTTTGCATGTGCAGTTTTTCCCCACCAGCTCATTCAAATGTTATGCCCTTCACAGGGCGTCTCATTAAAATGAATAACTTTTTTTTTTTATATATTCAGCATATTACAAAGACTACTGCCATCCCAGATAAAAGTTAAGTTTTAAAAAATTTATTTCTTTAAAATAGTTAAAAATAATTCAAATTATTTGCTGTAAGAGCCAAGTAAAACTTATTACTTAAGGTTAAGGTCCGAATGCACTAAGAAGAAATTCATACATCCGTGTAATGAAAGGACTTCATTGAATGTTCTTCACTGAACATTTTCGATACTACAATGACTAAATATCATTCCTGAAGTGAACTTTTTCTATTCAGGCTTCTTTTTCATTTAATTGAGTTCATTGCATTCAGTAAAAGGTTGACCTTGATGTAATGAAATTTCATATTTCGTAAACTTTGAGACATGCGAACCTCATTTATACAAGAATTAATTATTTAATGCACACAAATAAGTAAAAGCATAATATAAAATACGTTTTAATTGAAGATTAAACTTTTATTTCTTTAATTTATATTGACATAGGGAATCATGTAGTGGTTGAATTTGGCCTATTTATAATACATTTAAAACAACTCTCAACCAGGATAAGTTCAAGCTCCACATTATTTCCTATGTCAATATTAAATTAGAAACGAAATCACCTTTTTTTATTTTTACTTTATTTTTTATCCATTGATTTCATAAGTTTGCAATAAAGTCAACGATTGATTTAGTAATAAACGTCAAAGAAAACAAGTATGCTTGCCATTCTATTACCTGAAATTCTTGCAAGGGTTGAATTGGTAGAGTGACTGACTTAAGAAACGTTAGGTTCCCGAGTTCGAATCCTGGCAGAGGTGGCAAACAAAATAAATGAAGATGGCATTATAAAAAGAAGGAAATAGAGGAATCAAGAAGAAAAGAAAATAAGCAGAGGTAAAATAAAAATAAAAAATTAAAACTAAAACTAAAGCAAGGGAAACAAGAGGAAAAAAATATTTCTGTTTTGAGTTGGGTTTTTTCTGTGTCAGAAAACAATTTCATGTCAATGAAAGTTTCTTCATTAATAGCATAAAATGCTTCCTTAACTCGTTATTAATAACAAAAAATGATCCACCGAATTATGAAATAAGCTTTTTCTCTTAGTGTAGACCCTTTTAATTGTTTTTTTTTGCCTTTCTATAGACGGCTGAAAAAGACAAAAGACATTAATACCTTGTTCATACATGTATTTCTAATTGAGATAATGTTCAGTTTATTGACATAATATTTTTTGCGTTCATACATACAAATATTGAGCTAACTCAATTAGTATCTGACAGCTGAAAAAAAGTTGTTGTTTTGGTTTGGTAGTGAGAAAAAAAAGTGAAAAATATTTTCCAATAAGAAAAATGGAAGAAAAACTGCCTTTTATTAAAAAGATTTTAGTGTTGTACAATAAAAATATGGAACTTGTACAAGCAGTGCGTTCATGTTATGACTCCAAGGCGGCAATAATAAAAAGAAAGAGAAATAAAAATTTGGAAATGCTGCAATGTTTTTATTTTTATTGTATTTATTTTTATTTTTTATTATTTTGTTTTGTTTGCTTTTGTTTACATTTATCACGTCATTCATTTCGCATTGTATACTTTTGCTTATTAAACACATCCTTTACAGTGTTGTGTTCCATCTTTTTCTCAATATTCAAAGCAATATAGAGTTTATTGAGCAATAACTTTATTGACTTTTTGTATGGAATATTGAGCTCAATAATGGACTTTATTGCGATTACCTCAATAAAGGCGCATGTATGAACATGGTATAAGGTCTATTTTTGGACTTAAAATAATAAATTTGTTTTTGAATAGTTAAAAATATTTTACTTTCTAATACTTTACAAAAATATAATTCAAAGTAACCAGCCGCTCCTCGTTGTATAGAATATATACATATATACTTTTCTATACAACGAGTAACTTCTGGTAACTTTGATTTATATTTTTGTAAAGTATTAGAAAGTAAAATATTTTTAATTATTCAAAAACAAATTTATTATTTCAGGTCCAAAAATAGTCCTTAATGTCTTTTGTCTTTTTCAGCCGTCTACTGATGAGTTGATTAGCATCAACGAAATGTCGGCGGCATATACATACATAGATGGCTGAAAAGGACAGAAAACATTAACAAGACCTATTTTTAGATCTAAAATAATACGATTTCTGTTGTAATATTTTTAAATAAAAGATAGTATACAAAATGATTGAAAAACAAAAACTAGACTCGACAAAAGAAATTCTTATGAAATAAATAACTGACAATTTGAATGAAATTTAACTCAAATCAACTCATGCGTTGCCGCATTGTAGCAAACTGAAAACAAGAGCAAAAAGCGCAACAGCAACCTGACGAACATTCACGAAAAACAAACAAAATAGTGCAACAACTTTTCCTCAACAACAATATTGTTTTCATAAATAAAATTTATTTACTTTGTTTTTGCATTTGCCACACAAAATCATTAACAACATTTTTCTGTTTTGTTAGTGTTTGGTTTTGGGCGACAGTAGTTTAAATGCAGTTTAACCACAAATATCTGGTTTTTGGTTGTTATTGTTGTTTAAATAGTTTTTAAATTAAATGTTGAGAGAAGGTTGAAAAAACGAAAGCATTGTGGCAATAAATAACAGAAACAATTTTTCTAAAATTTTATGTGATTGAAATGAAACGAAATTGTTTAGCAATTCTTACTTACATACTTTATATGGGGACTTCGATTTTACTTGCTCAGAATTGGCGAAAATTGCTTTGTGGTGAATTTTGTAGTGATCAACATTTTATTTAAAGAAGACTAAAAAAGTATATTTAAAGACTTACACCGGTATTCATAAAAAATAAAACGTTGCTGAAGTACATTTTAGAACAAATTTTTCATAAAAAATTTGTTCTAAAATGTACAACGTTAAGCAACGTTTTATTTTTTATGAATACCGGTGTTATTCACTAGGGAATATACCATTGCTGTTTCATGTTCACCACTATAATCCTCAGCAGCCAAATGGCTTCGAACTCAGCTCATAACTAATTGCATACTAAATTTAAACTGCAGTGCTTAGCCATCCTACTTGCTATGCTCTTCATTTCTTACTGCCCATAATTAATCTATCGAACAAATTTCTAAAGCGTTGGGTGCTGGTGTGAGAATAAAAATTATACTCCATTTAACAAAAAAAAAAAAAAAAAAAAAAAAATATGAATATGTATTCGCTGTTGCAATTCAACAAAATCGGCTCATGAATGACCGAGATATAAAAAAAAACCGCGAAAGGGCGAAAAATTTGCATATTTTGTATGAAGATTTAGGAAAAATGTTTAAATATTATATATAAGGTTTAAACACTAATTTGGCCATTAAGAAACAAAAAAAAAAAAAAAAACAAAAAATTTCCGACCTTAGTCCAGATATATCCGATATAGCAAAATCCGGTTTCTCAAGAAAAAGACCCTATACCCGGGCTGAAACATGGTTGGGAACCAAGTTATAACAAAATAAACTTATTTGATGAAAAAAGAAATGCGGTCGGGGGATCCCCGTTAGCAACGAAGTTCCTTACGTTTTTTCTTTATCTTCGAATGTAATACAAGGTGAAATCTGTATGTTTTATTTTGTGTTGTTTTTGAAATTTTTAAATTTTATATGCTTTTTAAAATTTTTGGAACGTTTTATTTTTTGTCCGTTTTCACAACTAATTAATATTTATTGGTATGTGTCTCAGCTGACAGCAGCGGAGACACCTACACAATTGTTTGTCGACAGATACACCAATACATATAAACAGCGCACACGCTTTCGTGACGATTTCTACTAATTTGCACTACCACCAAGCCGCGTTAAGGAACTTCGTTCCAAAAACTTGAACTTTTGGACATCGGTCCATATACATATATTCGATAAATAGCGATAACCGGTTTTTTAAGAAGTTAGGCCTATACGCGAGACGAAACACTTTTTTGCGCCAAGAAATATATTTCAATAAGCTTATTCAACTACAGAATATAAACAATTATGATATCGGTTTATATTTAACCGAGATATAGCGAAAACTATTTTTTCAAGAAGTCGGCCTTGTAAGCTTACTCAGAGCCAAAAAGTTAAACATGTTTGACATCAAACAACGCCTTTTATTTAGCATAATGGGACTTTCTAAGGCCCAAGTGGACCGGTCTCATGATCGACAGCCGCGAAATATTACGTACAGCCCAGACATAGCAATACCTGATTTCTCAAGAAGTTGGGCCTTTACGCTATCTTACTCTAGTTTTGGTAGCAAAAAGTAGATTTAATTATAATATACATATGTATAATCAAGAGCAAAAACTAAACATTTTTAACATCGCTCTATAGCAGAAAAAGAGCGAAACCGATGTCTGCCAAAGTTAGGCTTGTACGTGAACCTGAACAAGTTTTGATACCAAAAACTGAAAGCCGAACGATAAGATCTTACCACATCAGTTAATATATAGCAAAGATATAGAAAAAGAAACGGATTTTTCATGAGGTTAGAGCTGTACATGATCATAAGCAGAATTGAGTACAAAGAAGCAGATGTTATTATTTTTTTGTTATAATTTTTGGTACCCAAAAAGTTGTTCAAATGGTCAAATGGCTGTACAAAACACAAAAGCATTTCATAACGATATGAGGATCAGAACTCTTGACTATGGAGGGTATTTAAGATTCGGCCCAGCCGAATATAGCACTGTTACTTGTTTTATTTCTTATTATTAATTCCTTTTTGCTTAACAATTTTTTGTATTAAAACTTTCTTTACGCAGTTTTTTTTTTCTGTCTTCAATAGTTTAATTAATGCTAGGAAGTCTGTAGCATTTGTTGCTCGTCTTAGTTTTCAATTAAACATAAATTTTTCAAAAAGTAAGAAATAAACAAATAAATAAGAAGCCAAAAAAGAAATTTTTCTCTGCATAACAACTAAACAACCAATTTTTTTTTTGTCATGTTTTTCACGCGAATTTTTCTGCTGCTGGTGATTATTATTTTTCTTCATTGTTGAATTTGTTTGTATATGTTGCAAAAACTTTGATTTAATAACTTTCATTTGTGTTTATAAAAAATCATCTGCAAAAAAATAGCGGGTTCCCCATCGCTTTAAATGAAATAGCTGTAAAGACACAGAATAATTAGTGGCACTAAGCTGAGGAATGAATGGGAGGCAAGAAATTATTTATGTTTTAAATTATTTTTGTAAAAAAAAAGGTTTGTTTTTGGTTTTATTTTTGAGAACGCTGCCATTATGCTGCTTGTATTTTATTGAATTTTTTTGTGAAAAAAATTTATTCCTTCACATAGTTCAGTTGCAGCAGTTTTGTTGCTGAATTTTTATTTAAAATTTTTGTTGTTTGTTTTGGTTGTCATTCGTTTTTGTTTTTTTTTTGTTTGCTGCCAGTTGAGTAAATAAATAACTGACTGCCACTGACCACTACTACAAAAACGAAAATGCCAAAACACTACACATACATGTACATTAAAATGCACAGACGAAGGATACTGCGAGAATTATTTGGATGCCAAAGCGAAATTAGGAAAAGTTGAGAGTCAAAGAAACAAAACAAAACTTTTAATAGACACGCGGTTTGGCATCAATGGTTTTTTGTCCAGCTTATGACGGCTAATATGATGTAGGATCTCAGACCGAAGACTATACTAGAAGCTAATTGGTAAATATTGACACCCGAAACTCGCACCTGTACTGAATTTGCGTGGTGCTACTCTGCTGCACAGATTATATAGAGTAGAGGAAAAATGTTTACCATGAGCCAATTCGAATGTTGACGAGTATCGTGGTGAATGTGGAATAGTTAGGTGTTCCCCAGATAATGCGTTTTTTTTTGCCTTCCATAAAATAACGAACTATTCAATTTAGATAGAAACGCCTCTCTTAACTTTTCTATTGATAACACTGTGCTAGTTGAAAAAACCGACAAACGGAGCACCCAGTGACTAAACATAACTCGGGTACGCTGAATTCAGTGGTGATATCCGTTTTTCTAGGTTAGCTCGGGTTTTCGAGATTTACCGTTATTTTAAAAATGGAGGAGGTTGCACTACATGTATTGAACTAACTAAAAAAAATTTTCGTTTATTGAACTTTAGTAAAAAACCGAAATTCCGCAATAAAATAACCTTTAATCTGATATATAATTCATTAAAAAGAAATTTCATTTTTTAGAAAAAAAAATTTTTTTTTTTAATTTTTTTTTTTTTTTTTTGCAAATTTTTGAAATTTTGTGATTTTTAAACTGCATAAAAAATTGAAAAATTAAGCAATGCCAACAAATTTTCACGTGTATATAAAAAATTATGTTTGAAACAAAACGAGCTTTAAATGACCAAAATCTGTGGGTAACTTTTGATTTTATTCACAAAAGATGAAAAATTGTAGTTTCAACCTGTTACCAGACGAAGCCTCAAAAATTGAAAAAAATTTTTTTCTTGTTAATTAAAGTACATTTCTGCATGTTCATATAAAAAATTTTTTGTAATTATCTAACATTAAGATGTGTTAAAAAAGTGTTATGAAACCTTTTTGCATAATTTGTACTTCGCTTGAAGAGCCCCTTAAATTATTCCATCAAATCAAATGACGTGAAAATTTTTTTTCTAAAAATGAAATTTCTTTTTAATGAATTATACATCAGATTAAAGGTTATTTTATTGCGGAATTTCGGTTTTTTACTAAAGTTCAATAAACGAAAATTTTTTTTAGTTAGTTCAATACATGTAGTGCAACCTCCTCCATTTTTAAAATAACGGTAAATCTCGAAAACGCGAGCTAACCTAGAAAAACGGATATCACCACTGAATTCAGCGTACCCGAATTATGTTTAGTCACTGGGTGCCCCGTTTGTCGGTTTTTTCAACTAGCACAGTGTAATTAATAATTCCAAAATATAAAGCTCAACTATTGTTTGTTGACATATCGTATGGTGACATCTGTTAACACCAACAATTTTAGTACTTTCAATGTATCGTTTATATCGATTATATAAAATATGCTGTCATAGAAATACGCATTTTTAAACAAATGGGTGTCAGCATGCATATGCTGATTCAACATATCGTCTATACTATGCTTAAGCCTACTGGCTTTCGGTTCATTATGCCTGCTATGTACATATGCATAAAATGTGCTTCCCCAACACAGTCACTCGTAAATTCTGCGGTCCAGAAGAGGAGTCAATAGAACACCTTTTTACTTGCATGGTCCTAGGACAAGAAAGTCACAGCATACTAAGTGCCCATACGCTGCGTCAGTACAACTACTAAACGCTCCCATTTAACGAACTGCTGCTGTTCCTCTGTGTACTGACGCAGTGAGGAATAACGTAAACTTTATATATCATAGCATGTTTGAAAAGCAAATGTTTGACTTGGGCTTCACAGACCTGCCTCGTACTTCAACATCAAATTAACAAACAATAGAATAACAGAGTTAATAACACGTTGCATCTGAACATGACTAACAAAAATTTTAACTAGAAAACATGTAAAATACAACTGCACATAAGGTATTTTTTCTCCATTGCAGCCAACCGCAAACTCAAAACTTTGTAATTATGTTACACACTTATGCAATATGTAATATAGTTTTATTGTTTTAAATTATAAATAATTATAAATGTCGGTGTGACAAGTTCAGAAACACAGTAGAAATGGTGGCAGTTATATATTTTTTTTATAAAAAGTTTAGCACAGTTTTAATAAGGATTTTGATTGCTCTTACAATTAAATTAATAATTAAAAGTATTATGGTAAATAAAATTTGAATTAAAAATTGGTTTGACAAAGTATAGTCCAAGCATATTGCACGATGCACGATATGAGTCACACTTTAAATTAATTGGACATTATACAACTTAATGGGACTTTTCTTTGTTCCAGTGTTTGACAAATTTAACTACGGACAAATTTAACTCATGCGAGCAGCTTCTTAAAATTGTTGAACTCTTTTTCTAAAATCAGTGCTAAAATCAAAATGCCTTTCGTGTACTTCGTAATTGTTTTGGTCACGTCAAAGGGTACTTTAACACAAGGGAATTGCAAATAAAAATCCACATTTGTGATGGTTGAAAACCCCATGAATCTACAAAGAGTGACTGTCTGATACAGCTTATGGGCTGGTGGCTTGATTGGGCCCTACTTCTGCAAAAATAAGATCGCCCAAGCAGTTACAATGAGTGGTGTACGCAATAGCTACATGATAACAGACTTTTTGTAAACAGAAATTGGGGCTATCGAACTGTACAATATGCGGTTACAACAGAGTGGTGTACCACTTGTCACAGAGTCCATAGAGCAAGAGAACTTTTGCGCGTGGGAATGTTACTTAGCTGCATATTTATATTTTTTAAGACAGTGTGAATTTTTTTTTGTATCAAAAGAAGAATTGAACTATTTATTTGCTACCAATTGAAATGTATTATTTTAGGTCCCAAAATATATCTTATTAATTGTTTTGTGTGCTTTTCAGCCGTTTATAAACCGCCGACATTTCGTTGATGCTACTCAACTCGTTAATAGACGAATTGTAGTAACCAACGGTGGTAACTCGTTGTATAAAAGTTGTGACAAATAGTAAAAATGTTGTGTAGCGATGAAATTATTTTATCTATCATAGTTTTGTACGAACATTTGTGATTCTCATTGCGGTCATGGGAATATTAGGAAAATTTCAAACGCTCCTTTAAATTTTTTTTTTTTTTTTTTTTGTGTATTGACGAGCTGAGTAGCACCAGCGAAATGTGGGTGGCATATAGACGGTTGAAAAAGACAGAAGACAATTTTTGTTATACATTTTTTAAGCATGTCTAAAAAAACTGTGCTTCATCCAGGCAAGAACATTTCAAGAGCTAAAAAAAAGATGAGATAATTCGGCATTATAATTGTATTAAACCTTTGTTATGTCGCAGATCTATTGACAATAGGGGCGACCAGATAGAGGCATATGAGCGATGTCGTGGAAAGCATTTCACTGATATTTTGTCTGATTTAAAACCAAGTTCATCTTTCTATCAAAATGAAACTCATTAAAACAGATCTCTGGCGAAATCTTTTTTTTTTTTTATCAAATTAGCGTCCTGCTTTTTAGTTCGACCACATGTTATTTTTATGGAGCCTGCGACTTTTTTGGGTCTTTTTGGAAGTTTTTATTGTTCCTGTTACTGTTAGAGAGCAAACAAACTCCTTTTACTAAGACTTTGCTGTCCATCCATGTGTCACAGCGTCTATTCTCTAGTATGGTAACAGTTAAAGGATTCAACTTTCACAATATATGTATGTAGTTACCGGGCTGTTACATCAAATTAAAAAAAAAGATACGGCGCTGCTCTCTGAAACGTTACTGTTTTGAGCTTTCTTTAATAATTTGTCTATTGTTTGATTTTGGTCCTCTTTATTTTAATACTTCGTCTAAAACTTTCAATGTTTCCAAGCACAATGACCATTTTTAATTAATTTTTTGTAAAACGTTTTTGTTCTGGTTTTATTATTATCTTCTTCTTAAAGTTTTTGTTTGTCAAAATCATGATGGTGTCTAAAAATCTGCTCTGAAATGTTTTCATAATTGTCTACCTGCATTGGAAACTCTGGTCTGAGAATTTTCTCACCTTGGCAGTGTTTTGCTTTTATTCCCATTTAAAATTAAATTTTTAACTTTTAAACAAAAGAAAATTTTTTAGGAAACTCCAAACTTTTCTTCAAATAATCATTTAAGAATAATAATAAGAAGAAGAAAAAAACATGATAAAGAAAAACACATT
This sequence comes from Sturmia bella, assembly GCA_963662145.1. Classification (NCBI taxonomy): domain Eukaryota; kingdom Metazoa; phylum Arthropoda; class Insecta; order Diptera; family Tachinidae; genus Sturmia; species Sturmia bella. The sequence goes on along the minus strand of OY759169.1, from coordinate 63,942,906 downwards.
ATCATTCAGAGTGGCAGAGAGGCAGAGAGAGAGAGAGAGAGAAGAAATCCATTTGTGATGGAAAAAAAACAGGGTCAAACGACGTTTTAGTATTCCACGCGAAGAAAATACTTGTTGTGTGTTTCTTTGTACATTCTATCAAAGTTTGTTTCTAAGCTCAGCTAACAACAACAATTTCGAATAATAAAATTCGAAATAGATTTTGTAAGCAACAATAGTGCTATTTAAAAGTCTTTGGAGAATGTTTACTCGTAATGCCAACAGCAGGGATTAAGAATGATTGTTTACTTTGGCAAGAAAAGTTTAAATTTAGATTAAAACTAAACGAAAAAAGAACACAAATGAAATAAACACAAAATTGCATTAAACTAACGGAAAGTGTTTCGCGTAGATTACGTTTTTTTTATGGAGATAGAGATTTGTTTTATAACTTCATTTAAAAATTCAGCTTTGAGAAAACTGTCTGATATTGACCATCTTTTGCCTTAAACATTAGGCAGCTCAAATTAAAGAATTAAACGCAATTCCAACCCAGAATGAATTTAATATATTATTGTGAATTTAATATATTATTATAAATTTAATATATTATCGTATATGTTAGTTAATTGGTTGGGGTGGTAAATGTGTAATTGTCTTTTTATTTTGTTTTGCAAAATTCTATTTGTCACCGTGTATAACAACTCATACTCACCCAGTGATATCCGCAATTCTAGCCTAAAACTATGTGAACTAAGCCTACACTGGCTTAGGTGTATGTCGCAAGGCATGGGCAAGCAAACCCCTCCAAACCTAACCTAACCTAACCTAACCTATGTATATAGTGTTACTTATGTTGTCTATGGAACTTTTGCCAAAAATACCCAAATTCCTTGAAAAAGTTTATCTAAACTAGAACAATATGCAATTAAATAAATTTAATAAATATTTAAGGGCTGAAAGAGTCATAAACTAAATTAAGTAAAATCGCTTTATTGAACAATATAAATAATATACATTTGTTTGTAAAACATTTCCTTCCTGTATTTTTAATCTGCCGTTTTTAATGCTGTCTTGATAAATTCATGCTACAACTCACTCAAAGACATTAATAATGTTGTTAGTTCTTTTCACACTTTTTGTTGTTGTTTTTTGTTTTTTGTTTGCTTTGGTGTGTAACTTTGTGAAGGTCACTGCCATCTGTTTGTTGAGCCAAATGTGTAAATTTTTTATTTAATTCTTGTCGTCGGTCTAAGCTGCTAATCAAAAGAAAAGAAAAAAAAGACAAGAGCTGGAGTAATAATCAACTGTCTAACCGAAAACCACCTGAAAGCCAGTGACTGTGTCTGTCAGTCGTTCGTTCGTTCGGTTGGTCTGTCATTCAGCCAACATCCAACCAGGCAACACTTTTGTTTCGTTGTTCATGACTGACTGCCTCCCTGTTTAGTTTTCTGTTTTTTTTCTTCTTTACTTTTTTAACTGGCAAGTGCTAAACAAGTTGTTGATTGTTGCTGTTGGTTTTTTTTAATTTTTTGCATTTATTTCTTTTTATTGTTAGTTTTGCCGTTTGAACGAAGTTTATAAAAAGTGTACAACGTTTTTTTTTCTACTTAGTTTTTTTAATTTTGAAAAGTTTCTCTTCTGTTTTGTTTTCAGTTGGCTTGTTGTGTAATTTTTTTTTCTTATTTTTAGTGAAAGAAAAAAAAAGAGTTCGAAAATTATTAAGAAGAAAATGTTTACACTGGCCTTCCAAAAATTTCCATTATTAAAAATAGGATGGAAAAATAGTTAAAATAGATGTACATTTAGTCAGGCTATATGGCCTAAACAGTAAAAATTAAGAGAAAATCTGATACCTTAAAAACCCATTGTTTTTTTAACCTTTTTTTTTCCAGAGTAATCAACAGCCATTAGGTCATAAACTTACTTTTTTACTTTCCTGTCTATATTAAATTGTAAATTTTTTCAATGTGATCAGCAACCATTAGGTCATAAACTTATTTTTACTTTCCTGTCTATATTAAATCATATCTATTGAACAATTCAGGCACAAAATTTAATTGAATCGTTTAGGCCTTAAATTGCACTCTCACATTTGCCGTTCACACATAACAGTTGGTTAACTCAATTAGCAGCTGATGTTATTGCAATTGACTTCTAACCCGTCTTCATTAAAAAAAAAGCAATGCAAAAAAGAAAAGACAAATAATCAAATAGAATATATTTACTATTACCTTTTTGACTTTTTTCTATATATATTTTAATATTTGCATTAATTGTGTTCAGCGTTATCATTGATTGTCTTCAAAACGAAAAAAGAGAACTGAAGCAAGTTCCTGAAAAATTCGCCTAATGCAGAATGTTGTTCGCTCTAATTTTATAAGAAAAATTTCTTTCTCAATTTTGAGAAACTAGAAATCGAACTAGAAACCCCGATAAAACTATTACCAAATGTAAATCATATAGTTCACTATAAAATTAAAATCGATACGTACTAAAAATAGTTTGGGGAAAACTTTAAGTAGTTGCATTTTTGCAAAAATGAACAAAAAATTTACAACCTGGAACAATTTAATTACAACAGATTTTAGAGTTCTTATTAAAATTAATGGCGAACTTTCGCGCTTTATCGTTCTATGAATGTAGCAGTTATTAGAGGCCAGTTCAGACTATTATACAAGTATTGATATTTTCATTGCACTTTACGGGAGAAAAGTCTTGCAAAGTCTTGTCAAAACATCTAACATAAATTACATTTTGTTTCCACACTATCACGCTTCACGCATGCCATGGTAAAATCTTCATTGACGGCATATGAGCAGTTTTATGTTGGAGGAAGTCGTGCCGCCCACTAGAAATATTCAACAGCTAAAGTAATCGTCATATATAAGGGCACGAATAACAAAATCCCATTATCTGTAAGACATGGTGTGCACGAAATATAATTCTATACGATTAGTAAAATCAAAATTTTGAGCCATTGTACACGGAAGACTAATATTATCACCAACGGCCCGCTGTCGGTGGCAAAACTATCAACCAGTGGAGCTATTTTGTGTGTGCTATTATAAAACGCGAGCCTAATCCAATGAAAAGTATTATCGTTTTGAAAATTTTCCATATTTTCCAATTTTTTTTTTATCGTATTATTCGCACTATATTTGCACTATTACACTTGATCATGTTATTTGAATTTTTGACAAGTATTAACACATTGTATATTAACGCCCATATTCATAAAAACTATTGAAGGTAAATTACACGTTTATTTGACAAATATTCCGCAGAAATACGTCAAGTAAGAGCTTAATAGACTTACAATAATTATTATGAATATGGAATTAAGTCTGAACAGCCCATACAATTTCCAAAACAAACAAAAATTCTGGCCAGAGTTGATTGTGTATACTCAGTATTTTCTCTTCCACTCTCTTTGGTTGCAATCAAGTATATTCAGTGAATTCTACTCAAATAATACGAGGCAACAAGCGAAAAAACTTTGGATGTTCATCATTTTTTCTCTTTTCTTGTTGATTTGATGTCTTATACTTGTCTAAGTATGAGAATTTCTTATAGAATATGAATAGAATGCAAAAACCTCCAATTTTTATAAATTTTTCTGTAAAACTGCATAAGCAAACAAAATAAGCCCTCATTGAGAGCAAATCATATTTTGTAATAGAGGACTTGGAATATTTATTTATTATTAATATAAAACATATCTTGCGCGAGGATACATGATAGATAAAGTTCACGAAAACAAAATATATATGTAAATGCTGGTATAAAACTATGACCGAAATAAGTGCTAACGAAAAGCGCTGCGTCTTTGAAACTAATAGTAGCATTTGTGCTTACTTCATAGTTTTGCCTGATTTGTTTGAATTTATTTAATTAGTTTCAGTAACAGCACTCTCTTGAACTGTAGTAGTGTGTGTAACAGCTAAATTTGAAACAAAAATAAACAGTTTGCTGCTTCAAATTTTCAATTTGCTTGTTTCGTACCAGTATTGTGTAGTCTAGTGTTACTGCTTTTTATTTATTTTGGATTTTTTCCAACGTTGTTTTGAGTTTGTTTCTGTTTTGTTTCTTTTGCACTTTTTTTACCCATACTTTTTTTGTATCCATGCTTTATATGTAGTTCTTTAGTCAGTTTTGAAGTTGGCCAGTTTGTTAAGCTTTAGCTCAAGTTGAGTTGACCAGAGCAGCTTTTTTCTAAAAGTTGGCTTGTGTGTGTGTGTGTGTTCTAGCATGTTTTCAGTGTGGCTGCATAACTGAGAAGCTTAAGCCAAGATACTTTACGTTTGTCTTCAAACAAATTCTTTTTTTTTTTTTTTACCACAAATGTTATTCTTTTCTTTTAGCTTCAATAAGCAATATTTTTCGTGCTAAAGTTTTGCTATGTGTTTTTTTACTCGGTTTCTAAGTTCTTTTTTTTTAAAAGAATTCAGTAAGAAAAGAAGCAAAAAGTATCTTTGGAAAGTCATAGTATGGTGTGTATTTTGTTGCCAGCAAATGATGTGTGTTTTTGCCATAAATTGAAAGGGTTTGATGTAAAACAGATTTTGTTTATTCAAGATTTGGTGGAGTTAAAGTTGTTCAAAAATGATAAGCAGATGGTTTGCTGCTGTGCTGGTTTACTCACAGCTTAAAAGTTTTACGAGCTTATGAGTCACACTATATGATGAAGATAAGAAGTTGGTAAGAATATTTGCAATTTTATATCAATTTTAGTTAACTAAAATTGTTAAAAGTGACGACTTTCTAAGCCTGCTTAATTTAGATCATCGACTAATAATAAGAAATTCGGGATTAGAATGGTTTTGGTTTTTGATAGAAATTTAGCTAATGGTTTTGAAAAAATTTTAATTTATGGATAATAATAAAATAAATAAAAATTTTAATTATGGATAATGTCTTATTAAAAACGTTGTAAACTGATTATTTTCATTTCGATGTTTGTAAGTCAATGAGGGTGTTCTATGCTTGGGTGAAAGTGGAGGAAGAGCCCCCAACAGAACTGTTCTCTAACGAATTGTTAAATGTTATAAAAGGCTAAAGTCCAAATAAAATTGAGCGCTTAGACAAAGCAACATAAACTGAAAAAAACATTTCAAATAAAAATGGATTTCCATTAATATTTTATGTCCGCGTATGTGTATATATACCCCGAGGGAAAGTAAGATAAACAAATTGCATGGACTCCTTACTATCTTTGTAAGCAGTCTTATGCCATTTTCGTTGCTACACAACATTACAAGTTTGTTTTGCACTTTGTTTCTTAAATGCCACTTTTGAGTTTTTAGAGAAATTAAGATCAAAAGAAAATGTTGCCATAACCACAGATAATTAAAAGAATTTAATAAGAATTTTCGTTGCCATACAAAATTAAAACTTTTGCCCTTTGCTGTAGAAGCGAAAACGACACTACGATTCTCTAATATAATATTTTTTATATACAAATTTACTATATGGTTGTGATTGAAATTCTGCTACACACATTAAAGCAACCGGCTAGGTACTTACTATGGAGTTCTTATGGTACCATCGTGGATACTAAATATAAATTCACTAGTATATACCTACTTAAGTGTTTAATAAAAAAAAAAAATTATTATTACTATTAGCTCGTTAGTTGAAATACTAATTATCTTCTGTCTTACACTTTTTTATATGGACACATAGGAGAAAATCTGTAGATTACTTTCAACTACTCATAGTGATGCAGAGTCTCTTGGTGCCCGTCTAACTGCAGGGTACCTTTTCAAATACGGATGTGTTAATGCTCAAGTATCTACAAACATTTGCATTAAAAAATGTACACTGTACGCGACTCTAAATGATTTAATATTTCGTTTTTTCACTCTCTTGACAAGGACTTAAAAGTTAATCCCCAGCCATTGCACACTTTCTCTCTTTCCATTTCCTAAATAATTTTTTCTCATATCCTATTCTTTTGTTCCCGCTTTAAACTTTTTTTTTTTTTTATTTTTCTCCTATTGACGTTGACTAGCAGCCAAAGCGCGCAAATATAAAATTAAAATAAATCCTCTATATAAATAAAACAGGGATTTACCATTTTGGCTTTAGAAAGAAATCCGCACATTAATTTAAATAAACAAACAAAAAAAAAGTGTCCTTGGTATATGTAAATTTTCAAATAAACCAACTGCTGATATTATCGAGAGAACAATAGGACAATGCAGATACACAAGTTAGCAAATGTTAAATACAATATTTATAGATAAATAATAAATTAAAATTAAATTTCTGCCACCTAAATAAAATAAAAATTTAAGGCAAAACTTTAATTTCCTTAAAAGGAAAAATGATTTCTGTACAAAAACGATGTAGTGTTATGCAATCAAGTAGAACTTCGATGCCCTTGCCACTGTAATTATTTAGGCAAGACTGATTTTTTTTGAATATGATAGCACAAAAAGACCTGTCAATGTAGTGGGTAGGCATATAACATCAATTTTCGCTTCTGACTTAGTATCATGTAAAAACTAGCTACATTATAGATTGCCCCTTCTTCTGTAGCGCAGAATCTACGCGGTTTCTTTTGATTTGTCTCTCCAGTATCTAAAGGTTTTTTCTGCCTTTCGGACCCCTAGTGTCGTTGCAATATTTCTCCGCAGGAAACTCTGACCATTTTCTCAACTTTTCTCTATCTCTACTCTGCTCTGCTCTGCTCTGCTCTGCTCTACTCTGCTCTACTCTGCTCTACTCTAGTCTAGTCTACTCTAGTCTAGTCTAGTCTAGTCTACTCTGCTCTGCTCTACTCTACTCTACTATACTCTACTCTACTCTACTCTACTCTACTCTACTCTGCTCTACACTACTCTGCTCTACTCTACTCTAGTCTAGTCTACTGTACTCTACTCTATTCTGCTCTGCTCTGCTCTACTCTACTCTACTCTGCTCTGCTCTGCTCTACTCTACTCTGCTCTACTCTACTCTACTCTACTCTACTCTACTCTACTCTACTCTACTCTACTCTACTCTACTCTACTCTACTCTACTCTACTCTACTCTACTCTACTCTACTCTGCTCTACACTACTCTGCTCTACTCTACTCTAGTCTAGTCTACTGTACTCTACTCTATTCTGCTCTGCTCTGCTCTACTCTACTCTACTCTGCTCTGCTCTGCTCTACTCTACTCTGCTCTACTCTACTCTACTCTACTCTACTCTACTCTACTCTACTCTACTCTACTCTACTCTACTCTACTCTACTCTACTCTACTCTACTCTACTCTACTCTACTCTACTCTACTCTACTCTACTCTACTCTACTCTACTCTACTCTACTCTACTCTACTCTACTCTACTCTACTCTGCTCTACTCTACTCTGCTCTACTCTACTCTACTCTACTCTACTCTACTCTACTCTACTCTACTCTACTCTACTCTACTCTACTCTACTCTACTCTACTCTACTCTACTCTACTCTGCTCTACTCTACTCTACTCTATTCTACTCTACTCTACTCTACTCTACTCTACTCTACTCTACTCTACTCTACTCTACTCTACTCTACTCTACTCGACTCTACTCTACTCTACTCTACTCTACTCTACTCTACTCTACTCTACTCTTCTATTCTCTTCACTTTTCTTCTCTTCTCTTGTCTACTGTACTCTAGTCTACTCTTCCCGTACCTCCCATTCTCGTCTCTTGTCTACAATTTTAACACAAATAATATTTGCGATAGCTTATTTGGTGGCTCCTTTGCTTTTAGCTAAAATTATAGCAACCTGCAAAGAAAACATCCTTAAAAATACAACAAGTACGATACAAACTTTTAACTAATTTTTTAACAAACTCTATATACAATTAACAAATTCAACACTCAGAATTATTTCCAAGCAATTTCGCTCTTCTATGCTTGACTACATACATTCAAAAGGCCAAATGTTTGAAAGACAACAGTTGGATAAAATTTAGGTCACATTATGTTTTACCATTGAGGTAATGATAAAGATAGAATAAGCTTTAAAGTGCTTATCAACAACAGATGATAACAACAGGCCTCACTGGGTGCTTGTTGTTAAAAGGCCTAAAAGCAAATCAGGACACTTGCACATCTAAAATAAAGATTAAATACTCACTGCTTCGATTGTTTGTATTTAAAACATCATATTCATTCAGTTAAATTCATTTTTGTTTCGTCTTCGGAGAAGAGCATAAAAATACACAATTTTTATTGTTAACCAACAGCTGAAGCCGTGAATTCATTCAAGTAACAAAATTAAACCTGGTTGCTGTTGCCGCTACTGTGGCTGCTGTATTTTCTATTAACATTATATTTGTTTTAATGAGGGTTATAACTTTTATAATGATTATATTAATGATAATTTAAATAATTTGTAATTTTATGTAATTTTTTTTATGTGTTGTATAAAATATTACGATTTTGCTAAATTTACAAATTAAGTTGGTATTATATTCACAAAGCTTTCGAATTAAATGTAGAAAAAAAATTATGAACAAATTATTTTGATTAAAATGTTGATTATAAAATATGAATAAAATAGAAAATGAGAGAAATCTCCTGTTAACACTGAATGCAAATTTCGTGGCTTCAGGTTCGTGCATTTAATATTAACTGAAGCTGCAAGAGTCACCATACAAAATATTCACAACGAAGTTTTTGGTTTCATATTAAATCTGGCTTCAAACTCCGAAAATGTTATTAGCATCTTTAATCTTGATAACAAGCTATCGATATGTCGATGTTTTATGACCAATATTTTAATTAAATTTTTTCTACAATTAAATGTAAAAATTTTTTATTCATAACTTTTGTATACTTTACCTTATGGCAGTAGAATATGAATCATATTTAGCCGTATATGTTTGATTCTTAAATTGAATTAATAAAAAAAAATTATCAAAAGATATAAAGCCATATTCATAATAATTATTGTAAGTTTATAAAGCTCTTATTTGACGTATTTCTACCGAATATCTGTCAAATAAACGTGTAATTTACCTTCAATAGTTTTTATGAATACGGGTGATAAAATATACAAAAATATGAAGATAAAAGATTCTTACTGACTGGAAAAGTACTGTGCAGTATTTCCATGCAAAGCTGATATACAAATCCGATTTTTTAAATCTTATGTGCCATTTTCAAAATGAAATTTTTTTTTAATGATATTTAGACTGCAACAGACAAATTAGCTTAGATTCTGTGTACATACAAATTTCACTGTTTTGAAGCGTATTCAAGGTTCTACCCAGCCAAATACAGTAGAATTAAAAATTGTGTATTAAATTGAAGTTTATTTACTTATATTTCATGAGCTGTTTTCCCCCATCGAAATGCTATTGTAGCAGTTGTTGTGTTGTGCTGCTGACTAAAACAATAAACAACTATAGGAAAAATAAAAGAAAATAAAACTAAATAAATAAACAATTTCCAGCAAAACAAACTTGTATTGAATGATACAGCAAACTGAAGCAAATCTGCTATTCATCTCAATGTACAGCAGTGTGCGTATATGTGTAGATGTCAGTGTATGTGTCCGTTTTATCTGCTGCTGGTACTGCTGGCACGCACAATTGTTGCTGACACAAAATTAATTGCACTTAATCTGCTATTATTTGTATACAAATATAGACACTCAAAACCAAACACCACTCACACACATCTGCATACATAAACTGAAAATTGTATCCTTTAGCCGCTTGTATAGTTTTTATTTTATAAATGCTTATTTAAACTCGAAACAGCAATGGACCCTGAATAGTCAGACAGAAGAATACAAATAAAATTGAAGGAATTTTATTTAAAACGTAAAATATTGTTTTATATGTATATCTTTTGTATTCTCTTCCTGCTAATGACTGTCCTGCTTATAAGTGAGTATGCGTGTGCGGGAGTGGCAGTGAGAGTGAGTGTCTTTATCCAAGTGTTGAAAAGTGTTTAATGGTTTTTTGATTTATATAACTTGGTGCTGTTTTCTTTTTATTCCTGCTGCTGCTTCTGATGCCTCTGCATCTGCTGCTGCCTGTATATCCTTCGATTTTAACCATTCAGACCATTTGCTTCGCTGAGGCGAAAACTGCAAAAATGTAGCAGTTCAAATAAATAAATTCACATACAAAACAATATATATTTTATTAATGTACATTAAATGCCCAGGAGAAATGTGCAAAAACATTTGCGAACAACTCGTAACGTAAAACTGTAATTTGCACACAATCTGACAGGGTTGTGTGAATGCGTGCGTGCGCGTGTGTACCTGCTTGCAAACAGACAGTTTGAAGCAAATTGCTTCCGTTTGCCATTGCTGTTTTATAAAATGTATTAAAAATTCCTTAAACTTTTTTTTTAAATTAAATAAATTACCATTTTGTCATCTGTGCACCAAATACATATCTGTAAGACCAAATACACTTATGTGCGCATAAGTACATTTGGGTGGCGCTTATATTCAGAGAAATTTTTTGCGTTTAATATTATTGCACTGAATATTTTGCGTGAAGTCTACAGAGAGTTGAGCTTGTGTGATTTGTTACTTTTTAGGCAACGAGAAAAGCGAATCTAATACATACATATATATTTGTACTTGGCAAAGTGGCAAAATTCAACAGCTGTGTCCCCTGATTTTTTCACACTTGACCTAACTAGTAGATGACGGAATCGACTAGTTCTTAGCCACGGTGCAGGAGGTCCAAAAGTCAAATTCGAGACTTTTTTCCATTACACAGAAAACCAAAAAGCTAAAAATCTAAAGAGGTGCTATGCTCGGCTCTGTAACAAGAGAGCAAATTACTTGGGCAGACCGACACTAAATGAGCTAGCGGAAGTGTCGGAATGCGGATTGGACAGAGTGGACTGCTTCATCCGTTCATCGGGCTGGTTCAGGTCTGAACCGGCGGGAGGTATGTAGGGCTGTCCCCCTACATCCTATGCGGGTAGCACAACGCGTCCTTTCTAGGATCCAAGTGGGCCAGACTCATGACCGGCAGCCCGCGTAATATAACATAACATAGAAAGGTGCTAATTTTGCAGCAAAGGGTTTTCATTTTAATTTAAACTGGTAATGTATCTAAGATCTTAAATGAGAATTCATATTTTTTTTTGTTCTCTTGCTTTGTGTGGCTGCATTTCTTTCTATCTTATATTCCTTTTAAATTTTGCCTATTTTATATTTATACTGTAAAATGTCAACGGCGAACAGAATCAAACCGTTAGCCTCACGTGTAATGAGCAACCACCCACTCAGCCGTTGCTACAACTAAAACGAATGCAACAACAAGCATTTTGAGTAGATATTTGATTAAGTGATTATTTTCGTACAAATTCAGCATGATTTTTTAAAGCTTTTTTTTCATGTTAATTATACATTACGGTATTTTTTCTGTATGAACAAATTAACCACAAACACCCGAATTTATTCGAATTAAACAATAAAACTTACTAAACACACGGACAACATCCATCACAGGAAGACTGTGGAACGACACTAGGGGTGTGGAACACTCGAAGAAATTTCTTAGCTTTGATGCTAAGAGGGCGGATCTCGCTCTAAAACTAAATAGAAAGAATGTAAGGACACTGTGTGGGGCGCTGACAGGCCACTATACCTATAAGAAGCATCTAAACATCCTGTGAAAACCACATATTGTCCACATCCATATCTTGGAATTCGGGTCATATAAAGTTCGTTGTTAACTCATAACAGAATGGGACTATCCAGTACGAGGAGAGACAATGGAACACTTGATTATTGAAATGTGTGGCACTAGGCCACAGAAGACACAGGCTGTTGCAGGCCTATACATTGGGTTCACAGGACTTGCAAGGGCTTCCACAGAAGGAGCTGATACTGTTTCTTGATGTATTAAACTCGTGAGGGACAAAGGGTTGCACAATAGATCATCTTTGGTCGCAGTGCAAAGGGCCATCCTGGACCAACCTAGTAATAATACAATACAATACAATACAATACAATACTAAACGTATCCCTATCTACTCAGCTGTTAAGCTAGATGGATTTTGGCTAGAAATATTTAACCCCCTAACAGAAACGGTCCATTCACAGTTTTCATAACTTTCGTATTTAAATGCCAATGTGACTTTTTAAAAAGTTATAAACGATGTTCGTTATAATAGTATTAGTTTCTGTATAACATTATTAACATTTTCAAACTCTGATTTCTTTTTAACTATTGACCTTAATCATTTTTTCCTCCAGGTCTGGGACCTCCCTTAGAAAGTCTTCCACGGCGTATAAACGGTTTATCCCCTGTTTTTTTTAAGTTTTAGCTCACTTTCGATCCTCTAAAAATCTCTTAGTTTGCCGATTGGAAAAACTCTCACGCTTTCGGACCTTGTTTTATGAAATCAAATTATATTCTTCTAATTTCGAGCTAGCTTGACTTATTCATATTGCCTGTATTCAGTTGCAGTAGTTCAGATAAAGTTTGCAGAAATAGTGGAGAACAGTTTTTCTTTTCCTTAAAATTACAATGAATACACCTGCTTCATTATTTTGTCACTGTAATAAAAAAAAACTCTTTATTGACACAACACAGAGGTGGAATATATAAATAAAAATATGTACATAAGATTTCTTTTTTTTTTTTTGTTGTAATTTTCGTTTTTATTTTGTTGTGTGTAATTAAATAATTTTTTATGGATCACACTTTCCGAATTGGCCCCACAGCGAGTCAATATTAAAAGTTAAACACAAAAATGTATACACATACATATGCAAACATTAATGACATTTCTCTGGCTTAATTAATAAGAAAACATATCAACATTTGTACTCACAAATGCCATTATGTATATATATTTTTTTTAACTTACATTCAACGTTTAACTTTACATTATTAATAATGTGCTTAATCTTTTTAAATAAGGCTCACAAGTATTTATGTTTATGCAAGTGTGAATATTGTGCCTGTGTGTGCTGGCTGTTGTTTTAAGGGACCAGCATTAATTAATTAATATTTTTTATCCTGTAGCGAATATGTACAATTTCCATGTTTTTATTGAAAGAAAAAAAAAAACAGAAAAAAAACTTTAGCTTTGAGAAATTATTAAAAATGATTTTTATTTTCCTTTAATTGCAGGCTCTTGTGACGAATGTCATAATGTTAAAATTGCTGCTGGTAATAACAACATCAACATGTTTACTATCAACAGTTAATTCCGGTACACCCATTGGTAAGTAGAGCACCCACCCAACGCTCAGCAAATCTATTGGCCTTCAGCAACCACAGCTGGATGCCTGACTTAAATAAATTTGTTGAAAAGATTCTCTCGTGTATGGCAGCAAGATTAACGTTGGCTTTAATGCGATTATTAATGAGTTGGGCAAAGCAATGAAGGAAGATTTGGGCAAAATATTCGCACAGTATTAGGTAGGGGCAAGTGTAATGTCTGCTCTGCGTAAGTGTTCCTTGGAATTTCTTGTATATTTAATTGTAAATAGAAAGTTAAAATTCCTTTAACATCTTTTAGCAACAGGCCAACAATTTGAATAAATTTAGTTTCAAAATGTTTAATAAATAAATGAATCAGTAGTTGTCTATAGATTTTGAAATCGAAACGTATGTACTTGAAAATTTAAGTACACATAGCACACACTAGTGTACACAAGAACGCTGTAGTGGCTTAAAATGTGTGTGAAATTCTGGGTGTGCTTGTGACATTTAGGTCTCCGTTGTTGTTTGGCCTCCAGAATATAAGTTGTGGGTCGCGCAGTGTGTGTCAGTGCTCTATCCTGCGGGAAGCACATGTCCTCCAGACCTCCAGGCCGACGAGATAGATGCCGGAAACGAAAGCATGCCAACGCTACTCATAGTCCGTAAAACCGTATTAAAACATCACATCATATATGCTACAGTAAGAATATAATTTTTGGTTATATTCGTTCAATTGTGGCCTATAGCTCGTCGTCGTTTGACAATCGCTCCATGGCTTGTTCACTTGTATTCTACAGCTGTCAAGTTTACAAACGTAAAAACAGATTTGACTTTGGCCGCCATATGCAAAAAAATAACGGATCGAAGGAAAGCAAATATTAAAGTATATATATTTAGTTGAACCGAAAAAATATGTACCACTATTACCAATTTTATATAAAACATTTTGACGGATCATTTTTACTCTTTTGTATTAAAACTTTTCAATGATTTATGAAAAACTTCTGACATAAAAAGTTTGCTGGACTGAAAAATGTGTGTGCGCGTCTGTCTGAGTGCTGCTTCTGTGCATTTTTTTTGTTGCAATTTCGTGTTTTTCATGCTTTCTTTAATAATCTGTTGTCTTTCTAGGAACCGGAGGTCCTTCGATAATCTATGAGGGTAAAGATGCCTTATTAACCTGTGTTGTGTCTGAGAATCGTACCAACAATACTGTGATATGGAAGAAACTAGATGAAATTCTTACCGCTGGTAAAGTGAGAGTTACCAGCGATTTACGTATTAGTGTATTACATGACGACAGTAAGTTGCTCCCACCATATTAATATGATTGAAAAACAATGTAGTAATTTTCTACGTATAATATAAATACAAATTCATTGTGAATTAGGTCCCAAAGGTAGACTGGAGACAGGTGGCGAAGTGTGGGTGTTGTTAATAAAAAAGCTGAAGCCTGCCGACTCAGGCAGTTACATTTGCGAATTAAATTCCGAGCCTGTTTTGCGTAGCATACACATTTTAAATGGTAAGCCTGAAGAATTTAATACTAATTGTTTTGCATACACTTTGCGTGTGAATGAAAATGTGTTTGCTTTAAATCTCTAGTTAAGCCTTTACCTTCAAAAAGCCACAGCAACAAGAACAATAGTACACATGACAGTGACAGTGGCAGTGGCAGTGACAGTGGCAGCGATGGTAATAGAGACTCAGCTGCCAGCGAAACCAGTGATGTGTTTTTAGTGCCGCCCCCTTTGGATGGCAACGATGGTCGTTCGTTTTGGCGCACGGGTACGGTGGCACCTCAAATAACGCACGATTTCACTGAATGCTGTGAACGTGCCAACGTCAGCCAAGGCTGCATGGGCTTCTGTAATGTGCACAACATTTTAGATGGCACAACAGGCATTGAGCCGGAGGCTTGTGAAAAAGATTTCCCACAGATAGTTCGTTGTATGGCTGATGGCCGCAATCATGTACCCTGTTGTGTAGAAAAACAAATACCTGACTTGTGTCAGGACATGTGTCGCGGTGAGTATACACCGTTTACCGATATGTTGCGTACGAGAGTCTCTTGTGTGCATCATACACTCAGTGGCCTGCAGTGCATATTGCAGGGAGTGCAACAGATACCCAGCAGTCCATTAAATGTGGCAGCTGATGAGGTTAGTGAAACGCGTGTCGTCATTAGTTGGTCACCGCCTGAAAAGTTGGCCCACTTGGTTAAACATTACAATGTCAATTTAACAGCTTTGCATTCATTCGATGAAGATGACGGAGATGAGGCTGCTGATGGCAGCATTAAAAGGGAAGATGAAAATGTTGTTATACGTTTGGTGTCGGCAAATGACACGTCAATAACGATTAACGATTTGAAACCATTAAGAATGTACGCCATCGTTGTGACGGCAGTTAATGACTTTGGCAGCAGTTTACCCAGCGAACGTTTGCGCATTTTTACACATACAAGTGCCTTGGCTACAGAGCACCAATCGGGTCCCTCAAATAAAATGGATGTGCCAAATTTGCCAGACATAAGATCCTGCTGTGAATCGAATGGCATGACACATCGCATGTGTTTGGATAAAATGTGTGATCCACAGAAAACAGATTTGGCCACTTTGCCCGACTTTATGGTTTGTGCTCCCTGGTCCAATATAACTTTCAACTGTTTGGCCAATAATATAGATCATACGCCCTGTTGCCGGGCCCGAGGTATACCTACCGTTTGTTATCCCCTGTGTTCGGGCAAAGTATCAACACTGGACTTCAATCTGTTTAAGTGAGTTTGAGTAACTCCAGGTGACTGAAAATAAAAAAGTTTATGAAATTTCTTAATGTGATTGTAGATGTCTACGTTTCATGTCGGAATACAGCAGTTGTTTGTTCCAAGGCTATGGCGTGTTGGCCGATCCCCCTTCGAAGCTGCGCACCGTGGCCAAAAAGGACTCTTTTGTTATTTTGGATTGGAACAAACCCAAAAGACTGGCCGACACCGTGAGCACATTCCATGTCAAGTTTAGACGCTTGGGGGTGGGTGATGACTACTCCACAGTGGAAAAGGTAAGTTTAACTACTCGCATTATTATGTATGTCCTTCAATCTTCTTGCTTATTCTCTTCTTATTTTGTAATTTTCCGTTGTATTGGCAATTTTAGTTTGAATTAATGTAATGCTGTGTGGGGTTCGAAGGGGTTTAAACTCATTGTAACATTTTCTTTACGACATATGGCGTAGACCTCTTACTATAATTTAATTTTATAGTGGACTAGGTCATCTGCAATTGCTAATTATGGTATCTGGCTTTGTAGTTCGATTTTCCCTTCCTCAAAATTGAGAAAGATTTTTTGTGATAAAATTGGAGTGATCAACATTTTTAAAGAAGAAAAGTAAAGTTGACGATTTACTGGCCGGAGTACATACTGTTACGAATTTAGTCGTGAACAGACCAATTGTAATTGTTCTAGAACGTACTGGATCGTTATTATTTGTAAATGAACACAGGAGGTATATACACACATGCATACATAGAAACTTGTTGACAAACAAAGCGGCAGCACAGCGAGTGTGCACATACTGACACACATGTGTAGATAAATAGGCACGACAGCGAAATAAAAGAAACCACCACCGCACGCTACAATATTCGTGTGTGCATGTATGTGCGCGACTCATATGCTTAAGTTTCACTGCCGCGTGTAGGTATGTCGGTGTGTGTGTGTGTGTGTATCTTTTGTTCATTATTAGTTTTAGTGCGAGGTTTCGTGATCAGCTTCTGTAAACGTCTAGACTGT
Organism: Sturmia bella; assembly: GCA_963662145.1. NCBI lineage: Eukaryota > Metazoa > Arthropoda > Insecta > Diptera > Tachinidae > Sturmia > Sturmia bella. The sequence goes on along the minus strand of OY759169.1, from coordinate 63,925,961 downwards.
TCGAGTAATGATCATTTAGAGGTATAAAAGCAGCTGAGCTTAACGCTGAGGCGTTCAGTCGATTTTTAGCTGCGCTAACGTGTAAAGTGTCTTAAGTAATAAAATGTGAATAAGTAAAAGTGTTGTTCTTAGTAAAGTGTTTACAAGTACAGTGTGTTAAAGTAAATAAAGTGTTGAACTGTTGATTACTGTAAACTGAAGACGTGAGTGTTTTAACTTCATTACAATTAAAGAATCTACGAGAAACGTTTTTAAAGGGTAAAAACGTAGCAATACCATGGCTGTTTCATGGTCACTACGTCGCTCATCAGCCTGCAAATTCGCTTCGAAGCCAGGCCATGACTAATTGCACTCTGAGGAAGTAAATTCAAATTTGAAATCATAGATTTCAGGCCATATTCATAATAATTATTATAAGTTTATTAAGCTCTTATTTGACGTATTTCTACGGAATATTTGACAAATAAACGTGTAATAAACCTTCAATAGTTTTTATGAATATGGGTGTTCAACTTTAATGCTAAATTTAAAATTTATTTATTTATTAAGCTGTTTTCTTAATTTTTTAAAGAAAATCTTCAAGTATTTTAAAGCCAAGAAAGTGTTCTGCCATATATTCAGTTCTGCCATATATTTCCACAAAAAAAAATTTATGCTCTTTCAAAATTAATTTGCTAAAATTCAAGCGCCTTGTTACTGTTCGTTTTCTTTCTTTTTTTGTGATACTTGCAAATTTCATTTCCATTTTCATGCTTAGGTTTTCGAAACTATAACTCAATTTTTTATCTAGATGTTTTATTTCCTTATGTTGCCTGCCTTCCGGTATCTTTTATTTATAACCCTAATTTTAGCATACTTAATAATAAACTTAACTGCATTTAAAACATTTATTCTTCTTGCTGTTCTTCTAATTTTTTTTTTTACACACCCACAAATTTAAAATTGAAAAAAAAAATCAAACCAAATGCAACGTGTGCTGTGTGTGCTGCTTGCTGATGATAAAAACAAAAAAAAAATAATGTAGAAAAGTCCTCCACTTATATTGGAAGGCCTGGAGCCTGAAATCTACTATGAGTTTTTTGTGGTTTCGATAAATGCTTACGGCAAAAGTGAGCCCTCACCTCGTCTCATCATACGCACTCTGCCCGTTGAGCCGGAGGATGTGAACGAAACGAAATACAACATGAGTGCATGTTGCCAAGCATCCGGCCTGTTGCCACAATGTGCACCATTGTGTACATACAACATACGTTTATCGGACATTGAAAAACTAGGACCAGCGTGTCGAGCACAAATGTGTAAGTAAAGTTAACACAAGAAAATATACTGCAACAACTACTAATGCTACTCCCAGTGGCCCATGTTGTAGTTCCTTTCTTTTTTTTCCTTTTTGCATACACATTTTTTGCACTTGTACGCACGCAATATACAACTCAAAATAATGAAAACATAAAAGACATTAAATAAGATTTATATGCAATACGATATGCTTGTGAATTTAGCTAAAAAGGAAAAAATAAATACAAACACATACATATGTACATACAAGCATGTGTGACTTGAGTTTGAATATACTGGATTTCTCTTTCCGCAAACGGTTTCAGCGTGTGTTACATACACTGTTGCTGCAGTCGTGTTGTGTATATGCAAATGAAAATTTCTTTTCTAAAATTTAAAACTTGCCATTTAATATCTGGCTGTTTTTCTACTTTTAAGCCGTTATTGCTCGTTGTGCTGCTGGGGGCAGAGATCATACGCCCTGTTGTGTGCGCAGGGGCGTTATTCCAGCCTGCATGTCGTTGTGCCGTGGCGTCCTGCCCGTTCATCATACCACCTCGCTGTCAACCGGCACCAGTTCCAACTCCAGCACCGACTGTTTATCGTATGCCGGCAATATTCTACAATGCTTCGAAGAAGGTGAGTTTAAGAACTTATTGCCTGTTCTTTCGTGTACTTGTATTGCAGACAACTACGAAAACTAAAAGATACCCTTGTTGTTGTCAATACACATAAAAATTTCGTTCGCATTTAGAATAACAGGACCCTCCCTGTTTCTCAAAACCTACAAATGTGTAGCACTAGTAAACGTTTTAAATATTACCTTTTGTTTTTTCAATCAAAGAAACAAAATTATAAATTTTTATAGATGCGTATTTCTTTTATTTTGGAACGAAGTTCCTTAAGGCGTTTTGCTGGTAGTGCAAATTAGTAGAAATCGTCACGAAAGCGTGTGAGCTGTTTATATGTATTAGTGTATCTGTCGACAAACAATTGTGTATGGTGGGCGGTAAGTAGCGAAACTATTTGACAGCAGCGGAGACACAAACCAATAAATATTAATTAATTGTGAAAACGGACACTATCAGTTGCTAGATGTCGCTAAAGTAAAGTATGTCCCAAAAAAAACAGCAATATTGAAAAATTTTCCAACAGTTGCTTTTCTTCGTTTTGTAGCAGATTGACAAAAAAAATCAGCAGGTATCAAAAGAAAAAAAATAAAACGTTCCAAAAATTTAAAGATACATATAAAATTTCAAAATTTCAAAAACAACACAAAATAAAACACAGATTTCACATTCTTACATTCGAAGATGAAGAAAAAAGGTAAGGAACTTCGTTCATAACGGGGGTCCCCTGACCGCCGTTATGTTTTTTTTGGGTACGAGCATTACCAGCAAAATGAAGCTTTTAAGATTCACTTATATGACTTAAAATAAAGATTTCAAAGCCAATCAAACAGCCGAACGAAATATAAACAAATCGCACAATAGATTGGAAGATGCCTGATTTTGATGCCATTTTTGGAATGAGTCAATTCCCTGCAAGAATAGTGGTGGTCATTTTACCGGTCACATACACAGAGAAAAAAGCACCTAATAAAGTAGAACAAAATCAATAAGATATCTTTATGGTTTTTTCAAGAAGGATTCCTTATTATTTTAAATGGGGAAACCTTATTGAAAAAACAACAACTAATGAAATTAAAAAGATGATTTACGTGTATTGATATAGGAAACTAATAAAACCAATAGGGAAAAATTAATAGGATAACCTAATAAAATCAATAAGAAATCCTTATTGTATACAATTTACAAGAAAACCTAATAGAATCAATAAGTTCTTCTCTATAGAATTTTTTTTTGGTACCATGCAAATCGGAAACTGAGTAAAAACAAACGTGAGTAACAAGTTTTCTTCTTGGTTTTATGTGTTTTTCTTGTTGAGACAATTAATAAGATTTGCAACATGGAAATACCCATAGAAAAATCTTCTTTTCTCTCTGCTGGGATACCCTTCAGCCTAAAAACGTTTCAAAGAGAAAATCTTATTGAATCTATTAGGAAGTTTTCGCTCTGTGTAACACTGACATTGATCATGCCGTAGAACAAAGTTTCTATCCTTTTCTTTAGGTCAGTGTGAGAAAACTGGTGGATACTCTTGTGTACTTCTTGTGTTACTTCTCCAATGCATGCATTATGTCGTCCATAGAACATATATCTGAACTATTCACTCTATTGTTGTTTACCAGTGAGCGTTGATCCAACGCTGCTCATAACAACATTGGATGACTTTTTTTGGCCCACATGTTTAATGAAAAACGAATTTATTCGAAGACGACTCGCTTATAGTCAATGATATAAGTGAAAGTTGGCTAGAAAATAAATGAAAATCGCTCCGAAAATGAGAAATAATAATCACGTAAAATATCCAGGGACCGGAAATAAGAGTTATTTAAAAATTTTTGAAGAAATAAATCATACATAAATAAACATCGTAGAAAACTTTTAATTACAACATCATGATTTTTAGGCGAAATGCTTCCAACATACATATTGCATGATTTTTAAATTTTTGATTTTTATTTCTGTATTAAGTTTATCAGGCTCAAGTTAATAATTATTAAGAATAATAATAATAATTAAGAATAAGTTCAAATAATAGAAATTAATTAATTTTTGATTTTTATTTAAAGAATCAAAAATAAGAGTTATTTTTGATTTTTATATTTTTTTAAATGAAAAATAGAAGTTATTTTTGATTTTTATATTTTTTTAAACGAAAAATAAAAGTAATTTTTGGTTTTTATATTTTTCTATCAATAATAAAAATCAATTCAAAGCTCTTATTTATTTGTTGATACCGTATGTATTATTATAACACAATTTAACACAACGGGACCTTTCTAGGACTCAAGTGAGCCATTCAAGTCAGTGTTAAGAGGTCGTTTTCAGGTGTTCAATTTTATCATCATAATTGATTTTAAATGTTCCTCAGATTAATTATATCTCACTTAATATACAATTTGCATTGCAATTAATAAATTAAAAACAACAATAAGATGACGCTAATAATAACAACAACAAAAATGAAAGAACAAATAACAGCATTATTTCAAGTTCAAGGGCAATTCACAGCGTAATTTAGAAACTTTGTTACACACATTTTATTGTTATTATAACTGTGTACTTTATTTTTACTTTAATACGTAACAAAGATTAATAAACATATTACCTACATATGTACATATGTTACGAATTTTGAATTGATTTTTATTATTGATATAAAAATATAAAAATCGAAAATAACTTTCATTGTTCCTATAAAAATATAAAAATCAAAAAAAAACTTTTTTTTATTATTTCTGTCTTAAGTTTATCAGGCTTAAGTACTTTGTCTAATTTAATTACTATCGATCACTAAGATAATATAGAAAGAACTTGAGCCTGATAAACTTAATACAGAAATAATTATATAAGAAAAAGTTCAAATAACAGAAATTAATTAATAACTTTTATTTTTCATTTAAAAAAATAAATATCAAAAATAACTCTTATTTTCTATCTAAAAATATAAACATCAAAAAATAACTCTTATTTCTTGATTTTTTTGATAAAAGTCATAAGAGTTACGGTCCCTGAAAATAACTGCAAAAAAATTCCCAGCCAAATGCGGAATCGATCGAAAACTAGTCGTAAAAGCTCAAAGGGCTGACTAATCAAATACTCTGTCAGAACGTAGAGTACCATATGGTGCCATTTTTTCCCCTACAAAATATTAATTTTTGACCTAAAATAAAAGAATAAAAGTGACTCGACAAAAAAGAAAAAAATTAAAAATTCAACATGAAAATGACGTTTGATGGCTGAAATGTTTGTTGAGCGAACAAACGCTGTTTGGCCAGGAGCAAGACATGAACATTAGCGGTCTATATTACAAAAATTTATGTTCGTTACGCAAACAGATCGGTGGCTAATGTAGACTGACTGCTTGTATGGGTTAAGAAATTGGACCCACAGTCATCAACACAATTATTATGAATAATTTTTCTTTAAACAAAAAAAAAAGAAAAATGGGTTTGATTTAAGTGTTTTAGATACTCGTTCTTCGACTTTATTTGGTTTAATAAATGAGCTCAAGGTCACTGTTGAAGAAGATACACAAAGGAGTATCGAAAGATCGAATAATTTATCAATAAATAGAAAATATATTTATTGAACAACAACAGTGACCTTGAGCTCATTTATTAAACCAAATAAGGTTTGATTTAAGTTTTAAACCGAAACTTAAAAAAATCCTGCTTTAAATTTGACTGAAGCAAATTTGCACGGATTTACATATAAAATGAATTTAAAACGTTTTCTCACAATCCCTTCTCAATTGCTTAATATTTCTTTAAGGTACTGGTAGTATACCCGGTCCCGCTGAGGATTTGCATGCCACAATGGTAACAAACACTTCTGTGAGTCTTGTGTGGTCACAGCCAGATGTTGAGGGCAGCAGTAGTAGTAATGTCACTGAAACAGCAGCAACAGCAACAACAACAACTACCACCACCGGTACAGATGTGTCAACAACTGCGGCAACAGTTGATAAAACACCAACACCAACAACATCTTCATCTTCGTTAGCAACCTCTGGACAGACCGCAACAAATGCAGATATTGATTTTATAGTTCAATATGGAAAAGTCAATAACATGACCATGTATGAGACGGTTGCAAAGTTGGAAAATGTAAGTACATATTTACCACAAAACTTTTATGCTTCAGCAAACACCTGCTGGCCAACATGCAGACAAAACACAAACTACTCACCCACCAGCACATAAGAACTTTTGCCATCTAATAGTCTACTTACAGGCGTTTAGGCTGTGTGGGTGTGTGTGTGTGTGTTAATGTGTGTGTGCAAAAGTGGCAATATTAAGATATATACATTAATAATGAATGCTTAAACACAATGTAAACTTCAAATTGTTTGTTGAATATTTTATGCATTAGCCAGCTGGAGCAATGATAAGTGTCTTAAATATATATTTGCTTATTAATTTAAAATACTTACGTCTGGGCGCACATGTGCGCATAATTTCTATTCCATCTGTCTGTCAATATGTTAATTTGGTGTATTAGTTTGATTACGGATGCCTGTGTGGAATAAGTTGTGTATGTGTGCCAGTCTGTGTTTACGTGGCGGAGCAGAAAACTCAGCGGCGAACTTTGGTAGGTCTTTCATAATCACGAAGGCTTTCTTACACCATGTTTTAGCTCCAGGGGCCAAATCGTCGCATTCGATATCGAACGAATTCCGTCACTTATGCTGTGTGTTTGTTGTTGATTTTGCATTGGTTTTACATTATTTTTGCTCGATAGTTCATTCGATATCGAATGCGACGATTTGGCCCCAGGCCTTCTGATGTGCGGTGAAACTATTGAAAACAGCAAAAGGCTTGATCGGCTTCAACAGCTTACTTAGTTTTATAAAAAGTTTTTAGCAAATAGAATGTTTGTCACTGAATTCTTTTTTTTTTTTTTTTTTTTAATAGACAACAACAAATCATGCTCACAAACACAATAAGTCAAGTAAGACCTTTCACACTGCCTTCTGGCAGAGGCCTTCAAGTATGTAGGTCATGTATTGAAAGTCCTAGACGTCCTTGCACACCGCGTATAATAACCAAAGTATAGAACGACCAAGTTTGTCGCAGGGTTCCTAGTGTCACTCCCCTGAAAATAATGCTAAGCAGCGAAAGAACCAAGTTGGCTAAAAACGTAGGTAGATTGCATTAGAGGAAGGCGTGCCGCATCTTCCCAGAAATCAAAAAAATTTGTGAAAAAATTCACAAAGTGTGTCACAACTGTCGTGAAGTCAGCTCTAACGGGATAAAAGGAAGCACTGAGTCCCCAATAATTCGCAGTCCCCAATATTTTTTTTCCCCAAACATGACCACCTCGTTTCTTTATCGATGGAAGGGGCCCAAAGAGGACAAAGTAATTCTTGTACAAATGCTCTCTTTTTTATGTTATAATTTTTTGCTTAATCAAACGGCCACAAACATTCACCAATCCATCTTTCCTGTTTTCCTAGTTCCAGTACAATGCATTTGGGAGGGACCATCCCCTAAGTACTGATCCCAGTCTAACAAAAAAAAATCTTCCTGTCTTCTTAACTAGCCTACTGTGCCTCTGGAGCACTCAAATGTTCTTCTACGACGTTTCCTTATAAAAAACCAAGCTTCTATTTCCTCTCCTTAAGCGGGCTCCCATAACAAATAGTTCTAGAAATTTGCTTCAATCGCCTTAACTAATCTCAAGTGCCTTCGGAAGAGTAGTCAAAAGCAGTGCTAACATCTACTAGTTCTCCCTTTGCGACTTGTTTTCTTGGACCGAACTATCCCTCTATCTTGAGGGAGGTTGAACTTAAGCCTGAAAAAGTAATTTAATATAAATGAAATTTTTTTCTTTTTTTGTTTTAGATCAAAATGTCAAAAGCGTTTTTCCTTATATTTTATTTGTTCATTGTTTAACTTTCTGAAAGTTTGGCAACTTTCTCAATGTGTATGCATTCAGTTGCATTTACTTTACACAGGTACTTTGCGTTTGGTAATTAAAATGTAGTATTGTAATTTTTTGGAAACAAAACAGTAGCAAAGTTTTCGCGCTTTTAGTTGGTGTATGAATGGAACAATCTTTAGTGCATATTTTCTAGCATAAATTGAAAATGTATTTTGGGAGCACAAGTATTTGAAATACAAAATACTCAAGCGCTTAGTATTTAAAATACAAAATACAAATACAGTCGTGAGGCGTATTTAAAATACAAATACAAAATACGTATTTGTATTTTAAATACATGTATTTCAAATACGTTCATGTATTTGAAATACATGTATTTCAAATACATGTATTTGAAATACTGCCCAGCCCTGTCTGTATACAGATATACCAAAACCATTAACAACGAAAAGAAAAAAAGTAGCAAAAAAAAAAAAAAAACGTAAAACATTAAATTTCACAACAGCATATTTCATTGTTTTATTTGCTGAACGAGTACAAATAAAATTTGCAACAAATTTGTGTTGGCTTGTGTTTGCTCTCGCATACTTTTTGTAAGACCAAATAATTGTTTCCTGTAAATTTTGATTTTGTTTCTTGATCAAACAAAACTTTAAAATAAACTCTTGTGAAACTTAATGTTTCTACTCTTTATTTTCACCGACTTTAGTTTGCGTTGGTGTATGTTGATGTGTCCATATGCATTTTTAGTTGTTTGTATCCATAGGCTTGGTCACAACAAGGGACCACCGGTCCCGTTATTTGACGGCTAATATTTAATAATCTGACCGTATTTTGAAAATGCTGAAGTTTATCAATTAGGATTTCATATAAAAGCACTTTAAAATCTAAATGCATCAATTTCAATTCTCAACACAGCATCAAAACAGACCATATGTTATCTTTTGTAAAAGAAATATGATTTTTAGTACTCCCGTACTGTTGTGCAGTATTGTCTATTATTGAGAGAAATTCATGATTGCTCTCGTTTTATCAACCTCTGCGCAACAAGTATGGTATCAAACTTATTGTTACGCTGTTCCAGATATTTTTTCAAAATTTATGTTTCCATTTTCGTTGCAGCATTAAAACAGACCATATGTTATCTTTTGTAAAAGAAATATGATTTTTAGTACTCCCGTACTGTTGTGCAGTATTGTCTATTATTGAGAGAAATTCATGATTGCTCTCGTTTTATCAACCTCTGCGCAACAAGTATGGTATCAAACTTATTGTTACGCTGTTCCAGATATTTTTTCAAAATTTATGTTTCCATTTTCGTTGCAGCATTAAAACAGACCATATGTTATCTTTTGTAAAAGAAATATGATTTTTAGTACTCCCGTACTGTTGTGCAGTATTGTCTATTATTGAGAGAAATTCATGATTGCTCTCGTTTTATCAACCTCTGCGCAACAAGTATGGTATCAAACTTATTGTTACGCTGTTCCAGATATTTTTTCAAAATTTATGTTTCCATTTTCGTTGCAGCATTAAAACAGACCATATGTTATCTTTTGGTATAGAAATGTGGTTCTTAGTGTTTCCGTACTTTTGGGCATTTTCGTCTACTATTGAGAGAAGTACATTTGTTTTCGTGATTTATGGCTTTATCATACGTTGGCGAAAAATTACGGAATCAAACTCAATATTTTTGGCTTAATACTCGCTTAAGATTTTTTTTTTCTAAATTCATTTGTACTAGCAGTGCTTGTACTTAAGGGTAGGTCAATTTAGCAATTGATATTTTGTCAATGATTTTCCAATAGCTTTTGGCATGACAAAAAAAAGTACCACCACAAAATATCAAAAAATTAATTTTCGAGGCGATCGAATTTCAATTTTAGTATTTTTTATTTGTATTTTTTGCGTGGTAGCCTCCCCCCTTTGGAGGCGTGGTTTGGGGTCGTTGCGTTCGAAGAAACTATTGCTAAGAAAAAATTATTGTAGGTCGGTCATAAATTTGACTCCTCTACGAACACTCCAGCGGCTTGGTTTTGTGTGGCTCGAAAATTAAATCGTACTGCTATCGCATTTACAAGCGTCAGGCCACCCATAGGAAAGTCCAACGTGTAGCCAACCGCCAATAATTTTTTCGCACCAACATTTCTTTTTTGAGCACACCGCTCGTTCGTGAGCACCGCTGAAGAGACTTAGAGGTCTAGTCTCTTTACTGGTGCTTACAAAAATACAAATAAAGTATTGAAAATCGGATTGCTCGAACACTATTTCTTTTGATATTTCGTGGGGAAGCTTTTTTTCTCATGCCAAAATCTAGCGGAAAGTCGATGGCATAATAATAACGACAAATTATTGTCCACATACACATCGCTATCTAAAATCCAAAATGCTGCAAACACATTTTACTTGTTTTTGCAGGAGAAGCACAAAACGTTATAAATTTAATACTATTTTATGCTTAGCAGCCATATTTCAGATCAATACAAATTTGGTTTAATAGCATAATGTATTAAAATAATAGTAGTTCTTTAGTAATGGCACTTGAGGCATTTTGGAATTATTTTTTTCCTTAAAATAAAAAAGCCGCAGGAACCTCAACTTTTTTAAACAAAACTTATAGTTAGAACGAAAAGGGTCCCTTTTCAGCATATTTAATAATAACGCATTTAGTCAAACTATATTTTTTACTTTGTTTTCTTTGTGCTTTCAATGTAAAAGATATAAAAATAGTTACATATAGGAATGGCAGAATATGACCTTCTGGGACCCGAGTGGGCCGGTCTTACTACTGGCAGTCCTTGAAACATACATGCAGAGAAAACGAATTCAGATTGCTGGGTAAAGTTGACTATGATCTAGTTACGCCTTTTTGGATTAATACAGTTGTGATATTGTGGTTACCGCATTCTGAATTGTGTGCTTCAAATCAGTAGTTTTAAAAATCTATAACAAAAGTTTTAAACAAAGATGTATTTTGGTCAATTACATTATAATCAATCAAAACGACAATTTTTAACTTTTGGTCATTTACGACTTTTTGGATTTTAGATGACGATATATTCTTATTATTTAATTATATATGTATTATATGTTCATAAAATAACCCACCCCACTTTTTATTTCAGCCAAAAATTTATTATTTATTAGTGTTTTTATTTATGTATTTGAAATTTGTATTTTTTTTAAATTAAAACAAAAGAAAATATTTGATTTTATATAATTTTTGTAAAATTAGCAATGAAATAAAAAATATAAAGATTCATTGAGAGGAGAAAAAGAAGAACGCATTAGGCGAGTAAACTCTATCAATATTGTTGTTTTAATATTTGTAACACAGCCGTTAATGACATCATCATCAATTAATGACATCACGTTGTTTTCACCAGCCATATTGTGCCTTTCTAATATCAGGTAAAGTGTGGGTTATAGTTTGAGTTTTGTTGTATCATAACTATACAATTTTAAGCATTTAACATTTCGTTGTGCAATATACACTAAAATGGATATCCTTTATATTAAGTATGAAGCTTTTGCAAACCCTTGTAAAAAACACAGTATACAATCCTAAAGATGTCGAAAAATACTTGGGTGTGAAAGCGATGTAAAAAATAACCGATGTTCTTACGGTTACGGTGCACTCATGCAGATCGCTGGTATTTACATATGTACATTTTATGTACATACTCTCATTTTATATACTTATATACTTGTTGTTACCATCCTTTTATCTCTTTTGTGTAAATGGGGACAACTCCTGTTGTCCTTTTCTTACCGTTTTGTTTTCCAAATATACAAACCGTCTAAAATTTCTGTTGTCCCAGTAATTATGGTAATATCGTGAATGAGATCCGCTTCCTAGGTGTTTGTTGTACACAAGGTTTTTAGATCGGAAAAAGCAGCTTCTGAGTGCTCTTTCTACGATTTCTTCTGTCCTGGTGTTTAATAAAAAATTTTTGTAAGGAATTTTATAAATTTTGCACGAAAAAAAAAAAAAAAATTGGACCTCCAAAATCGGCAATAACATCAGGAGAACAGATTTTAAAAAAGCACGATTTTCAATGCGAAAATATACCATATGCTTTTATTATGTACTAGAAAACTGCAACGTTTTATATACTTATATACTTGTTACCAACCTTTTATCTCTTTTGCGCAAATGGGGACAACTCCTGTTGTCCTTTTCTTACTATTTTGTTTTCCAAATATGCAAACCGTCTAAAATTTCTGTTGTCCTAGTAATTATGGTAATATCGTGAATGAGATGATCTGCCTCCTAGGTACAGGGTCTTTGATCTGAAAAAGCAGCTTCTGAGTGCTCTTTCTACGATTTCTTCTGTCCTGGTGTTTAATAACAAATATTTGTATTGGATCAATTTTGCAAAAAAAAAAAAAAAAAAAAACAAACAAACAAATTAGGATATCCTCCAAAATGGGTAATATCATCAGGAGAACAGATTTTTAAAAAGCACGATTTTCAAAAATTCATGAGAGTAAGTAAACAACTGGTGTTCTTACGGTTACGGTGTACTCATGCAGTCTGGTATGTACATAAGTACATATTATGTACAAACATATTTGTTAATGGTCATCTTTTTATCTCTTTTGTTTAAATGTGGACAACACTTGTTGTCCTTTTTTACTTTTCTCCTCAAACTTTGTTCATATATATAATACATACAAATACAAAATGTAGCAATTTTTGATTTATTAAACAATTTCTTTCAATTAATTGTTGCTTTCCTGGCGTTTGTTTACTTACCAAATTTTGTAATACAAAAAAGTTTTTCTTCCTCATTTTAATAAAAATTGTCGTTTATTTTACACTAAAAATAATAAGAGATCAATCAACATTTTTAACAGCATTATTTTAAATATGAAAATTCACCCTACTTAGACATGTTTTGTACCAGAGAACTGTAGCTGATTGCAGTATATGTTTAGTCTGAGTTGTTTTATATTATATTCATAAAAATTCGCATATATAGCATGCATATTTCTTTACATATATCTGAAACTTTTTCAAACTCAAGTAAAAATAAACGCCGAAATCGTTTTCTAGGGGTGTTTCGAAATATTCAGGCATTACAATAATGAAAGTAAACTACTGGTGCTCGTACGGTTGTGCTGTGTCCTGGTATGTACATATTATATACCAACATATTTTTTTCCTGGTCATCATCCTATTATCTCTTTTGTGTAAATGAACACAATTCTTATTGTCTTTTTTTTACACTTCTCCTGAAACTTTTTTTTATAAAATACATTCAAATATAATATATAATAATTTTTGATTTACAAATCAACTACTTCAATTGTCCCTTTTGTCTACTTATGGAAGACTTTTGCTGTCCTTTTTTGATTATTTTGCTTTTTAAACATACATACATACATATCAACACAAGCACATGTGTACAAATTCTTGATCTACAAAAACATGCTAAGGGATCCTGTTTCAATCATACTTCTTAAATTTTCTGGTGCTCTGGTATTTGAAAATCACACACAGCAAAATTGTTGCGGCCAAACATTATTAAAAAATAAAATTTATTAATTATTTATTTATAATAATTAAATTAATTAAAATAATCCATTAGTAAGTAATATTATAAATAATACATCCTTTATATTTATGGTTAAAAATTATCACGAGATCAAAATTCGTAACAGTATAATTTCCAGTATGAAAATACACCATATTCTCACATACATATGTACATATTTTGTACCTACCCATTGATTGATTGTTGCGTGTTAAATCTGATCACATTTATTTATACATATTATTCTAATAAAAATTCAAGTTTGTAAACATTTCGGTTTATAACATGCACAATGATGCTTTACATCTTAATGTTTAATGTTTTTCAAAGTAACTTTTTTAAGAGTGTTTAAAAACACTTGAATACAAAAGTGATGTAAAGTACACAATTCCTGTATTTGCGGTATGCTCATGCAGTTCCTTGGTATATATTGTATTTACACAAATAACCTTTTATGTACAAACATATGTATTTGCTATTGTGATCATTTAATTTCTTTTTTATAAATTTTTTTTATATATTTTAAAGGCAGCCAAAATCAGCCGTATTTATGGCTGTCTTGTTTACTTCTTTATTTTTCAAGGCAAATCGACTTCTGTTCTGTCTCTCATTTTATTTGTTGTTGTAATATTTTTCAAATCTCTCGATTCCTTTACATGGTACAACAATCAAAATAAAGATGTTGTTGCACTGCTAAATTTGTTGGTGAATTTGTCTCAGATCTCCTTGTGAGAGTATTCAAATAAATAGAAAGCAAAATAAAAAAAATTAGCAGCAATTAACAGCAAAAACAGCAAACCTGCGTACAGACTAACGCTGTACTTACTCGTAAAAGTTAAAGTATCAATTACTCTATTGAGAAAACACAAAAGAGTTATTTTTCAATATACATACCGACATGTAAGTAGCAATAGTTGCGCATATGTATGGCACTGCTTTACGGTAGCATGACATTGAAAGGAAGTGTGGCTTTTTGACAATCTGAAACAAAAAAAAAAATTATCACTTTAGAGACTTTATGGAAAAAGGCGTGTTACTTTTCAATTATGAAATTAAAATAATTATGTACATACATCACTAAGGAAGCGAATTATAAGTGATTGTGTGCATATTTTCAATTATATTTCCCACAAATATATTTTTTTATTTTAGTTCTGAAAACAGACCTTATTAATATTTTCTGCCTTTCTAAGCCATCCAACAATAAAAATTATGACATTGGGACACAATATGTTGATATTTTTGTTTCTCAGATATTTGTAAAATTTTTTATGTACTTAAAAGTAATGAAATAAATGAAAAGAAACTCATGATTGCAAAGATTTAAAAATTTATGCTCTACAATTGCTAATAATTTGATTGGGCTTTCTAGTTCAATTTTCGCTTCGTCAAATATGAGAAGGATTTTTTTGTGATAAAATTCTAGTGATCAACACTTTTAAAGAAGAGGTGGTAGGATGGCTGAGCGCTGCTACTTCAAAATAGTATACAATTAGTCATGGCCTGGGTTCGAAGCAAATTTGGATGCTGATGAGCGAAGTGGTGGTCGTGAAACAGCCAAGGTATACACTCCAGCCAGAAAGTCTTCAACTTTATATTTCTTGTCTTCTTTTAAAATGTTGATCACTGTAATTTTATCACAAACAATTTTTCTCATGGTTGAGGAAGTGAAAATTGCACTTGCAACTCCAACCAAATTATTAACAGTGGTAAATCATATGGTTCACTATAAAATTAAAAGTAAATGCTCAAAATATGTGTTCTGTAATTTCCAAGTACCTTAAAAAAGTGGTACATGTAGAGGTACTTCAATTTGTGTTTGATGGGCACTTTTTATTTCTGTGTAGGCTGGTAAAATAAAATTCTTGTTTGTACTCTTAATCTATTTTGCTACATTTTCAAGAAGTTTTCAGCTTTGTTTTTCAAAAACTTGCTATTCGTTCTACAATATCTTATTTGCTTAATATTTTCTTCCTTTAATGTTAACTTTACTTTCTCGCATTCCTGACAGAAGTTATTAATCACTTGTTTATTTTTTAGTTTGTCTGGTTATTTTGAAAAATTACTTCGCACCTGATGCCCCCTCTAAATTACGTGCGTCTAACGTGATTGTTCTGGACTTGAAATAAATTTAGTTTTTGCTAAATTTATTCATGAAACTGAATACAGGATGAAAATTGTATACTGATGTTTATATTTTGCTTGTAATATTTTTATACATATTTTATGTATTTTAATTTTTCCGATTTTATTTTTGTCATCTTTCATCCTACGACATAAAATATCCATTAACGTTTTCAATTTGAAGAGAAAAAAAGTAATAATAAATATTGCTAACTTTTGTGGACAACAGCATCTATAACGGGTGTAGCAAAAAGTTATAGCATTCGGGCAAAAATAAAAAATAATAAAAAATATTCACGCTTCAGAAAACTGCTTCAATGGAGTGTATGTTAATCAAGGAAAATTTATCTGCCCTTTAAATCAAATTTTCTTTTATCAAGCCTCACAATGCAGCCTCCTTATTAAGTAAAAATGAGAATATTTTTGTTTACTTTCTATTTGTAAAAAATCTACTTGAAAAAATATATCCCAGCAAAAATATCGGTCTGATTGGAAGCAGGTTTGTAAGCGAGATATTAGGAGCTACCGCTTACTAATCTGCTTTGGCATCACATGATTTTTATTCGCGCAATATCCCATTTAGTATGTCTCTTAGTTTTGCTAATTATTAGCTTATTTTAAACTACTTTAGAAGCATAAATATCATATGTAAGTATATTATGCCATATTTATGTTATTGTATCTTTTCTCGCTTGCGGGGATGCTATTGTTTTAGCGAGCAATTTTGTTTTGCCAGAATTAATACGTACAACATTTGTTTTTGCAAGAAAAATCTAAATGGCTGAAACTGTAAGCGTAGGGGATTACATTGTGTAGCTTGATAAAATAAATTTGATTTTAAAGGCATATATGACTTCTATGATTATCATCCAGGCATAAGCTCCAGTGAGGCAGTTTTGTAAGGAGTGAAAATCTTTTTTTGTTTTATGCATACTAATGTGAAACGTATTTTTGCTGGGTATCAGTATCGATTCTCCTTCCCACCAAACGTAGAACAATGAAAGGCATTTTTTTTTCGCAAAAATTGCGTTCAACCTGTTTATCATTCTTGACTTTTTCTTTTTACATTGAATGCTATTATCGAACAAATCAATAATACAACGAAATAGTACACATAGAGTTAAATTCTTTAAATAATAATTACAATGCCATACAAAATTATTAAACCAAAAATCATCATTCGTTACTTGAACATAAATTTCAGAACATATTGCGTAAATAAGTAAACTTAAAAATAAATTATAAGTCGTCACGTTTATATAGTTTTTGTTGCACAGGGTGTCTGGCAGCAGATTTATATTTTCAAACTTAAATATTAACAAAAAATGTAATAATTGACAAAAAGGTTTAGTGAGATCATTGAACGATAGAATGCAAATGTGGATCTTATTTTTCAAAGGCTGTGTCATCTAGATATGTATCATCCGTCAAGTTGAACGCACTGCTGAAAACGCAGCCTTGTGTTCTGCGCCATACGCTGCAGTTAACTTGGTTCAATTGAGCTGATTTCTCGACGAATATTTGCCACAAGAAATTGGGTATTGTCATTATAAAGCCTCTCTTTGAGGTAGCCCCATAAAAAAATAAATAAATGGGAGGTAGATAGGGCGACCTCGTTGGGCATGTAATATCGCCAAAGCGACTGATCAGTTTTGGGGGAAATTAATTTCCCCGAAGCCAAATCATCGAAACTCTGGCTGTGTGTGCAGTCGCCCCATCCTGTTGAAACCACCTGTGTGAACAGTAAGATAGATGAGCTCGAAGGTTTGGGAAAAAGAATTCTGTAACTATACGTCGCTACTTTACAACGTTGACATTTGCCGCCTGTTCTCGAGAGTTTTTGAAGAGAAATAGGTCAATTATCGCATGCGCAGAAAGTCCCAGTGAGTCTGCTCTTTTCTTCATTGAAAATTACGGATTTTCACGTAAACTGCTCTCAAGCAGTACCACATTTCTTGGGAGTCAATGAAGATTGGCTAGGCCCGGCCTTGAGACCCACGAACGAATTAAATTTTTAGTCGGTCCATCACGTAGTGTGGCCGAAAACCAGACTTTGAACAAAATTGTCGTGTAGCAAATAGGTAGGAATCATTACTCTTTAAAAACGTTCCTACAGAGAACGTGAGATGATCACTCGGCCACTGTGTTATTCTGCATCTGACAAATCTGCAAAATTGATAATTCCAACGGCGCCGCCCTCCCCCGCACCATTTATTACTTTTTAAAATAATCGTTTTAAAATGTATCAATTCAGGTCCAAAAATGAACCTTTTCAAAAAATAATTGCTGTATTCTTCAGCTGTCTATATGCCGACGACATTTCGTTGGTGCTAATCAACTCATCAGTAGACTTGAAAAATTCTTAAAAGTTTGTTTGAATTTTAAGAATTTTTCAAGTCTACTGATGAGTTGATTAGCACCAACGAAATGTCGTCGGCATATAGACAGCTGAAGAATATAGCAAGTATTTTTTGAAAAGGTTCATTTTTGGACCTGAATTAATACATTTCAATTGGCTCTTAAAGCAAATAAATAACTAAGTTCATATTTGAATAATCGTTTTGAAAAATATGAATTTGCCTCTAGACAGCCTGTAGTAGTTTTTAATATTTCATGGTAGGGTTTCTGTTATTGTTTTAGGTTGTAATTAAAAATTAATAAAAAAAAAATAGACATCACTTCTAAGCCTATCGAGATCCTATTATAACATTTTTACAGCATTATTGGTACGTCTTAAGCCAAGATTGATAAGAAAAAAACAAAAATAAGAAACACAATGAGATATGCAAAAGTTGGGAACGTTTTAATTTTAATAGGTAAATTTTTGGTTTTTCATATGAAAAAAAATTATTTTATCATAGGTTTTTTTTTAATGAACTTAATTATTTATTCGCTATAAGAGCCAATGGAAATGTATTATTTTAGGTCTAAAAATATACCTTAATGTTTTCCGTCCTTTATGCCGCCGACATTTCTTTGATGCTAATCAACTCATCAGTAGACTCGAAAAATCTACAAAGAATGATTGAAACCCAACTACTTATTCCAAAATTCTCATGAACAAAACGAGAATCAAAAATGTTCAAACAAACTTTTTATACGAAAAAAAAAACTTTTTTTTCTTAGCATTTCGTTACAATGGCTGACCATTGGCTACCAGGTCTTGTATTCTTGAAAGTATCAAAAAGTAAAAGTCACTCTTTACTATGCAAATATATTGAAAAAAAAAAAAAAATAAAATTTCAAAAGAGGCAACATTTTTGCCTCAGAACTCCTCAATTAAACAACAAACAAAAAAAAAAAACAAAAAATTTCGATCCCAAAAAAAAAAAATAAGTCAAGTACGAGGCTGGCCCGTACACTTAGGGTTCCGTACGTATGTATGTATGTATATTTTATAAATTTCATCTCTCTGTTTTTACAGCTACTTTATTGTGTATGTGGACACCTAGTAATTTTCCCACTTGTTGTTGTAATTTGCTGTTGTAAGGCATCTGGGAATACATACACTGTGCGAATTTCGGCTTTCTATCTCTTACGGTTCGAGAGTTATAGCTATTACTCTACATTGTAAAGGGACACCTGGTAGTTTTACAGTTGTTGTTGTTTTTAGCAAGTGTTGTTGTGGAGCATACACATATTGTGCAAATTTCATCCCTCTGTCTCTCACGGTTTGAGAGTAACAGCTAGTTGTTACTTTACGTTGTATAGGGACACCTGGTAGTTTTCGACATGTTATTGTTTTTAGCATTTGTTATTGTAGTGCATATGTAAATACATATATTGTGCGAATTTCAGCTCTCTGTATATTACAGTTTAGCAGCTACGGCTAATTGTTACTTTAGGTTGTATAGGGACACCTGGTAGATTTCAACTTGTTGTTGTCTTTAGAATTTGTTGTTGTAAAGCATCTATAAATACATACACTACGCAAATTTCAGCTTTCTCTCTTTTACGGTTCGAGAGTTATAGCTAATTGCAACATTTCTTTGTATGGGGACACCTGGTAGTTTTCAAATTGTTGTTGTTTTTAGTATTTGTTGTTGTAGCGGCAAGGTAAAACAATATCGTGTGAAAATTTCAGTTCTCTAGCTCTTACCGTTTCGGAGAATGGACGCTGTGGCAGACGTACGGACGGACGGACGTACTTGTCTCGGTAATAGGGTTCCGTTTCACTCTGATGAGTACGGAACCCTAAAATCGAAAATAAATAGAAAAACCTAGTAAGTATACTTCAGAAGTGGCAAAGATATTTAGTTGTCGACCCCGCCGAATGTTGAACTTTTCAGAAGTGACTCAAGTAGTGGTGTGCATGTGAAGGGGAAATCCGAAAAAATAGTTTTGTTAGAATTTCTTGATATTTGGCACAACTTTATTTCCAGAGGTGTAAATGTGTGTTTATTTATTTATTTTATTTTTTCTAAGATGTTTATTTGTCGACCTCTGGAGTACGAAACAGTTATCACTTCTGAAGCACTCTCACTTGGTTTTTCTATTTAATTTTTCTTTGTTAGATTTCTTTTCTTTTGTAGTTAAAAACTAAGAACTACACTACAGTTCACTGAAATAGTTGCTTGGAGAAAAAAGTGTCTGCTTAGATATGGCTTTCTTTATTTATATTTGCATCATTCGTAAATTAAACTTCTTAAAGAAATGAAAAATAAATGAGGGCAATATATAAAGTTTTATTAAAAAATAAAATACGGCGAAACACTGCAAACATCTAAAATAGAAAAATTTAAATATGTAGGTAGTAACTATAATGAGAGACATGGGAGTCGAAAGGCAAAGAAATTAAAAAGAAACTCCTCTTTTGTGGCTGTGTGCAAAAATGCTCATAAATTTCATATGATATTTTTCGTTCGCCTGGTGGCATAATTAAAACTTTTTTGGCATTTTGCTTTCCCGCAATTCCCGTTTTTGCCAGTTTTTATGCCAAAAATAAAAGTTAATGTTCTTTTATTAATGAACTACAGAGAATAAATTATTAAACAACATAAACATTTCTGTTAAATTTTTCTACAAGTTTGTTTTCAATTTAACGAAATTTAATTGAAAACAATTCAGTTTCTATGGCGCATCTACCAAATACTGTAACATTTATTTCGCGTTACTGGGAAACTTTAGCACAACTATTTTTGCATAGCTCAAGCAAACTACAATATTGTTTCACGATTCAGCTGAATTTTTAATAATATTTTTGCAAAGTTTCTTTTTTCATTATTTTGTTGGCTCTTAAAACTCTGCCAGAAAAATAAACCCAAATGTCAATCATCATTTTCAATTCCAGAAAAAGAAAAACTAAACGAACTTTAGCAACTAATAGTTTTTTTTTCTCTTGTGATAAAAGGAACAAAATGATGAAAGGCAATAATAATAGAATTGACAGATCAGTATCAACTGGCATATAAATGGCTGTATAGAAATCTTGAAGAGTTTTGTTACATATGGAAACAAATGGCAACCACATCTCATTGAAGCATTTACATATGTATGTATGTATGTATATTGAACTAAATTAGTTTTCTCAATTATTGCAAACTATAGAATTTTCCTGAATTCTATAGTTTGCTTGATCTTTTTCTTTGATACGTATCAGTGTTTAAGAAAATTCGAGCTGGAGGTATTTTATGTCTTTTTGTTTTTTTAAAGAAATCTCTTGACAATTTTGGAATTCAGTAAGAATTCCACTGGAAAAGTTTTCCAGGCATGATATTATTTAAATGACCAAACTCACTGTTAATATTCAAATACCTTTTTGATAATTCTTCGGCACCATAATGACTTTTTGCGTTTAGCGGAATCATATTTATAAATAAATATACAAAATATATTTCTTAGAGCTCTAGGTCATGTGTAGAGAAAATCTTTAAATTGTCCATATTTCGGTACAAACTTTAGGTAGCATTATCAGGGCTTGTATTCTGGAACCGAATTACAACCAAGCTTAATAATATTATTGTTAGTCCGACAGTATAATTTTTATTTATAGTGTTTATTTTTTCCTGATAAAATTTTCCATGAATGAAGGCAACAAAAACTTAACCAAAAACCACAGTAGTTTGTTAATTATATCGAAATACTTTAGCTACAAGTTACACTGCATTTAGACGGGAAAGTACTTTCATTAAATTTTTGTATACGTATTATGAATAAATATTTCAATGAAATCTGTGAACTTAATTATTTATTTGCTTTAAGAGCCATGAAATGTATTAATTCAGGTCTAAAAATGAACCCTTTTTACAAAATGTTTGCGGTCTTTTGCAGCTGTCTACAATAGCTTTTAAAAATCTTTAATAGTTGTTTAGCAAAGAATTGCTATAAGATCATGGAAATTCGGAAAAAACTTGCAAAAGGCAAAGTACAAACATTTTTGTTTTATTATTTGCCGCTAGTTAAGGTGTTTGTGGTTTATTTCAATTGAATTCTATTTTTGCTAACTGCAAGTTTCTGGTTAATTTTCGTAGTCTTGTGTTAATTGTGATTTTTGTAACTTTTTGAAGCTTTTAAAAATTTCCCCGAGATGGCAGGCTTGATTTATGGCGAAGAAGCTGGGACAAACTAAAAGAGCTACGCAATATTGTGTTCGTAGGAAAATAAATAAAGTTATTTCTGTATTAAATTTATCAGGCTCAAGTTCTTTTTATATTATCCTTGTGATTGATATTAATTAAATTAGACAAAGCAGACAAAGACATTTAGCAGGGTGGACTCTGTCGGGTGTCTCTCACCCGGTAAATATGCAATAATAAATAGAGAAAAATAAAATAGAAATGGTGTGTTTGATATAATTAAAATTTAGACAGAAAATAGACAACAACTTGGGTTGTCGCTTTAGAAACATGAGCCTCTGACCGGTGCTGACGAGAAAGTGTGGCGGCTTCGATACAACTAGTTGTCCACCCTGATAAATGTCTTTGATGTCTTCTTTGTCTAATTTAATTAATATCAATCACAAGGATAATATAGAAAGAACTTGAGCCTGATAAATTTAATACAGAAATAACTATATAAGAAAAAAAAAATCGAATAATAGAAATTAATTAAAATAAATAAAGCATAAATTTAACTTTTTAATCGCACTTTCTGATTTACAATTGCTAATTATTTTATTGGGCTTTTGAGTTTGATTTTAGTTCCTCAGAATTGAGAAAGAATTTTTTAGAGACAAACTTATGGTGGCCACATTTATACGTTTTATTTAGCTTGAGCGGAATACCACTAATACTTGTGAAGGTTCTTCTGCAGCCAAATTTTGTAATTTTTAAAACTAGTGAGACTTTCAAACAAAGTAATTACTTCTAATATGGAGTATTAACTTGAAAATATTACATTTTCAAAACTTAAAACTGAACCTTCTTTAAACACAAACAGAAAATAATTTTATTGTTTTTCATTCAATATTAAATTATTTGTCAGCTATAATTATCTTTTTTTTTTTTTTTTTTTTTTTTTTTTTTTTGAAAAACTAACTTTTTATGTCAGTATTTCAATGTTACTTTGCAGCAACTCTAGCATACTTGAATACTTAAAAAATTCATTTGAAAATAAAAACCAAAGCTTCAGAACAGAACCACATAATATTTACAAAGCAATTATCGTTAAAATTTCAACCACAAAATAATTCAAGAAAACAAAAATATTAATTTAGGAATTTATGATATTTTAATGTCAACATTTCAATGCATAAAGAGATAAAAGCAAAAAATTCAGAAACATGCAATACATCAATCTACAAAATCTGGCAAAAGCAACTGGTGTTGACAACATGAAGTATAGTGCTATTACACAAGAACAAAAGCGCACAAGACCAAAACAAACAACCAGAGTTGAGCAACTTTAGTCACAAAAAGTAACTGCATGACTTTAAGGAGAATGTCTGTAAGATGTTGGCAATATCTTTTTTTTATTCCATACGCAAACTTTAAACGAAAGAAATTATCAAAGCCGAGAAACACTTGATTTCTATCCTAAATTTTGTTTTCGCCATAAATTATGTCAAATTTACTGATACCACATGTTCAGCAGATTTTATTTTAAAAAGAAAAATTACGAAAACTTTGCACCTTATTTCAGTAATATGCCAAAAAATAAAAATAAAAATGTGGTTGTTAGTCAAACCAATTATCAGGCGTATCATCACTAATCCAAAAAAAAAGCAAATAAAAAATGTAAAGACGAACACACTAAACTTTTAAAACAGCCAGTTATCTGCAGCATTTATTTTATGTCTGCCAGTTTGAACAACATGCACAATAAAAATAAAAAAAAAACGAGGTACATCGTACGTCATGGCAAATCTGTTATTTGTTTGTAACCAGTTTGTGCAAGTGTGTCTGCTGCCAGCAAAAGAGGTTGAGGTTACTTTTATCACACAACGACTACAGCAGCAATTGCCACAATTACAACAAGTACGTATTAAACTAAGAGACCAACCTGTCGGAAAAACAGTTAATAGCTCGACTTTGCTTCACTTTTTAACAAACCTAAAAATAAGGTTCTTTCAAGCTAGGTTTAATTTCAATATAAGTGGTGGGTTATTTATATTATCCAGTATCTTTTGGAATTGAGCGTGGACCCATTCAAAATAGAAAAGTTGTTTAACTTTTGACGTACGCTTATATTGTGACAGATTTGGGACGAACGACGAATTTTTCGCCGCAAATATTCGCCATCAAAAATATAACACATTGGTGTATATAAAATTGCACACAGTCGCAGCGTCGGTCGGACCTCGTTGTACGCGGCAAACTTGAAATAGATTTATTTCTATTTCTTACGCCGGCGAACGACGAACAAATCAGTACCATGTGGCCATGTTGGTTTTAGTTTTTTCAAGTGTTTTAGTAAAAACAGTTAATTTTTACTTTAATAGTTTTTATGTTAAGTGCTTAGCTTTGACGTTTTGCATTTAAAATAAAAAGCCAACATATAATAGTACATTTACACTAGTAATTCCTAAACTAGTTTATGATCATAATCTAGTTTCATAAAATATACCATTTACACTAGCATGTCAGACAGTTTTCTTGAGTTTGCTTGACAATTTACAATAAATTCAATATAAAAAATAAAATAGTAATATGGAGGCTTTTGCAGAAAAAATATTTATGTATGTATGTATTTTTCATACTAATTGAATAAAACTCAATATAAAATTAATTATTTAGCGTGGAAAATAAGGAAGCACCTCTAATTTTCATCATCCATGCCTAAATTTTATGTATTTTTGTAACATAAAGAATTGTGAAAGTTTTTAAATTATTCAATTTTAAAATATTTTTTCCGCTTTATTTTCCTTTTTATTGTTTTCTTTTTCTATGTCAAATTCGCCTGGCCTTGCCAGACGAAAGCATAACAAATAGAGTCGCATTTGCAAAAACTGGTTGTTATCAACCAACTTATCTCAAAATCTAGTTAAAAACTTGTTTTTGATTTATATGGATAAACAAGTTTCTCAAACTAATTTATCACGATAAACAACTTATAACCTGTTTAAGGCGTAGATGTAAATGCACTATTAGATTATAAAACATGTTTGTAGTGTTTAATTTGTTTTTTGTTTTTGGTAATGCTAAATTTTTTTAGCAAGCAATTTTTTTAATATGGTCACCCCATCAGCTGTTCAACTATAATAAGATAAAATTAAGAAACTGAGAATGAGATGTTTTTGTTTTTTTGTCGCTATTGTGCTTCATACGACGAACTTACACAGCGAATTTTAACCACCATATTCGTCGTATTGGGCGAAATTCGTCGTTCGTCCCAGTTGTGTTCCTAGGCTGCATTAGGCTGCAGCAATAAAACAAGAAATACTTGAAACAAAAAATACTTAAGAAAAAAAAGTTAACAACTAAATTGTTTGTCCGTACAAGAAACTGTTTGCCTTTTATTAACAATTTTGAAGCAAAAAAAAATTATTCATATATTTTTTCGGAATTTCAAGTCTCTGTCTCTTATCGTTCGAAATTTATAATTAGCTCTAAATTACGAACCATAAGACACAGAGACTTGAAATTCCAAAAAAATATATTTTTTTTTTGCTTCAAAGTTGTTATAAAAGGTAAACATTTTAAAATGTTTGATATCGGTCTTCTATGGTCCAAAAAAAGCGCAATTTCTCAAAGAAGTTGGTCCTGTAAGCGAACTAAAACCATTTATTGTACCATTACGCAGTCCTGGCAGTTTCAAGGCTATTTCTGAACATTCGTGTTTTGCTTTTAGGCGATTTTTATAGTTTGCAATTGTTAATTATATACAAATTTTAATTGGCCTTAGTTTTACTTACTCAAAATTTAAAAGGATTATTTTTGTCCTAAAGCTGATAACATTGTTTGCAAGGATCATTAGAAGGCAAAAAAAAAAACTAGTTTGAAATATCTGCCCATATACATATGGGTGTTTCCATGGTTACGCACGTGACATTTGTACACGTTTAATGGTTTTGAATATTATAAAAATATAAATGGGTTGGAATTTTTGAATGGAATTTTGCCATTGTTACATTTAATGTGATGAGTTCCTTCCAAAAAGTATATATATTGGAAAATTGAGCACTGGGTACCCAAGTTCCATGTGATCAAAGTTGACTTACGCACGTGACAAAAAACGTAAGTGCCTTTTAAAGCAGCATGAAATATTGCAAAAGTAGGCGAATTGTAGAAGATTTTTATTTCGAAAAAAATCTTTTTATTAAGGTTATTAATGGACCTTTATAATCATGGTTTGTTCGAAAACAAGTGTGCATGGGTTGGCTAAGAAAAAAAACAATTTTTGATTACGCACGTTACATTACGCACGTGACACTTTTTACCTTCATACATATTTTTGTAATTTAACATATATTTTCAGAAGTTTTTAACATCATTTAATATTGTTATAAGTTAAAATTTTTTTTTACATAATAAAATGTCAATAGTTTTTTTTTCAATTTTCTGTGCTTAAAAAAATTGTGCGAGCGTTTTGATTTTTTAACTAACGGTGGACCATTTCATGGAAATACCCATATATGTATATAGCGCAGCCAGTTGTCAAAGAAGTTGAAGTTTTAAGCCAACTAAATGAGCAGTTCAAGTAGCAGTTAAACAACTAAATAAAAAGCTACAATTATAAAAATCGGTTGACCTGTAGTCAAACTAAAAAAAAAAAAAAAAAAATATGGAAATACCAGTGTTAATTATTTTGTAAGGCCTTAGTTCGATTTCAATTCCTCAGAGTTGAGAAAAAAAATTTTTTTTTTTGGAAAATTGTAGTGATCAACATTTTTAAAGAAGACAAGAAAAATCTTTCCCAAAGTGAAATTGAGCTAAGGCGCGACATAACAATTAACAATTGTAAATTAAATACACATGTAGTTCGCTATAAAGTTTAATTAATGTTTGAAGAATTGAAATTTTTTCATAGAATTCTCAAACGAATTGTTGTTGCCAATAGCTATGTAACTTAAAGTTTGTCAAAATTGTCTTGTAGTTGGCCATGTTTTGCAGTCAACTACTGATTGTCCGACAGGGTGGTTACTTTTAATAAAAAACAAACAACAAAAACACGCACCTGCACATGCATCCTCTAACATTATCGTCAGGTTTGTAGTCAGTAAAACTGCAGCACATCTTCATTGCCATCGATGTCAACTGTTGCAGTCGTTTATTCGTTCAGTCATTCAAACTACAAAAGCGCACAATAAGCAACCTCTGTTACACTGATAAAACAAATCTGGGGATAGAGCGACAAACAGACTAGGTAATGATTGCCTGCAGCTTTCAAAAGGAAAAAGCGAAGAAGGAGAAGAAGTAGAAAAAAAAAACACTAAAGTCAGTAAGTCAGCCAGTCATGTTAGAGCCACCGGTATTTGAAACATGAACGGGTTGCATGATGATCATTCAACAAGACAACAACATGGATATTATGCTAAAAGAATAACAACGCAGTACGCACAAAATAAATAAAAAAATTTATAGCTGCTACTCAAACAATAGATAAACTTGACTGAAATCTAAAAAAAAAAAAATTGTAAACATTTTTTTTTCATGGTTAAACCTTTAAGCCGTCAACCCTCAATCGCTGGCATTTTGTATGAACATGTGTTTATTTGTGAATGCCACTCAGGGATGAGGGATTAAATGGACTTCCGGATTTAGTTGTTTAAACAAAAATTCTAAAAAATAAATAAATCCACTTCACTGAAAACATTTACATATATTGCGGGACTAACGGTCTCATAAAAAATTATTTTATATTTTTATGATTTCTTGTGATAAATTTCGAAACGATATTTGTAAACTAAGCTTTTAATAAACATATTGGGTGGTTTATTCATAACAATTTTTTTAATTGATAGACTATCAGTGATTAAGTTGATCCAGTATGGAAGCCTGATTTGTGTTTAGTAAAAAGTAGTATTCATAAACGTTTTACCGCAAATTAATAGAATACTGATTATTTTATTTATTGTTCTGGCAGTGAACATACATTTTGCAGCTTGTTATATAAAAACACCAGTAGTGCTATTCAGTAACTTTTATTACGATAATCGTATCGTTAAAATAATTATAGCGATATTTTATCGAATTTGCTATTCAGTGGCACTTTTTAACGATATTCGCTGTGGACTACAATCAGCTGTTGCATTTTGTAAAATATCTTCGATATTTAACCGACAAAAAATTTCTTGTTGTTTATTTTAACGACACATTATTGTGTTTTGTTGTACTTTGTGGTGTTTTGTGTTGGAAATGGGTTTTGAATATTTGTCGTATGATTTTGCAAGAGATGAGCATGGTTTTGACCCTCCAACAGTTGATGGGCGTACTCTTCGGGACTTGAACAATCCTTTTGAGTTGACAATCGCTGAATTCCATCCAATCATCCATAAGCCGTTGCATTTAAAATATATTGCAGGGCGCGAAACAAATTGTTTTTTTTTCTATTCCTCTTCATGGTTTTCGTTTATTTTGACATTTTGTGGGCAGAGTTGCGATATGAAATGAATTTGGGAAAATAGAAAACTATCGATATATACTAACGTTAAAAATGATACTATCGTTACTGAAATGAAAAAAAAAGTGAAAAAATGAAACTATCGTTACTGCAAGCAACAAAATGTATCGACGAGAACAACGATTGTCGGATCGATAAAAGTTACTGAATAGCACTACAGATAAAAAATCAAAAAATCACAACACATTTTTCTCATTTTTGAGGAAGTAAAAAAAACGAACTCTAGTTCAATAAAATTATTAACAATTTTACATCATATGTTCGATTATAAAGCTAAAATAGACTGAAAATATTTTGTATAAATAAGCCAGTAACAGAAGATGCCCTGCACAGAGTGACGTTTATGAAAACTATTTTAAGTCCGTGGTTATGCATTGCAAATTTGTCCCATAGTTACGTGAGTTCTTGTTAGCCGTGTTTTTTTTTCAACGAATAAGGCATAAAGGTTGGAGTTTACACCATCATATCACAAAATAATCTACTGAGTAGCGTCACGTTTTCTAATAAAATGAAGAAGGAGAAAACAATTTTTTGGAGTTTTGTAATTGTGCAAAAAATCAATTTCTTAACTATATGTACCAAATAAATACAATACACTCTCTGTTTAAAGCACAAAACACTTTCTTGTTTCATGGGTGAAAATTGTTTCATACTGATTGACATTAGTCCTGTGCTGAATATTGTTATACATTCATTCTTTTGTAGTTTGTTTTCTTTTGTTTTAAAAAATGACAGTGTATTGTGTCACATTATGCATACTAACCACGACAATAGCAGTATTTGGCCAGAGCAAAGTTGATTGTTTTATTACTCCGGCAAAGTTTGACACACAGAGAATTAATAGCAGCTTACAAGTCTCATCACTGCTATAAAAAAGCTTTTATTTTAATTTTCTTGTTTTTGAACAAGGATTATGCTAAAACTTTGTCTTGCTGTATGAGTTTTTATGACTAAAGCTTATATTTTGATGGCCAATTAAAATTTCAAAACTAAAACGAAAATGTGATTCTCACTGGGGTCGCAAAAAAATGTTGTAAATCTTCAAAAAATATGTAAACATTTTAAATGACCTTAAAATAATTATTTGATTTTTATAGCTTAAGTTTATGAAAGGTAAAAGTCATAAAAGCAAATATTGGCTATTAAACTGGACCACTATTATATTTTTAACTTTCTAAAATGAAATTGAGCCTAAATCAGAATTTGAAAAAATATTTAAATGTTTTAAAGCAAAAATTTGAGCAACAAAAGAATAGTTATTGTTGCAAAAAAGCTTTATATAAATATGCTTTGTTCTTTTTTCTCTTTCTGAAATAATCACATGTTTATGCTTGAGCTGCGGATGTATATTTCCTACTATAGACTTTTGTATTTCACGTCCTCATAAAAAAAACTTGGTTTATATTACCACGTCCGTGCAGAGGTTTGCATGAATTTATTCTTAACAATATTACGCTTAGAGACAAAACGCAACGCTCTAAAATAAATTTTTCAAATTTCATGCTCTCATATAAAATCACATTCACTTGTTTTTTGCTGACTTGATTTTTTTTTGAAGGTATACATTTGAACCTGCCTGCACATGATATCACGAATAGTTTTAAATTCACTTGACATGTCGCATGTTTACGTGCAGCAAAAGTTGATTGCAGTTGTCATTTAAGTAGAAGTGTACACGTGTAAACATACATACTTCAGAACAATACCAGGACTCTTTTGTAATATTATTTGAAAAGGGAAGAAGTATTTTCGTTATAAATTGCGAAACGATCTGTAGCAGTAATAATTTACTATATCGTGGAGAAAGATAAAATTGAAACGAGAAACTGTATGTAAAACAGAAGAAACATTCCATTAGTCCTTAAAAAATTTATTTTGGGCATTCTTGTTGTGTCAGCGCTAATGTCTTGGCCTTCCTTGTTTCCAGTTTTTATATGTTTTGCGGGTTTATGTTTTACAAAAATACTGATTTGTGCATATTTTTCGTTGTGTGACCTTTTTAACAGTTGTGGGACTCAAATGGTGTCTTATTGTCTGATAATGGCAGAATATCCTAACGTTTTATGATAAGTCAAATATGAACTGAAAATTATTTATTTGCTTTAAGAGCCAATTGAAAAGAAAAGTAAAAGAGTTGCAAAGCGAAAAAAAATGTTATGTACTGTGTTAAAGGTTTGTTTGAACATTTCTGATTCTCATTTTGTTCATGGGAATTATGAAATAAGTAGTTAAGTTTCAAACATTATTTTAAGAATTTTTCGAGTCTACTGATGCATCAACGAAATGTGGGCGGCATATAGATGGCTGATAAGGACAGAAATTATTTGTAAGGTCTATTTTTGGGCATGAATTAACACGTTTTATGATAAGCTTAAATATTTATGCACTGCGACAAATGAATGGACTTTTTATTATGCGTTTAATAACATAATTGAGTAGTAAATCTCTGACCCGAACCACTGAAACCCTTTCAAAAAAGTTTTTTTTTTTTTTTAATTTGTAAGTACAAAAATATTTTAAGAACTAATTTCAAAAATGTTAAACAGTTGCAAAAATTGACACTAGTGCAAAAGCACGACAAATGTAAAAAATTTTAAACTTATACATGTACATGTAGAAGGATTGCGAAACACGAAAGTTTCGCAAAAGCAAACAAACTAAGAACAAATTTTAAAAATGTCAAACAATTCGAAAATATTACATTCATGCAAAATTTGGAAAACTCACGATAAATTTGTAAAAGTTAAAAAAAAGACAAGATAGAGTTCTATATTCGGCTGGGCCGAATCTTAATTACCCTTCACAATCAATACTTCTGGCCCTCAGATCCGATCTATATAAATCGTTATCAAAAGTGTTTTGTACAGTTATTTTATTATTGTAATAACTTGCTGTCACGTCTGCTTTTTGACACCAACACCTGTTTAAACTCACGTACAGCTCTAATTTCTTCAGAAATCGGGGTTTGATCTATCTTGGCTATATATTATATATTAACCGATGTGGTAAGGTCTTGCTGTTGGCCTTTGAGTAACTATATTTTATTATTGCATTCAGTTTCTGGTACGAAAAAATGTTCAGGTTTGCGTACAAGGCCAACTTCTTGAAAAATCAGCTTTCGGTATTTCTAGACTGCATATAGACCGTTGTCGAAAACTTGTATTTTCTAACTTTGAATAAGTATATTTTATTGTAACATAAATCTTTTGGCACCAGAATTTGTGGAAGTTCGCTTATACGCCCAGTCCTTGGGAAATCGGTTTTCGCTATATCTCGGCCAATAAGCACCGATATCCAAAATTTTCATGTTTGCCTTTGACTGTTCATATTTTATTACGATATCTACTTTTGGGCACTAAAACTGATTTAAGTCTGCTTACAGGCCCAACTTCTTGAGTAATCGTTGTTTGCTATATCTATACATATATAGATATATCTAGATATGGGATGTCCACATTTTTCATTTTTTGGCTTTGAATTAGTGTATTTTACTACAAAATGTACCTTTTGACATCTATAGCGTAGACCGATAACTAATTTTTTTATTTTCTGCTTTGGTCAAGCTTATTGAATTATTATGTCAATTTCTTGGAGCAAAAAAGTGTTTAGCTCGCGTGCAGGCCTAATAAAATCCTTTTTCGCAATATCGCGGCCATAAATGTAGACCGATGTCTAAAAATTTAAAATTTTTCATCAAACAAACTTATTTTATTATAACTTGGCTTCAACATTTGTGCCCAACTTCGTGAGAAACCGGATTTTGCTCTATCTCTAATGTATATAGATCGATGTCGGACATTTTTCTTTGTATGTTTTTAGTGACCCTGCCAAATAGTGTAAACAGTATTTCAAACGTAAGGCAAACAATTTTTTTTTAATTTTCATGCCAGAAATGCTAAGTCTCTCTTGTTCCTTCATGAACTGATTTTGTTGAATTTTATTAGCAAACAAATATTAATATTCTGGCATCAAACAAGTTTTGCGGACTCAAATAGTTTTCACAGAAACGGTATTTCAACGGCCTACAGATGAACGAATAGCCGGACATGGTTAAATCGACTGATCCAGAATATATGAACTTTATGCAATCGGAAATCAAAACTTAAAGATGCTTTCAATGGTATCACAAACTTATATACATATGCCCTTAACACTGTTGTGGAGGGTATAATAATAATAATAGAAAAATATAATAGCTAAGCGCTCTTATTATGTATGTATTACCTTAGTACAAAGCCGTTAGTGCGCTGATTATCGACCTGATGGATTGAGGAGTTGATTAGTATCGGCGAATTGTGGGCTGCATATAGAGGGCTGTAAAAGACAGAAAATATGTAAAGAGATTTAGTAAGGCCCATAGTAATAAATTTTACTTGGCTGTTATATTAAATATTGAATTCATTTTTATATTTGTTTTTTAGTTTTGGCATCGTTTTATAAATAAAAGCTCTCTTTCTTACCTTTACCTTTTGGGCAAAGTTCGGTAAAATGAGAGTGAACTATAATTTCTCTCAACAAGAGACAAAAATGCACAAAAGTACCGACAACGCACAAAAGCAACGAATAAAACAAATATTTTACCTTGAAAGAAAACGTCAGGGTTTATAAAAAAAAAATATATATTTATGTATGTATGTATATTATTTAATTTGTGTTAAAAATAGTTTTTTCCAAAAAACTAAAAGGAATGAAATGGATGAAACCTTTTGCGAACACAACTCATAAATTCATATAACTACATAAATAAATTTTTAAATATAGGGCCTATTTCTCACCTGCGAACATTGTCGTTCGGCCCATAAATGTATAACAATCAACAATTTTCTACAGAGCGCTTTAAAATATATTTTCACACTTATTTCTAATTTTTCTTTTAGTTTCCGCAAAATATTTATTTCTTTTATGTTATTGTTTATTCTTTGAAACAGCTGGCAGCTGAACTACTTGGCCAAACCATGATACAATTAACAAGGTAGCCTCGTCAGCTAAACCATTAATCATCTGACTACTTTAGGTTGTCAAGTGATTGCAGGGATGAAAGGCAGCCAAAACGAGATAGCAAATCCGCGTAAGCTCAGTGCATCTCTCTTCTGTAAATGTAGAAGTGTCGTCTTTTTGACAGAGTGCATAAATTGTACAAAAACAAAATGCATGTTATTTTTATTGAAGTTGTTCTTATTGTAGCGAAAAGGTTACCTTGTTAGTTGTATCATGGGCCAAACTAGCCCGAAGAAAACGTACGGGTTGTTTAGTGCAAGAAGAAGAAGAATCATTACGTTCTCTCACAAATACTCTAATTTGCCCAAAGTACGGCAACGCTTTTCGTACGAACGAGTAGATTAAAGAAACAGAGCTAAAATTTTAAATTGTTAAAAATATTTTTCCAAAAAAAAAAGTTTTCTTTCTGTTGGTAGTTAATATTTGATAAAAGGTAGCCGGTGTAAGGAAACACTTTGCGATATTGTTTGTTTTCCCCAGCCAATAGTTTAAAAAATATTTATTCCTGTGTATGTACGTATGTATGTGCACATAACTGGAGTCGTACATTTTTTGTTTTCCAAAGTTTATCCCTGTACAGGCGTATTCCTTTATGCTATTTTTCTCAGGGGATTTTTCATTGTTAAATCTTGGTACAACATCTGACTGTACATTATGGCACATGAACTAAGCACAAAAAGCAAAGTTTTTTGAGAGTCCTTGGTTTTGATTTGATTTACAATACCAGGCACTCACACGAAGCATGAGGAGGCCGACCGACCGACCGACCAGGTTGTTGCTACAAATTACAGTTTTCAACATAAAACACCATAAGCAACCAGGCCTCCATACACAGAGACCCATACCCACACACTGACGCACACTCACACTCCCATATACACAACATGAGGAATGACTGACAATAAACCTCTAATAATTCACTTGATTCCTTGGTGTATGAAACATCCATATGTTGTTTTTCCTCCAAAAAAAAAAAAAAAAAAAATATGACTCGTAAGTAAAATATATTTTCACTTTGCAATTTATGTTTGGAGAGAGTTGGAGGTACTAAAAAAAAGATGGTGTTTTATGCTCTTCAGCCAGCAACAGACATCATAAAAAAATATTTTCTACAATGTTTGACACCATTTTTGGTATTTTGCCCCCCCCAGGCTTCTTTCATGTTTCAATTTCATTTAATGCCACTGCACGACATACATCCATACGTGTCGTGTTGCAAATATTTCATACGTTTTGTGCAACAACCTCTTCAGTATTGTGTGATATTTTTCCTGTTGGTGGCTCAATTGTATTATTGGAGGTCGTCGTATTTATTTTCTTTCCTCAAGTATGCATGTGTGTGACTTCGAGTACAGTGTAAGAACATCAATTACATTTTCAATAAACGTACAAAAGTATTTCTGTTTCTGCTCAAATTGTGTTCTGCCTGTTACGATGTGTAAAGTGCTGTGTCAATTGGTTAGGATTCTTGGCTTGTTTGCCTTGTCGTTTAAGAGCCGACTTTTATTTCATTGATGTGGAAATATTTACTACTGCTCTGTAAATTGGCCTCAGGTTATTTTTGTCGTTTATGTGGGCGTTTGCCACAGTCATATGATCATTAAGCCGAATTCAGAAATTTGAATTTGGAATTATTGAAAGATACTACCGCTTAATGAGAAGTATCAAATGTGTGGCTTTGAAAGAAACGATAAGCCACTTATACATTTTTAACCTAATAGCAAATTC
This sequence comes from Sturmia bella, assembly GCA_963662145.1. Taxonomy (NCBI): domain Eukaryota; kingdom Metazoa; phylum Arthropoda; class Insecta; order Diptera; family Tachinidae; genus Sturmia; species Sturmia bella. The sequence continues at coordinate 63,890,782 of OY759169.1, read as the reverse complement.
AATCTGCTACTTATCAATGCGTGTTGCTATGTACTACATACGGTCTTACATTTTAGCAGGGAAACCAAATAAAGGGTTTCAAACCACTCTGTTATAAGCATAAAAAATGAAATAAAGTCTTAAAAATATTATTTGAAATTTTGTAAAACATGCTTCGTAAATGTAACAGAAAATGATTTGTTTAACAATAAAACCAAAAAAAATTTTTTTTTCAATAAATGTATTTAAAAAGCATTTAAAGCTCTTTTAGATGCATTTAAAAGAACACGCAAGTAAAGAGCTTTATGCAATTCGAGCTCTAAATGAGCTCAATATTTCGTAACAACTTAAAATTCATGAATTTTCAGCAGAGGCCAAAAACGGTTTCTGTTCATTCTAACGATATATTACTGCGAAAAATGTCATAACAGTTTTTTTTTCACGGAAAAGAAGACAAATCAAAGGTAGATTTTCATAGTGGGTAGATATGACCTTTGTTGTTTTGTTTTTTGCAAAAAGTAAAAGAAAATTTTGAGTTGTTCCAGGATATGATACAAAAATTTTATTATTTAATTGCACAATTACTACAAGTTGCACCCTTAATTGAGTAGATTTCACTGAATATACTTCATCGTATCAAAAGAGAGTGAGAGAGAAAGTGCTGAATATACACCAGCAAAGTTACTGTTGATTTTCGTTTGTTTTTAAAATTTGACGGAACGAAAAAGAAACTTTTTAGTAACTGCAATTTTCATAGATTACTAGAGCGCGAAAGTTCGCGAGAAATATGCAAAAACAAAGTACTAAAATCTGTTGAAAGTAAATTATTCTAATATGTAAATTTGTCGTGTTTTTTACCCTGCTGTACTCTTTCCAACTCTTTACAGTTTTCAAAAAAAAAAAAAAAACCAATTTGCAGTAAATGTTTGCATTATACAAATTTCTGAAAAACTTTCTGTAGTCCCGTTTTAACAACACTCTTGAAAACTATTGCAAGTTTATCTTTTGCATTTTAAGAATTATCATTTTAAGATATTTAATGTTAATATTAAATAATATGTGGAAAAAAGTCAAATAGGTAATAATAATTGTTGATAATTTTTTTGGGCTTAAGTTCGATTTTGCCTCCCCCAAAGGCATTAATATTGATTGTAAGTACGTATATTTTCTTTTTTTCAATGCTATTTATTTATGTGAACAGGGACTAAAACTCAATCGCAACAGCATCAACTGCTACTTAAGTAAACTAATTGTCATGTGTGAACGGCAAACGTGAGAGCGCGATTAAAAGTCTTGATGACTTATTTAAATCTTGCGTCTGAATTGCTTATAAGCGAATGCAACGAAAATCACATAATATATAGAACGCTATCAAAAGATGCAAAAACTTGACGGAAAAGAACAGAATTTTGCATTATGAGGTAATCGCTAAAAATACGATGCGTGTTGAAAATTGTGAATCATATTTTTAATCTAGAAGTGCCGGAATTCAAGTCCCCTTCCAAGAGCGCCGCCACTGTGTCAAAACTATACCATTGTTTTTTAATACAACTTACAACGTAGAAACTAAAATGAAGCTTGCAGTATTATTTTAGGTCTAAAAATATACCTTATTAATGTTTTTTTATCTTTTTCAGCCGTCTGTATGCCGCAGACATTTCGTTAATGCTAATCAACTCATCAGTAGACTCAAACAAACTTAAAAAAATATTCGAGAACTAATTATTCCTGTAAGAATTCTTCGAGTCTACTGATAGCTAAAGATTGACTTAGTCTGGTACATTAGCGACATTGAATTTTAATTATGTCCTGATGGCATTGACAACTTGGACTATCGGTTACAAGTAAGCCAGTGAAGTCAAAGCGATGATCTGGAAAATATTTTGATTCACACATTATCAGAGCCTTCAGATAGTTCCCTAGAAACTTTTTGTTGTACATATTCGCAGTTGGCATCGTGCGCTTGGGATGTACCGCTTTTTATATCACATCGTTGGGAATCATATGTTTGGAAACGCATAAATATTTTATTTCCACATATCCATGTTACTCTACCAAAAATATACTAATTCAAATATATACATATATTTGGTTTCCCTGCTTATCATTGTCATTGTTATTGTTTCTTGTTCTCGTGTTATTCCAATTTGTCTGCTGTTTGAAGTTTGTGCAACACACTGTTTATTTCTACTTACATATCTGCTCGTTATACAGTAACGACTTCAATGCAGTATTAAAATTTTTTTGCGCATCTACAGATATGCAAATAGCAGCGCTTTCCTTGCAATTACTTCTAAATTGTTGGAATTTAATAATCCTGTGTTGAAATGAAAATTAAATGAAAATAAGCAACAGTTTGTTAAAGGTTCTTTATTGCAAACAATCTAGAAAAGTTGTTCATTTCTTTGGCCAAAAACAGAAACTTCAAACCCCAAATGTTTTTATTTCTGCAATGTTGCTGTTGAAAAGCAAAGAAACTAAAACGTTGAGAAAAATATTTTTGCTTAAAATTTTAGATAACATTTTATACCCGGCATTTTGAACAATTTTTGTAATAAATTGTTCTTGAAACTTTTCGAAAAGTTTATGAAATAGATCAAAGTTTTCGTTGCCTGTTTTTGCCAGGGACTAACTTTTGATATTCGAAATTGCCTCCTGTAATGCAGAGCAATGTGTAATTAACAAATAATTAACATTTTCATAGAGAAAATTGTTAGAGGAAACGTAGGGTTTCATTATAATACTGTGCACTAGCGATCTGCAGGAAGTAACTATTTGAATGAACAAAGCAGTTTCATCTGAACATGAAACATATTTTGCTCTTCTTTGATCCCATTACAAGCCATGAGAATTCGTACTGTAAGTGCTATGTATAGTAATCACTAGCTTGTGGGCGCTGTATAAGCTGGGTTTAATTTTGTAAATATTTTTTTTAGTATTTAGCAATCATACGCTTACTTCTAGTTTGTAGTTTTTCTATACATGTGGAAGAAGCAGATATATGTGATTGGCATGCACAGGCGAAGCTAACGTCATCAGAAAAATCTCTAATGAGGGGCATCTTCACATATGTACTATAGACCTATAATATACTCCATACAATGCTTTCTTCCAATGACATCTAGCATGCGTTTTACATTGAAAATCAACTAGTGGCCTAAAAACTAGTACCCCAAGAACTAGTGACTAGATGGTTCTAATAGGGCCATATAATAACACTGGCGGTAGTATTTCTCTTTAGGCATTACTGCCAGTATGTGTGACACGGTAAACTTCATACGATAGATTTTATATACGTATATGATACTTGTCATTAAAAATGAACTAGTGACTTGGGAACTATTCACCAAATGGAACGAATGAGATCTCAAAATGATTTTCATATATTTCATCATTTTATTTAAGTAAACGCCAAGTAAAAAATAAAAAAAAATTAGACATTTTATTGACCATATGTATAAATAAGTAAACCATATAGTAAAAAGACTGATGATTTGGAGACGCTTGCTTCGAGGCTTCCTTAATTGTGGATCTAATTCAAGTGAATAACTAATTGATGGTGCTGTTTATATAGATAGTTGTTTTGGAGTTGAGTTTTCTTTGCCAAAAGTCTACACCAAAAATATCACTGAACATTGATGTATAAAAAAGTTGATGTATAAAAAAATTGCGAATGAAATATGGGTAAAAATGTATTTTTTCAGTGCTTCAAACAATTCTCGGGTAAAAGTGATAGGGTAAAAAAAAAACGGTGTACCTAGTCTGTGAGTATCCATGCATGTATTCTATGGGGTGATCCAGACAAGGAAAAAACAAGAGGACTGTTAAGACTTTGCAAACTCAAATTAAGTAGAATAATGGGGCCACGACAGGTCGCTCTGACCTACCAGAAAATCTTAACCACATGGGAGTAGCGGTAGAAGATGAATGTAGAGCGTATGGGAAGGAGAGCGAGACACTAGAGCACTATTTATGTCAATGCTCCACCTACTCATAAATACGGTCGCGATATCTTGGGGAGACACCTCATCAGACATAACCCAATTACGGGTCATGTACTGGAGGAAATTGAATAACTTTGTGAATGACAAGGAATTTCTATAGACCTATGAGTCAAACTGTTCATAATTAAGGATAGGGAACGCACAACGAGCCTATACTGGCTTAAGTGTATGCCGCAAGACATGGGCAAACAAACCCCTACAATAAACATAACCTCACTAAACCTAGATTGGCGGCATATTTGTGCATTTCTCTGTTACATATTGATGGGCAAAGCCAAAAACATATTTGCTAGTTACTGCTCATACCTACTACCTTTTGTTTTTTTTTAGTTCTCGTATTTTGGTTTTTAAGAAAAATCTTTTAAAAACAGATTTTAAGGTGCTTTTCATGATCTTGTTGAAATTATAAAATTCTTTTACTGCATTTAGTTTAATAGATGAGTATGTAGAACATTATTTTACTGCTTTTTTTCATGCTACGTTTTGTTGGGGTTTTTGATAATTTCCAGAGTTGTTCTTTTTTTTATTAAAGTCTGGTAGCGATTTACATAAATTGAAAAGAAAAAATTTGTTAAAACATGTTTTTATGAGCCAAATCATTTTTACTATGAATATTATATAATCCTTTTGCTTAAAATATTTTTTTATATAAATATTTGTGTTAAACATCATTAAGCTGGCAAAAAAAAACATTTTTTAATAATTTTATCCTTTTCTTTTATGCATGTTTCTAATTAATATTACTTAGTATTGCGTTTATAGGGATTAAGAAAACTTCAAAAACCTTTTAGTGGGGGGGGGGAAAAGTAGCTGCTTCACAGCCAGCACACTTCTCGTCAGTACAAGTCCATGAACTCAGAAAGTCACGTTCCTAAAGCCACGCTCATGCCACCTAAAGATGTTTGAAGTTTTCTTTGTCTTAATTACTTAATATCGATCACAACCACAATACAGAATGAACTTATTAAGCCCGATAAATGGAATACAAAGTAATTATTAAAAATTAAAAGGTTGAACAATAAAAATTAATTAATTAAAAATATATATAAAAAAAATAAAATAATATTAAACTAAAATATATTTAACGTATACCAGAAAAACCCTGAAGAAGTTGGAAAAATTGCAATAAAACGTGCAATGAAAAAGGTAACAAATAGCCTAATTATTTCAACAATTTCATAAAAAGAACCCACCTAAAGCCTGTTTTTCAAAAGATGTCCTTAAAAACCAAGAATATCTTTTGCACAATTAATTTCTACTCAAAAGATAAAGTACTTTACAGCTCGCGGTTTCCTGTATGTACATATTTTGTAGTGGCATGCAGTTAATATTGCAGAAGCATCGAGTGACTCCACTTTGAGAACTTAGAAAATTATTGTGCATTCAAGATACTATAATACTAATTGTATTATTATTACAAGTAGCAGAATTTAGCACATAAATTCTTAATATTCTAGAATCAATGACTGCTATCTAAGGTAATGAAATTACTCGTATGCTGCTGGCTACGAATATTCACTTATTCAGGTAGCTTGGAAATCCAGTGATATTTTAAGCTCATTTACGAGTAGGACTAAAATGTTATTGTCTGATGTCATTTGCTTGCTGGCAACCACATTGCCACTATTGTTAACCAAATACCTTAATACTCTCTAATCGATTCTGTTTCACATGTGTTTTACTTAGCAATATAAAAAATAGCAGGCATAAAACTGCGATTTGCTTTATTTATTTACTGCACGATTTTAGGGTTTATTTATCAGTCTTTTTTTAGGTTTATTTGTAACTTTCTACTTTTTTCGGTTGTTATTATTGTTAAAAATTATCCACTGCTTGTCATAAAAACCAACAAAACAAAATGCTTTCGTGTCACATATTAAAACAAATATGTTGGATATATGGGCAAAAATCAGCCTGCTGATATTGTATTTCTTTTTTTTTAAATTAAACTTTTTTGTGCAATAATTTCGCAGCATTAGTTGTTTGCTTTACTGTATTAATTTGTCTACCGCAGTGCATGCAATGTAAAATTTTATAAAAAAAAACAATTTTCAAAAAATGTATGGTAGCTTAATTAAATATGCTCTAAATAATTTATCGGTAGCTGCATAAGGAAAAAACACATCAGTCATCGACACTGGCTACCTACCAGTTGTAAGTAAAACAAACCATAACATATTTTAGAATAAGCTTCCCAAACATGCATATTTATAATATATAATATATACATACATATATGGTATATACATATTCCTTTCTCTCTCCAAACAAACAGTTCATGTATCATAGGTGGTAAATTATTAAATACCAGAGCAGCAGAAATTTAAGAATAAAATTCATAAGCTTGTCTTGTAAATCAAAAATGAGTATTTACATATGTATGTGTAGGTGTCTATGCATGTACATTGGTTTCAGGAGATACGTATGTTCAATACTGCAACAAAAAATACCAGAAGAACTGAAATCAAAGTCGATTTGTATGTTTGGAAATCAAAAAAGAAAAAAGGGACAGCCACAGTCGTCCACATTTACACAATAGAGATAAACGGATGTCAACAATAATTATGTTTATACATAATATATACTTAATATGTACATACCAGCACACTGCATGAGCGCAACGCATCTGGAACTACACCAAGCCATATAATTTTCACAACTGAGTAAAAACATTTAAAAAAATTACGCTGCATTTTTAACATAGAATTAGATAAGTCTTATACTTCAAAGTCTATAAATTCAATATTTTGGATGGTAGTAATATTTTGCAACAACAATCATTATTAGTGAGTAAGAACTTCAATACAATTAGTCGGAAAAATCTTCAGGGTTGTTCTCTTTATTAAGGTCTGGTAACAATTCACATATGTAATTTAAAAAGAATAAATTTATCGAACAAGCTTTTATGTGTTTTTTGTTGGTGTAATTTTTAATATAAATATTATAAAACAGTCAATATTTTCGTTAGCTATAATTGCTAACTACTGTACGGGGCTTTAAATCATTTTACTTAAGATAAAATTTATATGAACTTATACATACATACATATATTTTAAGCAGCACAATGGAAGCTTTCTGGAACCCAAGTGGGCCAGTCTGATGATCGGCAGCCGGCGAAACATAACATATATACATATTAAGCAAAAAGATATAGAAAATAAAAACAAAGATTCCCGACGATGCTAACAAATTGTTAGCGAAATATCGATTAATAAAGAAATAAAAATATAAAGACCTAAAGCTTTAAAAAATAGTGTTGTCAAAAAGATATACCACTAACTAATATTTATGTATATTTAAAATCATTTTTCTATGTTTGTTAATTTTTTTGTAATTGTTAATTACTTTATCAGGCTTTAGTTCGATTTTACATCTTCAGAATATGTATGTGTCTATTCACTTCGCTAGCACTTTTCTCGAACAATCAATAATATTAAAGTCATATTTCTAATTCTTGGTTATAAATTCTGTGCTCGAAAGCGAAAGCAACCCAAGTCGACTTAAGGCAAAAGCGAGTTATAAATGTACATACATACATACATATGCATGTATTAATACTACAACATTCCACTTAAAAATCTTCATATTTATGCGAGATTTCCATGTCTCCAACGAAGTTTATTAATAAGATATTATGAGCACAACAACATTGAACTAATATCGACTTAAAACAAAGTCCTGAACAATTTGAAATAAGGTCCAATATGCCATAAAAAATAATACTATAATCATAAATTTATTACTATGTACATATGCACATACATACATATGTAGGTATATTTTTATAAATTACCGTTTTGGTGTTTTCAAAGAGATTATTATTTTTTTATTGGAAACTCGGTTTTCTTGGAAATACATACTTATATGTGTACATACTCGTACATATGTATATTTTTGAGTAAGAACCCATCGCTTGTGACCACAGAATTATTATTGTCATTCACTGAATTTTCATAAATTCCTTTAATCACATACATACATATGTATGTATGTAAATAAACTATTTCACATCACTCACTGAACTTTCATAAAATCTTTTAATTACATACTTATGTAAATGAACTACATCACGTACTGGATTAAATGTAAACAAAACTAAATGTTCGAAATGCACCGCTATTTCTCTCGCGATGTGTAATCATACATATTAATAACTATTTCTATATGTAAATACATATGTATATACGTATGTACGATATATTGAGAAAAAAAAATTAGTCTGTGTTCTCGGAGTAATGTAATTGGCAATGTTAACATATTTACACACACCAGGAGAGTAGAGTGTAAATCTGTATGTATATTTGATGATTGCTCATTTTTATATTTTGCTTTCTATTTGATTTGAATACTCTCCCAAGTGGACTAACGCCAAATGCACCAACAAATTTAATATGCACTGAACGGCAATGCAACAACATTCTTATTTTTGTTGTCTTTGATTGTTGTGGAGGCAGGAGATCAAATAAATGGTATTACAACAAATACTAGGGGAAACATAATTAAAGTCGCTATGCTTTGAGAAATAATGAAGTAAAAAAAAGACAACAATAGTTGGCCATGATGACAACTAAAAATATGTTTGTACATAATATGTACATACAATATGTATGTCCACACTAGTGAGCTGCATAAATGAATTGCAACCGCAAGAAATCGCTAGTAGGTTAAAAATATTCTAATCAGGCAAATAATCTAAATCGATATACTTATCGGCGGGACAGCCAAAGTTTTTAATATGTATGTTTAAACAGCAAGCATGAATATAAATTTATTTATGTGTCACACACAGCTTTGCCCCCGGGGGCACATAATGCATCTTATTGATACTATTCAGCTTGGTGGTGTGTCACCGGGGTAAATAAGCTGCAGGATACTTCGGTTATTTTGGTAATCAGAAATCTTAGACAGGTCCAGGTCGGCGTATCCTGAAGGACCTGCGGAAACCCTCCACCGAAACGCAATTCGGCAGTGTGGTAATTGGTGCCCGAAGATTAGTGCTTCTTGTCACGTACTGAATGAAGTAAATCACTCCACATCTGTCACACACAGCCTTCAAGGGTTTTGCTGTTTTTGCTTGTTGGGGGTTATGTACTTTAACAATATGGAAGCCTGCAGGAATATAGTGATCACGATTTTTTTTTTTTTTTGTAAATATTTATTTAATATTTAGTGTTCTAAAAAGCCTCAAAATTAATTTTGATAATTTTTTCTTTGTTTAAAGTTTAAAAGAAACTTAAACAAAACATAATTAGCAATATAGTTCAGTATATTTATCAGAAAAGTGTTAACTGTGTTCGCTGTATTCGTGTAGCATTTTCCATCAAGTCCTTATTTTGTACCCGCGTAGTTTATTTAGACAAATATTTTCCATTTAGAATTCTCTTTTTTACTGCCAAAAACAATTTTGTTTACAAACACGTAAGCAAATATGCCAAAAATTTAGTTGGAATTATTTTAACGCATTTTATTTTGTTTTTTGTTTTTTGTGCATCAGAATTTAAATCCTAAGCCAAGGAAAAAAAAACCCAAACAATAAACACTCGTTAAGTTAAACCCATGTGAACGAAAAAGTGTGTTTGTAATGCTGATGAGTATGTGTGCATCTGTGTGCGCGTGTGTGTATGTTTCTCGAGAGATGCACGTTTGTTATTTTAAGTCTCAAATTGCATGTTGCTAAAAGTATGTAAGTCAATGGCACTTGGTCAACGAGTTTAGCGTAAATGGTTTTTATTTATTTTTTTGTTTTTTTTGTTTATATTTACAAATAAAGTTTTTTTTATTTATCTTTCGATTTGGTTGCAGTTGTTGTTGGTTCATTCTTTTTTTATAGGTATCTGCAGTGGCGTTTATGATTTTATCTGTTTTGGATGTACTTTTTTTTAATCTTTTGTACGTTGGCGAACGTGTATGAATGTTTTTATCATGTTGCTACTTTTTTGGTTAAGGAATTTTTTGTATTGGTATGTTTTACTTTTTATTAGTTTTATAAAGTTTGTTCCATACAAGCGACGTTAGTGACGGTTTTTTTTATTTATGATCAGAATAAGCTATTTTTATTTTTGCGTATTTCAGTTAAATTCATGTGAATAAGTTGGTGTTTGTAAATCATTGGATTTTATTGGTCTCATATTGGGTGAATTGTATAGTGCTAAAAAGGGTATCTATAATGAAAGCGTTACAGGGGTAATTTTGTAATAAAAAGAAATGTAGGGTAAAATGGCAAATGCTCGCCTACGATTTCTTGTATGAACGTGTGTCTGTGTGTTTTAGTGTTATGTAGTCGATTGAACTAATGTGCAAGTTTGGCAGTTCTTATGCGAAATAACGACTTTTAAGTTGGTGATTTATATTAATTCCAATTTGTTTTCATACACGACATAACAAATGGCAGCTACAGTATATAAATACTATAAAGCAGTATATAAACACAAACTTTTTATATGTAGCTCACATAATAAATAAACTTTTATTTTAACGTTAAACAAAGATAACAAATATAAAAACAAAACTGTTATTGGCGTTTTAATTTCTTCCTCAGCTTAAATTGTTTTTAGTAATTTTCAAAGCATTGTTTTGCCATTTACTAAATTGTCTTCTTTTGCAATTTTTTCTTCTTCTTCTTTTTAAGGAATTAATAACAAATGAAACATCGATTGATTTGGAAAACTTGGAGCCACATGCCTTGTATCGCATCATGGTTTTGACGCGCGGTAAATTCGGCACGTCATTGCCATCATCCATGTTGCTGATTAATACCACTGAAGTGAACAACGGCAGCAGTGGCAATCGCAGTGATGGAAATACTGAAAAAGGTAATTTCCCCCGCCCCCCCCCCCCCCTGACTGAGTTCAATATCAAATGACGTTTTAAACAATAAAAATACAGACACACACTAAAACAGTAACGCGCACTCGCTTGTTGAAATCTAAAATTACACAACAACGACAAATGAAACTTTGACAAATTATTCGCTGAAAGTTAATTACATCCAAAAAAAAAAAAAAAAAAAAGATAGAAAGTTAAATCAAATATGTTGGACAATAACAGACTTCTAGCCTGCAGCCATCCAGAATACATGATTTTGCTTTCTAATTAAAAAAAAAAAATGTACAACAATTTTGAAAAAAAAAACACAAAAAAGTATTATATCAGATCAACAACAATTGTTTTGTTTGTTTTCTATCATGTGTATCTGCTAGCATTTTATATTTTCAAGAATAGCAACTCAAGTCTACGAACGAGTGAAAAATTGCTTTAATGTATTGATTTATGTTGAAATAACAAGCTGGTCCACTAAATGGCAAGCACAATAATTTACCACCTTAGAAAAAAAAACTGTTCGATAGACTTTCAAAAACTTTTATGGCTGATACACGAGTTTAACATTTTATGTTTTAGAATTCGGCAACCCTAGCGTGTCAATCTGGCAACTGACAGCCCTATCGTAAATTTGGACATCTTTGAGCCTACACATACTCAGAACAGTAACTTAAAAGTTACTCGTCTCGGCCCAATAGTAAAATTGAACATTTTCTTGCAATTATATTTTTTACACCTTTCGACATGGTTCAACTCAGCAGTAGTGCATGAATGAACTTCATTCCATTTTTGGCGACGAAGCTGCATCAAGCACCAGTATTTGTCGTAGGTACGGTGAATTCAATTGTGGTCCAAGTTCACTTCAAAACGAACTTCGCCAAGGTCGTCGAAAACCAGTTATTGTTCCTAAAACCATTGATTCTGTGCGCGAACTGAAATTGCAAGATTGGCATGTGACCTATTGTGAGATTGAGACAACCTTAGGCATTAGTGGGACCAGCATTTATTCAATATTGCATAAACGTTACACTTTCAAAAACATTTATTTGAGTTGTATTGAAAATTTGTCAATCGCTCAAAAAAGGGCCCGCTCCCATTTTTCACAAAAACTACGATCGCGGTGCTTTGAAGCAAATCTTTGACATGGTGACAGGTGCTGAATCGTGGAGTTACGCGAATGAGCCCGAAAGTAATCAGCGGTCGACTGTATGGGTGTATCAAGGTCAGCAAAATCCAACAAAAATTTTTCGCGCACGAACCACTTCCAAGCAAATGGTCACCTGTTCCTCCGGAAAGAGTAGATATGTCGCAACCGTATCACTGGAACAACGCAGAATAGTCTATTCTGAGTAGAACACAATGGTTTGTTTGTCAACCTTAGTACATTATTATTTGATCTTACATACCGAAAATCAAGATAAATTATAAACATATTGAAGTAAAATATGGCTTTTATCGATTTGTAATATAAATTTTCTATTTATTTGATAAAAAAGCTGTTCGTATAATTTGCTTCCCCATAACTGTTCGTATGACAATACTTTGGCAACACAGCCATTAAGACGTCATGTAGACGGAGAAAGGCAGAATAAGCAATAAACAGAAAAGGCAAAAAATACTAATTGATTTTTAAATACAAAAAAAAAGCAACAGTGATCCGCATAATTGTTCTAATATTATTGTTTTCATTCAGGTCCAAAAATGAACCTTTTCAAAAAATATTTGCTGTATTTTTCAGCTGTCTATATGCCGACGACATTTCGTTGGTGCTAATCAACTTATCAGTAGACTTGAAAATTTCTTAAAAGTTTGTTTGAAACTTAGCTATTTATTTCATAATTCCCATGAACAGAATGAGAATCAGAAATGTTCAAACAAACCTTTAACACAGCAAACATTTCTTTTTTCGTTTTGCAACACTTCTACTTTTCTTCGCAACATTCTATACAACGAGTCACCATTGGTTACTACGATTTGTATTTTTGAAAGTATCAAAAAGTAAAAGTTTTTGAATATTCAAATATGAACTTAATTATTTATTTGCTTTAAGAGCCAATTGAAATGTATTAATTCAGGTCCAAAAATGAACCTTTTCAAAAAATATTTGCTGTGTTGTAACGAAATGTCGTCGGCATATAGACAGCTGAAAAATACAGCAAATATTTTTTGAAAAGGTTCATTTTTGGACCTGAATTAATACATTTCAATTGGCTCTTAAAGCAAATAAATAATTAAGTTAATATTGGATCATTGTTTTCATTTAATTCTTTTTTTTTTTTTTGTAAAATAAAGCAATTTTCTTTTAAACCATTTTCTTTGACATTTTGAAAATGAGCTTGCACTTGCCTGTATAAACAATCAATCAAGTAGCAAAAGCTTCTCCCTGCAGAAATTATTAAAGTACATGATCCGTTTTAAGTAAAAAGGAGTATTTACAACATGGCCTGATGTAATGAAAACATGGACCGTGATGAAAAAAGAAATAAAATTATTTGCCAATACTCGCAACACATGATTAAAATATGGACTAGTGATATGAAGTAATTTCAAAACCTGCCCTGTGTTAATAATGTAGTAGAAGTACTTACTTGTACTAGTCTTTGGATTACTCTGACGTAGTTTTTTTTTTGATTACATGGTCCTCGCCTAGAACATTATAATGTAAAATGGAGCATGTTTTTCCCAGATATTTGGACTACTTTTGGTCTAGTCCTGGTTCCTTGTGGAGTACTTTTCAGAAATAGTCCTGATTTCTGCAGGGTTATTGTCTCTATCAATGTATTGGTTTTTAATATATATGTACACAAAACTTGCAACAAGTTACTTGCTTGTGTAAATGCTGTATAAAGAAAATGCTCTGTTTTTAAATTGTGTTGATTGTTAAAAATTCTTTGAAATTGGAAAATTTTGTTTGTGTTAGCCCGTGAATTCATGCAAATTGCACTTTTGTTGATAAACATTTACCCAACACCAGCTACTTGAAACATTTGAAACTCTAATTATCGCCAAACAACTTTTGAAATTGATTTTCAAGCACATACAAACACATACACACACAAACAATGACACATGCTGTTACTCTTGGCAGTCCAGCAAACAACCAAAATGTTTTTGTGCCATCATTATTTACATTTTATGACCGACGTTTGTCTAATTTGTTCAATAATTTTAATTTTCATGTTTCTATTGTCTCATTGCTTTTATTTCTATGCCATTAGTAAATTGTATTGTCTTGTTTATTTCCAGTTGACCAGCAACAGTCAAAACACATTTACGGTGCTCCCTCGCCACCACATTCATTGGCCATTATTGCCCATAGCGCCACATGGATGCAATTGACATGGCAACCACCAGAATATTCACATCCCCATGAGAAAATCACCTACAGGTATTTATCGAGTGTAAAATTGTGTAGAATATCATAAATTTTGTATTGATTTGTTATTGATTCATTTGAAAGCAGAGATAATTTATTTATTTCTATTTATGCATTTCGTTGGTAATTTTTTGGAGCTGTTTGTCATGAGCTCGTGTCAAATGAAGTTATCGCAGAGAAATTCCTTTTGTCATTCAAATATCAGTTACTTGGCTGAAGGAGGGGGGGGGGGGGGGGGCAAAAAACGGGAAAAAATAATAATAATATGCGTTTGAGTTTGACAGCAACTCAATTCACCAGCTCAGTAGCAACGTTTTTCGTTGTATATGGAGGGACAATTTCAAACGCAATAAATCAATTAATCTTTAGGTTTGTATTTTCTGTTGTTCAGCGACAAATTGCCAAGCGTGCTGTTAGAAAAGTAATTACTTCGAACTTCAGCCTGATGCTGTTGCTTCTAATAGTGAAGTCTGCACAGGCATAAATAATCAAGAACTGAATTGTACTCAAATTGAACCTCAAAAATCTTACTGATATTAGTATATAAGATAAACCTTGTGACTAAAGGTATTAATAACAAATAATATCGGAACTATTAATTGCTCTTGTAAACATGATTTAAAATTAGGTTTTCGCAAAACCCCTTCGTCACTATTGTTATGTGGGTTACTTATTTTTCGCTTCATATATTTTCTTTGCTTAATTTCGTTTTCCTCTAGAATTTATCACAAACCCATGAAAGCTGATAAGTTCATTAAAATCGAAACAAAAGTGGCATGGCTGCGCATGAACAATTTGAAACCCAGTTCCCAGCATGTGCTTTACGTGGAGGCAGTGGGTGAAAAAGCCACCTCTTTACCCTCCGAAACCTTGGTGGCCTGGACAGATCCTGCCTTACCAGCATTTGTGGATGTAAGCATGTTTTCGCTAAAGACATCAAACAGTGTTTAACTGCTTTTATTTTCTTTATTTCAAGCCTCCTACTGTTCACCCAGCTGATAACGTACCCGAAGGTGGTTCAATGACCATACTTTGCCTGGCCTTAGGAAATCCGGCGCCCACCATATCTTTGTACGTGGGAGGTCACTTAGTGCGCCAGGATACTTCCCGACATATGGTGACAGTGATTCACAATGTAACAGCGGACATGGAACATGTGTCTTGCTATGCCGACAATGGTTATGGAGTGCCCATGCAGGCCACCCGGAGAGTGAATATATGCTGTGGGTTTGACCTTCAAACTCTCTTTACAAACTGATAAAAATTAATTCGTAAATTTCTTTTCACAGATCCCCCTAAAATCCAGGCAGCTGGCATAACAGTGGCTGCAGTGGGTGATGAGGTCGAACTGAGATGTATGGTGGATTCAAAACCTGCTCCGAAAACCATATTTTGGCGTGACCATGATGGTCGCATACCTGTCATACAGGGTGGTAATTATGATATTGCCACACGTACCAACGAATCTCGACCTTCATTCTACACAATGGCTCTGCGCATCAATAAACTGCAGGCCACCGATGTTGGTGACTACTTCTGTCATGCTGAAAATCCCTTTGGCTCAGCCACTATACCCGTCTCAGTGCGCATACGCAACACACCTGCCCTAAATCACAATGTTTCCGAGTGCTGTGCAGATTTGAATGTTACCATGGCCTGTCGCAGTGCCTGCAGCTACTATGTGGATATAGATGCCATAGCGGATAAGCCCGAGTGTATTACAGAGTTCGACAAACTAATGAGGTGTGCGGCTGACGGTTCCGATCATCGTACCTGCTGTGCTGATTCTCATGTGCCGCGCAAGTGCTTGAATTGGTGTCGTGGTGAAGTTGTGCGCTCAAAAGAGATCTGTAGCTTGCAGTACGCTCGTTCCATTGTAGGCTGCTTTGAGTCAAATCGTGACCGATTACCGGGGCCTCCAGAAAATATAGCAGTTAGTGTGATATCGGACAGTGAAGTGGTGATAAGGTAAGCAAGAGTATATTTTCGGTCTCTATAACACTCCGGAAACAAGTGCAGTTCAAGAGAAAGAGACTAAAAATTAAATAACTCAAAAAAAAAAAACTTGCAAAGTATGGCAGTTTAGAAAATTGGTTGAAAATGTGCAAATAATTCATATAATGATATGCAATATGTAAACATGGCATGTTCCCCAGCTAACAAGTCTTCAACTCTACACTGAAAGAACTTTCGTTCATAGTTCTAATGAATTTATTTCATTAATATTTTTCAGTAATCTAATGAAAATGTTCATTACGGCAATGAATTTTCATAGCTTTAATGAATAAATATCAATAAAAACTGTTCAAAAGTTTACATAATTTTCTTAAAAAATATCATTAAATTTATGAAAAAATTTCATCAAATCAATGAGCAATTTATTTAAATCAATGTGTAACGAACACATTGAAGTATCAATTCTCATTTAATTTGTAAATAGATTTGGATATATAGTAAAATATTTTAATATTTCGCAAATGTTTTGAAGTCTGCTGCGAGCAACACCTAAAAAGTGGCATCACACATAAAATGACATTTCTTTTGGAATATCTGTTAATAATAAGATTAGCCATAACTTTAATAATATACGTCATAGAAATTATGTTCTGTTTCATTAGATCAATAAACAAATTCCTATCTTTGACGAATCGTTTCATTTAGTTCATTAGCTTAATGAATAAAATTCATGTTTTTAATGAAACGATCATTAATAGAAATATAATGAATCAGAATTCATTGATTCAATGAACCCCAACGTTGCTTGAAAAGTATTGAATTTTTTTAATGAAAATAATTTCGAAATTCATTAGATTTATGGAAAAAATTAATGAAATTCTCTTAATTAATTTTTTTGATTTACTGATTTATTGCGAAGAGAAGTAATATCGAACATTTTGAAATCTTCAAAGTTACTACAAAGTTAAATTAATAAACCCACAATAGTTTATAGAAAACTTGTCAGGAACTCTAGCGTTTCTGAGTCATTAAAAAAAAAAAAAAAGCAACTAAAACAGATTTCCAGGGCTTGTCTGCTAATCGTGTGCATTTAAGTCACCTGATTTTTATAATAAAATTCTGTGCCATAATTAAACTTTTAGGTAACATATTTAACTGCTTTAGCGCATAGAAAGCACCATACAATCGAGTTATTCTTAAAATTTGTTTTTGCAAATCACGTGATATCAAACAAAGTGATTTTCAAAAGTGATTTTGGCATGACGTTGTGCTTTGTCCAGCTGACCAGTTTTTTTAAGAAGTACTGCAATATTTTCTAATATTCCAATTGTGGTCATCGTCGTCACAACACGTCAACATCGAAAGATCCTCGCTTATCCATTGTATTTTGACAGTGATTTTCTGCTGTTGTGATACCCATTTGGCACCTTGTGGACCTAAGGGCTAGATAAACCCCATTAATCACCTCCACCTCCAATTATTGTTTGTAGTGAGAAAACAAGTGCTAAATTTTTTTTACGTCGAATTCAAGTGATGAAGATATTTGGAACATTTTTAAACTTTCTCACGCGATTTCGCACGTTTGCTACAACACGACAACAGCGCTTTCTTGAATTTTGGAAATTTTGGATTAATTTCCTCTGCTGTGCACACGTTATGGTGCTTGTCAGGACTAAGCTTTTTTTAAAAATCTATTATAAGTCTGCTTTAAAGCTTTGCAGATTTTTCGCGAACTTTCACGGCTTGGGATCACATTGAAGTTTTAGGAACTCAGCATTTTTTGTTAGAAACTCTGCAGTATTATTTTTTTATTTTACAAATTTTTTGCGGATTTTTGTGTGTTTGCCCGTTTTGCAAATATTTAGCACAAAAATAACTGATGCAAAAGAAAAAAATGGATGACAGAGTCATTTGTTATCGATAACTCTGTGTGGCTTACACGTTTGCTTTGCGGTTTTTGTGAAGAAGGAATTATTTTGTCCGTTGATAGGGCCCACTCTACTTTAAATGAAATTACAACGAACAATAGCAAATATTTTTTTAATTTATTGATTTTTTACACCATCATCAACTGCAAGATATTTTCTCAAGTCAAAATTTCATGCTCTCGAAAGAATTATCACTTTACGTAGATCAAGAAATGGAATTTCCCTACCGCAACAAATTCCTTTCGCCTCACACACGCTCTAAGTAACACGGTTTATAGATGAATTGGCTTTACCAGTTTGTCTTAGAAATAATTTATTATTGTTTTCCAAACAAAATATTTCGAACTGTTTCTGTACTTTGCTTATTTTATTTATTTTTTTTACGAAATAATATCGTGAACTACACAGTCATATACAATGAAATTGAAATATTTTGTCTTTATTTGTGTGTTTATTTAAATCTTGAAATTTTTGTACGCAAATAAAACTTTGTTCTTGAGTGCTCATATTAATTTCATCCGTTGTTTTGTTCTTTCAAAAAAATATTAAGTTTTCTAGTCTTTTCTTTTTCTCCATATACATATTTCCGGAACACTAACTTAAAAAAAATAGTTCTTGCTAAACCGGAAGCGATAAGATAAGACGGAAATTGTGTATTAAAGTTAAAAATAAAGTCCTCTTTTGAAACTTCTTTCAAGCATGATTGCTTTTAGCCTGAGATGGCTTATGCAGGCAAACTGCTAAACAAAAATTAGAAGAAACTTTTTACATACATGTTGGCACTCTATAGTAAAACAATCCAAAGACAATTTATTCGCCTCTTAAGCATTTCAAGTCTTTTCCGATATGAAATTTTGTTGGTTAGAAACTATCAGCGCCTGGCCTCTTTGTTCTGGCTGCAAACTTCAAATTATAAGCATAAGAATGCAAAACCTAAATTAATGTCTATGTGTGAGTATGCGTGAAGAAGCTGTTAACACTTATACACATTAGTGGTGCCGGCACATCAGCCAGAATACCACATTTCCCTGAGAGACACTGGCAACAAAAGTTGTGGAAATTTCTTAACAAAGAAAATAAAAAACAAAGCAACAGCAACAGCAACAGCATTATTGACTGCAACACACACATACACATGCGCACGCTAAAAGAAGCAGGAATTGTAACCACAAGCACTCAAGCAAGAGAACATTGTTAAACGAAAAGCACTTTAGCAAGCAGATAATATTAAAATTAGAGAGTGCCTTAGTGTATGCCACAAAAAGAAAAACATGTTTGCATGTGTTCAGAAAACTTTCCACACAAAAGCACTGCTTTTACATATAAATCTTTCTGCTTTTCTTTTCCAGATGGGATCCTCCAACCAAAAATCCAAATGTTGTGGATGGTTATCGAATATTTTATCATGAGGCTGCCATGATGGGTAGTGAAATGGCATCCAGCGAAACAATGGCTGGCAATGCATTGGCAGCAGGTGGTGCTCTCGAAACTTCCAGTTCATCTACAGCATCTTCGATGCTCAACAGTGGCAG
Source organism: Sturmia bella (assembly GCA_963662145.1). Classification (NCBI taxonomy): domain Eukaryota; kingdom Metazoa; phylum Arthropoda; class Insecta; order Diptera; family Tachinidae; genus Sturmia; species Sturmia bella. The sequence goes on along the minus strand of OY759169.1, from coordinate 63,871,187 downwards.
TAATGCAACAAGCATGCCAATGGCGGGCAACTCCTCAGCCGGCTTTGCCAGCAGTGAGGTGAGACGCATTGATGTCAAGGAAACCAGCGTAAATATAGACGGTCTTAAAAAGGATGTCTTGTACGAGCTGGTGGTTAAGGCTGGCAATACATACGGTGAGTCGTACAACTTCAAGCAAGTGAAAAAAAGTCAAATAATTGCTTGTGTGCAGAGTGTAGTTTTTTTTTTTTCTTTTTTTGTTTAACAACTTTTAAACGCTTTTTAACCACGTTCTGTGTGCATGTGTTTTTTATACTTGGCTCTTTAGGTGCCAGTGTTTTAACCGAACCGATAAAATTCACACTTGGCGAACATCATGTTACTTCGGCGACAACAACTTACTCACATGCCGTGGGTACGATAAGCGGTATTGTTGCAAGTATTCTGGCTGTTTTACTGGCAGCTGCCGCTATTATATTTTATAGACGCCACAGAGCAAATGGTAAGGCAGCCACTGGGGTGGCATTTGAAAATCCCACATATACCAGAGGCTTAGAACAAGTGCAGGTAAGTTACAACACAGTTCTTGCAAACACACAAAGTGCGTTTAGTATTCAAAAGCGAATTTTAAATTAAAAAAAAAAACAGCAATTTGTTTTAAATTTCACAAGAAAGCATTAAAAAAAAACAAAACAGTGGTTTATTGTTTATTTTAATATTTTTGCGAGTTAACATTTTCTGCTTCAATTAGTTGCGAAATTTAAATTTTTCGTGTGCTCTTCCAAGTCATTCGATCACGTTGGCTTTAAAAAATACACTGACTCAGGATATTGAACCTTAATTTATTTATAGGCTACTGGTAAATGAAAAGTTTTGTTTATAACTTTTTGTTCTAATCGATTTCGGTAAGAAATTTATTTAAAGAAATTGATCACGTGTTATAAATTGAGCTTCGATTCACTGCTTTTGAGACCACCCAAATTAATTTATAGTAACAAAAACACCGCTTTTTGAAATAGTTGTAGATCTTGTAGATCTAACACAGTCTAGTTTCTAGTGTCATAGACAGAGTAAATAACCATCGGGAAATTTTTTAGGCCTTTTAAAGATTTAACTTTACGTGGCCCAGAGACGCACAACAAATTCTTCACACAGTTTGATGCCGTTAATTTTAATAATTTGCTGCAGACGCACCATAAAAAACATAATAAATATTGTGACTTTTTAGCCACACTTGGCGTTGTAGCGTTTGTTTCTATTAAGCCGTCGTCGGGTGGTGAGTTATTTTTCAAATAAAATATTAACAGTTTTTATTTTGGTTTAACCAAAAATAGGGAGAGAGAGAGAACTCTCAATTAATTTTATATCGTGGATTTATGATATGTGAACTTTCAAGAATTTAAGTTGACTGTAGTAAATGAAGAAAAGCATCTACAAGATAGCAGGAAGCACTTTTTTTGACCAATATTATAATGACTTGCACACGAAACAAGGTATCTATGTGTTTGTATTACAACGTCAATAGTCGATGTTAAAATTTTTATAGTAAATTATATTTTCAGGAATTGTCACACATAAATCACTTCAGTCAAATTTCTTGCAGCGTATAAATAAACTCTATGGGTCTTATTCATAATAAATATTTTAGGTTTATTAAACTCTTATTTGACAGATTTTCCTTACAAATATGTCAAATAAGAGTCTTATAAGGCTGATATATTTTTTATGAATAAGGGGGTATATGAAAAAGAAGCAAAAATTTTGCATTTTTCTTCAGTTTTTTTTTTATACGCACATTTCAAGAATTTTCAAAAAAATTTAGGGTTTTTTTTGTCCCTTAAGAAAATTTTTTCCAGATATATTTTTTTTAATTTTAGGTATAGAAAATTTGTTGGCAGCAGAAAAAAAATTTTTATTTTTGGAATACATATGTACATATGTATATGTTTGTATGTATTGATAAAAAACCTAAACTAAAGAAACAAAATTTGCAAAGACTTATGAATTAAAACGAACTAATGTATGTGAAGATAAATTTTAAAACTTTTAACTACTACCTTCAAAGTTAACAGACCACTGTTAATGTGATAACATGGCTCTGTAAAGCCCAAAAATTCGCCCAAAAATTCAAACTCCAAAAGAAAATGCATTTTAAAACAAAAAATTAGAAAATTCAAACTCCAAAAAAAATGCATTTTAAAACAAAAAATTAGAAACATTTTTAATTCATGAACATTAACTAATGTTTTCAAATCCAATTTTAATAAAACGGAGTCACAAAAGTGTAAAATGAAATTGTTAATAAGGAAAATTAAAAAGTAGGACTTTGGTCCTTTTCTCGAAAACGGTAGGAAATGGGCGAAAAAAAATTATTGGATATCGTTTTAGAGCCCATCTAAACGCACTGTTAAACATTTCGACCATTGCACACTAAATTAGATGGGCTCTAAAATGATGTCCAATAATTTATTTCGCCCACTTCCTACCGTTTTTGAGAAAAGGACCATAGTCCTACTTATTAATTTTCCTTATTAACGACTTCATTTAACACTTTTGTGACTCCGTTTTTTTTAAACAATTTTAAAATTTATCTTCACACACATAACAAATTATTAATGATCATATCGTTCGACGACTATAAATTAAAAAAAAATAGTTTTTTTAATTTATTTAGAGCAAACTTTTTTTCATGTACTACACAAATTTTTGTGCAGAAAACTTATCGCTAACAAAAAGTTTGTTTATTAAACCTTCTATAGACAAGTAGTTATCGATAAATTTTCAGATATTTTTTTTATTTAATTTTCACAAAAATTTTGGGGTATATACATACATATATAGTTTATTGAAGGCAGAAATCGTTTGTTTAAAATGAATCAAAAAAAAAATGTCCTTAGACTATTGAATGATAGTTTTCACAGGAATTTCATAACACAACAAAATTTCTTATGTAAAATTTCTGACAGCATAATAAAATCGTTAAAATCTATCTATATTATAGATTTCGCTTAAAAATTAAAAAAAAATAAGTAACTGTGCTATATTCAATTGAATCGAATATTAAATACCTTTCTAAAAAATCATGCATATGTCAGGCCATTTTGTCAGATTGGGCTATATCTGTATGTATGGACCGATATCAGAAATTTTAATTTTACCCACTAAAATTACTTTTTCTTTACACCAGCTTTGCTCTGTAGCACCGACAGTTCTCTTAGTTCGCTGACAAAACCAACTTCTGCAAAAATCAGTTCGAGCTATGTATTGGCTATATACACAAGTATATTAGCAGTGACTTCATTAATTTGTATTTAAAATATTTAAAAAAAACCCATGTACATGTATCAACTGATATGACTATATATTGGATATATGTATATCAATCGGAATCGGTATAAAATTTCTTCACTTTAAATAAGTTTTTTATCCTCGGATTCACTGTTTAAGAACAAAAATTGATTTATGTTGCTGATATGAGAAATTTCCTAAGATAACCGCTATTCGCTGTATATTGGGTATATATGAATCGATATCGAAAATTTTTGAGGTATGTTTTAGCTTTTTATTACCTATTTGAACAATTTACCCAGTTATTTATTTTAAATTGTGCAAAAAGCGCCCAAAAACCCGGGTTTTGTGTGATCTCGTCTACTCGTGAATCGACTAAATTGAATTTCCATACCCAGCACATAACATGACAAAATCTTTATTCTGACCAAATTAGTTTTCCTAGAAATGGCAATAATTTTCATAACTGCCAAAACACCGCTTTTTCGATATATTCGTTTGCCATTTGTGATCCAATTTTACTGAATTTCATTAGCAAGTGAATGGCATAATGCAGACAGTTTAGCAAAAAAAAAGAAGTTAAGCGGTTTTTTAGTTTTGAGTAGGTTTTCTCAAGTCTTAATTTCAAAAGCCTTGAGACGGACGAACAGACAACGGACATCACTTAGTCGACTTTTCTATTGGTACTGAACCAGAATATTTATACTTTATGGCATCAAAAATTAAAATTTATGGAAGTTAGAAACATAATGACTCACTTATATAGTATACCCTTAACACTGTTGTGAAGGGTATACAAATTTCTTATTAACCACTGCGAGTGCTCGTTATGTTAAATTTAAGGCTAATACTTTCTCGTTGATAACAAAAAATTCTTCATGAGAAAGATATATTCTTTTAGAGAAATATTTATCTTAAACATAAACCACTGTTAAACAATATGTAATAAAAACCATGTGTTATAATGAAATAATTTAAAAAAAAATATTAAACATTTTTTTTTTGTTTTTTGAAGAAAACGTTTCTTTTACCAACACCTTTAACATTATTCTATTATACACTTTAAAACAATTTGTCTCACAATTATCACTTTTTGTGTTTTATTTGTTTTTATGTCTCTGCTACAACTTGTTTGTATCCGTCAACCTTTTGAAACAATTGTTTTTTTGTTGGTTGCCTTCTTTGATGCTGTGGTGTTGGATTCCCTATTCCCTGTATTGGTTACATGCTTAAAAAAATGTTTTTTGTGTGTGCTTTATACTTTATCCTCCTTAAAATAACAATATGTATCAAATGTGTTCGCCTGTTTGCGTATGTGTGCATGTTTAACTTAATCAACATCCGGTTAGTTACCCACTGTAACATCTGCCTTAACACATACAACCAACATGAATGGTGGAAATTTTACAACAAGAACACCGAGCGCCACCCTCGCCACCACAACAGTCTCGTCGGCAACAATACCAACGTCAACAACATTACGACCCTCAATGACAGCCCGAGTGGGGAATAATGGCACTACAACAACATTAGCACAACCAAAATCTACAATGAAGACCTCAAACTTGGATGGCATCGATGTTCATACACAATGCAACGAAATAAATCCCACAATTTATGAAGAGCTCAAACTTGGTCAAGAAGGTGCGGGATTCAAAAAACTTGTGCCATAAGCAAAAAAAAAAAAATAATAATAAAAAATTTTTTTTCAAAAACTAAGTTTTGCTATTTTGCTAATAATATTTAACTGCCTGGTTCCCTTGCTCCTTTAAAAGTCATTATGATTTCTTTTGTATTCTTTCGTGGTACTTCCTTTTTTTTTCCAGCATCAAGACACACGCTAGATTGCTTATATGCTTGTAGCTGAAAGTAACAATGTAAAATACAAAAGCCTGAGTAACTTAAGAAAAACACAAGATGCTGCTAAAGAGGTGGAAAACTGCATCTACGTACAAATCACTGACTTAAACCCAAAGAAGAGAATTTTGCTAACATTGTAGTCTAGTGATTCTCAATTGCTAAAGTATTGTTTACGTAAGTGTAGAGATTTGTTAGAGTTTAAAGAACCTGCGATTGTTTGCAGAACAAACAAGTCAAGAATGCCAAGCCGTTGTATGCAAGTTGGCTTTTTTATGTTTCAAACTCATTCATATGCTCTATTAAGTTTTGTATTTTATGTTCTTTTTTTATTATTTCGGCTAGAAATTCTGCTAAATAAAGGAAAAAAGTAGGTTATAATTTTGACATTTAAATATGCTGCTACAAAATTTTTGAATTGAAATAAGCAGCAATAGACGACAAATGGTAAAGTGAGTGAAAGAAAGCACCACAAAAGTTGTAAAAAATATTTAAAAAAAAATTTATGCGCACATTTTTGTAAATCAAATATAATTCATGTTGTGTGCGTAAATAAATAAAATTTTCTGCATTAGAAATTATTTATTTATGCTTGATGAAATTGTATTTGAACTAAAAATCAAAATTTATCCGGCTTCAGTGTCGCCTTCACATTTTTTTTTAAAGTATCGCTTTGAAAGCATCAATTTCTTTAATTCATTTCAATGCTTTGCCGAGTTCGGCAGAAAACAAGAAAACGTGTAGTTGAAAAAAAAAACATCTTTAGCCAGAGTTCTCTAAAGGCGGGAACAATTTAAAGTTCTCCTAAAGTTATTTGGAAATTAAGAAAAAATTAAGCGGAGCCAAAAGTGGCAGGTATTAATTTTTTTTTTTTTTTAACATTGATCATATTTATCGTATTACCCCAACCCAGCAGAAATATAGAAGACCTAAATAAATCTCTTAATCTTATAAAATTTATGTTTAATGCCTGGCATTATTAACGCATTCATTTATAACAAGAAACATTTAAGGTTTCTGTTTGACTTCTTTTATTGTTTTCAAATGTTCTTGGAGTGTATGAATCCAAATATGTACGTACTGTAGAAATATCTTGTGAACATGGTAAATGTCAAGGGGAAGAATGAATGAAAATGTGTTCAGCACAAGGTTTTGTAAACACACACATACATACAAGCCATTATGACATGATTTTAATACTGAGTCATCAGTATAATCGTCATCATCATCATCATCGTCAACATTTTTGCTCATGTGAATAAGTTTCCAGCACTTATGTTTGCATAATGCTGATGATAATGTACATTTACCCCAATCAAGCAGGGCTAATAGTGTTTTGAAATCGTATTCGTCATAATTTAATTTTTCTTTTTCTCTTTAACATGAATGAGTGGTTGAAAAATAACGTGGTATTTCTGGGCTTACAAGCAATTTAATTTGAAAATTTAAAATTTAATATGGGAAAATAGACAAGGTATAAAATGAATTTGTCATTTTATACCCTATATTATATAGTACAACATCACAAAAAAAAAACGGTGATTTGACAATAGATTTTAAATAGAGGAAATCTAAAAAATACACATGTGTCAGCGTTTTGAAAAATTACATGGGAACTCCATTTTAAGCTCGGAAAATTTTTCTGTCTTACATGGCACATATTTGTCATAAGATTAAAAAAAAAACCCTGAGTTATGAAAAATTCCAAATCTAGTTTTGACTGTTTTGCATCGTGCACGGTATCAAACTGCATGATAATGCAAAATTTTACAATCCTAGAGTTCTAAAAGCCCTAGTTATACCTAGTGGCTTCCTTTCAAAGTAAAATTATTATTATGAGTAAATCAATAAATTTTTATCATTGAAAAATTTTCTTTTATAACTATGTGGTAGTTGTCCCCTAGTTAAATGTCTATGATATTGGCTTTGTCTCATACACAATAACATAAAATGAGCTTAAGGAGGCTTAACATAATATTAAAAAAAATTAAACGTACGTTTTTGAAGAAGTCGTTTTTAAAAACATAAGAAAAATATCTTTTAAAAAATAACCTCTTAAGAAAATTCGTGTAAAAGGTTCTATTTAAATACTGCCTTTAAGTGAGGCATCTTCTTAAAAAATTACATTTTAGGAAAGTGTTTTTCAAAAAATAATTCTATTCAGAAGATGGTGTTTTAAAGAACCTTAGAAAAGCTTTTCTAAAGTGTATTTGAAAGTGCAATAGAATATGCTAATTTTATGGGGAATGTAATTTTTAAAAATTTTGCTGTTTTTTTTTACAAATTAAAGTTTCAATCTATTGTAGGTTTTTATTTTCATACAACTAAACAACAAGTTGTAAATTCTATTAGTCTAATGATGATGTAGTGTAACAGCTAATGGCGCATCAAAACACCCATAATTTGTCTTGCTTTGGTAAATGGGGCTTTTAAGAAGTTTTTTTGTCTTTCCACACGTTATGAGTAAAGTTATTTAGTAGCTTTGTTTAGTTTCATATACAACTTTTAGCTTCCTTCTTCTCCCATCACCGATGGCCAAAAATTGTAACTACTTAAACCCAATTAATAACCACCGCTCCAGCCACTCCAGTCACATATCTGTCAAAATAAATATAGTAATAAAAATCATGGGAGTAGAACCTTAATAAGAAACACAAACTAATAAATAAAACCACCGCAAGGAATTTCAAAATGGGTCAGCTGCTGTGTCGAAAACAAACACAAAAAACTTTACAAAAGAAAATGACCACTTGAGCTGTCAAAATGAATTTATTACAAAGAAATAGAAAAAAACCCAAAAAAGAAACCGTAGCCACTCGTTTATACACTACGGATGGCTTTAACTGCTCAACTAACAGCAAACTAAAAACTTCGGTTTATTAATACCTTTATGTGTGTGCGTGAGTGAGTATTGGAATTTGTCCCTGAGCTGCAGTGCTTGTGCGTGTGTGTGTGTTTGTGTGTGTTGACTTAATATTTATGGCCCATAAAGGATTTAATAATTTATGAACAAAAACAAACACTGGCAGGCAAATAACAAACGATAGATCGATTAAAAGACCACGAACGGGGTTGGTTGCTCTGAAAATAGTTAAGATTATTACACTTTTGCCTGTTTTGAGACAGGAATGGAAATTTATGTGTATTTGGTAAATGAGAGGGCAAACAATAAATTATACACTTAAAAAAAAATGTTTTTTCTAACAATACCAAATTATGAGGGAAAGTTACAATAAATTTTAATCATAATTGATGGAGGTATAAAATCACAATTAGATAATGAAAACGATTTATCTTTAGACATAAAATTGGGATTTTCACTTGAAGACATAAATTTAAATCAAACTTGCACTATGGGAGGAAAACAGATTTTTATTTGAAAATCAAAATTAGGAATGCGTAGATATCTTTGCACAATTAAGCAGCTAGATTTTTTTTTTAAATTTTGCATCCTGGAATGGTAATACTTTGTTTTAGTTAAAATTCGAAAATTTTAAATATGTGTCTCTAAGAATTTGCGGTATTGCAAGTATATACGGCAAAGCCGAAACAATTTTTTTTAACTATATTATTATTTGCTATTCAACTCAAAACTAATTTCATATGAACTGTGCAATATGGGATGGAAAATTTTTTATTTTGTAAGTTGCGATTCAAACATAAGTTTTTTTTTTTTAAATGAGCCAAACATGTATTTTTAAACTTCGACAATTCTAGACTAAAAGAGGTTGCTTTTTAGAGAGAAATAGAAATTTTTTTAAATATATTAAAATTAAAATATATTAAAATTTTAAATATAATAAAATATAATAAAAATATTAAAATGTTCAGTTTATTTCACTAAGAATTTATGGCGTAGTGTAAAGTAGGAAACTATTTTCCATGAAATTTTATTCCCAGAAATATTTTTAGCAGCATTTTATGGGAAAGCTTTTTAATTTGAAAATTATCTGAGAGTATATAATTCTTAATAGTTAAAAATTTTCTCGTTAAGACTTCACATGTTTTAACCTCAGATCATTTTTTTTTAATAGGAAATGAATTTTTTCTGCTAAAATGCAAATATTTGCAATGCATTTTTTTTTTAAGAATTTTTAGAAATAAAGAGCAGAGCTGGAGCTGCGTTTATTGTACTTAAAAATCTTTAAGCAACTTTGCACTATGGTATGGTGAATATTTTTTTTTTTTTGGAAATATAAAAATTGTCTAGGTTTTCCCTAGAGACTTTGCCTAATGGAATGGAAAATTTTTTTCTTTCCATTTTTTTGTCTTTCCATTTTTTTCTAGTAAGCTGATGCTATTTTTGTTAAAAATGTGGTGGGAAAAATATATTTTCCAATGTAAGAAATAATGATTAACTTTGCACTTTTCTAAGAAAAGCATAAATATTTAAAGAAATATATATTGTTTAATAAACTAAAAGTTTTTACTCTGAGACACTGTTTTTGAGGACAATTTTCAAAGAGGTTAGAATTTAGTTTCTTTTTTATCATATCTGTGTTAAGGTTGGAATGTACTTTACAACTAGGCCTCAATTGCACTAAAAGCAGGGAAGTATTTTCTTTTTAAAATTATAACTCAGGAATGTATTAATATTTTTGCACGATGAACCAAATATGTTAAGCATTGATTGCAAATGCCAAAAAACAGTTTTTTCATTCAATTTGCTTGAGAGAGAGAGAGAGAGAGAGAGAGAGAAAGAGAGAGGGAGAGAGAGATTTCCGCCTTGGTGGTTGAAGCTTTTGAGATTTCTAAAGCCAAGAAATACAAACAATTTTAATGCAGTCTGCTTAACTTTGTTTTTGGTGAACTAATATGTATTGAGAAAGTTTGATTTTGATTAAAATTTCATTTAAAACAAATTTCTGTTATAGACAAAAATTTGTAATTAACTTCACTCTATGGGAAATTATGCTTTTTAATTTGGAAATTATAACTCAGTGCTTTGATGTTTTTGTCAAACGAATCAAATAGTAGTTCATAAGCTTAAAAATTTTCTCTCCAAGAGACTTTGCACTATGGGACGGAAAATATGTTTTGGAGTTGAAAAATTTTCCACGCTGTTTTCAGGATGCAATCTCAAATTAACTAAGATTTAAAAAGTTTTTTCTATCGTTGATAGTTTAAAATTAATTATTATGCACTATGGCAAGGAAAATATATTTATATTAAACTTATAAATAAATATTTTCTTACTAAAAAAACCAAATATTGTTTCTTAAATTTAAAAATTTGTGCTCTTAAATACCTTGCACTATGGGTTGAAAAACATTTTTTTAATGTACAAATTTGCCAATGCTTTCGAAGTTCAAAAAGGCTAATTTTTTATCTAGTCGTTAAAAAAAAAATAATTGCTAATACAATTTGCATGTTTTTGTCTGCCTAGTGAAAAATATACTGTCATTATATTAATATATAATTAAAGTATGGCAGCACTGTAGATTGAGTACAATTTTGTATTTTCAACTATTCATTTTAAAATCTAGTAATATATCGGCCCAATAAGTTATTGTTTGAGAAAACTAACGATTTTCAAATTAAGAAATTTTGCACGATGGGATGTTAAAAATTTTGAGCAGTTTACCATAAAAATTTTTCAAATGCAAAGAAAAAAAAACTATAGTCAATATACAAATAATTACCATAGAGACCATTTTTGGAAAGCGATTTCTGAAAAACAACTAAAAATTCCAGATAAAAATAAAGTGGTGTATGAGAAAGAAAAGTGAGAATTAAGGAATTAATTTGTTTATTTGTGGAATTTGTAACTAAAATTGGATTGGACTTTGCTTATTTGTTTCATTCCCAATATTTCCGCTTAAATAAAATACCCTTTCTAAAAGGTCTCTGTTTATGTAGCACAAATGAACGAATTGTGTAGAGAATATGTTACGAAAAATTTTAAGGAATGAAACGGATTTCGTATTATTTTTTGTAAAAAAAAAAAACGTAGCAGTCTTTCAAACAAATATACAAATACAGTTTTTTCTCCTCAACAAATTGTTGGGGAACAAATGCGGATTAAATTAAAATATATTTTGTGGTGTTTCATTTTCCACTTCTCCTTAAAGGTCAAGGTAACCAGGCTTATTTTAATTTATGATATTGTTATCAAATAATTAATTTCTTTTGTATAAAACCGTATTTTTGAGAACTGGTGAATTTACATGAATGTATAATATAAAAAAAAAATATCATTAAAATAGTTTAGTAAATTACTGTGTATGCTTGTTTATGTTTTAAATGGAAAGTTTGTAAAAAAAATAACATGTAAATATCCTTAGCTTGTAATTTGTAACCATATAAAATGTAAACAATTTAGATTACAAACAAAAACCCACTAACTTAAGTACTAAAGTTACACCTGTATTAACCCTCTGTAGTTGTAAGTTGTTAAGTATATTAAAATAACAGAAAATAAACTTTAACAAAAAATACCTTAAAACTAGTTTAACTTGAAACAAATAATAACATTTTAAATTTATAAAACAAAAAATTTCCCCCTAGTAAATTGTACAAAAAAAACAAGTATAAATTATATACTAAATAAAAATAAATAATATTTTAAAAATTATGCCTTATTTCGAATCATTTTGTTGTAAGCTTGTGATGAAATGTAAGAATTTGTTGAGTACACATTTTATGATTTTTTCCGGTAGTTTTACACAGAAAAAAATAATGAGTATCCTCGGCACCTCTACACAAAAATTTTTTTTGTTATATCTATTTCAAAATGGTCTAGCTCTGCGCGCTTAAACAAATTGATAATATTAATCAGAATTTTAATACCAGTGTAATTAAAATTATTTGCAATTGAATGACTGATGCATATGATTTTTTTCTGTGTACAAATTTTGTTATAGTATTTATAAAGTACAATTTAGGTGGTAATTATGAAATTGCTTTAATTAACACTGCTCAACATACAAATAACAATGTTCTGCCATTTGATGGTTATTGAGGGGACTAAAAAAAAGAAGTTCATCGTTGTTTTAAAAGTTTGCATCTGAAGCTAATTTTACGGCCTATTTAAAATATCACCCTTTCGTAATAAAAAAAAACCTAAACAATTGTGTGATACTTCGGCTTCTAGTTCTTCTAAGTCTTTGAATTCCTTCCGATCGAATTGAACTTTAATTTCGGAAACGCTTCTTCAGAAAACGAAAATTGATAAATTTTCTCGGAATAAATTCAGTTTAAGTTTAATAATTGAATTGGCAGTTTTTGCATGTAATACACTGAAAGAATTTTCGTTCATAGTTTTAATGAATTTAGTTCATTAACATTTTTTAATTAATTAATTCATGTCCAAAAATGAACCTTTTCAAAAAATATTTGCTGTATTCTTCAGCTGTCTATATGCCAACGACATTTCGTTGGTGCTAATCAACTCATCAGTAGACTTGAAAAATTCTTAAAAGTTTGTTTGAAACTTAACTACTTACTTATTCCATAATTCCCATGAACAGATTGAGAATCAGAAATGTTCAAACAAACCTGTTAAAGGTTAAACTTTTAAGAATTTTTCAAGTCTACTGATGAGTTGATAGACAGCTGAAGAACACAGCAAATATTTTTTGAAAAGGTTCAATTTTGGACCTGAATTAATACATTTCAATTGGCTCTTAAAGCAAATAAATAATTAAGTTCATATTTTTTAATTAATCTAATGAAAATGTTCATTACGGCAATGAATTTTCATAGCTTTAATGAATAAATTTCATTAAAAACTGTTCATTAGTTTTCATAATTTTGTTAAAAAATATCATTGGATTTATGAAAAAATTTCATCAAATCAATGATCGATTTCATCAAATATAATTCGATAATGGGAGGAGGAAAGCCTTGCTGACTACTGGAGAGCCCCTATAAGTACGCGACGGCTGAACAGGCTGCTCGATTCTGGAAGAGTCCAGTCCGATCATATTGTCAAACTGGGCAGAACGGATATACACGGCTAAATACCGGATCACTGTAAGCTAAATTACTATCTCCAAAAACAGTAATTTCTGCAGGCTCTAGAATTAAAAGAAGAAAATTGCGGAATGCATGCTTCGTGAATGTTGCGTTGTGTACATAAGTAGAAACACTTGGATACTGGGTTGTTGTATCCCAGGGATTTCGGTTACATCAAACCTAAGGCCTTAAACAGATTTGCTATTAGTCTGGGTCTCATTTTATAGAGAACAAGGCCTGCACAAAAAATCTTTTTGGTAGAGGTTCACAACTGACCCCAATAATAATAAAAAAAAATATTCAACACATAATTGTGTTTTTTGTCGATAACTAAAAGAAAAATAAATGAAAATGTATCTTTTCCAGATTATTAGAAATTATTTGCCCATTTTAGATAAAAACACACTGTCGAATTATTTGAAAAAAGTATTATTTCTACCTTTTTCCTTAATGCTGTTTTTTCTCAAGTATTGAGGCGTTTTTGTTTTGGTTTTTACGATATCTCCACATTTACTTAGCAATATTGTCTCATTGAACCAGCAATATTGCCGCACTTAAAAATAAAAAAAAACCTAATTTTATGGGTTTGAAGCAAATTGATCAAAGTTTAAAGGAGATTTTAAATTTATTGACTTGAAAACTCCTAATTAAAACTATACCGAATAATTTATGTACGAAATTAATAAAAAAAAAAGAAATATATGAACCGACTCGTATAGATACATACACGTATGCATATCCTTTTTTAGTGCCCCCTACGGGAATCATCTGAGAGAACATTGTTATTTTGAAAAACAAGTAAACGTTTATTTTGTTGTTTAGTGTAATTATTTCCTAAAATACTAAAAGAAAAATATGCCACTTTGAGGGATGGTTTTGTTTTGCAGCCTGCCCAGAACAAAACAATTTCAATCTGATTAAATGACTGCTAAATTTTATTATTATTATTTTTTTTTAGTTGAAATTCTAGCAGCAAGACAACAAGTCCTTGTTTTAACAAAAACCTTAAATAAGTATTTAATTATGCAAATACATAAAAATTTATTATACATTTCTCCCAACGCTCGTTAAATTATAACTACAAAAAGCAAAAGCGTTAACAACAACTCACTTAAACAAACTAAACCACCAGGAAATAAAATTTCACTCGTTGGTTCTGGCACATTTTTCTTTTTTGTGCCAAATTCATTCCCTCATTTTTATTGTTTTCCCGAGGCAAGTTTTTTTTAATGTTTTTATTTTTCTTATACATATATTTTTTTTATTTGAAATAAAAAATAATTTCTGTTTTTCCTTTCGTGTATTGTTTGTTGAATTTTTTCTTCCTTTTTTTTCTCTTTTTAAATACAATTAACCTAAATTAAATTGTTTGTTGTTCTGTGGGAAAATGAATTATTTGTGTTATTTTTTTCTGTTTAATTTTTTATGCTCTGCATTTTATCAAACAACATCAACTACTTTAAAAATTAATCCAATAAAATTGCACAGAAGCCTTGCGAATTAAAATACAATGGGTAAGTTTGTACAAATAAATTTGTTATTTTTTGTTTTCTATTTCATTTTAATGAAAATAAAAATGAACTGTTGTTGTGCACTTGGCTGGGAGTTGAAAAAAAAAAATGTTTTTTTTTTTTTTTAGCGAAGAAAGTTTATTAATTCTTTATGACATCTACTTTTTTTTCTCAATTTTCTATCTCACATTATTAATCATAATTAAGAAGTTATAATGTCTAAAGACTGTAATTAGAATTTTTTCAATCTCGGGCTTTTGATATATTTTTATTATATGAAGGATGTTATATTGAAGAACACAAAAAACCCGAGATGCCCGAAATGCCAGCTAGCACCTTTCCACATGACCCCACAATTAAAAGAGACGTTCACATCAAAACGCCTGATGTTTGAATTGTTAATAATAAAAAGGTGTTTCAAAAAATAGCTCCTTATACTTTTCACTATGATATTGCGTTAGAAGGATCTATGACAATTATGTGTGAAACGGAATATTTTTCAAAGGCCTACCACGAATTCAGCAGAATTGCACTATACGATTCAATGGTTCTGCGACATAATTTAGGCTCTATGTTGTTAATGTGCCGAATTATTTCAGCCTATAGCTCTCAAATCGCGATTATCCTATTGGCACATGTCAGTTTTGTTTTTCATTGTGTCGAATTATCTAATCATGTAGCTGTCAAATCGAGCTTGTCTCTTCTTTTGAATATTTCCAAAGAAAGAATACTATATGTGTAAAATTACATTGCTGTGATCATCGCCATGCTTAATTAATATCGCCATAATATTACAGGACATGAATGTTTTGCACAAAAGAGCTATTTCTTTATTGGCTGTGTGAAAAGAGGCGTTATCCTAATGGACATATATGTATAGCCCCGGAGTCAAATCGTTGCACTCGTGATCGATTGAAATTCGTCGTTTGCGCTGTGTGTTTGTTGTTTATTTCACATTATTCTTCTTCGTTAATAGATTGGATGGCGAGTGCGACGGATCGGCCCTTTCAGAAGGCAATATCAATGGGTAAAATGATTACAGTTTTCCAGGCGGGTGTCCAGGGGCCAAATCGTCGCATTCGATATCGTACGAATTCCGTCACTTATGCTGTGTGTTTGTTGTTTATTTTGCTTTTGTTTTACATTATTTTTGCTCGATAGTTCATTCGATATTGAATGCCACGATTTGGCCCCAGGCTATAGAACTTTGCGTTATAGAAGACTTATGTAGGAATATAAATATCTGGAGCCGACACCTGCATTCTCTCTGATAGTCAAATAGCAATTCTAAAAGCTCTTACATCTTAATTATTTCAGTCAAGGCTGGCTTGGGAATATTACGAACTTTTTGAGGTGCGATCATTGAAGTTTAGTTCTCATACTGCGCCACGAAGGACATATGGGCAACAAAAGGGCGGACTGCTTTGCCAAAAGGGACGTAGTAGGGTTCTTTATCGGTCCTGAAACGTTCTGCGAGTTGGACGACAATTTTCATTTTACGACAATGGGAAAAGGAAATCCTTTGCTGACTACTGGAGAGCCACAGAAGACAAGCGGCAGGCAAAAATTCTGCCAGATAGCGGCAGAGTAAACTCCGGCCGTATTGGCAAACTCGTCAGAAGGGATATTAGACTATACCCAGGGCTAATGGTGGGACACTATTATCTAAATTACCCTCTCAGAAAATTAAAACTGTTTCATATCTCAAATTGCGGAGTACGAGAATTTCGTTATAATCTCGTCAGAGCGAACATTAATCACGTTGACTGCTGGGTTGACCTGATTTTCGAACAAGTACAGACTAATGACGCCGCCAATAAATTTGTAAATGCCTCAGCTTTTCACCCAGCACCCGTGGGTGGCATTTCGGTAAACCCAATGCCGTAACTCTGATTGTTAGCGAATCAGCTGACATGAAAGTGTGCTTCTTTCTTAGAGCTGATTTTAACTCTCATTTTTGTAAAAAGTCTTAATGCGTTAGTCAATTAGGTGGTTGATCTTGCCAAACACTGAAGCAAAAGAAGTCAAATTAGGTTCAGCAAAAAACTTGACTTTAAGCTGTGACTCACAATTTCGATCGTGCATTATGGTTGAGCCACACTTTATTTGCTCATTGAATATGTTAAGCTGGATTATTTGAAAACTTTTACACGCTTATTCACAGAAAATATTTCAGGCTTATAAGCCTTTTATTTGACATATTTGTAAAAAAAAATTTGTCAAATAAGAGTTTAATAAACCTGAAATATTTATTATGAATAAGACCCTTAATATTTTTCAAAACCAGTTTATTTTATTAGTCGAAAGAATGTTCATTGCCGGTTTTTCTAAATGCAAACGAAGTTTTCATTCATATACATACATGTATTGAAAATACCAATAAAAAGTTAACAATGTTTATTATTATCTTTTATTTTTGATGGCAATACAAAAGAAGAATTATTAAGGGCTTATGCATAATAAAAAACCATTTGCTAACTATCTAGCTGCTAAGTTTTTTGTACGTATATTTCCATAATTAAAAGATAGCAGCAAGTTAGTTAGCATAAAGTTTTTTATTATTCATAATGCCGTTAATGTTTATTATTTTAAATATAAGTATGTGAATGAAAACTTTGTTTGCATTTAGAAAAACAGGCAGTTGGTAAATCGAAAATGCTGTCCAAGAAAGTGCCATTTTTTAGGATGCCTATAACATGTTACAATTCGATAAACTATTCAGTTTTCGTTGCTTATAAATGTGTGTAATTTTTATGAATATTTTATTTTTATTTTTCTATTTACATTTTTCAAAGGCCTACGAGTTTTAATTGCCCGAGAACTCTATCGCAGCATACAGGATCCAACTCAAATCAACGAGGATCGCGACATTGTGCAGCAGTTATTTATTTAGACGAGTGATACGCACGACATAAGATGACTACATAATTTTCTTATTAATAATTTTGTAAATCAACAAAATAAATGTTGGTGTTAAAAATTCGATTTTTTCTAAGTAAGCAGCACTTCTGGTTTAAGGATATAGCATAAGCAGTGAAGGTGTATATCAGTTTCAGCCAAAGCCAAATGCAAGCAAATCGATACTTCAAGTATGTGAAATGTGCAAAGTTTTAATAAAAAACTCTAAATAAAAATATTCTCAGAACTCTTAAACAAATTAACAAGAACACAATAAGGAATTTTTCTTTTAAATAAACTGATTAAAAGATTTTATTCCCACACATAACAAGTTTAGCACATTTATTTGTACACTGTTTTTAACAAAACGCAAAATGTTTATAATTAAAATTTGACAGACATAGTTTAAGTAACATTTCGACAAAAATTTTTTTTATAAATATTATTTCTATTAAACAAAAAATTATGTTTAAATGAAATTAAGCAAAATGCAGCGTTAAAGCAATATATTTTGTTTGCGAAATAAAGCCATTAATAATTATGTTTTTATTAAAAGAAAAATTAAAGATTTTTTAACAGATCTCTTAAATATGGTTTGTCAGTGATGGTGTAAGTTTTTGTGGAAGTATTTTTATTATATTATTGTCGTTTTAGTGAATTCGAACATGTTTATTCGAGTGCATAAATACATTTGAAAAGAAAACAATATTCGTGACTTTAGCTCGTTCTGACTTCCTCCTAACTGAGAGATTTATTTGTAGTAAGTTGTAGTCTTCAAGAAAGAAAGCGGGACAGAAAAGTCAAAGATTGATTGCATGGTTCCTAATAGCTTTCTTGAGCTTGAGGTCGATTTAAGTTGCTCCAAATTGAGAAGAACTTTTCTTAAAAGCAATTGTTTATAATTTTATCACTTTTTACTTCCTCAAAATTGAGAAAGAATTTTTGTGATAAATTTGGAGTGATGGATTTTTTTTTTCAAAAACGGCAAGAAAAGTAAATTTGAAGACTTATTGGCTGGCGTTACATACCATGGCTGTTTCACAACCACCACGTCGCCCATCAGCATCCAAATTCGCTTCGAACCCAGGCCATGCATGACTAATTGTATACTGTTTTGAAGCAGCAGCGCAGCCATACAGCTGGGCTCCAGCTAGTAAGTTTTTAACTTTACTTTTCTTGTCTACTTTAAAAATGTGGATCACTACCATTTTATCACAAAAATATTTTTTCAATTGTGAGGGAGTAAAAAATTGAACTAGAAAGATCCCGATAAAATTATTACTATTCAAATTAAAATCATTTTAACTCCTGACTGTTGTCAGGAGTCAAAATGAGGTTACCCGATTATCCTGATCTTCGAGAGATGCTACGAAATGAGATGGTAACCGATTTTGAAGAAAGTAGACGTGAAATTCGGTTGGAGGCGAAGGAAAATATATCTAAGATACAGGAAGAGAACAGAAAGTGTTTCAATATGAAAAGAAAACCTGAAGAGACGTATGAACTGAATGAGTTCATTTGCCATCAAGCGAACTCAATTCGGAACGGGTCTCAAGTTGAAAGGACAGTATTTGGGTCCATACAAAATTGTTTCGAAACATCACCATGGACGATGTGGAGTCGAAGAAGTATTTCCAAATATTTCCAATCCTTAAAATATATAATTAGAATAACCCTGGTGTTGAAAAAAAGAAAATTTTGTGGAGGCAAAAGAGCATTATTATAAACAAATTAATTTCAGGTCCAAAAATGAACCTTTTCAAAAAATATTTGCTGTATTTCAAATAAATACAGCAAATATTTTTTGAAAAGGTTCATTTTTGGACCTGAGTTAATACATTTCAATTGGCTCTTAAAGCAAAATAAATAATTAAGTTCATATTTAAATTAACTAATAATTACTAATTGTTAATTATAGAATTAGCAATTGTTAATTATATTCTAAATCTAAAAAGAAAAGAACATTTGTGAATGATATGTTAATATTTATGAAAACCCTACATTCTAGCTTACTAACTAGATCCATATGTGACTGAATTCTAAATAAATAATACTTAAGACTTTAAATTGTCTCCCCAAATACATCGATTAACAATACGATAGAGCTAGTGAAAACAATTATTATTTACCATAAAACTTGTACTTATACTTTTTAGGGGCTTCTTCATTTAACTGCACAGGCATAATTTCCTAAATATTATAAACAAAGTCTCCATTAACCCGGAGAATATTAACTTCAGAAGTTAACTTTTTCTTTTAATATTTCGCAAAGACTCTTAAATATTTAAACGTTCTTAATACACTCATATTTCTTAGTTGGCCGAAACTTGGAAGTCAAATTCAAGAAACTTCAAATTTTTTGCTAAACTTTTTTCAATGCTTTTTCACATAATTTTAGTACGACGAAAACAAAATAAAGCAAACAAAAACTTTTCGATAAGTTTGTTCGCACAAAAAACAAATTTAGCCACCTTATATAAGAGTAAAAGGGACAGAAGAGGCAAAAATATGCTACTTATATTAAGAAAGATTATTATTTAATTTTTTTTTTGGCAGGGCAAAGTAAACAAGCAACCAGTCTGTCCTGCTGACACAATCAATTTATATCTTGCAAAATGCATGAACGCCATTTTATGAACCTGTTCAGTCATTTAATGTGCTTTGTGGTTATGGGTTTATAATGAAGTGTGTGCGTATGTATTTTTATTGGGAAAAACTATTTGAAAGTTTTCAAAAACTATTTTCATTATATAAAGTGATAAAATTTAAATAGCACACATAAGTCATACCCACTATTCACACGCATACACGCACATACAATCTCATGTGTGGTTGTTTGAAATATGGTCTGGCAAAAGTTGTAAAATTTTTGCAAACTTGTTTTTAATATCGTTCACCTTCATTTAAAAATAAAATTACTACCAGGCTAAGGACCATTTTAACCAAAAAACTTTTGGTCTACCTCATAAAAAACTTTTCTCAAAATTAAATTAAATTTAATTTAATTAGAGATGGCATATTGTTTAAAATATCCTGTACTCTGTCATGCTGCTGCAAAATAATACACTTTTTTGTGGTATGCACAAACCCACTGGGTATTCGTTTATGCTTTTTAATAGCAAATGACAGTTACAGCATCTATGTGACTATGTGACTCTAACATACTATTAAAATTTATATTCTTGGCTATGTTTGAGACCTAATCCCTGTCGGAGGCATGAAAAATAATAGTTTTAAGCAAGCAGAAAGCCCTTGCTAACAAATGACCAACTTAAATAGAGAGGCAGGCTTAAGAATTTTTAACACAGCATTTTAAAAAGTGAAAGTAATAATTTGAACAAAAGTTAAAATAGAGGTTTTTAAAGAGCTTTAAAAATTTTTTATGTGAAGGATAAAAATGTTATAGTACTGAAAAAAAGCGAAAAACAAGAGACCAAATTTCAAATTGTGGTATACAAAAATTTTACAATTTCGACTTATAGAAAGGCAGGCTTAAGAATTTTAAATACAACATTTTAAGTAGTGAAAGTAATAATTTGAACAAAAGTTAAAAAAAGAGGTTTTTAAAGAGCTTTAAAAATTTTTTATGTGAAGGATAAAAATGTTATTGTACTGAAAAAAAAAAAAACGAAAAACAAGAGACTAAATTTCAAATTGTGGTATATGTGTGCTAAAATATATATTTTTATTCATTTACTTCTTTAGTTTTTTGTTCAACTTTTAAAATCTGCATACGTGATGCGCTTGCATAACGTATGCGATGCTAAGTGATATTTTAATACTGTAAAGTTAGCAAGAGAACACATAATGGCATTTTAGAAGATTTAGTGCAGGTAAGTTGAACTTATAAAAACACCTAGCCTCTAAGACGAGTACACAGAGCGAAAAAAGGTAGTCTAAAATTTTTAATAGTTGGTATCAAATTGGGGACAAATCATGGAAATATTTTGTCCTATTTTGTTATCAACTTGAGAATCAATAAGGCAAAAGTACCATGAGTTAATAATTTAAGAGCGATCTGTTATCGTATTAAGAACAGCTAATATCAAGTTGAGAAAAAATATATACAAATACCATAAATTTAAGGGCCGATGTTGAATGTGAAGAACCACATCAAAACATCAGGATTTTTTCGGCATTTCATTCGTCATTTTTCAATTTCAGACCAATTCAATTTAAACCATATAAAGATACACAAAGACTTACATTTACACGCCTACAAGATGCATTTGACTCAATAACTAAAGGCTCTTGACCATCTGAGGCTGGACTAACTTTAGACTAACGGATGTAGGTGTGCCACCGAAATCGCAGTGGCTACTTGGCCGATATTTTGTTCCATAAATAATTGAACTACACCTATGTATATTGTCGTAATAAAAAGATGTAATTAAATTTGCTCAATAATTTGTGTTTTTATCGAAAATCAGTATGGGCCCTTCAAATTTAACCATCCTTTATTATATAACATTAGATCTAAAGTTAAGCCGCATTAATTGTATTCGATGCAACTCGTCTGTGGACTTGAAACTCGTCAGTGGATTCGAAAAAATTTTAAGGAAAAGACTCAAAAGATTCCTCAGCTAAGGAGCCCCTAAATTTACTGTTCCACCTTCAGTGCAAATACTACTCACTACAATTTTCCACCATTCAACTTTTCTAAACTTTGATCAAGTAAAACCGTAGTCAGACCCATTTTATAAGTACTCGTAGTTAACACAAGAGGAATAGCTGTGACTTGTGGCATTTTTACATTTTCGTCCTAACAAAAAACAATTTTTTTTCAATTATTAGAAAATTTATTTTTGAAAATTAATGCTCGGTTTTAAATGGAGAAATTCACTTTAGCATTGAAACATCACATCCAGTGTTTTTGATGATAGTTTGGGTGCTGGTCCAAAATTACATTTTTGATTTATCTATAAAAAAAGAACATTTGAGGACTATTTAAAATTTTTGCAACACTTAAATGAAACTTTGTAAGAAAATAGATAAACGGGTAGTACAAATTGTGGCATCAAAATTTTTATATTTTGAGGAATATAACAGAAAAGTATAAAGCTATATTTCCTGGCTAATAAGCTTTTAAGGTAAGCTAAAGAATATCTGCAAAATACACTGCATTTCTTTTGGCATTAAAGTTTATGGTCAATAGCAGTTGCTTTAATATTACAAAGCACTCCACACAACTGCTTTAAAGCTTAATCCTTCGCTATATGGTAGAAGTATGTAGTAATAACTATGATAATTTATTTATAATTGAGTATGTGTTGCCGCAGCCGCTTTGCATACAAAACAAGGAACTTGATGAGCACAAACCGGAAAATAAATACACATAAGCAATGAAGCACATACATATGTATATTCCATAGCGGCTGAATAAATTTTTGTTCGTGGAAAAGAAGCCAGCTCATTTAGAATGTATAATTAGAAGTGAAAGGTGAACAAAAGAAGAAAAACATGCTTGAACTAAATATCTATTTATAAACCAACAGTCACGTACGTACAAGTAAATGAAGCGACATTTTAAATGCAAATCAGGTAGAAGTATTTATCTCGAAAATTAGCGTACAGATATGAAATTGTATCAGCATTCAAATTGTAAACAATTATGAGACATGAAAAACTATACTAGATCAATTCACAGTAATAGTGGTATTGTTCATTTTGTATTTGTTGCAGTGCTTCAGCGCAACCATTGAACTCACAAACAAATTATTTGCAAATTACACTATGCGATACGAAAAAAAACTTTAAATTACTACTATATTTTTTTTTAATGCGTTGTGCTATCTTAGTACAAAAATCATAAAAATTTCGAATTTTACGAGTTTTTAGGAACAAGTTTTTTTTTTCCAACATATGAGATTTATGGAGAATTTGATCCAAACCTCTAGTCATATTTTAAAAAAACGGCGTGTCCAGTTCTGTAATGTAATGTGTGAAAAATTTTTAATGATTCTTGCTTTAAGGTTTACTAATACGATTTTTTGGTTTAATTGATAATTTTGGAGTTATTAAGAAAAAAGTTAAAAAAAAATTTTTTTTTAATAATTGTAAAATATTGTAGCGCCGCTACAAGCTAGAGATAATACAAATAATAAAACTTCCAACAGATGAGAGAATTAACTATAAAACAGACACTGAAAACCTCTCATAGATATTTAGTTAACAAGAGAATTGAAAAGCTGTAATAATTGCATGTAAGCCAGTATGCCACATATACCACAACAAAGAAGAGATTTTTTCGTGTGGCTGTAAAGTCCTTTTTAATAAACATACCTCAATGTAAGCTTGTTCTATTGTTGTCACTAATTATTTATATATGTATGTATGTTGATAATGTTTTTTGTACACTTGCTATATTGTTGATTTATTTATGATGGATATTAAGAAAAACCTTTGTACTTATTTATGATTTATCTATTGTTTGACATTAACCCTGATGATGCTATCCATAGTTTAGCGAAATATTGGAAAACAGTTGTTAAAATAAATTATAAAATTGGACCTCAAGCTTGAAAAAATAGTTAGCATTTTCATTTTAAAACTAAAAAGGCCGAAAAATCTACAATTATGATGGTTTTTGAAAAATTTAAAAAAGAAACAGAATTTTGCAAATAGCTTTCACGGTTTTTTTAGTTTTTCATAAATCTTTATATAGTAAAATTGATTTGCTCATTGATTTATTCAAATCTATGTGCAAATTTTTATTTTATTCCTGAAAAACCAAAATTACCCACTTCGAGCAAAAACAATTTTTTTTTGCCGCCGTTGCCAAAAATGGCAACAAGAGCTCATCTCAGAAAAAGACTCTAAAATATTTATACATAGAGCTTGAAAGTATTATGATTTTTGTACTAAGACAAGCATAACATAAAAAAACAAAGGGATCATCCAATGCCAGAAAACGTTTTTCTTTTTGTTGTGTTATTATTTGGCAAAATCTTCCCAGTTAGGACTTTTTGTAATTGTTAGACGTTTTTATAAACTATGTTGATCCTGCGTTAGGATTTGTTGATTTTTTCACAATAAACTAAAAAAATTAATGAATATTTAGTCTTTACAACTTGTCAAGGAGGGAGAAAGAGAGACAGAGACAGAGAGAGACAGAGAGAGAGAGAGAGCCTTTAAACAACAAGGTACATGTTTGCCAATTAAAGTCCACTTCTATTTGATGGCAAACTTAAAAAAAATATTGTTCACCTGTTTCTTAGAAATATGTGTTTAATTATGACGGTAACTAGAAGGGCTCAAGAATGCCTGCCATGATATTTAAGCAGAAGAAACATGCACTCATTGTCAATAATGGCCACTTAACATCTTTTCTAACTTCCAGGACACACACTCATGCACATTTACCACCACCTCCACCACCACGCATTTTAATTTTTTAATTGTATTCTTTGTACAAGAGCATGTTTGAACTTTTAAGTGTACAAATAATTGCCATGTAGATGTGTGTGTGTGTGCGTTCGAGCATATACAAAGATAAATTACATTTATACAGCACACTTTTATGTTGTTTGTACATGTTTTAATGAGTATTATGCCGTTCAACAAGACTTATAATAATAATTTTTTTCAAACTAGTTTTAACAACTTACTTTACGTGGCATAAACTTAATTTTATATTATTTACTGAAGCTGTTGGTGGATGCTTGTATGGATTAAAGTTATGCCGAGTGCGAGTTTACACAACTATTTCAAGTAGATTTTATAATAAAAGTGAAATAATTTTCTTTCTTAACTTTTGCAATCGTTTTGTTGCGTGTGAGTAATCAGCACACCAGGCCAAAGAGCGTTATGAAAGGAGTAAATAGTTTTCGTAGTCATGGCAAGCACTAATGATTTAGAATTCTCTTGTCAAGTGTTTGCGTGTATTTGTTATGTAAGTAGAAAAGTAAGAAAGGAAGATAAACTCATGTGTAGTACTAAGTGACTTGTGCAATTCAATGCAGTTAAAGGAATAAACTTTAAGTAACAAAATATCAGCTAATTATTATTCCATTTTGTGTTCAAGTGCTTCTGTCTGTTTTGAAAATGATAAGCGCGGCTGATTAAAACAATCCTATATCTTAATATAGATATATGTACATATGAGTACATAAAGCTGAGAATGTGTTTAAGTTAGAAAAAAACGATTGAACAATGCAACTTAAGTCAAGAATATAATATAATTCTAACGAAATTTTAAAACAGAAATGCATTTACAGCACCAAAGAGCTCAAGTAGGGCTTAGAGAAAAAAATTATATGAGAATGTAAAACGTAGATTGTCAGGATGTACTAAAAGTTAGCAGGAAACTGTGCTGTTACGCCGCCCATTTTTCGCCCAAAACATTTTCACACATTACAAAACAGTACGGTGCACAATGGGACAAAACAGTAAAAAAATTATTATAAATGTGCTTTTTTGAAACGTGTAATTTGATTTTAAATCAGTGTATGAAAACATCACAGGAGGCGACGCAATCTTCAGGAATAATAAAACTGGAGGAGTCAAATGTATGGCCAACCCCCAAATAATTTTTCTCCTTAAGGAGGGCCTCCAACACAGAAAGCAGAATTAATAAATGAATTGAAAATCATAATTTTAATATACCGTAGGTTAATTTTTCTTCTTCTCATTCTAAAAGCAGTCGAAAATCGGTGGCATAATATCAGCAAATTTTGAAACATTCAATATGAACTAAAAGTTTTCATCAAAATTTTAATTTTAGGTGCCCAGGATATGTGCAATAAAGTTGTTACTCATGTTTGATTGTGTGTTTTAATAATTTGCTGCAGGCATTCAATAAAATGTCTAGCGCTCGTTTCTATGATGCCGTCGGGTAGTGAGTTATTTTTGCTTTACGCTGTTTTATCTCGCATAAATTTCATTTTTAACAAATCGTAAAATTATCCTTGTTTTTCATCCGCACACTTTTCTATCACTTCGACACTACCTCTTTTTATCATGAAGACTTCATGTATACATGCATAAAAACTTTAACATTTTTAATTTTGCTTCAATCAAATCCAGAAGAAAGAGAATTCTCGATTGATTTTGCATTTTTTCATGTTTATGTATACTTTTAAAAGTTAAGCTCCCCTGTAGTCAACTGAAGAAGGGTATCTACAAGGCAGCAAGAATATTGTAATGAATTGTCCAGGAAACATTGAATCTACTTTTGTGTTATTACAATATAGAAAACACCCACATTTAAAATTTTTACAGCAAATAGCATTTTCAGGAATTGTTGGTAGGACAATTGTATCAACCACAAATCACTGCAGTCCCATGTTCTGCAGGGTACAAACATGTATGCATAAAAGCAGCAAAAGTTACACATTTTGTTTCTGTTTTTTCATCCGCACATTTATGTGTCTGTGCACCACGAAATTTCAAACCAAATGAAGTTTTTTCTGCCGCTTAATCGTAAAGACATACGAAATACAGGCTTCTGAAAAAATATCAAAAATCTTTTGATTTTTGCTTCGAGCAGAGCCGATGGCGTGTACGTGTATCCGAACAAGGCCTACGGCACGCACCAAATCAAACGAGTTAGTAATTATTAATAATTTTATCAGACTTGAGTTCGATTTTACTTCCTCGAAATTGAGAAAAAAAATTTTTGTGATGAAATTGTAGTGATCAAGGTTTTCAAGGAAGACAAGAAAAGTAACGTTGAAAACTTATTGGATGGGGTACAAACCATTATTCTGATACGCCCAGCATAATGATCATCATCATCCAAACTACTAAGAATGCAGGTCAGGACAAATCCTGTACTGTTTTTAAGCAGCAGCGTTTAGTCATTATACTACCTGAGCTTTTCACTACTGAACGTCTATACTTAATCTTATTGATCAACTTTCAAATTTGTCATTGCGTGTTTTTCTATTGAATGGAGTAAATATTATATTCCTTGATTAACATCTACTTAATTTCCGGTTGATTTTTGTATTCACTGCTATTGCATCAGTGATGGCAAAGCATCTAAGCCAAGGCCTATTTATAAGTTCAGTGCAACTATACAACAACAAAAAAACTTCCTTGTATTTTGTTTGTGTAATAACAGTGACAGTGGCAGTTACAGAACAAAAATACATAGAATTATGCAGAGAGATGCATAGACCTGAGACTTCAGAGACTTTTTGTTGTCTTTTTTTCAATTCTGAGGAAGTAAAAGAGAAACACAAGCAGTGCTGGGCAAAGCACAACCTTTGTATTTAAAATAATACTAAAGTACTAATGTATTTAAAATGCTAAATACAAAATACATCAAAGTTGTGTAATTAAAATACAAATACTTTTTATTCCATGTATCTAAAATACAAAATTAAAAAAACTGCATTCTAAAAGCGAGTATTTGAAATACAAAATACAGTGCAATTAAAATAAGTATTTAAAATACAAAATACTTTCAATCAAAAAAGTTTTTATTTTCTTTCATAAACATTAGCTTTTTAAATGTGCTATCAGGCAAACAACCTCTCGATGCCGAATGAATAAGACCAGCTAACGACAAAATCAATATTTTATTGAAAGAGAAATAACGGAATTAAGATATAGGTGAAAATTAGGAAACGTTTATAAACGTTATATATAAAGTCTATCCAAGTCAATATCTGATTGATATTTTTTCTCTTATTATTTTAGATCAAGTCAAATTTAGTCAAATGCTGTTTTTTCTTTGCATTTTATTTTTTCATTGCTTAACGTTCTGACAGCTTGGCGACTGTCTCAGTGGCAGACACATTGAGACAGTTGCTTTTATTTTACACACTTTACGTTTGGTAAGCAAATTGTAGTATGTATTGTTATTTTTGGATATACAACCGTAGTAAAATTCTACGCCTTTAGTTGATGTATGAATGAAATAACTTTTAGCACATATTTTCTAACATAAATTAAAAATGTATTTGGAAAAATGTATTTTGAGAGCACAAGTAATTAAAATACAAAATACTCAAGCGCTTAGTATTTAAAATACAAAATACTTAATACTTTCGTGGGAGGTGTTTAAAATACAAACACAAAATACGTATTTGTATTTGAAATACGTATTTGAAATACATGTATTTCAAATACTGCCCAGCAATACAAAATACGTATTTGTATTTTAAATATGTATTTCAAATACATGTATTTCAACTACAGCCCAGTCGTGAACACACGTTCGTCAAATAATCAATAGTTGTAAATCGTATAGTTCAGCCTTATAAAAAGTTAAATTAGCTGCCACAACATCGCTCACTAACTTAGTTATATCCAAAGCAATGAAAATATTCTAGACTTTGTTGTTGTTTTCAATATTTTTGTGTAAGCGAACGATGGCGAACGATGGCGAAAGACACCGCGGACCTGACACTATATATATAAGAATTTTTATTTTTGTCTTTTTCACATATTACAACAATGAATACAGTCTATAAGTGTTTACTACACAAGCACCATATTCTTGCGTGAAGCTAAATTCTTACAAATCTGCAGCTAAACCATAGACAACTTCACACATAAAAATGTTATTTCTTGCTTTATTTTATACAAAGATCCTAAACACTTTTCAAGTGTCATAAATAAATTAATACCATAAATTTATTTTCTTATTGAGTTTTATCATAGAAAATAGTTTTGGCTTTATTAGAAAACAAATCTCTATAAATTGGTGTATATCTGTTTATTGACCATAAATCTAAAGAAAAAGAGAAGTAAATAGAATAGCAAAAAAAAAAAAAAATCAATTAAGTCTAAACAAAGAAATACTTTTGAAAAAGGAAGCAGAAAAGGAAATTGCTACCAAGTGAAGCGTAAAAATTGTGGATATCACAATATGAGCTGAAACGCATAAGCTTTAATTAATTTAATTAACAGAGTATAAGCCCCCACTCATGTTTCTAATTAAAAGTAGAAAAACTATTGAGTAAAATTTTCCTTTATTGAACTCAAACTTATGATATCAAAATACCCAGTTTGTTATTGGGAATTTGAAGAAACCTTATTTAATATTTATAGTTTAAAGTTGTGTGTTTAACCTTTTTTGCTTGAAAGAGCACATTAAAATTGTATTCAAACTTTTTATACTTTGACCACTTTTAAATAAGTTTTTCCCGTCTGGCCGCAGTATATTTTCCTTCTACTTTCCTTTTTTACTTCAACTTTCAAATAGTTTGTTTCTAGAGCAGAGTTATTGAGTTCAGTAGAGAAAAGAGCCGCAATAAAAAAAAAAATCTCATTTAATATGCAAATTGCTTTACCTCCGCATTAAATATCCATTTATGAAAATTTTCTTTTCAATGCAAATTATGGTCTGGCCTGAACCATAACGAACTGAAAGAAGTTGAAAAAGAAAATTGCAAAACTAACTGAACACACAAACTTAAATTGAAAACTCTTTGGAGAAACTAATGCATGTGTTCAAAAATTTGTTAAAATATGTTCAACACCTTTTTGTAGCAATTGCCACGTGCCCATTTTTCGCTCGCTGGTATTTGGACACAATTTGAAATTTACGGCCAACTGTCGGCGAGAAAAGGCGTGAGCAACGCATTAACATTTCAATGAGATTTTTAATTAACTATAAATATGAGTAGCAAACGGTGGGCCAGAGATGTTTAAAATAGTTCTAAGAAAATATTTTTCAAAGCAAAAAACTTGGAGATGTTTATGAGCAAAAATATGTTATCGCTTTGTTTGAAATCACATGATTTTCAGAAAACTATTTGCTTTAAAAACTGGTCTTAATGCTTATTTTTTTGTAGTAATAAGCCATTTAAAATCTTATTTCAGACTTAATTTATTGCACAGAACTTTGAGTTTAGAAATCATGTGATTTAAAAGCACGTGATATGCAATACAGCCTTTTATTATACAGTAAACTGTTTTGAGTGTGTTCTGCAAATCACACGCCTTTAAGCCACTTAGTTCTTAATTGAAAATGAGCACTTCTTCAACAGCATAAAATTCAATATCCATCCCTATTGCGGTTGGCGCTTTTGCAGCCATAGTCGCGCGATTTTGAACAACGATATCATGATTTACAAAAAAATACAACACTTTTCAAAATCTATTACCAGAACGTCGTTACAGTTTAACAATGATTGGCATATTTGTGCGTCCAAAATGCAAGAAAGTGCCAATTGTCTTGTTAAACCTTTTGGTTTAATCAAATTTTATTATTTTTTATATTGAGGTTTTATTCAAAATGATTTCTTCCAAAAATTTATTAATTATGTATGTATATATTTTTACAATCAAACTTATTTATTAAATTCAAAGGAAAATATTTATTTTTATATTTTTTTAAAAACAAGTAGTATTGTAACAAGGTACTCCGCTACATATACTCCCCCACTAGAGAGTTTAATATTAAACTCTCGGAAAGCTACAGTCTCGGTACTCCGCTACAGTCTTACATAACACGAAATAAAATTAAAAGTTCACATTTTGTAGTGTGTGCATTACGATTGGGAAATACTCACATATAGTTCTTTTATTAAAATCTGGAAACAAATGAAATGTTGGAAACTAATAGAGGTATCGTCGAACTAAATGAAGTATTTAAACTTCTGGCAAAATGCACCACCGACCTTATCACTCTTTAAGTGTTCGCATTAATAACGCCACTCCAACATGGATTTCGTTAAGGTTTATCTGCATTGACCAATATGCTTCAGCTCACAAGAATGATGAATAAAGTTTGTACTATTGGTCAATATAATGAGGTTGTGTTTACTGATTTCAGCAAATCGTTTGACAAAGTGAATCGTAAACTTGTATTATTAGATCTGGATAAATTGAGTTTCACGAGTAATTACCTCAATCGGACCAGATCATATCTTGTTTACCGAATTCAATCCATTAAATTTAAATTTGCCTGCTCAAAAATATTTTTTGTCTGCTCAGGAATACCACAGGGCAATCACTTGGGCCCTAATCTAGTTCTATCATTTATTAATGACATGCCTGAATCCATCAAATATTGAAATATCCTACTGTATACTGGTAATGTTAAAATACTTTTGAGTTTAAAATTAGAGTTGTTTCAAAACCATCTTCAAAATGGTTTAAATAATTTTTATCAATGGTGTCATTACAGTTTAATAGAACTAATTTGAATGTAAACACATGCGTTTTACAAGAGGAATATATAATCCTCATTTATACATTCTTAGCAGCCAAAAATTGGAGTTAATACATTTTCTGATTTGGAGGTTTTGCTTGATCCAAAGTTAAGTTTTTTTCAGCACATTATACAGACCGTAAATAAAGTCTGTGGAGTATTGACATTTATCAAACGATAGGGGGAGACATTCAGGGAACCGTTTATTGCTTATAAGACCGATTTTAGAATATGGCATCCATACTGAAATGTAAACATTGGTCATATCGAATCTGTGCAATAGCAGTTTCTTATATCTTGTTTAGTACAAATACTGGATTTCAATCTAAATAAAAAACATATTTCAAATTATATTCTATAGGAATTATAAAATCGAAATATTTATATTTATGAAGAGCACCAAGGCCACAAGCGTAGTTATTAATATATAAATTTATTTTCTGTATTAATATATAAAAATAAAAAACAAATAAAGAAAATATATCTTGTTTAAAAGATGTCTCTATTAGCTGCCTCTTACTATTCAAAAATAAGCTTAGATTAGCTTGTCAACCTGGGAAAGCCTTTGGACTTCGCTCAACACTTCATTTATTAAATGTAAAAAAAAAAAATTTGCTCCACAGTCTTCCACATTCAAATTCCTTTCCTGACTTTTTGTTTTCACCATTGCGTATTAAACAGCAATTCATTTAAAATTCTTAAGAGATTTAGCTTAATATGACCCTTTGAGTGCACAAGAAAAAAAAAACGAACCACACTTATACAGTAACAGAAACATAATTTTGAAATTTCTGTGAGCATGCTGTTGCTGGTGTTGTGCTGGCTGGCTGGCTGGCTGGCTGGTTGGTAATTATATAACAATTTTTATTTCTTACTAAGTAATGAATGCTAGTTTCCCAGCATAAAAAACAATGACCCCTAAGTACACATTTATGTATATTAGAAAGCGGCAAATATTTATGGCTTTAATAATATCCTATCAAGCCAAGTGAACAAATAATGAACGAATCGACCGTAACCTAAAATTTCCTGTGGGTGTTGTTGGTGTTGTTGTCGTGTTGAATTTTGTAAATAACAAAAATAACATTTACAAAAGAAATTTCCAGTAATTACAAGCATGTGCTTGGTAAATTTCATAGAATTTTGTAGTAACTAAAATTTTTGTTGCGTGGAAATTTGTTCTTAGATACATTTATGTTTTTCTTTTTTTGTTTTATATTATGCCAACATGGTTACTAATGCAAAGACTTTTGAAATTAGAAACTAAAGAAATAGATATTCTTTGGAAAAATCTTTTTTTTATTGACGCTAATTTGATTGTAATTAAATTTGTAATTTTATTGGATTAAACTTTTTTTTATTTTTTTTTTTTTTATTAAAAAATAGATTTGATATGTGCATTAAAATCACGCTGAAATTTTTTACCTCAGGCTAAAAAAAAACCGTTGTATTGTTTTGTTTTGTATTTTTTATCGGCTACTGTGCTGGCAACATTTCGTTAGTGCTGCCTAATTTGTGAAATGTTTTCGAGTCTATTGGAGAGTTTAGTAGCAACCATGAAATTGCAAAATATTTGAAGTTTTAAGTCCTTTATAGAGGATTTAAGTTCTTTTTAATAAAACGTAGCTATTTTTGATTGATTTTTGATTTGTTGTGTTGTTTTATAATACCATTTCATTTGTTCATATATTCGTATGAACAAATGAAAAGAAATTGTATTCGACTCAAGTATGACAACAAAACTAAAACTAATAACAAAAAAGTTTCGTTTTTCAAAACTTGAGTAACTTCTAATAAAAATGTTAAAGATAAAATAAATGAAAAATTGTCTGTGGACTGGGAAAATGTAAAAGTTCCTCAAGCTAGTATACGCTTTTTTTACGAGGTCAGTTACTAAGACTTTTGTCATTCGTTATCTTACCTTGAGACTTGAATGTTACTAAATACTATAATTTGCGTCAGGAACAAATTATTGCCTGAAATTAATATTTCATCTTTAGCAGAAATGTTTTATTTTGTCTGCATTATCTAGAATTTTTTTAAATTTTTTTAAAGCTCCAAAACTCATTTTTTAACTGCATGCATGTAGTTTTTACTTCACTTTTTCGAGAGCAATTATTCGTTTCGTTTAATTTTTCAACATACCTATTGTATATTTCTGCTCTTGACTATTTATTGCAACCAAAGTCGCTAACAAAAACATCGACATCATGTATGAGAAACTGAAACAACAAAAACTCTATGAAAACTCTATTCACTATTAAGGAAATATGTTAAAAAATGTATGCTCAAGTAACGAACGACGAATTTTTGTTCAATTGACTTTATTCTGCATTGCAATTATGTTCTCAAGAATTGAAATTCTAATTAAATACTTTGTCATATTATTAATTAATTTCAGAATACATACATATTATTGAAAAAAAAAAAAAAAAAAAAAAAATCACGAATGATAAACAACTTGCAAACATTTCCTTCGCTAGCAAAATGAGTCTCATTTTTCACCGTTTTCTGGAAAGGATAGCAACAATAATGCATTTTTGTATAGCTTTTCAGCAACTTTGGAATATATGAAAAAAATTAAAAAAAAAATTGATGCTGCTTTTTAGTCTCTAGTAGAAATAGAAACAAAAATTAATTGCGAAAGATTTTTGTAATTCGTTACCTCACATTGAACTCAAGCAAACGTAAAGAGATTTAACCTGTTTCTATTGTATCGAACCATAATTTGGCTTATGTCATGTTCATACATACGCCTTTATTGAGATAATCGCAATAAAGTCCATTATTGAGCTCAATATGCCGTACAAAAAGTCAATAAAGTTATTGCTTAATAAACTCAAAATTGCTTTGAATATTGAGAAAAAGATGAAACACAACACTGTAAAAGATGTGTTTAATAAGATAAATGTCGACAAAAGCAAACAAAACAAAATAATAAAAAATAAAAAAATCAAAACAAACATTTTTAAAAATAAAAATAAAAAAATAAAAACAAAAATTTTTAAACATTGCAGCATTTCCAAATTTTTATTTCTCTTTTTTTTATTATTGCCGCTTTGGAGTCATAACATGAACGCACTACTTGTACAAGTTTCATATTTTTATTGTACAACACTAAAATCTTTTTAATAAAAGGCAGTTTTATTTCCATTTTTCTTATTTGAAAATATTTTTCACTTCTTCTTTCTCACTACCAAAACAAAAACAACAACTTTTTTCCAGCTGTCAAATACTAATTGAGTTGCACAATATTTGTATGTATGAACGCAAAAAATATTATGTCAATAAACTGAATATTATCTCAATTAGAAACGCATGTATGAACAAGGTATTAGGAATAAATTATTGCCTCGAATTAAAATTTCATCATTGGCAAAAATATTTTATTTCGTTTCTATTATCTTGAATTTTTTTTGCTCAAAATTTAAAGTCTTTATACCCATAAATAAAAAAAAAAAACAATTTTTTGACTGCTTGCCAGTTTTTTTTACTTAACTTTTTTCAATGTCATTTGCCTTTTCGTTTGATTTGTTTCCATTTCTCTATTCTGCATCTCTATTCTAAATTATTTATTATAATCTCAGATGATTGCAAAAATCCCGACTCAAATATTCGAAGCAGAAAAAAACAGAAAACTTAAATTTATTACTGCCCATCAAGGTTGGATCAATTTGTACGGATAAATATTTGTGGATAATATACTAATAAATATTTGTGGATAATATACTAATTTGCCACTATGCGATCAAAAACATCATCTTTGAAGTGTCTGAATTGAAGAGTGTTGTTTTTATTATTATGTGGTGGGCCACGATGGAACGGTGTATTCGCAAAAAATATTGGATGGAAAAAATTAGTTATGGATTGGTTACACATATGATTTCTCTACGTGCAGCCTGGGACTGATAAGTATTAAAGCATTAAACTCATATTTTCTTCCATCTTGAGTATCCCATCTCAACTAACCAGTACCAGGTCATCCATAGACGAGTCAAATGTAAGACCAGCCCCAAAAATTTTTTTTTCCAAAATATTTTTTTCAATTCCGTAGTACGCCTCCCTGGAGGACTTCGAACGTTATATTTCTGATACATGATGGTGAAAGTTTTTCTTCCTCATGTGATAGGCTATCGAAAAATCAATGGCACAATTTTGGTAACTAATTCGATCCACCGTTATGTGCATACATAAACAATACACAGCAGATATTGGAACGAAGTTCCTTAACGCGGCTTGCTGGTAGTGGAAATTAGTAGAAATCGTAAGTGAGCTGTTTATATGTATTGGTGTACTGTCGACAAGCAATTGTGTATAAAGGGCGGTGTCTCCGCTGACAGCAGCGGATAAATAATAATTAGTTGGAAAACGTTCCAAAAATTTAAAGAAACATAAAATTTAAAAATTTCAAAAACAACACAAAATAAAACATACAGATTTCACCTTGTATTACATTCAAAGATGAAAAAAAAAAACGTAAGGAACTTCGTTCCTAACGGGGGTCCCCCGACCGCATTTCTTTTTTTTTTATAAGTTAATTTTCAATAATTATGTATAAGTATATACAGAATGTAAAAATTAGTTTGTAGCCAAAATGGGTGCCATTGGGAAGTCCTTTCGAAGCCCCAAAAGGGTCATAAGCTTGTTTAATATATTTCCTTTAATTATAATGTATCATATCAATCATTTGAGCAGAAGTCCATCTAGTATACTAAACAAAAAGTATTATGTGTCAAAGCTTAAGATATAAAATCAAAACTAATTTCTTGTTAGAGTAATTCAGCTCGAGAATACGTCTAGACTTGTAAGAAGCTCCTCCTGTGTTGTCTCATAATATTTTTCCAGCAAAAAAATACACAAAGGAAAATTGAAATGTTGAAAAGTTAAAAATGATTTTTTTTTACAAACTCACTAGTCTTCCTGAGCATTATTAATGAAACAATAAATTAATAAGTAGTAAAATCAAAATTTTCCATCAATAACAATTAATTTTTTTTCATCTCAGTTGAATTATTGAACTAGAAATTGGATGTGTTTGGAGTCTACCCTATTTACCCTGCTTTAATAATCTGCGAAATAATTAATAAAAAGAAATTAATATATTGAATTGATTTTACAAAAATAAACTATAGAAAACTTAAAAGATGGCCATGGAAAAAGAGTGGAGTCTGAAGTAATTTTTTTTTTTTTGGTTTTAGTCATCCAAGTGGCGTTGGCAAAATTCAACAAAACCGACACAGACAAGAACATTTGGAATAAAATTTAAAAGCAAACACATTCATGTATTTTAAAATATACTAAGCATTTAAATGTGCTCTTACCACATGTTATGAATGAGGTTTACAAACTACATAAGCGTCACGTTTGCTATTGCAATCAACCACATCCAGTCCATGTTGGCCAGTTTGGCGGGAGTTTGCTCACCCACTTTTCTACATAGTTTCGTTGGTTTTACGCTATAGCCCACATAACACTGTTGGCTTTTCAGAGTGTGTCAAAATATAGAATAGAAAATTGTAAGTAAAATAAGAACAAATTTGAAAGTTTACAGAAAAAAAGTTTGGCGTCAACAACACACTATCGCCATTGCAATCGCTAACTCAAAACCACGGTTCTAGACGCATGCAAACGAAAGTATACGTTTGTAGTGGCTAGACATTTTCTAAAATAAATGTTTACCTTTATGTTTGTTTTTACTTGGTGGATGTAAAACTCCAGCCAGACACATTTTTATTTATGTATTGTGCGATATATAACAAGTAGGCTACTATGGATGGTATCAGTAACGACAGGGGTCACCACGAAAAGAAGTTTATCAAAATTGATGCAAGTGAAGCTCATTACAAAAGTGTGGAAATTTAAAGTCTTTGACATATGTTTTTTAAAGTTTAGCACTAGCGAAAATTGCTTTTCTAATTTAAAAAATTTTAAATGGGTTAAGAAAACTTTTATTATTTTATTATGGTGAGCCTCACCCAAAGTATTGTAACTTTCGGGTAGTTAGCCGGGTAAAGTAATAAGGCGGAGACATTTAATAAGCTCATAGAGGAAATTATGCGAATAGGCTTAAGTCATTTGTCCGAATGCACTCAATTATATATATAAACATCAAAATAAAATGTACACTCAAACTTCTTTTAAGCTAAACTTTTATATTGAATACAAGCAAATATAAAATAATAGTCCGATATGAACTTAATTATTTATTTGCTTTAAGAGCCAATTGAAATGTGTTAATTCGGGTCTAAAAATAGACCTTTAAAATGTTTTCTGTCTAATTCAGCTGTCTATATGCAGCCGACATTTCGTTGGTGCTAATCAACTCATCAGAAGCAGACTTGAAAAATTCTTAAAAGAATTCCATGAACAAAATGAGAATCAGAAATGTTCAAACAAACCTTTAACATAGTCAATATATTTTTCTATACAACGAGTTACCATCGGTTTCGACGATTTGTAAGCTTACGCCCTGTAAACATCTTTACAAATTGATGAAAGATTTAAGATGTACGTCAGTGTAAAAAGGCTATAAGGCAGATGCAATTTTGCTCGTAACGACGGTAATTGGCCGCCACGGTCATGTAATTTTACATCGCTAAACAGGTTTCTTTGGAAATATTCAAAGGAAAAATTGTAAGAAAAAAGGCCAATATTAAATCAACTAAAGAATGAGATAATTCGTTAGATTAACGGCAATAAACTATGTATTATAAAGAGAAAATGTGTCTTGCCAGATGACAGTATGCAACAGAATCTGTGTCGGCTATTTGGCTGTTGTATTAGCGGAACTCACCCTTCATTGCAAATTACCCTTGCAGACCTTGCAGATATTGCAACCGTGGCATATGTGCCATAGTCTGCAACACTACAAAAACAAAATGTATGAAACGGAGATTTGCATCACTTAAGCAAATATGCAAAACTAAAAACCATTGCAGATCCGTATTTGCAAATGTTGCTAAATGCTAAAACAGCTGCCTGTTTTTCTAAATTTCAACACGTAAACCCCTGCGCTCAAAAAACTGTATGACGGCAAGGCCGCCACAAAACATGCCTGTGCTGGAATTAAATTAATGCTAACGTTGCTCAAAGAAGTATTTACAAAATAGTAAAAAGTGAATATTATACCTATTATTATGCATCATTTTTATTAAATTTTATAAACTAAGCAAAAAAATCGGGCGGTTGCTTCACGTGCAAATTTTATCGACGGCGTTGCTTTTCAAATATTGGCTGCGGCTTAGCTTATCTCATGCGGCAAACTCGCTTTATTAAATTTTGTAAACAAATACATAAATAAAACAGGGAAGAAAATGAACACGGAAGAAAGTAAAAATAAAATTAAAGCAATTAAACAAAAAGTCAACAATAAAAGACGGCCAACGAAAAGATGAACAATGAACTTTTTGCAATTTGTTTTCTAAACTTCCTTCTCAATTTGCAAAACAAAAATATTTATATTTTCCGTTACTCTAAAATCAGCTGCTACAATTATTTTGCTAAACACTTGAAAAAGACACTCACGCTTTGTAGCAAAAGATCATGCTATATGTGCTAAAATTGCAGATGTGCAACCAAGGGTGATTTCCGCTATTGTTTCACACATAATTGCCATAGTTTTTTCTTTTATAGTAAAAATAGTTTGATAATTTTTTGAAAAGCTTTTGTTTAATTTACAATGCATTTTGGCTGGAGCATCCTTTATAGAATAATATTTTGTTATAAATTCAATTATGTCTTGGGGATCTACATATATGAATAAATTAAAAAAAAAAAAAAATGTGTAGGACAAAATATTTTTTTTGTCCAGACATTGTTTGTTGCTCTTGTGAATGTTTGTGTAATGTGTCTGGGTAAACATAAATCTGGTTTTATGTAGGCATGTATTTATTATTTGTTCTCTATGACACCTGTAAAGAAGGACAACGTAGAAAGGAAAATATTTTTAAAATGTTACAATTTACTCACACCCAAACTTAACACATCCATACATACATACATAAACATACGCGCGTCTCAAGTTTAAGTTACCTATTGTTTAAACAAGTAATGTGAGGTAAAACAGCTTGAGGTGTATTTCTGTAACTTCGCACACGGACGGGTGTGAAAATGTGAGCCGATTTTTTTTTTGCTTGTTTTTTTAAGTAATTGATGTTTATTGTTTGTGTTGTTTGTGTTCCTTTCAGTTTAACAAACCTGTATGGTTTTGTTGTTGCTTGTCTCATATTTTATGGGCGAAAAGGAAAACAAACTGTTTGACTTTTTTGCTTCATTCAGCTACAGATTGTATGTTCATGTACATACATACATAATGTGTTTGTGTGTTTAGGTTACATTTAAAAATATTTGGCAGCAAAATTTTTCCGAAGATAAAAAAAGTTTGATTCACAAGTGGTTTTGCTTGACTTTTGTACAATTCATGTGAAATATTTATCATTATCTGACATACACACAAGTGGTGTAAACAGTTTATACTTTTATTGTGTATGGTAACTGGAAAATTGTAACTGGTAACTGGAAATTGAAATACTTAGTGAAATTTTGGCATTAAAAGAACATTCTATTATTTTACAAAAATGATATTGTTTGGCAATGCATGCAATAGTAGGATGAATTTCTTACTATCAGATATTTGATTGTCTGAAGTTTGCACCTTTGAATAGAAAACTATAAATAAAATATCTTTTATTCAGATTTTGAAAGACATTTTGTTTTACCGTATGTAAATTATAAATCTTAGCTATTTAAAAGAAATATTTTTTTTAAAATAAATACGATTGTTGATCCACAAATTTATAATCTGCCAATAATAGGAATAATTTTTTTTCCATTTTTTTAATGTTACAAATTTTACCATGATCATTAAGAGAAAAAATTTCGTTTTTGGCACGAATTTTCTTAATTTATGAGTGCGTTTTCATTAATAGCAAGGTAATAAAGCATTTCGTGATATTAATAAATGATTGAGTAGCGTTTCATGCCAATCGTATTAATAAATGATTCATTTTTATGAAACTGTTTTCTGCTTTTCTGCTTTTTCCTTTTTCTTGTTTCTTTCCTTTTAGTTTTCTTATCTTATCTACGTTAATTTTTATATTTCCTTCTTTTCTAGATTTCCATATTTAGTTATTTTGTTCGCTGACTCTACCAAGAGTCGCACCTAGAAGCCTCACGTTTCTTAAGTAACACTGCTCAAATTCAACCACCTCAAAAACTTAAAGTGATTGATAGAATATCAAGCTAATTAAGAAGAGCATGTTTGTTTTAGGAGCATGTTCGCACATGGTACGAAATCAATTGTTTATTTTATAACAAAATATCGATGGAATTAATTAAATCGATAAATTTAATTATTATGATGATTTAATTATTATTAACATATACTACATTGGGGGCCTGATTAAGAACTATATAATTCTATAACAATAGTTACTTAAATAGTAGTCGGGTCAATTCCAGCT
The DNA here is from genome assembly GCA_963662145.1 of Sturmia bella. Lineage (NCBI taxonomy): Eukaryota > Metazoa > Arthropoda > Insecta > Diptera > Tachinidae > Sturmia > Sturmia bella. The sequence goes on along the minus strand of OY759169.1, from coordinate 63,830,130 downwards.
CCTTTATGATTCCTTATGTTAATATCAAAAGCAGGGACCGTAACAGTTACGACTTTTTTTTAAAAAAGTCAAAATATAATAGTTATTTTTTGACTTTTATTCTTTCGGTCAGAAATAAAATTTGAGTTTTATTTTTTAAGTCAAAAATAAAAGTTAAAATCTGACTTTTATTTTTTCTGTCAAAAATAAAAGTTAAAATTTTACTTTTTTAAGTCAAAAATAAAAGTTAAAATCTGACTTTTATTTTTTCGGTCAAAAATAAAAGCTAAAATCTGACTTTTATTTTTTTGGTCAAAAATAAAAGTTAAAATTTTACTTATATTTTTTAAGTCAGAAAAAAAAATTTACTATGCCATAATAATAACAATGTAATGGAAATACATTTTATTTCTGACTTAAAAAATAAAAGTCAAATTTCAATTAATTTTAATTTTAATTTTTGACTTAAAAAATAAAAGTCAAATTTTAATTTATATTTTTTACCTAAAAAATAAAAGTCAAATTTTAGCTTTTATTTTTGACCAAAAAAAATATCGGTCAAAAAATAATTATTATAAAGTGACTTTTTGATAAAAGTCAAAAAAATTAAAGCCTTTTAAGTTTATTATTGCTTAGCATCAATATGCTGTATTCGAATATCTGATCCACCAGAATATCCAGGATATCCACCTGACTTTTTGATTTTAAATTTTAAAAATAACTGGTATTTTCGGTCCCTCAAAGTTAAGTAAAGTTTTCTATTAAAACTCATTTTACAATATGAGTTTGCTTATTTGTAGGTATCAAATAATTAACTTTTGCATAACTAAGCTTCTTATGTCACAAAGTATGTCAAAGGAAATATGAAACTTTAAATTTTTACCAAATACAATGAACACAGCAAAATAAAAGAGAAATTCAAATGAAAAAAGTCGTTACACGAAAGATTTTTCTCATGGTCGAAACGAAACTGCTCATTGTTCATGAAGTGAAGAGCATTTAGTGAAGCACTGTCGTGAACTGAATTAATGGTGCTAATTCGAGAAAACGCGCTAATAAATTGTGATACATAAAAACAAAATTTCAAGAACACGAACAAATTATTATTATGTTTCGTATAACATTTCCGTTTACTAGGAAGGGGGATACTTGCGGTCATTTTTATCGTTAATTTTTTGCTGGCAATTCTTCATGTTTTGCTTTTAATTGCCAAGGAACGTTTTACCTCTTCGGTGAGAATTTTCAGAATAGCCACCAATGAATTTTCTTTTAGTGTAACTTCAGTTCTGTACACAAATGTTTTATTAATGCTTTCGTTTCAATCGGTACTTTAAATCAGTAATTATAACAAACTGAAAATATCTAGTAATGCTGGTATACTAGCAGAGTCAATAGCGCTACCATTGAGCTAAATACGTTAAGTTTACGACCTGATATTTAGTTATATCGCTATCTAACACTTGCCTTTGTTGTACTAGAACGTCATTTTAGTTTCTTATCTGTGACAGTATTAATGACGTTTTTTTAAAACATTGTACTTTTTGACTTTTCTTTCAAGCATGGCAGAAAAAATTACACCCACACAAAGTGGGGTACTTTAAGACAACGGAATTAAGTCTACTGTTTTTAAGCGATTTTTTGAGCATTAGAGTCATTTCAAGTTAAGTCGTTCATAATTCAGTTTTTTTGTAATGTAAGGTTTAAAAATTCGTGCACAAAACAAGAGCAAATTTTTAAAGGATTTTCCAATATGTTACTGTTTTGGGCTTAAATTCAGTTCTTGGGTTGTAAATTACAAACTTATCATCTTAATGAATATTCGTTTTAAAAATTTTTTATCAAAAGAGACAAATACCACTCTACTATTGGTCAGTCATTTTAAAGCTTTTACATTATTTTAGTTCCTCATAGAAATGTTTTATTTTTATTTTTTTTTTTAATAAAACTTTTCAACACATTTCACATGTTTTTGACAGTGTCTTTCCTTTTACCACTGTACTTACAATTAATGTGACCCCCTACAAATGACAAGCTGTGAAAACCTGCTCTCGACTAAATGACAATTAAAATGAAGGGAAAATAAGAAGAACGTGGCGCAGACAAGGAGCTGCAAAAACGAAAAATAATTTTTCCCTATTGAGCAACATGACTTCCATTTTTGTCACTTCTTCAACAAACCCTGTCCTGTGAAAGCAAGGGCTACAAAAAGAGAGGAAAAACAATGTGACAAAAGGAAACTAACTTGGCACATAAACCTTTTTCAACCGCAACACAGCTGGTCAGCTTCAGTTGTTATGTGTTCGTTCAGCGTTTGCCTTAACATTTTGTGGCATAAAACTCAATGCAACACGCTGTGGTATCAATGAACTCAAGAAAGCAAAGGCATGGAAAAAGTAAGAAAATAACATATTGGTTAAAAAAGAGCAGGTATTGTAAAAGTAAAAAAAAAAACATATTAATATAATATTTTTACCTAAGCAATTCCACATAACGAAGTATTCGTTATATTATTTATATCCGTTTCAGAACTTTTAAAGCCATATTCAATAAGAAAAACATGTATACACTTTAAGTGCATTTTAATTTAAAATACCATAAAAAATTTTCTCAAACATTATTTTAAGCACATATTATTCTTTTTTTCAATACGCTCATTAGACTTTACCAGCTCAAATTTTACTCTAATATATTTTATTTGATTATTTGATTCTAGTGCAAGATACATGAATTTCTGTTACATACATAACTAAACGATTTTCATAATTTCTATATAGTAGACAAAGCTAAGCGGAATCGTGGTTTTCTGTATACAATTTTAACGTAGTTTATTATAAAGGTATCAACCTTTAGTTTTTCTCACATATTTTTATATACATATTTATGAAAAAAATTAAGAATTTTATCTTTAAGTTTTCATCATTTCTATATGCCACCGACATTTCTTTGGCGCCCAGCAACTTGTCAGCAGACTTGAAAGCACTCTTGGAAACATGTTCAGCTTTTCTACTTGGGATGTTTTTTTTTGTAAATAGTTCCACAATTATTTTCAAGACTACTGACGAGTTAATTGATACGAACCAAATGTTGGCGACATATGTATAGACATGCTGAAGACCCAAAGACAGAGAACAGCTCTGAGTATTTGCTTTGTTTAAGGTTCACTTTGGCCTTAATAGCAGATAATAAACGATTATCTATAGAAAAATATATAAACAAGGATTATTAGCTGATTATTAGTTTGATTGAAAGTTCTTTAGTAGTTGTTGTTTTGAGTACTAAATAATTTTGCAATTATCTCTAAGGGAGTTCACAATAATCGTATCTTTGCGTAGCTTTTTTTTTAAAACCAGTTTATTCGCGAAAACTGTTTTATTCGCGAAAACCCTTTTCACAAAACCAGAACAATTCGATGACAGCAAAATACCATATGGCCGTCAAAGGATTAGTTTTTCAACTTCCAACATAGTAAAGGAGATAATATAAAATCTTCAAAACAAAGAACTCATTAAAGTGAGTAATTTTCTAGAATATTTATTTAACGAGATTCTTTAAAGCAATACATAAATTACTTACTATTTTGTTATCCGGCTTTTGACTTGAACTTTATGCTTTAATTTTAATAAATTGTTAAATTTTTTTGTTTTTGCCCTATAAATTCCAAAATAAAAATTTTTGTATGCCTTCCAAAAACAAGCAGTTAATCTTCTTTTTGTTCCTGTAAACAGGACTGAGAATTTTAAACAATACTTGACTGACAATCAAACCAAAAGAGACTGGCTCATATATTTTTAAAAAGCAATTTACAACACCACTAAAAGCACAACAATAATACTTACAACAAAACATTAAGTTCAAATAGTAACAATTAAAATAAAAGTAATAAAAACAACATCAACAAAAAACAAATGAAAACAATTGAAATAAAAAGCCAACAGGAGCAAACTATAAGCATTTTTAGCAATTAATTAAAATGTCAGTTTGTATGAAAAATGTGGTCACATTAATGTTGATGTTGAACATGTTTTACAGCATCACTACTTGCAACACGAACACGGTGTTCGTAAAGGTATGTTTTTTATACCATGGTGGCCAAGATGAAATTTTTAATATTTTGGATTTTGTTTTTTGTTTTTGGAAAAAGATCAATATGAATTTCAAATAAATGGATGCTAATTACTTTCGCCTAGAGTTTAAAAAAATAGAGCAAAAGAAAAGTTTTAAATAAATAGCCGGAGCTCTGGGCGATTAAAGTAGTTGAGTATTTGGACTTCCCTGCTTTTTGCAGTATCCTGCGTTGTGTCGTTATGCATGTACATATGAGCATGTATGTATGTATGTCTCTTTATCTGTGTAAAAACCATATTTACATGGTATACTGGGCTTCTTTGTCAAGTTTTAAAATTATGTGATGTTGATTACGCACAGAATTTAATATAGTTAATGTATTATTGATTGCTGCCTTGCTCTTTGAACGGAGAGTGTTTGTACATTTACGTTTTTTTTATTTTTGTGTTGTGGTGTAAAACATTACACGATTTTTTAATTATTTATTTATTCAACATGACAATAGGGCCGAGGCTGGTGATGAATAAAAAAGCTTATGGTGATTAAATATTTTTTAAAATCAACTACATTTATCAATTAGTGCATAAATAATTAATTTTAAAACACAACAAAGTATATAGAAGAAAAAACTACGTAGCAAAAGCTTTGGAAAATTAGGGAAATAATCTTTAAAAGCCTTAAACAAAATATCTCTGCTTGAGCTAAAGGTCTTTTTAGCAAACAATTTTTTTATTTTATATTTATTAGAATATTTTTGCATATGACATTGACATCTCTCTTTAGAACGATTGCTATTAATTTGTTTCTAAGATTTTTGGGGGACAATCTTTCATCCTCAAAGGGACTCCCTTACAAAAGCTTTGGTTTTTTTATTTCAAAGCACTAGTCGGACTTAGCAATAAATAATAATAATTTAAGTCAAGTACGAGGCTGGCTCGCACACTTAGGGTTCCGTACGTATGTATGTGTAATGTATGTATGGAATGGCGTATGTGAATACATATGTATATTTTATAAATTTCATCTCTCTGTTTTTACAGCTACTTTATGTTGTATGTGGACACCTAGTAATTTTCCACTTGCTGTTGTTGTTGTTGTTGTAATTTGTTGTTGTAAGGCATCTGGGAATACATACACTGTGCAAATTTCGGCTCTCTATCTCTTACGGTTCGAGAGTTATAGCTAACTATCACTCTACGTTGTAAAGGGACACCTGGTAGTTGTTGTTTTTAGCAATTGCTGTTGCGGAGCATATGTGAATACACATATTGTGCAAATTTCATCCCTCTGTCTCTCACGGTTCGAGAGTAACGGCTAGTTGTTACTTTACGTTATATAGGGACACCTGGTAGTTTTCGACATGTTGTTGTTTTTAGCATTTTTTGTTGTAGCACATATGTAAATACATATATTGTGCGAATTTCAGATCTCTGTATTTTACAGTTTAGCAGCTACGGCTAATTGTTACTTTAGGTTGTATGGGGACACCTGGTAGTTTTCAACTTGTTGTTGTTTTTAGCATTTGTTATTGTAGGCCATATGCAAGTTAATATATTGTGCACATTTCATCTCTTTGTCTCTTACAGTTTGAAAGTTACGGCTAATGTTTTTTTACGTTCTATAGGGACACTTGGTAGTTTTCGACATGTTGTTGTTTTTAGCATTTGTTGTTGTAAAGCATCTATAAATACATATACTGTGCAAATTTCAGCTTTCTATCTTTACGGTTCGAGAGTAATAGCTAATTGCAACTTTTCGTTGTATGGAGACACCTGGTAGTTTGCGACTTGTTGTTGTTTTTAGTATTTGCTGTTGTAGCGGCAAGGTACAACAACATCCTGTGAAAACTTCAGCTCTCTAGCTCTTACCGTTTCGGAGAATGGACGCTGTGGCAGACGTACGGACGGGCGGACGTACTTGTCTCGGTAATAGGGTTCCGTTTCACTCTGATGAGTACGGAACCCTAAAAATTAGGGTATGGTTAGGTTGAATGAAAGGGTGTCTTTTTTAACCACGTCTTGCGACATACTCGTCAGCCAGGTGCAGGCTGGCTGTGCGCTTCCTAGATTTAACCACGAACAGTTTGACTCATAGGTGTATAGGAATTTCGTATCATTCACAAATATCCTTAATTTCCTCCAGCGTATGCCCCATAATTGGGTTGTGTCTGGTAAGGCTTCGCTAACAAGATATCGGGAGAGAATAGTGAATACCAAAGTATTTCGTTAAGAAAGAAATCAAAGTATTCGTTAATGATTTAAAATTGGCCTCAAGACCATATTCCCATATTCAACTTTTTTAGTTGCTGATCAATTGTATATATTTATGCAGTCAGTAATGAAAGGTATCTGTGGTAGACTTTATACTGCTTCTTAAAGTAATATGCAGTTTAGTGGCGTCCTGAGTTCGGACATGAGTATTTTGGACTGGTTTCGTTGCATAATCTTTATGTTCTGTAGTGCTAGCAGCATTCTAAATTGCCACGCCGTACTTTCAAATAGGGGCTATGATCGTTTTGTGTATGAGCGGTTTGTTTTTAGTTGACACCTCGGAATCTCTACCTAGCAGCCAGAATAGTTATAGGAATTTATTGTTTAATTAATGTTTTCTTTTGCGTGGCGTTTTCTTTCCACAGGAGTAGTGGAGTCAAAACCAACTTAAGGTGACAACAATGACCATGGAAAATCATGTATTAATTTGGCTTTTCAGTCACACTTTCATCACTTTTAAAAGAATATTTTTGGCAAAATGTTTTGTGTGGAGTTTTTAAGATTCTATGCTCATTAATTTTTATTCCTAGAATAAAAATTATTTTAAATTTGAAAAATTATACTTATTTGGCTACTAAAGTAGTACCAGATGTGCTTACGTAGAGTTTTTTTTTTTTCTTTCTAAAATTTAATGTTTCTAAGAATTTAAATGGCACAATTAAAGCTTCGGTTTCAATACGTTTTTTTTTTCAAAACAATTACTGAACTTCAAAAAGAACTTCATAAGAAGAACCACAGAAGCAAATAAAGTTTCATTTTCTATAATTGGAGTTATAGGTCGTTATTAGTCAGGCATCTTCATCAGTTATTCCTGTTGCAGAGTTGTTTAGTTTTTGAAAATTTTTAAATACAAATAATTGCTTGCTTATTTATTAAACGACAGCAAACTGGAGTATTTTAAGTAGCATTTTTAGTTTAAAAAGTTTTATTTGCTCTTATGCAACATCCATAACAAACTGTTAACATTTGAACTGTCTTTTTGGGAAATCTAAATTGTGTATCAAATGTCTAACGTAAAAGCAAATACTCACATGTGTAGGAATGTGTGTACAAAGAAGAAAAAAAAAAACGAACTGTAATAAAATTGTACAGTTGTTAGAAACTTGCACATGTTTACACATTTTCAAATATGAAAAGTCTAAATGAGAAATAAAAATTGTAGAAGAAAAACAAGTTCAACAAATTTTGCTTGCTCCAGATAATCCAGTAACCAGACAGTAAAAATTCAAAGCAGATATTTGGGCAACATTGAAATTGCATATTTTTCGTATTTGCTAAAGTTTGCATATGTTTGAGAAAAAGTCTTTGTTAGTCAAATATTTGTCTGCTCGGATGTCTGTCTGTCTCTGTGTATGTGCCAAGCATCATCACCATCATCATCAGTTCTTTTGTATGCACTCAACGTTTTGGAACAGAAAAAAATATAATACGCCAGAGAAAAAAAGAACATACAATCAAAAATTTTAGTTCAACATTCATTTGAAAATGTTTGCAAATTTAGAAAATTGGAAATTTAAGATTTATTCCTTTTTTATTATTGTTGTTGGTTCTGCACATTATCTGCTTTCCTTGTACACAATAAATTGCTTGAGTTACTGCATGACATCAGCTGCTTTTTTTTTCTCTCATTTTTCGATATTATTGTTAGAAGCAAATTTTACATATAAAAAAAAACAAACTGAAAAGAAATCTTGAGCAGAGAGTATGCAAAACATGTGCTAACAAAGGATAATCACCTGTAGGAGGGGATTTAATTTGTCTCTTAAAAAGCAGGAAAAAGATTAAGTTTCTATTAACAATAAATGATGTAAGGAAATACTTTTGTAAAAATGTAAAGGAAAATGTATTAGCATTTCTGCTGTCAAAATGTTTGCTTAGCAATTCACTCATATGAGCAGCTTTCATTTCAAACTGTGTTTTGTAACCCTGCAAAAGTATTCGTAGACAAAAGTGTTATGAAATTGCTGGCATAATTGTAGAGAAATAAATAAATAAATATAAATTTTAAGTTTAATATAATATTTGCTAAGAAGCCAATTACTTAAGGTCTAAGAACACCTTTTGTCAAGTCTGTTTTCAATGTGGGTAGCAATTTCCGCCCCATATAGACATGTCTAAAAAGCTAGACAGAAAGCAGTAAAACAGGACATTTCAGGTTCTGCAAAGACTGCAGATTGCATTTGAGATGCAACTTGTATGCAGAAAACTCGATAGAAACAATATATAAATAAGTTTTAAAATTTAAATAAATATTTAGTGATACTTGGATTATTTGTGTTTCGATAAGCGGACAGTACTTAATGTCCAAAGCAATATTCCAGAGCAGGGGTGCCCAAAATCTTCTTATGGAAGCGTAAACACCAATACGTATACACTTTATTGATGCACACAAAGAAAAACAGAACTAAAGTCATAACAAAAAATGATTTCTTCATGTGTTTCATACTCACGAAATCATTAAAAAAAACAACAAAATCATGAAAACAAAAAAACAAAAAACAACAAAATTTACGCTTGGCACCAATGTGTACCAACAAAGCCTGCGTTCTTATTGCTGTGCATATGAAAGTGTTGTTGCTTTGAACTTGGGATATGTGTGTATTTCATACAAAGAGTTGTGTATACATATTAGAATGATCAGCCAATGCTTCCAATGGTTCCAGAGCCTTGTAAAATGAAAAATATTGTCACACATTTTGGATAGAAGTGCATTTGTAGTTCATCATTTACTTTAACTTATCAAATAGGAGTGGTTGATTAGTTCTGCAGCAAGCGATGTCTGTTTATGCCGAAAATGTAAGCTGCCTAAAACACGAATCATATTTAGAAAAATTTTCTAAATAATTTGCTTACTAAATACAGCTTTTGCATACTATGGTATATTTTTGCTTCTTTGTTTTCAGCTGAATTTTTAATTTTTATCCTTCCTTGAAAAACATTATAACGTCTAGTATTAGGCTCATATAACAATAGTTTTGTAAAGACTTTTGTACTCTCTTAAAACGATTTTTTTTTTTAATTTTGGCCTTCTCACATTCGATTGCACCTAAATCACTTTTATAAAACAGTTTTAAATATCTATAAATTATTCACCACCAAAATGTGGTTCCAGTGAGTTTGTGAAAATGTTCGTTAATAAAATATTTAACCTCAAAATGAATTGAAATTCAAATCAGTTTTTTGGCCATTCAGGTGAATGAATGTGTAGAAATATTTGTTGTTAAAGTATATTGAGCGTATACGTTATATGCGAGTATGTGAGAGCATGAGTGTAGAGTAAACTATTAATATCAATCATACGCCTCGCTGGCTTTTGTATCAATTACTTACGGTAATTCAATAATCTGTAATTGCTTTTGAATAGTCCCTTTCATTCAATCTAATACTTATTAAAATTAATTCAAAGCTGCTTATATTTTTTCTATTCCCAAAAATAGGTTACTTTTTATTGTGTGCTATTTACTTTCGATGTTTGCATAAAAATTTTTATTGTTAGGTTAGACTTAAGCAGGGTCGTAAATTTTTTATTTCTTTCATAAATTTATATGAGTTTTAAAGAACTCATTTGTTTTTATAGTTTTAGGCAAATCAAAATTTAGATGTATATATATTGTTAAAACGTTTTTAAATGCGGTTATTTTATGTATTTTCAATAAAAAAGCTATCAAAGTTATTATCACAGCATTCCTTTTAACATATTTGAGCTTAAGCTCATCTTGAAGTGCCGGATTTGGCTAATATTTGTTGGACTAAACGATAATTCAAATTCTTAAGTAACAAAAGCTGAACGTAATTAACATTTGCTGGATGCCGCAATTTCTGTTACCGAATACAACACAACTTTTTTGTTTCTGCTGATGTGTGTAAGCATAGTATGGTGGCCTACCGTTATAACGTCTTGGTGGTGGTCTATTCATTTTGTCGTTTTTTAGTCTTAAACTTGAAAACTTAATGAACGGAGCACCCATTGGCAAGATTTTCAAGTCCCTACTGTTCTGCTTTACAGTCCTTTGCACAGTTGTACTGTGTTGTTGTTCATATATAAGTCACAACACGAACGCGAACAAGACACTTTCACTGCAAAGGCTGACATTTTGTTTATAATCTTTAAATATTATTATGCTTTATTGTCAAATGCCACCAAGCATGTATGTTTGCTTTAATATTTAGCAACGATTTTGTGACAGCAGCCTTGACGATAACGATGTTTTATTTGTATTAGAAATTAAAATTCATGAGAACCTCTTGCTTTAATCTGATTGCGTTGGTTTGTGGCGACCTTTTAGTTCACGCGTAAAATATTTTATGTATGTATGATAAGAAAAAAGAGAATAATGGGGATGACAAAGAGAAATAAAATGCTTCTTATGGAAACAATAATCAGGATCTTAAGAAAGTTTGTCCTTAGATATGTAGATCTGATAGTGTTTCAGACTTCAAAAATGTGGAATTTTATACGGGTTTAAAAAAATTGTGAGGACATTATTTCGAACTTTCTCAGTAATTAGTAATTAAAGGTCGCAATGCTCTTTGTAGGTGTTGAAGACATAACGATCTATAAAAGGTTTTGCGATGGGAAATTTTCCAAATTATAGTTTAATTTAAATTTTGTTGATTCAAAAGCATTGAAACTTCAGGGCTTTAATTTAAGGAGATATTGTGCAGGCTGGTGTATACAGTGGAAGATGTGGCTCTTTATACACAAGCCATATATGTACATATTTTTCCAGTTTTATTTTTAACAAACAAATTGGTTTTCTTAATACCTCCTATTGTCTTAAATTTACTTGTCAGCTTACCTTTTTGGAGCCAGTTACCGTGGCAATGTTAAGAAAGTATCTGAAATAAAAGACAAGGAATAAGTAAAGTACATACACACAAGAACTTTTTGACGTTAATGATATTGATTGTTAACCTTATCAGCAAGAAAAAGTTAAAATAATCGCATAAAACAAAACCGTTAAAAAATTGTGAAGGGGGGGCGGGTGCTTGGAAACAAAAAGCTGTTGTTTATGAAATGAAACACCATTAAATAAATAACAGCTTTTATATAAACAACAAACAACAGCAACAGAAAAGTATTAAATTGGGCACAAACACACTTTTCATCTGGAACATACACTTGTGTAGTGCGAATTTTAGGCAACGAAAAAGGAGGAAGGAAAAGATACAAGTTGGAGAGTGTAGGAATTATACAAAGAGCGGGAAATGCAGTAAAGTATAAAGCATAGTTTTAGTTTAAATGACGACGTTAATGAGTTGATGTGCATGTGATATTTTCCTTTAATAATTATTTATTTTATTTATTTATTTATTTATTAAGTCAATAGATTATTACATCTTTACTGACTATATATGTTCATATGCAGTGTACAACATAAATTACAAAAATAAATTATTCAGATATTAAGATAAACTATTAGCTTTTTCTTTAGAATTTCAATATTATCGGAAAAACCAATTATATGATAGCATTCGTTGAAGTTCCCACAGGCGCGACGGAAAGAATCGTTATTAGCATAAACAGATCGGTAGAATTTCAAAGCCAAGAATGTAAAATTACGGGTTGGTCTCACTGGAACGTTGAAGTTTATTTAGCTAAGCAGGAACTCTGAATCAACATCACCTCTTATTACGCCCAGAACAAATAACGCGCTCAGCATCGTGTGTCGACTTTTTAGTGTTGGCAATTTAATTAAAGCCAGCCTGCTTTGATACGGAGGCAGGATATACGAATTCCACCCCAGACCATGAAGTAGAAAATTAAAAATTGTTTTTCAACAGATTCAATGCGATTAATATGAATAGAATAGCAAGGATCCCATACAACAGATCCATACTCAAGAATAGGTCGAACAAGTGACGTAAATATAAGTTTAGTAATGTATTGGTCCATAAATTATTTTGACCAACGTTTCATGAATCCAACTACTCCATTAGCTTTGTTTACTATCATTGAAATATGATCACAAAAATTAAGCCTCTGATCTAACAATATGCCAAGATCTAATATGGTTTGAACTTTATCCAATACAGCAGTTTCAAAACAATAAAAAGTATCAATCGGGTTATATCTAAAAAACATATTGTGTGATTGTCCCATTTGCACCACAAAACTTAATAAACTTATGCATATATTAAATAATGCAAACTCGTTAATTGTTTACTAGATTCATTTGAACCGATTTTTAAATTAATATTATTTTATTTTTTCGAGGTCCCTCGATATATATTTATTCGTTTTGCCAATATTATTATAACCGAGGGAAAGCTATATAACATTTTTTTTTGTTCTCGAATTTCTAATTTATTTTTTTATTGGGAATATAATTCACAAATTATGATTTCATGAATAGTACAAGTGCTCCACTCCGACACTCCTGCAATTTTAATTATAAATGTGTGTGACTAGAAATATATTTTTTCGTATGGTATTGTATTTGAAAAAGAATCCGTTTGCCGATATGTTCTTTCGCTTAACGTATTTTTCATAAATTTATTTTTTGTTCATAAATTTATTTTTAAATAAATTTTCTTCACCGAATTGCACATTTTGCATTGTTGATTCTTAACACAAACAAAGTCAATTAAGATCTGAAAATCTTTATTTTCGATAAATATTATTGTTATTAATATTTATCTGTAAGCCTTAGTGAACAGCAGAAAATTCCTCCGCAGCCCTCAAATTACATTAACATGTTTTACAAGCATCTTAAAAGTGAAAAATCATTATTATCGTGATTTTGCTGGATTGTTGCTTAAATTTTAATTTGTTTTTGTACAGAAATGAGACAAGATGTAATCTTCTTTATAGTAACAGTGATTAACCAACAGTATTGTGTGTCAACAATATCCTGCAGTCTTCTCGCCTACAAGTTCTTTATTTCAAAAATACCTACAGAATAATTAAAATCCCAAAAATAAAGAGAAATGAGCAAAATATTGTAAAGGGATTTTAATTGCATACTCTGCTTAAAGTTAAAAATGCTGTCATAACTTGAGTGTTGAATAAATGACTTCATTAAATTGAGTAAGTGGTATTGTATGTTGAAGTTGTGTATTCATTTTACAACTCTGACTCTGGCTGTGTATGCCGCTAAATAAGTGACTCGCACTAAGAGTCGTATTAATAAACAAACACACGCACACACATATCACCAGATTCTGCGAACTGGCGTTTACAGTTCCCTGCCTTATAATAAGTCATAATGCTTTTAATTTGCGTTTGCAGCAAAATACATATCGTTGGCGAGGAATAAACAAAGTATAAATATAAACGACAGCCTGTAAATCAGATAATACGATTTCGTTGAATTTTTTATTTTTTTATTCTGTAGTTGATTGGAAAAGCTGACATACATAGGGCAGCACACAAAACAAATAAAGATAGAAAAGAAAATTTTGAACTTCCTAAAAGTATGCAACACTATGCACTCCTACTATATATGCTTTAAAGGCCATGTTCATGATAATTATTGTAAGTTATTGTATTAAGCTCTTATTTGACGTATTTCTACGGAATATTTGTCAAATAAACGTGTAATAAACCTTCAATAGTTTTTATGAATATGGGTGTAAGTGTTGAATACTTTAGAATCTTAGTATTTTATCGCAGTTCACAATACCATAATTGGGCTCTTTTGAAAACAAGGCTTAACAGAATCTGTAGCCAACATGTCTGCCTATTATTAAAAGAAAAATATAACACTCACATCATTGTGCAATCTATTTTTTTTTTTATCATATTTTACATTTTTCAAAAACTGCTGCAACTTGGTTATTTGAAAAAATAAGTATATTTAAAAAAATGCATTGTAAAGCAGGCAGTTATTAGAAGTGAACTTGAACGATTCTTTGTCTTTTATCACACTAAAAATTTATTATTTTTTTGTATTGGATTTGGCAAATTTCTAAAAAAATTTAAAGCATTATCGATGGTGCGAATACTAAACAATTTTAATATATTGCCTAGCAAAAAATTTTTCTCTCACTTTTGGGATATCTGTTTATTTATTTATTTATTTTTTTGATTCACTTAGGCCAATCATAAATTTTAACGTTATTTAAAGTTATTACAGTGAAAAAATGGCCAAGAATGGCTTGAACGAAAGCCACTGGCTTTTAGTTAAAAATTGTTTGTTTAAATATTGTGCCTCTTTATTGTCAATATTATTTATTAGTTTAAAGCAAAAGAAAAAACTAAACAACAAAAATGTAAAACCAAAACGCCAGGAAGCCAATAATCAGCTGCATTTCAAAGAGTTAAGTTGAAGCAGATACCAGTATTGTTACGTTTTATTTATTTCAAGCTTTAACAGACATGACTTGTCAAATAATGATTCCTCATATATTAATTTTTAATTAAATTCTTATACTAATTTTCAATTAAATTCTGATAGTTAATATTTATTGTAACGTTTCGGTAGAGTGCTCTAATAAATGTACAGACTTAAATAAATTTCTGTATTAGAGAAGCCCACTAGAATTTTGTTCTTAAGTCTATTCTGAACATATGTAGAACAAAATTATATTTTCCAAGCATATGCAAGAACTTCTCAATAATTGTTTGGACAATAGCCTGTAGATGGTATGATTTCAATGTCTTTGATAATTCTGTTTTATAAATCTGTAAAATAACACTTTGTGAAAAGCATTGGAAAACAAAATTATTTACTGAATAAAATTGCAAGTCAATTTCTAATTTCAAAAGTTTTTAATACCAGGTATACATATGCAGACAATGCGGCTGTATATGCTTGCTATAATGATTGTTTGTATATGTATAGCACAGGTTCCTTCCAAGACAATTCTCGTAAAAATTCCAACTTTTTGTTGGAATTCAATATCCAACTTTTTGTTATTTTCAATATTTGTTGTTATAGCTGGTTCTTGGGAACTAAATCTTATATGAAAAATACATTGCTCTGGCTCTTACCGCTTGGGAGACTGAGGTGTGTGACGGACGGACGGATAACGAAGTCTCTGTAATAATAGGTACTTTGTTCATGAGTTCAAAATCATAAAAACATAAAATCACTAAAGAGATTTTCTAAACCTAAAACATTAACACCGGTATTCATAAAAAATAAAACATTGTTAAAATACATTTTAGAACAAATTTTTCATATCAAATTTGTTCTAAAATGTATTTGAGCAACGTTTTATTTTTTATTAATACCGGTGTAAATTACAAGTGCCTTAGGCTTTAGCACACTATAAGTAATTTTTGAATACGCTTTAATTTTATTTATCAGCATTCTTTTTGAATGTTTCATTGTATCTTTTCAACGAAATTTTTTATTTAGAGATGATTTTAATTTGCAATTGACTACGCGACTAAATAAACATTGAAACGATCTCAAAATAAATAATGTATTAGTTGATTAAATAATAATTACATGTTAATGTATTTAATTTAATTTATTTATTCAGATTATTTGTTTATAAAATATATGGGCAACCAATCAGGCCTATGGCTCAAATATCGTTATTTCAAGTTAACAAAAAAATTAGATAAAAAAATAAAACATGCACTTGCATGTGTGTACTACAGATTAAAAATAAATTTAAATATTTGTGCCTATTTCTAGGCTTATTTAATTAATGTTTTCAGGAAAACCGAAATTATTGACATGAAATCTGATTTCAAGAGCAAATATTGTTTTATTCATTTAATAGTTGATAAAGATGACATATAAACAGATAGAATTTTGTAATTTAAATAAACAAAACTTTTCTATGAAAAGTAAGCGTATAAAAATTAAAAAAGTGTTAAATACAGAAACAAGTGAATTACAATTATTGTTTGATTTTGCAAAAAATAAATTAGCATGCGCATTAAACCAGTTCACATACACTTCTACTGCAATTAAATGTTAATAAATACTTTCACAGCTGCACAACAAAAATACTTTAGTGAAATTATATGCTACGAGAAAAAACGATTAAAAAATCTTGTTGACTATTTTTGATATCAAGTCATATTAACGGTGAATACAGCTGCACAACTACACCTGAACAAATAATGCCTATTAAGCTAAGGTTTTGATTTTATATTGCAGTTGTATGCTGCTTAAGCTCATACATATGCATTTATATACATGTAGCAATAAACATTAATTTACTAATTGGGAAGATGTGAGAGAGTACAAAATGATTTTAGTTCATTCATTCATTCATTTTATTTTCCATCATCATTCAACATAAATATTTTAGATATATTAATATAAATACTAAGTTTGAGATATTACTAAAGTTAAGATCTCATATTTAAAAACAAAAGCAAAAAAAAAAAAAAATTCATACTAAATCATAAGCCTCGCCTATAACATTTAATAAAATGTGTAAAAATAGCTGGGACCGATGCAAAGTTTGAATCACTGATATAGCAGCGAATACAAAATTCAATTTTTACATTAATTGAAAGTTGGTAAGGAGATAAAAAATATATTCCAATCAACTGAATATCGCAGTGATAAACTGGAAAGTTAATCAATCAATTGACCTGGTGATCGTCATGGTGCACGTCAAAGAGTCATGGTATGCTCCCAAGTCAATACATCTTTAAATTTACTTCCACAATTGCACGACAAAACAATTTTTTTCCAATTTTAAGGTAGTAGCATAGAACTGAATTCCTGTAAATTAATTAGCAATTGTAAACTATAAAGAAACTTAATTAAATTACAAGGGCAGGCATGCATGTGCATGCCAAAAATTATTTTAAATAATGAAAATAGCAATTTGTGTTTTTTTTTAAGAAAAAGTAACTATATTAATTAAGAACTTGGTATCACTAATTTGAACTTGGCTCAGGTAGCTGGCAGAACTAACTCTGGTTCAGGATTTTGCACAAGTTCGTGACTGGGAGTTCCGAATACGAAATGTATTCGCTTGAAATTCATAATAAAGCTGATTAATATGCAGCTGTATGTACGAAAAAGGCTTTACAATTTAGTAGGTTTGAATTTTAGTCCTATAGCTATATATACATATATATATAGTTCGCAAAATATTCGTGCATTGCTAATAATTTTATTGGGCTTTCTATTTCCTTAAAATTGGGAAAGTGTTTTTTGTGACAAAATTGAAGTGATCAACATTTTCTAAGGAAGACAAGAAAATTAAAGTATGACCTGGCTGTTTTACGATCACCACGTCGCGCATCAGCATTTTAGGCAAATTAAATTTTTATTCGCCGAAAAGCCCACACGTTAATATAGTTAAAACAATATAAGCCAATGGTTCCAAAAAGGGAGCAATATGAATTCATGATTAGTTTTTCATTCCTTTTCCTTGTCGCTACATTGTTAGATAGTAATTGTAGCATCGCATTGAAAAGAAAAAAAACTTTTGTGTTTTGTGTTACCGAAAAATTTATTGAAACATTCTTCTTTTAGTTTGCTTTACCTCTTCGAAGGCAGAAAATTTAAAGCGTGAAAGCTTTCTAGCCCTACTGACGAGTGGCTGTTATTAACGAAACACAAGCTTAATTTTTTGATGTCTATACTTTTTCACTTTTGACTGAAAACCCTACAGATGGCAGACTTTTCATGAAAAATAAATAAATACATCAAAATTAATGGTTTGTTTAAATAGTCAGGCTTAATGCGTGAGAATATTTTTCAGTTTTTTGTTTTATTTCCTACACTTTTGCATGCGAAACCTTTATTGGCAAACTGTCAAGAGAGACCAAAAATCACGCAATTCCACTCACACAGATACCGCAAAAAGCCTTTATATACAAAATATTTTTGCAAATTTAATTAAGTACAGAATTTTTATTAATATTTCGAAGTTTAATTGAAAACACTACTCTGAAAATACTGACATAAAGAAAAATAAATTTTACACAAACACAACTGAAATGAGAGGAAGGTTGCTTTTCATTGTGAAAAGAGAACAAAAGCTTAATATTTTAAACAAATACCAGCTGAAAAATAAAATAAACAAAGTATTGTGAAAGGCGTTAAGCAAAAACCTTTAATTACTTGTAATAGTTGTGGGAGAATGTGAGTGGCGGAGATGTTTTGAAATGAACGACAGGTGAAATTGTAGATATTTAAGTGAGGCAACGCCAAAAAATAGGCAACATTTAGTAGTTTAATTTATAATGTAGATATGTCCTTAATTGCTATTGAAATTATGTGTAAATGCAAAAAATATTGTGTTTATCTGTCGTTCTATTTGGTTTTTCTACTTTGTCTCGTTTAAATGCCGAACAGCTTAGTACAAAAACTGTACACACTTTTTATTGCACAAAATCAATGCCAGCAAAATAAATTACTTTTTCAGCAAATTTTTTTATTTTTATAAATGAATATTACATTCTAGCCATAAAAAGTCGTAATTCACTTTTATTGAAATCCGATTTTAGTAGATTTAGTGTGTGTGGTAAAGGTTTAACACTTAATCCTTTAGTGCGGCAATAATAATACTATAATACTATGTATGTCTATTTTTATTGTGTTAATAATAAAAATATATACCTAAAATATTAAACAAGCTTAAAATGAACAGAAAATTCAAACAAAATTACTTTAGAATTGCCACAGAGCCACAAATGTAAATTTAAAATAAAAAAAAAAATATATCACCCTTCTTGCGTTAAAGAACGTTTTGAGATAAAGTTTTTGCCATTTATTACTCATTTTCAACATGCTCACATCGTTTGCACCATTTAACAGTTTTATCAAATTAAGTCCCAATAATTTGGAACTTAATTGAATGCTTTATTTTAGGTAGAACAGTTTTCAACAATTTGTCATTTAAATGGCATTAAGACAATTTGATAGTGGTCAGCGATGCAGCAGTGGTGCTTGTACTTGTGCACGTGCTCAATATAAGCCTGCTTAAACATCAATGTAAAGCATTGATAATTAAGCAATTTCAAATGGTTATTCCAGTAAGTGCAATGAGTTTGGGCAAATGCAAATTGCTGAGCATACTTTAGGGGGATACCAAACAACACAGTCTTCTCTATTTTGTAAAATTATTTGAATTTTTGCAATTTAGTGAAACAAATTTTTTGGTCTGACACTGGATAGGTATATAGGAAAGAGAAAGTTTTATTTAGAAAAATATTTTATCAAGAGTTTTAATGCAACATTTTATT
Organism: Sturmia bella; assembly: GCA_963662145.1. Taxonomy (NCBI): domain Eukaryota; kingdom Metazoa; phylum Arthropoda; class Insecta; order Diptera; family Tachinidae; genus Sturmia; species Sturmia bella. The sequence continues at coordinate 63,810,702 of OY759169.1, read as the reverse complement.
AAGATCCAAAAAGTGAAATCCATCTATTCTTTGATGCTGAGCGAATAAAGTAAAAATGACCTCAAACAACTTTCTGCAACTTAAATTTGCCGATGACTAAAGGTAGGATTTAGATCCCTCCGGGCAGCAAATAATATGTTGTGTTCATGTCTAGCTTATTGGAGTAGAGAGATCCTCATGGATTTTTTTCTTGCGAAATTTAAAAACCAAAACCGCTCTTAAAAAAGTTTGAAATATAGTCCTATTCCGATTGGGCTATAAAATTTGAACAAAAGAGATTCAATTTCTTTGGATGTTGTGGATCTTGAGAACTCTTTGTTAAATAACCTTTGATGTTCGATTGAAAGGGGGGTTAATTGACAATGGGCAATCTGCAACAAAGGTTTATTATAATTCTCTCGTAGGGGAGAAGAATTATAATAAGATTTTGGGTGAAAGAAAATAACCTTAGTAATTTCTTTTAATTAAAGGTATTTATTCAATTAAATGCTTATGAACAAGAGTTGAATTACCTTGAAGCTGGTAGCGCTGATGGGGATAAGTTTGGTTTTGTTGGTGATTAAACGGCGAGTAAGTATAAATTTAATGGCCTCCATAAAAGGAAGGTTCGGTTTTCTGACAAAGGCCTTGACAATTGGAAACTATCTTCCAAATATCCCATCAGTGTTACCAGCTTTACATTTTATCATATGCAATTCAAATACTTATTAAAAATAATTCTAGTTTGTTTTTTGTCCAAACTCGTTTGGACAAATTATATATCTTAGAATATATATAAAATTATGTATCTTAAAACTTAAGATTCCTAAATACCAAAGGATATGGTAATTCAGCAATCATTCTCATGCTGCAATTTTCCAATTAAAAAATATTGCTGGCAAAACGGCCAACAAAATTCTAGTTGAAACTATCGCTAAGTTGTAATAAAAGTATTAAATACTTTTTTGTTAAAAATGGAGAAATACAACGATTTTGTAATTAGCATTATTTATTTTATTAAAAATAACAAATTTTAAGCAATTATTATAAAAAGCCGAGTGTTAGCTTAATTGCTAACTTTATAAAAGCTCCACAGCTGGGCTTGTTGGCTAGAGGTTACGTATCTGCTGGTAAAGTTTCCTTTACTATTTGTAACACCAACGTATTGATTAAATGATTAAATTGCAGTATTTACTGCACTCTTGCTTGAGTTGAGATACATTTTCTTCTTCTTAAGCTTGTCTAACCAAACGATAAGAAAACTGAAGATGTTTGTATATGTTCGTGACGTAAGTATCAACAAAAGTTTTGTGATTACCAAGATATAAGTACGTATTTGTTAATGCAAATATGTTTTTGTTTGCTGTCTGAAACCTAATCTAAGATGCCAAGAAATTTAAAGGAAACTTTCAAAATTTCAAAACCACAAATTGCGGCTTAATAAAGTTTTTTTTTTTTTTATTCAAACTGAGTGATTATGTGAAAAGGGGTTAATCAAGTTTGTATAGCACAAGTTATGGAGAATGGAAAAATTACTTGACTTGAACTTGAAAATGTTATTACAACTCGCCTACTGGCGGTTAAATTTTAAGTCAAATAAAATCATGGGGTGCTGATGAAGGGTGTTTGCTACCCAGAAACAGCCGGTTGTCCACCTAGCAAATAAATTTTACTTTTCTTTACTTAATTGATATTGATTAAAAAGTAGTGAAAACCCAAGGGTTGAACTTGAGCCTGAAAAAGTAATTTAATATAAATGTAATGCCTTATATTTATGGTTTTAATACAATTTAATATTTACCTTAAATGCCAACGCATTTTGTCAAAAATTTCAAAACGGAAGCTATAAAATTTCTCAAATTATGAAACTTATTGCAGAAATTTATTTACACTTGCTTTGTAAAAAAAAAAAAATAGTAAAGAGAGTTTTTAGTTTCATCCTACAACTTCTTGCAGAAAATTACACAAACGATTTTCATTCGACATTTTGGATTGAGTATGACAAGCGAAACAATTGAAGTTAGACAAAGGTATGTTTATGAGGAAACAGTAGGAGAGTGAAACCAAAACCCAAGCCGTTCCCCACTATCTATTTGGAGTGTACTGAACTAAAAAAACAAAAGAATTTTTGTTATAGTTGTGCTTACAATCACTGCCAAGGGTAAACAGAAATCCCACACTGCTTAAACGAAATGGCTAGCCCAGATAATGATGCTCTTAAGACCTGGCTTTGATAAATGCACATGGAATAAACAAACACAAAACAACTAGTTGTAATAAGGCAGAGGAAAAAGAAACATATTTATGTATGCATCTATGCACAGATGGCCAACAAGCCAAAGCGGCCAAATAAATGAATGAATGAATATCTGGTGTATCCATAGAAAAGCCAAAATGCTGTTTCTAATGCCTTAGTGCACAATTAAACTGCAATAAACCATAAATATTCCAAGCTTGGGCTATAAAATCGAAAACACGTTTAGCATACTAAATACTATAAAACAAAACACTCATTCAGTTTTTGAGATGAAAACACACACACACACACACACACACAAAATATACAGCTTCACTATAAACTTCTCTCATCTCAAAAGAAAATTTCGCTTACTCACATTGATGCGCTGCCATTAAAATCCATAATGAAGGAAATAACAACAGGGAAAACTGCAACAGCATCAATAATAAACATTAAATGAATCTGGGCATGAGGAAAATCATTGGTTAGCAGCAGCACACAGATGATTTTGTTCCAGTGGCAGCTTCTACTGCTTGTTGAACTCTTGTTGAGAATTTAAAACAACACATCAGGACATCAACAGTATAAACAAGTAAAAGTGTTATATTCTCTGAACCGAATCTTAGGTACCCTTCACAAAAGTCACGTTCATATATGTATGTATTACAAATATATTTGTTCCTTTGCGAGATTGGTACACGTAATAAACCGGCAGAGTAAACTTGTATTAGTAGTTTTTTGTACTTACTGCCAAAGCTACCTGCATGAGTTGAAAGTTAGTTTTTTTTTTTTTGTTAAACAAACACAAAACTGCGAAGCTTTTTGCTTGTCTGCAGAAACACCCAAAGCCTTCGACAGGAATCGAACCTGCGACCTCGGGGACTCTTAGTAGGACACTCTACCAATTCATCCATCGAGGCGCTCAAACAGTTTGTCTCGATGATACGTGAAATTTTTTAGAGCAAAATTTTTCCCATATACTGGTCCGATTTTTTACCCATATCGAAATATATAATAATCTTCTAATATTTTACGGAAATTTTAATTACATTGAACTATGATGTTGTCACACATTTATGTTAAATAACTTTTTTAGGCTGAAGTTCAACCCTTGGTTGGAAAACTTTTTTTTGAATTTCAATAGCCTTATTTTATGATTAGATAAAGCGTTAGGTGTGCAAAGTTGTTTTAACTCCCTTATATTTAAATTTGATCAATAACCGAATTTTGCTATATACCGGCAGTTTATGGACCGATTTTTGGAAAAAAATTTTTACTCTATTTTTTATTTATTTATCTATTTATTCCAATCAAGCCAATGGATAAAATCCTTACTGGCTATTATAACTAACATAAAATTAATTGACATAAATTAATTATGATTTAAATGAACAATAATATTACGTTTTAGAACATTTAGACCAGATAAAAAGTCAATAAATCGAGACATATCATTAAAACAACAGAATAATCTCCTCAGTGCGTCATTTATTGCATAGTTAGTCCGATGAGTAGCGACATGAAGCAGGTTTCAAGATCGTAATGAACGTTGAGAAATATTAAAAGACAATTCACTTAACAAAAAATCAGAGACAGTATTTCCATTTATTAGGTTCATGACAAATGAAACGTTGAGCATGGTTCTGCAACTTTGTAAGGTGGGCAGTTAATTTCAGCCAATCTGGAAGAATACGAGGGTAGAGCAAAATAATTTGGATAGACATATTTTAAACAAGATATACGAAACTGCTTCTGTACAGAATCGATGGGATCAATGTGAACATTATAGTATGGATCCCATATAATTGAACCATACTCTAAAATTGGTCGTACGAGCGATATATATATAAACTTTTGGTAATATGTGGGTCTCTGAATTCTTTGGCCCATCGTTTGATAAATGCCAATACTCCACGGGCCTTGTTTACGGTTAACGTAATGTGTTGGATAAAACTTAGCTTTGGATCAAGCAAAATCCCCAAGTCAGAAAATGTATTAACGGATTCCAATTTGAGGTTGTTAAGAACGTATACATTAGAACTATCTCTACCTCGAGTGAAGCGCATATGTTTGCATTTTGTTAAATTTAGTTCCACTAAATTGTAATTACACCATTTATAGAAATTATCCAAATCCATCTTTGCATCACTGGGCTGCTTGTTTAAGCGAAAAGTTGATTTAACACGCTTATAAGTGAAATTTCCTAAAAAAAATAGCTTTCACTTTACATATATCGGGTATATATGGATTGATATTGAATAATTTTTTCTGGCTTCTAATGATCACAACAAAGTTTATCACGAACAAACTTTACAAAAAAATTTCCCCTTTTTTAAATTCATATTATTAGCACAATGGGACCTTCCTAGAACCCAGGTGGGCAGCCAGTGTAACATAACATATATTAATATTTATATTTTTACTGAATTGTAATGGCAAACACAATTCACAAAATATAAACATATTTCTGCATCAAGTAATTTTTCCCCAGCATACAAACGGATATCGTTAAATCGACGCTTCTCTCAATACTCTTTATCTGGTTGGAAATGAAAATTGCACAAAGCAAACAGCACCACAAACTTGTATATACCTGCAACTTCTGTAGTGTATGCTATAACAAAGACGCAAAAATAATCAAACGCACACATTAGAACACAGGCGAGAAAACTTAAAAAAAAACTGTTCTCTATAATGACTAAAAGGCGATGGCACAAAACCATATCTAAAGAAAGTGAAACCAATATTTTTTTTTTGTTTTTTATTGCAGTTTAAAAACAGTATAGGGCTAATTGCAAAACGAAGAGTAAAAACTAAAAATAACATTTCAAAACAAATATGTTCAATAAAAAAAAAAAAAAAAAAAAATTTTTCAATTTTCTTTTTCTGCTTTAAAGTGATCTAAGCTGCTTTTTTACGATTAGACTACAAACAAAAATGTTACACAGCCTTTAAGACACCAAAACCTCACAGTGCACAGGAACTGATAGGGATGATTTTCGACAGCTGATCTCACTGAACCACTTGCTCTACGTAGTTCTGAGCAGCGGTTGTTATATAAGACATTTATAACTACTGAAGGGAACATCAACGAATTCGTCCTGCTACCTTCTGTTGTAAACGGGCACTAGATCTTTTCAGTACATCCACTGCAACCTTCCGCACACATTGCTGTGTCCAGACAACCAGAGAAGCTCTAGGTCTAAATGTATTGCTATCTGATTCACGAACCAACCTAGATTTTGTGTGGACAACTTATGGTAGCCTTGGTATCAGTACAAATTAGGATATGCTCCTCATATATATTAAAGTATCTCATCCAGTTCAGCGCTGCAACTTCGGCCTGAATGACGCTACACTCATTATATAGCCTAAAACTGGTAGTCCATTGAAGTCGGGGGATATATGTACCCCCGTGACCACATGCGTTTGACTGTGATTCAGAAGTGAAAACCATGACCATGTCCTATGATTGACCTATTTTGACACTGTCTTAGAACGAACTCCACTGATATACTCATAATCTCCTATCAATCATTGATGCTGGTGAGCAATAGTCAAGGTCAGATTTACTTCCAATTATCTGTGCATGCCCTGAGACCGACCGCATCTTTTCATGTGCCACCTGCTTTCAACCGCATCACCGAAACCATAGCAGTTTCTCAAACCATGAGATCGGCTGGTAGCCGTCTTAGCATCGCAAATAGTGCCTTAGATGGCGTAGAACCGGATACCATCACCTGTTACCATCAAGGCAAGTTTATGCACTATCCTTTGAAAGGACTTGCAGCAGTTTCACAACAGCACCGAGCCAAAAGAAGTTTCTGGGGTTTATTCCCCAGTTTTTACCAACGACTCTTCGGTACAAGCAGAAGGCAAGAGATGCCTTGCAAGTTTTCGCCTGAGCATTCCGTTATCATGTGAGCTTGAAATCGAGCTAAGTGCTAAGCTATTTAGCATTTTCCATCAATAAAAGAATAAAAGTAGCAATATTTTTTTTTTTAGTATAAAAAAATTTTCCCCCGGGGCAGTTCAGACTATTTTATAAATAATGAAAGTACTAATGCTTGTAAAATAGTCTAAACTACCCTTAAAGGTTCCTTTTTATACATAAGAAATTTATTTTTGAGGCCCATATAATTTTGCTCTTGCATTAATTAGCTGTTTTGGATTAATGCTTTAAACCCTTGACTTGTAAATACTGACTTCATATTTTATTACAATTAGAAAAACATCGAGAGCTTAAAACTTATTTTTTTTAATAGCTTTCATACAACGATCTGATACTGAATACTGAGATTTATAATTTTCAAAATATCAAAGACTAAGCGCAAATACTTGAAAAATAAGTTTATTATTTTCTATTATTATCGTTGTTATTGGTAACTGTTCAATCAGATTGTAAATCGAAGCATAACAATGGCACTCAACAGCAACAAACAACACGGTGTGGAATGCTTGTTGAAGGTGTTTCTTGCACATTTTCCCATTTCTCACACTTTAGCTGAAGTTGCCACAAAACACAACCTAGAACAAGCTAACAACACATTACAAGCCCTACAACAAACACACTCGTATTTGGGCTAGTGTATAAATGTATTAATTTTAAATATTTGCCACAGATTGGGCCCTGCTCTCCTAAAAACCTGCCGCTTTAATTATTGTATTTATAGTTCATTAGACCTAAACTTTTCGATACAACGCTACCTTGTTTAATAAATGTGTAAACGAAATTATAAAACACACTTCGTCTTGATAAAATATTAAAAAAATTTAACAAAATGTGTGCGTGTGTGTGTGTGTGCACAGCTTGTGTTTTGCAAATGTTAATTTTCCAGCAAATACAATATTTTCCTTAGTGCTGTAATAGCTGACATAGTACTTGAGCTTGAGCTTGTGAAAGTGTGTGTGTGTGTGTGTGTGTGTAACATTAAATATTCCTAAATATTTTTGTTCATTATTCAGAATAACACAATGGCAATAATTAAAATTTCCGAATATTACCTCCCACCGTACAGAAGAAGAAATTAAACACAAATGAGACACAGCACCGGCACAAACATTTACAATTAACAATGTATAAACAATGGGTATTTCGTAAATTTCTACATGCTTCTGTATGTGTGTGCTGGTGCAAGTGTATGTTTAAAACCTTTCATGTGTTGGCAAGTTGTCTCTTTAAACTGTTGTCTCCATACGAAAGTACGTAGTTGTGAATGTATTTGCGCTTGTAGTAGAAATGTATGTGAATGTTGGCATATTTTACAATATTTTGTATTCAGCTACCACATGTTATAAAGCATGACAATTATTTTGCCTTTATTAGTAAAGATATACTAATAACGCAAACCAGCGGGAAGAAACCTAAATACGGAGGCCTTCCAAAAGGCCATTAATTCTGAAAGGCTTTTAAGGGGAAAAATGTCTTTGATATGATATTCTGAGGAAAATGCTATTTGGAGTACAATGTGTTTGAACATGTCTAGAAAGATTTTTGGACCAACAGATCTCTGTGGAGTATTGCTAAGCCAGATCTTATTGAAAAATCTGTTTTTCTAGCCCTATACAGTTGTCAAAAAGATGTTTTTCTTTAGAAAAATGTCATTTAAATTTTGTTTTAAAGAAGAAAGGCTTCGACAATTTCAATTTAATTTACTTTTCAGTTGCTTTAAGAGCCTATTCAGGGGTATTATTTTAGACCTTAAATAGCAGATAGAAAAACAGGTCCAAGATAATACTGTTTAAAAACTATTTAATAGAAAAATGTCAGTAGAATTTAAAAAAAAAAATTTTTAGACCTTAAATAGCGAATAGAAAAACAGGTCCAAGATAATACTGTTTAAAAACTATTTAATAGAAAAATATCAATGGACAACATCACTAGAATTAAAAAAATATATTTTTGAATAATCTATTTAAAAGCAGGTTATCGGAAAATTTTAATGGGAAAAATGATTTGTTGTCATCAACAATTCTACTCGTGACATTTTTCTTTCAAAATAGTTACTTGTTGACATTTTTTAATTAACACTTGGATCTAAGCTTTGATTTAAGGGAAATATCTTTAAAGAGTTTTCGCAAAGGAGTGCTAGTGGAGAATATTTTAATTGAAAACTATGTTCAGTCTTTGTATACGTTTGTTTGCTAAAAATTCTTCTTACAGCATTGTGGTGTAACTGAGGCAATCATTTTATATACTCCAGCTAATAATTATTCAACTTTACTTTTTTAATTAATTTTATAGTCAACTAATTCTATAGTGAACTAATAAAATTATTATTAGTTCTATTGTCAATAATTTTATTATGCTTTTTAGTTCAATTTTTACTTCTTCAAAATTCAGCAAGCTTTTTTGTGATAAATTTAGAGTGATCAACATTTTTGAAGAAGACAAGGAAAGTAAAGTTGACGACTTACTGGTTGTGGGTGGAGTGCATGCCATGGCTGTTTCACGACCACCACGTTGCTCATCAGCATTCAAATTTACTTCGAGCCCAGGCCATGACTAATTGTATACTGTTTTTAAGCAGCAGCGCATAGCCATCCTACCACCTGGTCTCTTCAGTACTGACTGTCTATATATAATTTTATTGATCAAATTTTTTTTCCTTAGAAATGTTGCCCAAATGTTGACAATTTTATCACAAAAAAATCTTTGCCAGTCATGAGGAACTAAATACGAACTCAGGCCTGTGCAATATTTTTTTTATTAATAGTTTCGGATATCATTTTATGGACCAATTGGTTTTCTATAAAGTATTTTTTCTTTCGCAATATTACCTTCAAAGAGTTGTTTTAGAAAAAATAGTTTTGCAATTTTTTAAGAAATATCTTTGTACTGTAGAACAAATCTAGTGGAAGCAAAAATATTTTTGGAAAATTCCTTACACAAAATGTCTTGAGAGATTTATTCTAGAATAGTAATATTTCAATGTTTTCTTCGTTTGTTCGAAACTTATGAGTGAAAATTTCTGTTTATGTAACATATATCCACCAAAGAAATGTTATTCCATTGCGTACAATTTTATTAAAATTGAGAAAGTTTTCTTATGTGATACAACTGGAGTGCTCAACATGGTATGTACCCCAGCCAGTGAGTCTTTAACTTTATTTTTCTTGTTTTCTTTAAAAAAGTTGGTCACTCCAGTTTTATTACAAAAAATCTTTTCCAATTTGGAGGGGGCAAGAAATCGAGCTCGAGCATGATAAAATTATTAAGAATTGTAAATTATATAATTTGACTATAAATTTAAAACCAATGTTTGAAAATTTATTTCGAAAGTTTCGTTACACAAAAAAATCTGCAAATATTGTATCAAAAATTGTCTTAGTAGACAATTATTATCTTATTCATATAACAATTTATTATTTGCAATTAAAGGCGGAGTAAAATTTCCGAAAACCAAAAATTTCAGAGCTGTTTTCTGTCTTAAAGCTTTTGAGTTGTCTACAAAAAACTGCTTTAAATTGTTTGGCTTTTTTTTAATCTTACCCTGGCCTTTGCTATTAAAAAGAAACTATTATTTGATTCATAAATAAATATTACCTTTTGATACCTTCAAATATACAAACCACAGTATCGGATGGAAACTCGTTGTATGAAAGTTGCTAATGAAAGTATTATACATGTAGTAATACGATTGAGCTGTGTTCCGTTTTTTGTGAACTTGTAGTCTTACATTTTTGAAATTCGTTACTGTATTAAGTTTATCAGGCTCAAGTCACACCCTTCTAAATGTCCTTTTTGTCTTCTTTGTCTTATTTAATTAATATCAATCACAAAAATATTGTAGAAAGAATATTGTAGAAAGCCTGGTAAGCTTTATACAATAATAATTATATGAGAAAGTGCTCGAATAATGAAAATTAACTAACTTTTAAAATTCTTACACCGGTATTCATAAAAAATAAAACATTGTTGAAATATATTTTAGAACAAACTTTTCATATCAAATTTGTTCTAAAATGTATTTGAGCAACATTTTATTTTTTATGAATACCGGTGTTATTAACTAACATAAAAGCATACAATAGGAAGTAGAATATTTGAACACATTTTCATAGGCATTTTAAAGTCTGCTTTCGATTTGGTTGGCACCAACGAAATGTCCTGCTGAAAACTTAAGGCCAAAAATGGCTCTAAGATTTTTGGTTATTTTGCAATATTTATTGGTTGATTCATTTTATTACAGCAGCGTAAAGAGCTTTCTTTTGCGCTGAGACCAATAGTTTTTCGCGTTGCTATGAACAAAGTCTTTATTTTGGACTAGAATAATTTTTTTGGGACTTTTCCTTTAGTAAGCTGTCTGAAAGATGTTTTTATTTACTACTTTTTTATAGTAAAACCTAAATTAATTTGGCTGTTATCTGTATATACGAGACTGTATCAAATATTTTTTTAATAAAGTTATTATATATTATGATCATTTCTTCTAGTTTCTAGATGCCTAAAATGTTTCCTGTTAATTAAGTTTGTTTATGAAATATTTTTGTTGCTCTTTAAAAATCCACAAACTTATGACATAAAATCTTTGTGATGCTTTTAAGAGCAATACACTTCTTTAAGATAAGACTCCAACTGAGAAAATATATAGTGGACTGGTTGTCGAAAAGCGTTAAAATTTCTTGCAAAGCATGTCTTTATAGTTTTGTAACATGTAAACATTTACCTCAATATGATTAATGAGTACAAACTGAAGCTTTGCAGCAATACCAATGTTTTTTATTTTATTTTATTATACACATTAAAGTAGTAACTAAATTTTTTCTGTAGCAGAAATCAATATCTACCCACCTGCTATTGAATTCGCTGCTAAAGTCCACATACACACACACACACACACACACATGTACGTTCCTGTTATAACACAGAAACGTTAATACATTAGTTCTTAGATTGCATGTGTGTAGAAGTACAAAATAATTGAATTTCCAATTAATGTTTCACATGTGCAAATTATTATTGCCAAAAAACGCAAAAGTAGAAACAAAAAGTATTTCGTTTTTGTTATTATTTCTAGTATTGTTCTCACTTTTTTGGCGAACAACGTTTCGGCGCCTTGTTCAAATGGTTGCAGATGACGCTTTATTTGTGTTGTTGGAGGTTTGGTATTGTTGTTTGCTGTTTTATACCTTGTTAACACTTTGTGTTATTTTGGTTGTTGTTTTATGTTTTATAAGCAAGAAATAAAATGTAGGAAAATGAAAACAAGGCTGTAAACAGCAGCATGAAAAACATCGATTTCAAATAACAAAACCATGCTCATATCGCTAGGCAAAGTAGTTAAATGTTGCAGGCAGAGCACTTGTAAGCTTGAAGACCTTAAAATGTCAATACAATTTTTCCGGACGTTTTACACAAGCAACAATTTTTGAAATTTATTGAAATATGCAGAGGAATAGATCCATAAATTTCATTTTAAGCAATTTCAGTATTTTCAGAGTGATTTAATTTGGCCGAATTTAATAATATTTTGCTAACTATCTTGCTATATCTACTTTTTTAGAATAACACAAATAATATAAAAGAATTAAACACACGCTTATAAATAAAACTCACTAAAATTATTGTACTGAAGAATATATAGCGCTGAAGATATTCAAAGAACACCAACATAATGTCTTTAATTTGCTTTAATTTAATGTAAAAGTCTGCACATTTTTAGCAAGTGGAAATACTCCATTAAAAATGTTTTTTACTGATTCAAACTAAATTTAGCTTTTTACTAAACAGCTGAACGCTAAACTGTCTTCCAACTTCAATCTCAAGGACAGAGCAGCCTTTGTCTCTACCGCATATATAGAAACAAAATGCATTCTCGCAATTTCTCCTAATAAACTAAATTTTAGTTATAGGCACAGGTTTTGCTAAATATGTGATATGTAGAGCTTTCAATATGTATGGAACTTCATTCAAGAAATACTGAGAGCAATAAGCTGATGGTAGTCTATCATCGATTTCATTCCTTTGGAGCTGTTTTCACCGAAGTAACAAAATGTTTTTCTAATATTTTATATTTTCCCTGAATATATAGGTGGATGTAGCATAGCTTTCCATGATGCATAAATTAGGTTTGTTACTTAAAACCAAGTGCCAAATTCTTGTTTATACCTCACCTTTAATTCAGTTTACAATGACATAATTCTGATCTACACATCTTTTCATTCATTTCAGTTTGTTGGTTGTTATCCTTCTTGTGGCTAAACGTATACGTGTATTTTTCTATTCATGCACCTGCATGCATGTGCATGTGTGTTCAGCTGCTCTTGAGCTGCCTTATGTTCGTTTACAAATTATCTTTAAATGATGTTTATGTCACGTGACAATTTAACTTTATCTTTGGCTTCATACCCTTTACTTTTTGGTTTGTTGACAACAACAATCAAGATTTCAGGTATCGAGTTACTTGCTGCAGGCAGTAAAAACAGACAAACTTGAAAACAAAGAAGCTACGGAAAAATTAAAGTACATACTTTGTTTGTAAATGGGCTGACATTTCAACATCATCAGTTCTAGAGTGACTTAAAAGGACCATTTATTTCTTAAACCAAAGAGAGTGTAAAGATTTCAGAGAAAACTGGTTCTTAATTGAGGAAACTTTTCAAGGTGCTTACAAATGTATTTGGGAGTTTTAGTGTATATGCTAAAAGTTAATATTGTGTATGCTATATTATTAATTGCGCATCAATACTGAACAGTTTTTGCACATCTGCTACTTTCCCTGATACAAATAGTAGTAGAAGAACCTTTATATCAAATAATAGAAAAATATTAAGCAGGAAATATTTTTTTCTATTTGATTTTATCTAAAATCTGCCTATGGAAAACTAAATAAATTTAAGAGCTAATACTAAATTTATATAGTTTGCATAAACTGATTCTAAATAAAGAAATATAGCACAAAACTAATTAATTAATTTATCCAAAATTTATTTTTTTTTTTGTTTAAGGTTAATCTATTATTAAATATTAAGGTTCTTTACTATTACTTGTTATATTAAACAGATTTCTCGATTTATTGCTACCGCTTTTAAGAGTCAACAATTTAAAAAAAAAAATCTTATTATTTAGTTACAGTCAACTTCTGAGCAACGTGGAAAAAACCGCACAGTTTTTTGCTGAATTTAGAAGGATTCTAAAGTAAATCGAAAGTTGAATACTGAGAGATTTCTGAGCGAATTCGAGCTTTTTAATAGAAAGATGAAAAAATTCTGAATAGGGTCAAGGACATTAATTTTAAAAACAATTAGTAGACGCCAATGTCGTCTAAAAATCGTTGATTTTTTCCAGCACAAGACATTTGTTCAATGAAAACTGCATTGTCTTGCAATGTTTCACTGGCTTTCTAAGATTTGCCAAAAGTCTGTTACAAAAAAAAATTGCTAAGTATTATTCTAAATAGCAACAGCACTATTAACTATGTAGCAATACAATTTTAATGGTAACATTACCATTAAATTGTCCGTTTTTTCTTTGAAAGTAATACGATGATTGAGCGCTCAGCCAACATTCAAGAGGGTCTGCGTTCGAATCATGCTTACAACAAAAGTCAAAAAAGTAGTTTTAGCAGCCTAATGATAAAAATTGAGCAGTAACAACTTTGTTTTTGGTGAATTTCTTTTACAGGTTTTGAGTGAGTAGACTTCTTCATTAGCTAGTCGAATTCCAATCAACAGAATTGGTTTGTTCACCTATAGATTTGGTTTTTTGATTACTAAAACAAAAACAGAAAAAGTCCCTATCGCATGAGGTTATGTTCTTTAAAATCAGCATTAGCACAGTTTCAAAAACGACATACATTTAAGTCTGCATAAAATAGTTAACAACTTGACAGCTGACAACAAGTTTATTGAATTGCTTTACGAAAGCTATACATTTATATGAAAAAGTACACCTGTCGCGAAGCGAAATTAAGAAATATTTTTGTATTGCATTTTTGTTAAGGTATTATAATTTTTGTTATATTATCCTAAGTTCTAATTGCTTGTAACTAGTTTTCTCTTTTTTTTAAAAAATACTCTATATTTTATGTCTTTTTTTATTTATTTAATTTATAAAAGTTTTGTTAATTTATTTCTTTGACGGAAATATTCAATTTTGTTGCAGTTGATTTTTGCATTGAAACGCTCTTAAGCTCGTTTTGCGTCTCGTCATTTCGATTGTATTTCTAAATGAAAGAAAAATTCAGAACCTCATTAATTAAAATTATCAATAATTTGTTTATGAGCTGGCTCTGTTGTTAGAGACATCTTGTCTCATTGAAGGTATGTGTAATATTTGTTGACTGCAAGCAAATATTTCTCATACGCCAGCGTTATCTTCTTTTCTTTCCAATTGCTGGCACTTTAGTTATTAGCTGTTTCATAAGCTCTTCACACTGGCTTTACCGCCAACTTTTGTTTAATTCAAACAAACATGAGTGCATGTGTGTGTTTGTAGATGTGTATATGTGGAGTGTGTGCAAAAACAGATTTTCTTACTTATACTTGTATAAGATGATAAATACTCCAATGAGATAGTAGTGTGTGCACGGGTATTAGTGATTTATATGCCACCATTTGCTTCAAAAATTTTTTCATTTTCGCAGTGCTCAAATGCAGGTCTTCAATACCCATCAGTCCAGTGTGCAAAGGAGTGAAATGCATGATCAGCCCCCAATAGTTTCTTCTCTCCAACATTTTTCTTTATCGCACAGACTTGTTTTTGCTGTATTTTTTAAAATATTTCTTGTGTGCAAAATTTGCAAACGGAAATATTTAAAGAAGAAGACTATAAAATGATCTGCATTTGCAGGTTTGTCAAAATTTTCCCCTTAAAGGTTGTGATTTGCAAAATATTGCATACCGTAGAACTGCATAGAAAACCTCCCAAGATACACGAATTGGTTCTACTGTATTTTCTAAAATATTTCTTGTGTACAAAATTTGCAAACGGAAATATTTAGAGAAGAAGACTATAAAACGATCTGCATTTGCAGGTTTGTCAAGATTTTTTCATAAAAGTTGTAATTTGACAAATATTGCATACTGTAGAACTGTATTTTCTAAAATATTTCTTGTGTAGAAAATTTGAAAACGTAAATATTTACAGAAGAACACTACAAAACGATCTGCATTTGCAGGTTTGTCGAAATTTTGCCAGTTTTATTGTGCTAAATTGGTAGACAACAATAATATTGTCGCAATCAAACACTCTGTATTCAAATGATTCTACCATTTTATGCCACTACTACTACTGCAATATTACAATTCAACATACAAATTTTAATAAACTTTACACAGGACACAAGTCAACTAAAACATCATTGCTGCACCAAAGTATATGAAGTACATGCAGAAGCGCACACTAACAGAGCAAAAATAAATTGTTTTGCCGCATTAGCTCAGCAAAAGTATTGTTTTCAATGTCTTTTATTTTATTATTACTTTTCGTTTTGGTAACTCAAAATTTCATTAGCAATTTGTAGCAGTTTTTAGTGTTTCTTTGCTTAAGTTCTGTACAGTTTTTTGCAAGGGTCCGGTTGTTGGCACAACCTGAATTTTTACACAAAGAATCTGTTCTGAGTTCATTTTTTATTATCCTCAAAGTTGTTGTCATTGCTTTTGATAAGATTGGTGTAGGTTTTACTACAAACAATTGAAGTCTTGATAGATTCCTAATTTTACTGCCAAGCGATGAGAGAGATAGACGGTGGACTTGTTTGCCATGAGCGAGCGAGACAGATATTACAATAAATGCTCAAATTGCTTACCATCGGCCTCAATACATGTCCTACATCTTTCTAAAAAACATCTACTTATTAGCCGGGCATATCCTGCAAAGTTGATGTTCTCAGTAGCTGGAGATATTCCGACCAGTTCTCATCCATTCACCAATTTTTTGCAAGACTCCCTGTATAGTGGAGTTATATTAATAAACAACTTTTTTCTGAAGCTTTCCTTGTAAAAGAATTCACACAATAATTTTTGAAAAAAAGTCCGATTGTATGGTAAAAAGTATATGAGTGCGAAGATATATTTTAAAATGTTTAAAAACGGACACACAGAACTTTAAAGTTAACAGACCTCTGTTAATGTGATGACATGGCTCTGTTAAGACCAAAAATAATTTTTTTTTAAATGCATTTAAAATCAAAATATTAGAAAATCTTATGGTTCACGAGCACTACCTAATATTTTCAAATTTAATTTTACCAAAACGGAGTCACAAATGTGATAAGTGAAGTCGTTAATAAGGAAAATTTAGAAAAAGGACTTTCGGCTTTCCTCGAAAACGGTAGATGATGAGCAAAAAAAAATTACTGGATATCATTTCAGAGCCCATTTAATTTAATGTCCAATAGTCAACATGTTCAACAGTGCGAAAAATTTATCTTAACACACATAAAAATTTATTTATTTATGTATTGAAAGTATTTTGCAAAGATAAAATTATAAAATAAAAATTTAGAAATAGTGTGGGCTACTTGATCATTAAACTGTAAATGATGATATAAAGAAGTGACGAAAAAACATAATGTTTTACAAATTTACCATTCCTTACCCGGTAGAACTGCACATATACATACATACAGATATAAAAGTGACGGTTGTGCAAGGTATTTAGGATTCGACTTAGCCGCACATAGCTCTCTTACTTGCTTAATATATGTTCCCTTAACTTTAATTATGAATGTTAGCAGCTCTGCCACTGCTACTGTTTTCAGCCCTAATATTTTATTCGGTTAAATTATGACGCTTATAACAAGGGTATTAATTTTTGTGTTGATGCTAATAATTAAAATGTGCAATTTTAATTGAAGTTTTAATATTAAATATTCAAATTATGTTTTAAGAGAACTAGTGCCAGAAAAAAACCCAATAAAATTATATAATTAAATGCCACAGCATATAAAACTTATATGATTTTTAAATACCTAAAATGATTATTAAAAACATATAAAAATAATAATGTTAAATCAGCAACATTAAATAAAGAACATTCTTTAGATTTCCTATATTTAAAGTCTTATACAAGAATAGTACAAGCAATTCAATAAATCCTATAAATTGTTGTAAACTTAAATTGCTCCTTAAATACATATGTATGTATATTACTCATTCAGCAAAACTCAATAATGATAAGACTCTTTTGAATGCAAACGCACTTGATTATTTGTTTATTAGGTTAAAGCACTGCCCAACCGCACATGTGGCCATCTACAGATGTAATTTTCCCAGTCTCTGCCATTTAATGTCTGTCCGGCTAATGGTTTTATTAGTTGTGTCTGGTGTTGTTGAGTGCGTAGGCTCATGTTGAGTGTACGCAGCTGTGTCTGAGCACATTTAAGTGGCTTAAAGTGAGCTTCAACAACTGATAAACGGCTATTCAAGAATTTCTGTGTTTAGAAACAAAAATGTTACAACATATAGAAGAAAATTCAATACCTATTGATAACGGGATTGCCCCTGAAAGTCAAACTGAAAAAAAGGTAAATGTACCGTAAAGGCATAGAACAAAATTTTAGTTAAACTCATAAGTCTTTTCACAAAACACATGCTAGTTAACTATCAGCCAAATCTACTAAACCAATATTTATTGAAAGATATGTGAGGTTTCACTTATGCCACTTGCATTTATCAACCGTCTGATCAGACCGATTTGGCAGGTGAAAACGTAAGTTAGTTCATGGTTATGTTTCTGGATTCTATTGCCTGGTAGCTGTTTTTGTCAGAAAACGTATTGGCGGAAGCCATGGCCATAACTAAAGGACTGATGCTATCATTGGATTTTTGGCTGCTGCCAGAATCTGCTTAATGGATGGCAACTGTCTGAAGAAAATTAAGGCTGGAAAATTTAAATAGCTTGGCTTCTCTAGGAAGGCCTATGTTATGCATGAAAGTAACGTAGCAGTTCTAATCTATCTTTGGAGCTGCAGCGCTACCGCCAAGCAGAATTCGTCCATTGTACATTTGCACTGTACTGGCAGGTGTCAATGTGAATCGCCACCACATCTACATATGTTTTGTGAAAATGTTTTATAACTTTGGAATGCTCTGAGAACAGGGGTTTGTTTACCGACTTATTAAAAAAGTAGTATTATTCAATTAAGAAATTTAAAAAATATTGAAATATTTTAAAAAATAGGACCAAGTATGATCTTGTTGTGGTTGTTGTATAGTCTCTGTTTTCCTGCTGCTTAGTCAAAGTTTTACAATATTGAAGAGAGTGCGTTAAATGGTGTTAAGCACATATACTAGCCACTAAATAGTTAAATTAGCAGCAGCTTATCTGGACTATGCCATCTGTATATTTTAAACTTATTTATTTATGTTCTAGTTTTTAAATTTTTTTTTTTACCTCTTACAGGTATAAAAAGAAAGTTACAAAAATACATAATATTTGTGTTTGTCCCTCTTCAAGGCTAAAATATTTTTTTCTTTGCATCTTCCCGTTTAGCTCTGAAATATTTGACGATTAAATTAAATCATCTCTGTTGTTTGTTTAAGTAGTTTTCTGCACAGCTGTGTAAATAGCTTGTTGAGCAAAGTTTTACTAATTTTGAAAATATTTACCAAACATGCTGCTTGTTTAAATTCATTAAGCACACTGGTTAGTATGAGAATGTATTAACAGAATTCCTTGTGTGCTTACTTGCTGACAATGGACGAATACAAGTGCCGTTGCAAATATAGTTAAATAATAACAGCATCCAGTGGTGTTACAAACATATGCTGTGTTCTTTGTTATTTAAACATTTAGCGTGCATTCACATGCAAGAGAAATGATTGCGGTGTTTTTTTTTTGTAACTTTATAACTTCTAACAGAAGTATTCTGGTCGCATAAGCATTAAAAATCCCAAAGAAAAGAAACAGTCGAATTAAATGCGTATGCAGCATGCATTAGTTATTCCAAAAGAAACATGCACGAGCATGCAATCAGAGACACAGAGTAGTACTTGAATTCTGAATTAATGTTTAATGCAAGTGAGTATTGTATTTCATGGTATCATAAAAACGATAAATGTATGACCGCACACATACACGGAAATCAGATCCTAGAACAGTATTATTTTTTACTTGAAACACAATCGGGTGAATATCTTGTTTTAAATTCGTACATAAACCTATTACAAGTTAGATAGCGAAAAATGCAATTGCAAGGTTCTTTATACCTAATGAAATTTGAAAAAAACGCTAAGGCTTAATACCAATTTTTTCAAGATTAACATTTTTAATATACATTTTCTAAGCTGATCAACAGTATAGCCTAGTAGCGTGTGCTGTAGAAACTTCAATGCAGCTTTGTTCATATAAGCTGACGATATGTACACATTTTATAGCTGCAAACATAAAACTTTAACATGCATGTGCATGCTATCATGCACAGTTTTAAATTCACTTGACATGTCGCATGTGAACGTGCAGCAAAAAATGATGGCAATTGCCATGTATGTGAAAAGCATCATGAAGGGTAGACTGTCGTACAATATAAAATGTCTATTAGAATAAATGGGTTACAGTCTGCATTTTATGTAGAACTGGAGAAAAACTAACGTATTTTCAAGATCAACGTTTTAAACCTTGCGCCAAGCACACAATATGTACAAACAGAAAAAGAAATTATATGACCAGTTTCAGCCAAAGTATCAGGGGCTCCAGCAAGTGTTAATTATAGTTTAAAAAAAAATGAAGATATGGAAAAATATGAGACTTAAGCATCATTGTCTTAGGTATTATATTGTCTATGTTGCTTAGACCAGCAAGTCTGTATTATTTAAATAAGCCCTTGCTACGGGATTTTTAAGCTTCTTGTAAATATCTAGGTAAGTTATGAAGGCCCTGATTTTCCAGGCCGTTGTTGCTTACCCCAAAGGCTGCAGTTCTTTTGTGCTGACTGGAAATAAGATCTAATATGACGCCCAGATTTTCAATATATTTCTTTAGTATAAGCATAATTTTTTTTACTATTAAGCACTTTGTGTTTATTATATTTATTTTATCATACGTATTCATTCAGGTCCAAAAATAAACCTTACAAATGTTTTTTAACTTTTTCAGCCGTCTATATGCCCTCGAAATTTCGTTGATGGTAATCGACTCATCAGTAGACTCGAACAATTCTTAAAGGAATGTTTGAAATCCAACTACTTATTCAATTGATAGTAGATGAAGGAGTGTCAGATAAATATATTTATTGTGTAAAATAGGTAGGATTATCCGCAACACTACTTGTTATGCCATCAAAGTATTTTGAAAATTATTATAATTTCGCTCTTCAAAAAATAGATAGAATATTTTTCACCAATGTGAACTTATATTTCTCATCAATGTAATAACAGAAGTTGTATTCCCCTAAATATGATATACTAGAAGTACTTCCTGATTAGAAACAATCCAGGCACTAATTTAGCATCAATTCATTGATGACTTTTCCTCATTACCATTTAGATGTTATCCATACATAAAGTAGTTTCTGTTTCTATCTTTTAACGATCCTTATATGCTCATCGATTAGCTAGGGGTTTTAAGGTTGACAGTTAAAGTTGGAAAAGTTGGGTGGGTCACGGGGTTACACAAAGAACTCATAAACGGAACTATGGTGTAACTAGGTTGGCAGGGCCATACAGGGCAGAAAATCTAGTCCTGGTATAGTGTCCTGGAGGAGGAGGAAAAACAAGATTTGTAGTGTAGGGAGTTTAGGTTTAGGAATATCTGTGTTTGTGTGTGTTTCGTTCAAGTTTTTGTGTGCGGGGTATCCAGCGAGAAGAGTTGAGGATCCACCGAGATTACTGCTCAGGCATGAGCTAGCGCGGAAGTCTCGCTGGGCAATACGTTCGTAGCATAACATTATCCCACCCTAGGGCATCTCTCTTAGTACAGCCCTAACATTACAGCATCACCGGATTAACTATTCTACTGAATAATTACAAATTAGAGATAACACTTCACTGTCATGTAGTAAAGGTGGTAAGCAAGTATTTGGTATGCTAAATGCTGCAACCATGTGTAGGTTGTATGACTTGCAACTACTTTTGGTTTTAGTTTTAGCCGATCAAAGAGATCTCAATAGGTTTTGAGTATTTTGAGTATGAGCCGACTTATGATTCAGGACCCAATGGCACATAATAAGATGTTAGTATAATTTAAGTCACGAAAGGCTCAAATTCAATTTACTGCCAGTTGATCAATATCCATAGTAACCTTAAAAATATCAACAGTATTAGGACACTTTTTTCCTTTGAAAGTTTCTCAGGCAAACGAATGTTAAGTTTCGATACCGACTAACAGGCAGCTGGCATTTTTCTGTCATGCATTCTTACTGCATGTTCCACGAATTCGATCCTATTAGACGAATGTTAAGTTTCGATACCGACTAACAGGCAGCTGGCATTTTTCTCTCATGCATTCTTACTGCCTGTTCCACGAATTCGATCCTATTCGGGCGTTTTTATGCATTCAGTTTGGACCAATACGATATCTTAAAGTTTGTTTTTATTGGCTTATTTTTATATTATTTGACCTTGAGATTATTAAATAAATTATCTAAGCTTAAGATCTGTTTAAAAAATAATCGGAAACAACTATATTTATTTATTTTCGATATTTTGCCAACACTTTGTTAGCATCGTCAGGAAAATAATTATAAAATTAAAAAAAAATTATTGAAAAAATTTAATTAATAAACATTAAAAAATATTTTTCCTGCCTTAAAATTCATATGTATCTTGTTCACAAATGAACAATTATATACATGTAAAATAAAAACAAACAAAAAATGTTGGTCGCAGAACTTGTCTGTTAATTTGTATTTTTGTTTTTATATTTATGTTGTTCACAAATGTTCTGCGACCAACATTTTTTGTTTGTTTTTATTTACATGTATTTATTAACTTAAACTTAAACTTATTTATTAACTTAACTTAAACAGGTACAAAACCATGAAACTGGCAGCTTTTATTTCTATCCTAAAGTTTACCAAAAAAAAGCAGCCATTAAATTTATGAACAATTCTAATGATGTTTGCTTTCCCCATGTTAATAAAATTTATTTTATTTTTCTGACTTCTTTTAAGAATTTTTATTTATTTTTTGGCTGGTTTCCTCAGAGATTTTGCTGCCTAACCTTACCATAGTATGTTGGCACATTTAACGCATGAGCTTCAGAAAAGATGATTTTTTTCTGTTTATAGGAGTTCCTGGTTTTGGTTTGATGTACAACAATAGTTACAGCGTATAAGACACCATCAAATTACTGCAACAAATCACAGCTCGCACTTAAAACAACAAACAAGGCCGGACACACAAGATGAAAGATGATAACAAAAAATTCTAATATTTCACTTGATTCCTGAGTGTATAGAATAATATATTGTTTTTTCGTGGTTTTTTATTATATTTTTCTTTGCTTCAAAAATATGAGATTGATGTGAAAAGCACATGTTCATATATGCAGCTGAAATTTTGCGGTGAAGGTAACATAGTGGTGTTATGTTCTTGAAACATTATCAAAAATACACTCTGCAATACTTTTTACCACATGTGGTGTTACTGGCAATTTTTTTTTAAGTTGAAATTCTGTTGATTGCAATGCCTTAGCACACATGAAGCGCAGCTAGTATTAGAAATTCTTGTAACAACTTTCAGGTTTGATTAATTTTATTCTTATTTTCATTTTATCATGTAGTATACAAAAAAAAATCCCGTTTGGATTTGCAACAAACGTAAAAAGAAATTAATTTTTCTGCCTAAATGGCAATACTTCAATGCATTGTGGCAACTCGCCTGTCCTTCAGTTTCTTTATGTCAATAAAAGTAATGCTTTTGTGTGCCCTCTTCATTGTTATGTAACGTGTAATTTTGTTATTGATAAGTATCACTTTATTCCATTGACCTAACATTGTTTGAAAGTAAAGCAGTTTACTATCATGCCAAAGCTATTGTTCTCTTTCACTTATAGAAGTGTATGGGGGCAATGAATATAAGCAGGTTGCAACAAACCTGTTCCTGCCCGTATTCTAGTAATGATGCTTATACTTATACAAAAAACCATTATTGAAAAAAAATTAGCTGACCATGAGAACATGTGTCAAAGAGAGGTTTTTGTAAAATAATAAAAATACTGTTTTGCTACACTTGAAAAAACATGTTGCCATAACTTTGTTATGTCCCCCTCTATAAAGAAATATAAAGTTGGGGAAAACAAAATATTTTTAACACCTTAAACGAAACTTTTTCCACCCTTAATATATTTTTTTTAAAGTCGCTCATTTATTTTTCACCACTCATAAAAACTGCAGTGTAGCTGCTTTCGACATAATCTCCAACCAGCGAATGCCTAATATGCGCTCACGTTATATTTACTTCAAAGATAAAATTTTAATTCAGAAATTTGTAACCAATGTTTGTTGATCTAATAAACAAACTATTGTACTATTTAAAAAAAATTATTTTTGTAGCCATTGACATTTGTCCATATCTCTACAACAATTATTAAGTTCTTAGAACTATTAAGCTGTGTATTGTTTTAGGTCTAAAAATAAAAATTAATATTGTGTGTCCTTTTCAGTCGTCTATATGCCTTAGACATTTCGTTTCATCAGTAGACTCGAATAATTTAAAAAGAATGTTTGAAACCCAACTACTTATTCCAAATTTCTCACGAACAAACTGAGAATCAGAAATGTTCAAACAAACTTTTTATATATTTTACATCTTGCAACACCTTTACTTTACTTAGCACTTCCTTACAACGGGTGACCATTGGCTACCACAACTTGTACTCTTGAAAGTATCAAAAAGTAAAATTTTTTTTTTTTGAATATTTAAAAATTAACTTAATTATTTATTCGCTATAAGAGCCAATTGAAAAATATTATCTTTGGTTTAAAAATAGACCTTAATCTTTTCTGTCTTTTTCAGCCGTCTATTACAACTAAACTTTACACTGTTGGTGGTCACCGGTTGTAGGCTGTATGATCGAATTTATTACTATTACCGAAATTATTACTGCAAACACAATATTTTTGAATTTTATGCTGGCAAACAATCATATAATATGGTTGTAGGGAACCATGATATGGATCATATAACTCATTTTAAAAAGTTGTTACATTTTGCCTTAATAACATATGATGGATTATTTTATGAATACCATTATTATCGAAAAGAAACGATTTTATTTTGAGTTTTGCCTTGAATAGGTTATCGATGCTTCTAGGCCGATTTAGAAAATTATTTCACTGGTAGTAAACTGCATTATCTCTGGGTAATATAAGATACGTTTAATTTCATTTTGTCCACTTTTCCGCCCATTAATTTTAAATTACCTAAAACGAAGAGCTGTAGGCCAGATTTATCTGTTCATCAAGGGAGTTTTAGAACGTCAAAATTTATCACGCCAAGTTTTAATCGCAATATTTTAATTTAACTGCAATGGAGTGTGGCTGCAACGAATCAACTAACTTTTTCTGAAATTTTCGTACTAAACCATTTTAAGACTTTACAAATAAAAAAAAAACACACTATTCCTGCCTCTACGCCCAGGTAATTCAATTTTTCTAAGACGCAGATTGGCTAAAATGATGATTATTTTTAATTTTTGATTTAACTGTCTTACGTTTTTGCGTATAGTAAATTTTTATTTTATATACATATATATTTGTTTTTCCATTTTACTATTTTAAGGCTAATGCCTAAAGGGGCAAGATCACAATAGTTGACATGCTAGAACCCAATATTGAGGAAAAAACTCATGAGATATCGTTTGAAATGTTAGAGAGTTTAGAGCAATACCGGATTCGGAGTATGAGCAGGGAGCACGTGGCCTACATGTACTTCATGCACATTATATACAAATATTGAATTAAATATATTGTTGTATCGACTCAAGTAAAATCTTACATAGCCCTTATCAAAGAAAGTAGTGTCGTGAAAGTTAAAATACACTCAAAGAAAAAAATAAACTCAATAAAAAAATATGTTTACACATTCATATTTTTTTAAAGATTTTTTAAAAGTTTTGAAGTACTTTCCTTTTTTACATCGATAACGAGTCTTCTGAGGGGTCAGAAGAGGGTCATTTCTGATTTAAAAATATTTTTAAATTTGTTCTCTTTTAATTTGTTTCATAAAAAACTAAAGTGTTAGACACATACGATTCAAAAACACCTCTTTACATACAGTTTTAAAGCTGCCTTAATTTTCCTGGTTTAAGTACAGTTCTATGTTTATTTCACATTTTTGAGATACATATTTGTTTGTGCGTAAAACAACTTGGCTACTTTTTAGGCATACACTTGTTTCAATTTCTGTCGTTGGTGGCAGCCATTGGAGATACACGA
Organism: Sturmia bella; assembly: GCA_963662145.1. Classification (NCBI taxonomy): domain Eukaryota; kingdom Metazoa; phylum Arthropoda; class Insecta; order Diptera; family Tachinidae; genus Sturmia; species Sturmia bella. The sequence continues at coordinate 63,785,163 of OY759169.1, read as the reverse complement.
AAATATCGTTGTAATGCAATAAAAGACAAAACCAACAGAATGAAATTTCATTTGCAAAAGCTGTAGCTTAATGAAATGTGCACTATGGGTAGTGGAATTGATGACGGTAGCAAGAGTAAGGCGTCTTATATATCCGTAATAAAAAATAACACAGCATTGTGATTTCAAAGCAGTAAAAAGTTTTTAGGAGTAAATTCTTAAATCATTAAAACAAAAATGTTTGAAAATTGACTTTTAGTCAAAAATACATATAATTCTATATAATTTTTTTTTAAATATTTTTAATACTTTTCAATGCGTTAAAAAACCCAGCGAAGAATGTGGTTTGCGGCACTAAAATAGTTTCTGTTTTTTAACTGTAGCCATTTCTCGGAATCGCTAATACTTCCATTTGGCAAGTGCAAAAAACAAAATCGTTAAATCTCTTTGCCAGCAGCACAACCAACCACCATCAATTTATGCCGTATGGCAAGTCATACATTTTCATTTATTCTCGTGTATTTAAATCTAGTGGTAACTTCTCTTGTTCAGGAGTATCATGTTGTCGGTTGTCGTTGTGTTACTGCACAGCTACATTGTCAATATTGTAGCAAATACTTTAATGTTACTACAGTACTCGCTTTCAGACAACAATCAATAACAAAAAACCATAGAGATTTTTTTAAACATTTTAACGCAACTGTATTTCAGTGTTTTTTAAAAAGATTTTATTTGAAATTTTTTTTTCTGTTTTGCTTTTTGTTAAACAATGTTTAAATACCCGCCAACAAAACCAGCGAAATGGTTTAACGGAACATGTTAAAAATAAATGCATTATAAATGTTGGTCAGGATCAGGTTGTTGCTGTTATTTGCTGTTTGTAACAAAAATGTGGCAGTTCCATTTTTACGCGACATTAAGTGTTTATTTTATTGGTTGTAGTTATTCGTTACATTCGGCGAATGTAAAACATACAACAGATTAACCTTAATTTATATTTTAGTTATGTTTGCCGTCAAGGAACTGAAGTATATGAATATTTTCAACGTAAGCAATTTCATGGAAATGCAAAGGCTGTAAACACATTTAATTTGAATGGCTTAAAATAAGCACAAAGTATAACCAGGTACTGATATTTTAAATCTAAAAGAAAATAAATACGGCTAAAGTTTTGAAAAGATATTAGGATGTCAGTACCTGAAGGAAAAAGCTCAGCAGCCCAGAGTTATAGTTTGTGCATAATGGCAGTATATAAACAAAATTTAATCTTCTATAGCAAAATATATTATTTTAGCTCTATAAATAAACCTTAATGTTTTCTGTCTTTTTGAGCCGTCTATATGCCGCCGACATTTCGCCGATGCTAATCAACACATCAGTAGAAGACGAAAAAATGTTTTCTGTATTAAAGGTTTGTTTGAAAACTTATGATTCTCATTTTGTTCATGGGAATTTCAGAATAAGTAGTTGGGTCTCAAACATTCTTCAGGAAGAAGTAAGAGTTCTGTGATAATGGAAATGAGTTGACAAAATTTTACATTGCACTTGTGTTGTTCATGTTCAATTATTTAATTATATATACACATACATGTTTGTGTTGTCCAGTTTTCCGTTTGTTTTTTTTTTACAACAAAAATAATGCAAAAAACCAAAATTTACCTCATAAAATAATAGAGATCAATACCCTGAAGAAGATCACCAAAAATGTGCGCAACGTTAAGAGAAGGATGTAAAATAAATTTATTCGAAATTATAAAACCTGGAACTGACCAAAATAGCCCGTGTGGGAACTTACATATGTATAATCAAAAATTAAAAAAAGTTAATTTGTGAAAAACAAAATATGTAAATAACTTTAATTTTGACTTCATTAATCCTGTGGTAACCCATCATTTTTCCGCCGGTCAGTGCCTGGCGAGGTAATCCGGGATTTAAAGCACTAATAAGGAGTACGTATTTAATATTACAATATTATTTTTGCCATTAAGACCGTCAAATAGCTTAACATATTTACTGCTAACAATAAAATACATAATCGAACAATATTGAAATAAATTCATAAATTTCAACCTCTTGTCGTGCATGACTCATCGTTATCCTGTAAATTGCAGCAATGCCAATAAAAGAAATTCTATATCCTTTAATCGTTTTCTTTTCTATGCAACACAATCTGTTACGTTCAATATTTGTTTATTTATTTTCATTTATTTGTATTTCTCTTATTGTTTTATTATTTTTGTACTACTTTAGTTTGTGTTGAAAGCAATTTTGTTTGCCGAATACCAAACAAATAAAATCTACGTTCTGTGCAACAGCTGTATTCATATCACACGCCCATAGAGAATTAATAAAAAGAAGTGCAGCAAAATCCATATGCAGAAACATCTGAGGCGAAAGTGTTGTTTTAACAAGTTTCAAGTCGATGGCACTTGGTCAACCGGTTTAGCGTAAATGCTGTTCTATTTTTTTCATAGCTTTTACTTAACTTCACTTGCTGTTGGCAGGATGCTGATGTGTATAACATTAGGTTGGGGCGATTTGTATGTACTAACATATTTCGATATTGTGCCATTAATTTTTTAATAGCCTTGGGTATGAGGAAAATAAGTTCCACTACGATATATCAAGAAAATCCATTTTTGAGGTGTTCAATTTCCATAGTTCTTAACTTCATTTTATTTGTAATTTTGTGTAAGAGACTCCCTGAGGAGGAGTGATACGGGGTCTAGTATTCCAAGAAAATATTGGGAAGCATAATTATTGCGGGTAGGTCACACATCTGATTATTCTACGGGAAGTATTTTAAACTCTCGAAAATGCAATTTTCCCCAAATAACTCTGGTCCCAAGGTGCTCTAGAGCAGTCAAATGTATGACCACCCTTCAATAATAATTTTCCCCCAATATTTTCTTAGAACACATTTTCATAGAACACATACCACGTTTTATTATGGGGCATACCATATAGAAATAAAAAAAAATTAAAGTCGAACTCTTTGAATATAATATTTTTTTGATATTTTGTAGCGTAACTTATTTTGCTCATACCAAATGTATGGAGGTATCAGTAGCACAATGCGGATTGCTAAGTTGATCGACCCTAATATATTTACAAGCAGTGGTGTTTATGATTTTATCTGTTTCGAATGTTTTTGTAATCATTCGGAAAAACACATGTATGATTGTTTTTATATTGTTGGCCATTTTTTCTGTTTGTTAAATATTTTCTTTTACAGCATTTTTACAATGTTTTTTTTTAACGTATTTAATAATATTAGTTTTCATTTATATGTTCTTCTGTATTCCAGTTAAATCCTTATGACTAGTTGGTGTTTGTAAATCACTGGATTTTATTGGATTTATATTGTGTGAATTGTAGTGCTGGGAAATGCAAAAAAAGGCTTTAATACCCGTTTTTCTTCTTCGTAGTAGAAAACACACAGCAACTACACGCACACATGTACGTAAAACCATTTGACTGTTCATCCTTTCTGTGCACACATCCAATATCTTATTTAATATAATGGCTTTAGTATAAAGTTTGTGATTTATATTAATTTCAATTTGCTTTAATACACTAGTAACAAATTATAATACAGTAACAAGCAGTATATAAATAACTACTTAAATAAAAAAAAGTTCACTAGAATTTGTTAAGGTAAAGGCGAGGCGAAAACCAGAAAAATATATGAAAAGTAGTAAGATGCAAAATAAGTTTATAGTATTTGTCTCATCAATTTTGAATATCAGTTATCTTAGAGAGTATTTCAAACATTACATTGAACAGAAAAAATATTTTCAATGAAAAATTTACACAAAAAGTAGTAGCATTTAGTTTGATTTTACTTCCTCGGAGCAGAGAAAGCTTTTTTTTTGGAGTAAAACTGGGGTGACCAACACTTTTATATATGACAAGAAATGTCAAGTTGATGGCTTATTGACTGTAAAAGGGCGCTTGTTGCCAGACCTTTTACATCCGTTGGGAGCATCATTAGCTCCCAAATTGATTCATTCCCAGGCTACAATTAACCACATACTTTTATTACTTATCTGGGCCTAAACATTCTCGTTCTAGATGTCCTTATTATTGAGCGTCTGTATTCAATTCGAAACTTGCTGTAAGTTTCTTTGAGTCTAGTGGCGAATTAAGTAGCATCAATAATATATCGCTGCAAATGGACGGCTCAAGAACAGAAAAACTAAGTTAAGATCTTTTGAGTTCTACAATAACAGCTTCGTGCAGCCTCAATTTATTTTTTATAAAAGCTTTAATACCCTTAAGGCTCGTTTTCTCAATGACTATTTCTTAAAAAGTAAATACTAAAATTTAAAAATATATCAGAGTCAACGAGCGAGAACCATACACCAATGGTTGGTTTTCTATATTTCTCAAGAAATTCGTTAGCATTGCTAGGATAATATAATTGTGTATGAACAGAATACAGATGTAAGCTTATGATCCAAATAATTGCTGGTTAAAGGCAAGACGTACTCAGAATCACTAGTTTTACCGCAGCTCAGGTCATCAAATTGCTCCCTTGACAACCTTTAAATTAAATCACTCATAGCATAAGGAAAATCATACTACACAATTTTAGGTTTTCATTACCGAACGAAGCATCGAAAAGTAAATAACTTAAGCGTTATATTTTTAATAAGCACAATTTGACCCTGTAAAAATTTGCTATAGTAATATTTGAAAACAAAAAACACAAATGATATTTAAGTTAGAGAATATCAAAATTTAATATTAGTCATGTATTTAATATATATTAAGTCATAGAAATTTGAACTACATGAAAAACATGACAATAAATTGTAATTCGTCACTAGTTTTTCTATATATGAGCATTTTGTTGTGGTAGCTTCTAATATTATATTTTGAAAACATGTGAAATATCCCTACTAAACGTATAATCCCAGAAAAAGGTCACGAATGACCACAAAAATTTTGCTAAAAGAATGCTATAACCAAGAAAAATTATATTTTATAATTATTAAGTACTTTATCAAAATTTTACTTCAGAATGAACATTTTATTTATTTTCACTCTAAAAACCAAATTTCTGACAACACCATATGCATGCAAATCATTGCCGATGCTTCGAATTTCATTATGAATTGCTCACTCGTTATATACTAAAATATTTTTCATGTTGCTCTCACAATTGTCTATCTTCAAAGCACATACATATGTGTCTCATTTTCTTTAAATGCATTCTGTTATTTCCCTCTTTTTTGCATATAATTCCTACATAAAGTCCTTAATCCTACTAAGTCCATATTAATGTCTTTGTTATTGAGATAAATTTCAAGTTTTGTGTATTTTTTCCCCTTTCATAATTTTTCACATTTTATTGTTGACATTCTAAGGATTAAGTTGGAATTTCTAGCATAAAAGTGTTTCTGTGAGAGAATGAACAAAAACTGGTAGTGTATGTGCGTGTAGCTGTGTAAATGTCAAGGAGAAAAATAAATGCAAATGTTCAAGTCTCAGCCATTGTAAACAAAAACACAGACAACACCTCGACATGACATGATTTTAATATTAAGTCATCAGCTTGAAAATTATTGTCATCATCTTTATCAACAATGTTCTCAAATGGATGAGATTCCAGCACTCATGTAAAATGATTATGATGATGATGTTGATGTTGATAGCAATGGGTATTTACCCCAGTCTAGCAGAGCTAATAACATTACAAAAAAACAAACTCTCTTATAATCGCATGTCCTTGTTTAAGATATGAATGCAGGAGAAAAGCAAAACAAAATCTAAATTTCACTTGAAGGAATTAGGAAAAATATTTTTGGAATTTTAAATTTTTCGTTGCTTTAATTTTCCTCTATGTCCCTTGTAATTATTTAATGCTGGATAGTAATTTGCTCAGTTCTGCTTAAGCCATTATTACCAATTATAAACTAATTTTCTTAAAATAAAAAAAATAAAAAAACAATTTAAGCAAGAAAAGTTTTCTTTGCAAAGAAAAACAATAAGAAATAACTTTAATTACACACTGGTGGGCCCATAACGCTCGAAAAATCCATGCAACTTGATCTTCCAGTTTGTTTTAATTTATGTTGGAACTAGTTGATTCGAGGGGTTTGTTTGTTTGTCTCGCAACACACACCTAAGCCAGTATAGCCTTGTTAGCAGTTTATTCAATTAACACAGAAGCCACATTTAGGAAATTTAGCATTTAAGCTGCAGTCATTAAACATTGGAAAATATAATTCCTTGTAATTTTTTGCTACGCTGCTATATTTACATTTCTAAAAATAGTTCACTGACTTACAACACTCAAGCTTAAGCTACAATTATATCACAGAAAAGTTTTCCCAAACTAGGGTTTTAACTTTAACCGATTTGTTGGGCCTAACCCCCGATTTTTGACTTGGGACTTAAATACAAAATTAGTAAATTTTCCTTAAAATTTGAGTTTGTTTTAAAATAGCTTTCTGTTTTACAGTCTAAATTTATTTTTGGTAAGTAATTGTAATAAAAGTGCGGCAGCACAATGTAATTGTCAAAAAATTATCGATAACTCAATAAAAAACAGCTGTTTAAACAAATTGGAAGCAAGTGAAACTGTAAAAAGTTTAGAAAATAATAAATTGTTTTTTATTGAAATGAGTAGCAAAAGTGATAAAAGGACTCCCAATTTCACTGCCACAGAAGTTGATTACCTTCTGGAAATAATAAAAAATCAAATTATGAAACAAAACAAAACATATGCAATTTTCTTAATTTGCAGAACAAAACCAAACTGTCAAAATCATATGGCAGTACGAAAAGCTTAAATCGATTTTAAATGGGCAAGGCAGGCCGTTTAAATTTGATTTAAATAGCAACTGTTTAACTCAATTTTGTATTTAAATCAAATTTAAATTGAAATGGCATTTAAAATCCAAATCGAAAATTGGGGGTAAGACACATTTATTTAAATACATCCCCCACTACGTATGATATGCTGATATTAATATTTTTTTTATTGATCATACGCTTACGACTCTGTGAGCAAAATATACGCCGAAAGTACAGTATACATACTTTGTTCAGCTTAAGTTCTTTGTATGAGGGCAAAATAATATATATTTTTTAATTTTATAATTAAATTTATTTATTTAATTTTTGATTTAATTCATAGACAACTTGCTCCAACTTTTTTTTTTTGCGTATCCAACACGCTTATCTCGATTGTTGGCCTGCCGCCACCACACCTACCCGAAAGAACAGGACTAGCAAGGAATTTACAGATGCCTCTTATGTATTAAGAATTTATTGTTTGACTTACCACACAGGCTTTATATACATACTAGATGCTTAGGAAAAGTTTCAATTAACCATAGAAAAATTTACCGGAAAAGTTACTTTCCGTATTTAATCAATACACAAAAACTTTCGAAAACAAATAAAACTTTTACATTTTCATTTAATTCTTTGCCTAAATACTTTCATTGTCTTAACTTATTGTAGAATAAAAAGAAAAGACGAAAAAAAAAACTGAAAACTTATTGATAACTTTGTTTGCTCTGCAAATAAAAACGAAGAAAAGCAAAAAAAAAAAATAAAGATTCTTTTGGCTGTTTACTAATTATAACAAAGGTTAACATTATCATATTATTGAGCCCAAACTTGCTAAATAAGTGTGTCATTGCAGTCATTGATATCCTGCTAAAGTTTTAAGCAATTTAATATGAGTATTTACTTTCTTTGCCGTTCCTAATAAAATATACGAAAAGTTCCTTTTTCAGTTGATTTATCTAATCAAATTAAGCTGTTTTAATTCATCGACAAGTCGAAATTGCCACAAACAAATTAAATTTGCCGAAATTGCTACACACATGTGAAAAAATTTTTGACTTTGTAATTAGAAAAGTTATGAAGTGTAGGGTATAATAATGAGTATGTAAATGGCTCACTAAATAAAATTTTATTAAATTAAATTTTAATAAAAATTTTGTCCTCTGTTACGCTGCTGAAAAACAAAAACTAGTTGTCACACAAGTACAAGTACAGTGCCTTAAGCCATTTGCTCATTTCTTCACTTTATTAAAATAAAACATGCAAGACTACTAAGCATATATGGTTTATATATACATAGTTTATCTGCCATGCTAAATTTATATTCATTTCGAAAAATAAATGCTTGTATTTTAATCCTTTTTGTTTGTATGAAAAATCTCATATTTTCGCATCAAACGGATATCTGCTGTTAACTTGTTACTAACAGAGGCAGGCATAAGCATTTAAACTTTAACAATAGAGGTAAAAAATTAGAGGACTTTTAATATTTCAAAAATATTGAAAAAGGATATATGAACTGCTGGCTCAATACTTCATACAAGAATATGATACTCACTGCTAATGATAAAGCAATAAAAACTGCAAGTTGTGGCGTAAAACTATTAGCAATTTCACTGCATTTGCGAAATTTTGGTGTGAAAAACTTTTTCGTTAATACGATTTGAATGACTTAAATTTGTTGCCTGTCTAAAATATATTCGTTATATATAAATTAATCTATTTCTCTTTAACTTTGAAATCGTTATTATTACTAAATTACTTCCAAGATAACAAAATTAGCCGAAAATTCAATGGCACTAGAACAATTTTTAAATATTTTCAAAAAATATTAGTGTGAGCCTTATTTAAATATCTCACGTGGTTGGCATACATTAAGAAAAAAATTATAATACTTGTGTTTATAAATCTGGTCAAATTCGACCTAATGAAGAGGACCGAAATAAAAACAATTTTGTTATTTTTCTTCTTTGCAGGTAGAAAAAATGTTATTATGAGCAGAATGGTCACTTTTGAAGACCTGGGCTCCTATGCAAAAACTTTTGCTGTTATACAATTCTTCTACTGTACGTATTTAGTTTAGGTAGATTTTTAGCATAAGATTCTTATTAGTTAAGGTACCCAAGTGTTTGTTTCATATTCAGTTCTGCTGGCTTATTATAAAAAAAAATATTAGGAGACTTCTTTAAATAGCTCATGTTAAAGCTTAAAACTAGTTTTATGAAGAAAAAAAAGTTAAATTTGAAAGTATCGGGTCAATATTTTTGGTACATGTTATACTTTTCACAAGGATTTAAAAAATTTTTGTTTTTCAACAAAAAAAAAATTTTAAGATTTATTTAATTTCTGTTAGTATTGAAAAATATTTTGCCAAACAAATCTTTGATATACATGTGTTATGAAGCTAACCGCACGTTTAATTTTTGCAAACACAAAGTGTTGCGTCACAAATAAACTAATAATACCAAATCGCATATTCCTTTACAGTACATTAAATTATTATTAATACTTTTCTAAAAAAGGACATTAAGGAACCACTTTAAGTTTTGTATTTGCAAGACTAAAACTAAGAGCATATGATGAAGACAACCAAGTCACGAGTTGTAGGCATTAGTATATTCGGCAAATATTATCCTGACAGCAAGGACTCAAAAAATAAATATAAAAATTTTTTTTTAAACAATTAATTTTTTCACTGCTCATACTGCAGATATTATAAGTGAGGCATAAGTATTTAAAATTTTTCAAATATACTACAAGACAGGACATTAAAGGATAAAATATATTCTGTAAGGAGCGAAACCTGTGTTACCTATGATGTATTTAATGTTCGCAAACACATTATTTTATACCGATTATATGAAATTACAATAAATACAAAAACTCTTTTAGATAGAAACTTAGAAAAAAGGACATTAAAGGACCTTCTTAAATCATTTAGGGGAAAAAAAATTTCAATTTAATATTATGAAGCAACAGAAATCCCAAGTTGTAATATTATAATTTTTGGAAAATTTTATCCTGGCAGCCACGATTTCAAGAAATATTTTTTTAAGACACTCATTTTTAAACACATGAAGAAAACAAGTAGTTTTTGCTATAACCAATAAATTTTAATAACCATTTATTTCGGTTACAAGGATTTTCAATAATAAAATTTGCTTTATAATTTGTTTTATTTTCTGCGAAACTAAAATTATGACAGATGAACACATCGTTGCTGCTGGTTTCTCCTTTTTTATATGCCTGTATGCTGTTGAAATTTTATTTTTCACTTTCAAGTTGTCAACAGAGCCAAAAAAAGAGGAGACCGTCCACAATAAACCTGTTTTCTTATTATAATGGACCTTAAATAATTTTTGTAGCATATAATAAACGAGTTATTGGCGTGGGAAAATAGTGCCAAAGCACTACTTTCTTTAAGAGCTGGCAAAGGCCATTGAAGAAATACCCCAAATACTTTGTACAAGTCGGCCTTGGTTTCATTCACAATTCATTAAAAAAAACCTCAAAACTGTGACGTTGAACAGTTTTGACTTTTAATGTATGACCCAAAAATAAATATGAATATTAATATAACTATATCCATCAAATGTTTTATAAACAAATTTAAATTAAAATATTGTTGAAGCTGGTATCAATCTTCATAAATAAACACTATGGAGTCTTGGTGTAAAAGATTAAAAAATATTTGCTTCTGTTTAACTCGTCACTGTAACGTGTGGCAGTACCCACACGTTATAGTCTCTCAAAATGTTTTATGCAGATGTAAAATATCTGTACAGAAAGAGGAAGTTAAGCCATATTGTCATCATTTTCATAACATACAACGGAAACGAATAAACCGGTTGTCACATTTTTTCCTGCATTCATCATTAATTATTTTTTCTTTGTTGCCGTATAAAAGGGTATTAATGTTAGTGTGTACTATGATTTATTTTCAAAAAAAAAAAAAAAATTTTTGTAATAATTTTTTTATGTATTTTTCCTACACGACTTTGGTCGTTTATTAGTGTCTTTGCTTGCAATTTTTTGTTTTTGGGTAAAATCATTAAATAATACTTGTCCTTTTCACCTAAAATTTTTATACACAAGCAGATTTAATTATGGTCAAATAATGTGGTCTTAACTATATATTATGGTTAAGGCAAACATGACGTACGGTGATGTAACCATATAATAATCTTGAAACCACATAATTTCGTTGTCTGTAACCATACCAAGATTGTCGGCAACATATTTTTTATAATTATTATATAGACGAGATTAAAGCTGTTTCTGTATAAAAATTATATCAAAAATTTCTCCAAGAGCGGTCAACATTGCCCGCGTCTAAAATTCATTTTAAAAATACCAAAAGATCTAAAATTTTGTTGCGTGAAAATAATTAAAATTCGAAAAAGAACTTGTCAAAACACTTTATAGATTTTATCAATTGCTCGAACTTCAGAATATTAGATTTTCCATATCTTATCGAATTTCAAATAAGAGTAATATAATTTTGAAATTCGTATTTTTTACTTCTCTCCTCCACTCATGCATATTCTGTTTTAGCCATCTTTTTTGACTTTTAAAGACAGCAAGTTTTATATAATTTGCTTAAAGGCTATTTATGAATTTGTTTCACTAAAAATGCCATTGTTGAGGCCTTTAGACAGTTTGTTGACCTTAATTCTAAATTACTCGTTTTTTAACTATCTCTATTTGTACCTAATAGGAAATTGGCGAAATTGGACTAAAAATTAGTGAGATATGAAATATGACAGATATTCACCCCTATCATGAACAATTTTTCCTCTAAAATTTTTTCCCATTTCCCAAAAGTGCTATCATGAATAACTTTTCCCATAAAATGTGCTCCCATTCGAAATAGATTTTTCTAAGACATTTTTCCCATTTTTTGTAGCAATTTGTTCATTTTATTTTCTTTGGGGAACTAGAAAAAAATGCAAGTAGTTGCTACATTTTAATGGATTTAAAAATTAGCTGAAAACTATTTTTAGGTCTTAAATTTCCTTTGTATTTATATTTTTTTCTCCCTTATTGTACACTAACTACATATTGATAGGAAAACAAACGTTCACATAATATTCATGATAGCAAATTTCCCTACTTGGGAAATGAAAATTTTATCCGAATAAAAATTTCACATTTTACTCACGATAGGGGTGATTATCTTTTTTATACCCGTTACTGAAAACTGAAAGGGTATATAAAGAATTGTTTCACTAAAAATACATTTTATAAATGTCGTTTTTGAAGCCATTAGACAATTTGTTTATCTTTATTGGAACGAAGTTCCTTAACGCGGCGTGCTGGTAGTGCAAATTAATAGAAATCGTCACGAAAACTGGTGAGCTGTTTATATGTGTTGGTGTATCTGTCGACAAACAAATGTGTATGTGTCCCCGCCGCTGTCAGCGGAGACACCTACCAATAAATATTAATTAGTTGTGAAAACGGACACTATCAGTTGATAGATGTCGCTAAAGTAAAATATGTCACAACAAAGAACAGCAATATTGAAACATTTTCTTCGTTTTGTAGCAGATTGACAAAAAAAAAAAATACTGCATGTGTCAAAATTAAAAAAATGAAACGTTCCAAAAATTTTAAGAAGCATATAAAATTTAAAAATCTCAAAAACAACACAAAATAAAACATACAGATTTCACCTTGCATTACATTCAAAGATGAAGAAAAAATGTAAGGAACTTCGTTCCTAACGGGGGTCCCCCGACCGCATTTATTTTTTTTTTTAATTACTTTCTTTTTAACTATCTCTTCTTGCATGATTGCGAAAACTGTTAGAATTGAGCTTAAGATTACTAAGATATGAAAAAAATTTACTACTAACTCTTGTTTTGCGGTATAAGAGTTTATCTTTTACCATGTTCAGGTGTGTAAAAGTTGGTACAGTTAAACTTTGCACACCTTGAAAGTAGAGAAAGGATACAATTTTAGTGAATATAATTTTCAAATCCAGCTTGCTTTTTGACATTTTGTGAAAGAATAAGCAAGAAAATTTTTCATTTAGGTACAAATTCATACGCTAAACTGTGTCGATAACTACATGCATACATAGATGAGTACGAAATATTGTAGTTGTAGACTGTGTGCTTGTATTAATGGTGATGTAAAATTTATTTTGGTTAGTGTTGTTGTTATTACAACAACAATTGGCTTTGCTTAAAGGACAGATATACAAAAGTTAGTTCACACAATTAAGAAGTCAATTATGTAATAAAACCACAACAATTAGCATCATATTTGTTTTACAGAGCAACTTTTGATGAAAATACTGAACAAAATTGAATTAATCTAATATGATATAATCTGAACCTTTCAGCAAGTTTGAAGTGTTTTACGCTACAGAATTAATCTAGTGCGAATAAAACTTTTTTCCTTTGCTGCCATTATCAACAATTTTGTATACTTGTTCAGGCATTAAAATATAGTTTTTAATAAAAATGCTTTCATCTTACTGTCACTCCAATGATATAAATTGCAGACACGTTGAAGAAAATTATTAACAATGACTTGATGAAAACTAAAAATTATTTGCCAACATCTTTAGCTGCAATGTATGTGTTGTGTGTTGAGAAAACTTTATAGGAAGAAAAGTGCAGAGTTTGTCTGTTGCTCCACATATTAACTAACGCGCTCTTGTTCAGGAGTGCAAGTATAAAATTATAAGTTTGGGTATGTGTAGCTGTATTAAATCACCTGCCTTCTTCTTTCCCATACGTTGATAGAACGACCTCTCTTAAATTAACATTATTTATTTGCATTGAGGGAGTAAACCTGATTTATGGTTGATGGTTTTAATGTTGTTTTCAACATTTTTCTCATAAATTATTCAACTGAAAGCTGTACAAAAAGGTGAGAAGTCGTTTATTTATAGAGCTGCCTGCTTTGAAATGAAAAACATCTTCATATTCATTTAGAATTTACAAAATGATAATTTAATTATAATTAAGCATGTTTCTGTACAACGGCTTTGAATGAAATTATTAATTTATTCAGCGAATATAAAGAATTTTAAACAGCTAAATAGAAATGTTGAACTCTTTACGTGCAAACGGTGTCAACTCATTATATAAAATGACAAATGCAGGATGAAAGTAGAAGAGTAATGTTTAACTTAATATCTATTCAGAAGTCAACAGTCACGTATGACAAAGTGTAAAAAGGATGTTTTAATGCATACTAAATGGATGCCATTATTAATATAGCTCACGTACGAGTGCATCAAAGAATTTCTTTTCATTTCACTCTAGTATCACACAATAATGTGCAATTTTCACCGAAGGATAACAACGAAAAAGTTATTACATAATTTTGTTTAAACAAGTTATTTGTGGTAAAAAAAAATTTTAATAAATTATGTACTATATGTTTGCTGATCTAATGAGTAAGGTTTTGCTTTTGTGTTGAGCAAAGAGTTAATATGTTTCCAAAGAAAAGTGTTTATTGATGGCAGAAATTTTCTTTGTGAGCTCATTATCAAACAGTTTCTTCACAAATTCAGTGAAATAATTTTCTAAAACTATAAACAAGGAATTTTTTGTGGTATTTTAAATTACTTTGAATTAGAGATTTTTGTCAAATATATAACTGTGATAATGACACAGAAAATATTATAGCAATGTAGAACATTAAATCACAACTGAACTGGAGACTAGTCTTCAGCACTTATATAAGGTAGCGAAACGGTGCTATGCCTGCCACATAAAATGCACTGAAAATTATTGAAATTAGGGAAATAATTCGTCAATATCATCAAACTAGTTTTTGAAAATCGTCAGACTAAATATCCAAATAAAAACGATCATTTCTAACCCTACAAAACAATCAGTATTAACAGAACACTATCTTTTAAGTGCACATTTCTTTTTACGAAAAATTAAATTTCATTGCTGGAGGGATCAGTAGCACCAGTACCCTGATTAGCTCTTTAGTTAAAAATTGTTTTATTTAATTATTTTTTTATTGTTGTTGGATTTGTTGACTCTTTAGTTAAATCTATTTTCTTTAAAATAAATAATAAAAAGTGCCCTATACAAAGTTCCTAAATATTATCTCCCATAGGTGGGTTATATCCGGTAATGTGGCGCTTCCAAGAGGGTGAAATAGCATTTGTGAAAATACATAGTGCTTTAATGCCCCACTGTCCTCTCTAAATGCTTTAGATTCATCTACTTTTGTTATTCTCATGCCAGTAATTACGAATTAATTGTTATCATTCTCCTTATTCTGCTCAATTCCTGCTTGCAAAGTCTTTTTTTTCTTAGCCCGAATCGCTCCAATTTTTATGTTGAACACCACGGTGTATTGAGCACCGTGATTGATTTCATTATTGCAGAGACTTGGGTGGACTCTGTGTGACCAATTCTTTAGATCAAGTCTAACTGCATCGAAGGATTTCACATATTCTAAGCTTAAGTAACTTAAGTCTCTTACTATACCATTTCCACTTATTTCCACATGTCCAGGCGCCCATATGATACGTAGTTTGCGATTTAGTCTGCTTAGCTGAGTTCGGCTTGGCAATGCTATTAAGGCCGCAAACCTAAACGAGCAGTTCGAGGACCTGCATTCAAAAAGTGTTATCTGTACATAAATGATTTTATTGAGCCAAGAAGGCGAGAAAGTTTTATCTAATTTAAGCAAACTTAAATAAATTTTATTTATACTAGTATAATTTATATGACCCTCATAAGTAATTTTATCTATTACAATTTACAAAATGTTAAAAAAATGGGAGGAAATGCTATAATAATTACTGGAATTAACCATGCAAGGGCGCTTCTTCTGGCATAAGTTCAACCCTTAGTTTGTCACTTTTTTTCTCAATACCACTTAAGTAAAGAAAAGTTTATATGTGTATGATTAGTTAACAAATATAGCTAAACATATTTTTTATTTAAATTTATATTCAGGAGACGACCCCTGCATATACGGAGCAGTGTAGCGAAACTAGAAAGATAGATTTTGGTGCACTTTTCCAGCAAGGAAAATTAGTTCAATTTGTTTTTCTTTGGTAAGAAAAAGATGTGAATCTTATGTCCATTTATTTTTACTTTACTTAAATGTTGATTACTAAAAATTTATAGTGATTAATAATAATATATAGTTTTTTCGACCCCTTTTTTATATTTAATATAATTATTTTCTTCAGCTGAAGAAGGTCTTTTTTATTATAAGAATATTTATGTTTTTTGAATATTTATGTCGTTTTTTAAGTATTAAAAAAAAAATACAATCGAAGCATTTTTCCATATTAGTGGCCTGAACAAGTTACCTCGATACCAGGTATCCCTACAAGCCCAGCTGACTACTGTTTCTTTCAGAATACACAACTCAAACACACAAACGCGAACAAGTATGTGACAAAAGATTAAAGATTTCTACCAACAAAATACATGAAGTGTTCGTTGGTGTTGTGTTTGCGGCTACCTGGTATTGAGGAACCTTGGTCCTGAAGAAGCTATACAAAGCAAAGCAAAATATCGAAAAAAATATTTAAAAAAAACATATATACACTTGTAATAAAAAAGACCTTCAGCTCAAGAAAATTATTGTAATTTTTAGTAATAATTTTGTGATTCTTTTTAGGTTTAATAATTTTGTCACTAAAAATAGGAGCACAAAGATATTGGCAGTTCTTTTTTCATATTTTTCAAAATCGTCCCTTTCTTCCCTTAGAAACTTCCTTCTTGTGACAATTTTTTTAAATGTTCCGATTTTTTTAAAATGTTCAACGGTAGCCCTAGTTAGTACATCATCTTGACTTGAATTCGTTTTCTTTTCTTCGAAAAGGCGTTTTGCTATTTCTCCAATCTTGATGTTAAACTCAAGTGTTCTATTGTCATGTCTTGTTGTCAGGTGGCGTTCGTTTTGCTTTGGCTTTGATTTAATTCTCAAATTTCAAAAACAACAATTCTTGGTATAGATTATATTTATATCTGTGTATAGCAACGTGAGTCTGCTTGAATGTATTTCGGGCTGTAAGTGGGTTTGTGTATCAGTGTGTTGAGATGTGACATTTAAAATGTAGAAGAGGCTAAATGTCAGTGTCAGTGTCAAGTAATGTTGCAAATATATTTATGTTTTTGGAAGCTTTAATCTATGACATGAATAAAATACATTTTTTGGAAGGTGAAAATTGGTTGAAAGTTTTGAATAAATAATACTTTAATTTGTATTGTTTCTTTGATTCTATGATTCCTTTTTATGTTCATTCAATGAACGAGCTTCATCTTAATTTGTAATTATTTCATCATTGTTTGGTAAACCATACTATTGGCTGATTTTCTTCTCAATTAACTTGATTGCGCTGTGGAAGACGAAAGCTTACATATCATATCAGGCAGATTGGATGGTTGGTTATTGTAACAGTTTATTAAGAGCAAAAAAGACGTATTCAAACTTTCATTTTCAGTGCTAAGTTGCTTTTCAAATCATTAAAATAAATTGAAAAATACTTTATATATTTATTTGAGCTTAAGGTCTTTTGGAATTTGAGTAATTATTTTTGTCAATATTTCGCTCTTCTATCCTTCGGATAGCTTCTTCAGGACAATAATAATGAAAAATAATGAAGAAGCTATCCGAAGGAGAGCGAAATATTGACAAAAATAAGTACTCAAAGTCCAAAAGACCATAAGCTCAAATAAATATATAAAATATAAGAAAAGAAAGGGGTCAAAATAACTAAATATTAAATTCAAAAATAATTTTAAAATATAAAATTAAAGCCATCAATTTTTCCTATTGGTCAGCAGTCCGTGTGATGACTTTTATGTTTATTTGCTTTGAAATTTTTTTGCTAATAAATTCTCATTATGTGCTTAGCAATAAATCAGGTAAATAGAGTAGTGAATTATTCGCAAAGTGTTCAAGTCTATTGACGAGTGTGGTGTCATTAACAAATCTGAGAAATGTCAAAACGAATTACTGTTTTGTTATGTTGCACGGGCTTCCATGCACCACTAGCCCATTTAAGCCTTAAAAAGTGCCATTATACCAATCAAGAGGGCGGTAAGGAAACAGCCCTACGCACCACCTTCTGGCTCTTTTCTGAATCAAGCAGATCAACGGATGAAAGTCTTCACTCTGTTCAACTGGCACTCCGACACTCCGAAGATCATATCACTCAAAAAAAAAAAAAAAAAAAATTATTAAACAAAAGGTTAAGAAACCCGGATTGGCTGTTAAGAAAAGAGAGCTAGCTATAAATTAAAAGCGAACTCCTTACACATACCAATCTGAAAGTATGGCGTAGAAATCTGGGTTACTGCAAGAACCTAAAGAATCTAAAATATTGCGAACTATTGTCAATGCATAATGGTACATTAGAGATGAGGATCCAAAAGTCAAATCAATAAAATTATTAGTCATCTTGAAACATAAAAATGGCTTAATACAACATTCCAATAAGGAACTCAGACAGTTGTCGGCGAACGAAACCCTGGCACCCATAAAACTTAAGTGGTATGCACCATCAAAACTAGTTTACGATTACTGGGAGGGTCAAGCAGCTACGTTGACTTACGCACGTGACAAAAAACGTAAGTGCCTTTTAAAGCAGCATGAAATATTGCAAAAGTAGGCGAATTGTAGAAGATTTTTATTTCGGAATAAATGTTTTTATAAAGGATATTAATGGACCTTTATTATCGCGGTTTATTCAAAAACAAATGTGCATGGGCTGGCTAAGCAAAAAAAAATTTTTTGATTACGCACGTTACATTACGCATGTGACACTTTTTACCTTCATACATATTTTTGTAATTTAACATATATTTTCAGAAGTTTTTACCATCATTTAAAATAATTATAAGCTAAAACTTTTTTTTACATAATAAAATGTCAATAGTTTTTTTTTTAATTTTCTGTGCTTAAAAAATTGTGCGAGCGTTTTGATTTTTTAACTAACGGTGGACCATTTCATGGAAATACCCATATATAAAAAAAGATTTGTATATGTATAGCAGCTTGTTCTGAACATACGATATAAGTTATCTTAAGTATTAATTTAAACTAATTATCATCCAATTACTTACTGTCACTTTGTGGACACGTGTAATATGGAAGGAACAACAAAAACAAGACACATATGAATAGATCCTTAATTGAAAAATTGTAAACAAACTTTTCTAAGAACCGAAAAACCGTAACAGAACCCTTGCTAAGCATCCCTAAACTTAAAATTCAACAGAATGAAAAGTTATAATTAAAAATTTATTAAAAAATCTTGTTTAAAAAAATGTTTAGAAATTAGGTCTCATATGTATTAAACATTTTTTACCAATATTGCTTTAGATTATTAAATTTTTCACTTTGCTACAAAGCTTCATATACAAAAATTAGCCAAAAAAAAAGAACACTTAAATGAAATGTCCTTTCTAAGGCTTGAAGTTTTCGTAAATTAAATTTTAATTTCCATTTTTCCATTTTCCAGTTGCCTGCATAATAATTTTATTCGCCAATGCATAAACATTTTTCTGTCTCTTACGTGCTTTGGTTCCAACTCGTATTCATTCAATTGATTTTTTTCTTCCAAAAAATCAAAAAAAAAAATGGTTTCTTTTTTTTTTTTACTTCGAGTAGATTTTAATTTAATTTTTCACTTTTGTGAACTTGTAACAAATGTCTTAATGTCTTCATTTAAGAGCTGTGTTGCATGAGACTGCACACAGGACTAGAACAATAATGAGCACATACCCAGTAAAGTAACACGTACATACATGGTTCTTCTACAAGTTGCTTTATAGCTCGATTTAAACATGCATTTTAGCTAAGATTTCTGTACTACAATTCGGTATAAAACACTCCCTGGTGAGGTCAAATTGATGTTAAAAAGGATATTACTAAATGTATAAGAACTTGACTAGGCAGACTAGATAGTGGGGCTGTTTCATGAAAACTTTAATTTTTAATAACAAGATTTATTTACAGAAGACCAAGTAAATATGAGAAATAAGTTCGCCTTTCTATAAATTTCTTTGTTTCCCTTTTTTTGCGAAACATTTTTAGGCTGAAGGGTATCCCAGCAGCAAGAAACAAAGATTTGTTTTACCTTAATAATTTTATTAATAAGAAAAACACATCAAATCCAGGGGAAAACCTTATTTTCAGTTTCCGTTAGTTTTAGTACAAACAAAGAATCAATAGGGGAAAAATGTATTGATTCTATTAGATTTTCTTGAAAATTATATAAAATATTGATGTATATTGAGTTCTTTAGATCATCTTATTAATTTTTAAAAAATGCATTGCTTATTGATTTTGCAAGTATAAGTTTAAGCGTCTTTGAATGTCTTGGGCACTTAAGGGCGGACTCAGAGTTCGAAGGATGGATGAAGACGATTGTTTTCAAAAATCATTAAAATCGGCAAAATAATAAGACTTACTACTAGGAAGAAAAGAAAGATATCTCACTGAGTTTTCTGTAACTCATTAATTCTTTTTTTGGGCACTGTTTTCTCTGTGCAACTGAAGCGCTTTTAATACCCCCGTTCATTTTATGTTCAGTGTTTGTTTAAGGGCTCTTTTTCACAACTCACAAATTTTTTTACATGTAACCCGATTTCAATTCAATTCAAAATATCTATCTAAACAGGGTATAATAGAGTGTAGATGAAAAGAATGTACATTTTTATATAAAACACCTTCCGGATGTAGAATATGTAAATTTTTGTAATTTTCTTTTATGTGCATCACCTACAAGCATATTTTGTTATTTGACAGCACTATTATGTGCTTAATTAAAAAGAATACATACATTTATGTATGAATGTATATTTTTCTCAGAATCTTTGTCTTTGTGGCAAGATTTTCACATTAACAAGCCTGTACTACAATGTAGTTGTTTTGCATAGATAAATAAATGAAGATTTTATCATTTCAGGCAGAACGAGGGGGTTTCATCTATGAAAATATTAAAAAAAAAAATTCTTACCCAGAAAGTGTTGTCTAAATAAATGCAGCCACATGTGATTACACTGAAAAAATAAATTCATTATAAAATGAAGGTAAACATAAATGAGTGTGAAAATAATGGAAGACAATGGTAGTCTTAACAATGTTGTAACTTGAAACACACCCTTAAAAGCAGGAACCAACTCTACTTATTGAGTCGCTCAAATTTTACTCACACTATTTGAAATACATTATTATAACTATGTAGTACGCAAATTTGTTTTCATTTGTGAGTTTAAGAGATGTATAAAACTTTAACAAAATAAGTAACTGACATATCTGTTTTGCACATTAGTAATATGTTAGAATATTGCGCGGCTTCTTGATTATGACACACAAATTTTATGTGATATGAAAAAAAAAAATTTTAGCCAAAAAAAAAAAATAAATAAATTCAGTCATGTACGAGGCTGGCTCGTACAATTAAGGCCGTGTCAGATAAATCTTTGTTGCTTTGCGTGACGTTTATAACTTCACAATAAAAACCTTGACATGACCCGCACTTTGTTTATCAATAAAATATTGTAGTTGTATATTTTATATATGTACTTTTTTGCAGTTTCGTTTATTATATACATATTTCAAATGAATTTATTCATTAAATTTATAAAATTTATTTATTTATTTGGAGTTTTTTTTTGATTTCTGTTGACGCCAAGAAAAAATAAAAGAAAATGAAAGCAGATAATTGTAAAAGCGCGCAAAGAGACAAAAGATGCCCAACTTTTTGCTGTGCTTTGCGTCATATAAGATTTATGTGACAAGTGCCATATAAACATGTACATTTATCTTAAATGTCAAAACGTGTATGTAACGTAATGCGAAGCAAAAGTTTTATCTGACACGGCCTTTAGGGTTCCGTACGTATGAGTAATGTGAATACATATATTGTATAAATTGCATCTCTCTGTCTCTTACAGCTTGAGAGCTTCGTGTAATTGTTGCTTTACGTTGTATGGGGACACCTAATAGTTTTCGACTTGTTGTTGTTGTTGTCATTTCTTGTTGTAGCGGCAAGATACAACAACATCCTGTGAAAATTTCAGCTCGCTAGGTCTTACCGTTTCGGAGAATAGACGCTGTGATGGACGGACATAGAAGTCTCGGTAATAGGGTTCCGTTTTACTCTGTTGAGCACGGAACCTTAAAAATTAAATAAGGACGTAAGATGGTGACAAATAATAATTACGCATCGATGCCAACCTGGTTATAAATCACCAAACGCCTCCCTGTCTTGCTAGTGCAAGGGTAAAGGTACGAAGTGTTTCTTTCAAATACTTCTCATTGCCCTTTTTGAATGGGAGTGGTTAGTTCGCACAGAAAAAAATTGCTGGACGCTTAAATTTTGACCGGTCTATTAAAAGTGCTTCCATTAATAAAATAAAATATTTTAAAAGAATTTTTCCTGACACTAACTGTAACTGGCTGTAAAAGAAACAAAGCTGGCTTTAGTTGTCCTCTTTCGACAGTTTTCAAAAACGCATCTATACCTTATCTAGCCTCCTTAGAGTGTTTGCAGACAAACATATTCTTATAGCTTAAATACGTTGTAATGGAATTCTTGTACTACATAGATATTTTTAACTAAAATTTTTGTCTGTGTGTAAATGTGTTTATCTCTTGCAACAACTTGCATGTACCAGATGGGAGCAAAACCTACTTTGTTACACTAAAATACAAAAATTTAAATAGAAGTGCCATACTCGAACATATTTTGGGAAAAGGCAGAACAATAGTTTAAACAGATTGGTACGTTATAAAAAAAGTATAAGACTTCGTAGTACAACTTTGTTTTGGTTGAACAAAATATATTGTTCCCTTTGTCTGAACTACAATGTTTATTAAGTGTCAAATACAGTTTAATATTATAGTTTGCTTTTTAGTGTTCATTTTTATAAATAACAAAGACGATAGACTTGCTGCATGGTTGGCAGTAAGTAAATTAATTAGAATTAATTTATGCATCTTTATTTAAATTTTAAGAAAATGTTGAATCTCAAAATCGAAAAGCTCAATAAAAAGCCAAAAACAAAATTGAATTGGGAGGAGAAACTGAAGTGAAATTAAAGAAAAAAAGACTCTGTAAACATGAAAACCTCGCAAATAAATTTTTAAATATATTTTAGCTAAAAATCATTCAATCGGTTAAAGGATTCCCAGTAAAACCGTACACAGAAATTAATGATAAATCAAGATCAATATAACGAAATTTTCTATTGTGGTGTGACAGCGAGGTGATTTTTAGATGCCATTTTAATCTTTTATCAATATTCTAACATGCCATAGTGTGCACTCAAGAAATATATTGTCTAGGTAATTTCTAAGTTATATTAGAATTGGAAAGTTACTATAAAAAAAGTTAAATAATAATTTTATTAAATAATTTTATTAAATAATTTTATTATTTAACTAATTTAAATAATAAAATAACGAGGCTGACTCGCACAGCAAGAGTCCTATACTACCGTGCAAGTGGCTCAACCCATTTCAATAAGCAGAGGAAGAATGCCCTTTATATTGGGCACAGTTTTGTTTTTGTACGTTTGTTTACTTTACTATTAGTTGTTGTCTCTATCTTTGTTGATTCGAAATTTATAGGTAGTTTTGAAACTAAAGAATACCCCCTTGTATGATTCAACACTCAAATTTTTGTCGCAACCAGACAGCCAGATATATTATACAAATTTGAAGTTTGTATCTTGGGCGGCTTAAAAGTTAAATCTAGTTTTTCAAATAAAGGGTGGCTCCATGTACTAAGCGCAATTTGAGTCTCAACTTTTTGTTATTTTTGGTTTTTTGCCATCGACACCGGCTTATTTAATATACGGCGCAAATTTCTAGTTTCTGCCTCTTACGGGTCAAAAGTTACAGCTAATATTTAAACTAAAGGGTGCTCTCATTTACTAGTGACTATCTAAATTCTAACTTTTTGCTTAGCCTTGTTGTAGAGGCCAGTCAATTAGATATGCTGCGCGAAGTTTAAGGCTCTATTTGCTACGGTTCAAAAGCAGCAGACAGATTTTATAAATATTTGTATGGGGACACTCTATTGTTTGTAATTTTCTTATTTGTTTTCGGTTGTTGTTATTGTAGAGCCAAGTAACTACATATCTGCATGCAAACTTCAAACATCTATGTATCTCTTGTGCTTCGAAAGTTACAGGCAATTTTCAGAGTTTCTTACATGTGGTTGCCCAGTAGTTTTCTACTGTTTATTATTCTCAGTCTGTTGTAGCTGTTGTAGTGGCAAGGTAACTACATTTTATGTAGCACTTACTGTTTCAGAGAACGAACGCTGTGGCTGAGACGAAAGTCCGTAATTGAATCCTGCTTTCATCCTGTGAATACGGTACCCTAAAAAACCAATGTGCAAAATAGTGCATCCCTTTTTAATGAAAAAACTCGTTTGATTGGGTTGAAAGTTTCTGTGGTATAAAGCAAACCTTCTATCACAAGTACTCATGCAATAAATTTGAAATAGATTTGATCAAACAAAGCCTTAAACAAAGCATCATTTTAGCATGAAATGCATGCATTATCAATACAGTTTTATTGCATTTGCCTTCATATGAGAACAGAAGCCGAACTACAGCCTTTGCGGACGCATTAACTATGAAGCAAAACTAATAACAACAAGAAACTAAGAATCAAGAAACACAGAGCATATGTCCACTAATTCATCTGATCATAAATGGCATAGTTTGGCATTAGTTTTTTTTTTTAATTTGTATGAATACAGCTGTTAAAATTTGAAATTTAAAGTTTTATCCCTTTACGTCACCAAGCTAATATGAATGTTTCTAAAGATGAAAGATTAGTACAATATTTAGACCATTTTGGGTTTCGTTTTCGCTTATTTTCACTTGGCATTTGCCATGATCTTAAGTCCAAAGACAAATGGGTACTTGAGAAAAGAGGAGTGGCTTTAATAATATTTATTAAAAATAATTATAAAAACGAAACTAACAGCAAGCCAAATAAAGGGAAAACCACATTGAAAAGTAAGAAGTTTGTAGTTGTAGCAAGATTTTTAAGAATTGGATAAAGTTAAAGACAACTTAATTTTATATATTTATGGATGTACACTTACCATACTAATACTGTGTTCAGCAGAGTTAAGCTGAAATGAAATAAAAAAGCAGCAAAGATTATACTATTAAGTCTTACAACAAAAGCAAAAAGTTTGCTTAAAGATTTTTTTAAATTTTTTAATTTGCTTAAATTAACCAAACTATTTGAAGCAATAGTTTGGTTAATTTTGTAGCTTTACATCTGAATGTAGTACTTTTGCCACACATCCAAATGATTTTGTCGTTGTGTGACGATAGATCACCCAATTTCATTACGAAAAGTAAACGAATGTATCGTCCATTTCCAAGATCTAACCCTTTCTTACAGCGTTTTAACAGTGATCAACTGTTGAGTTTGCCGGAGAGAGGTTAGAGATGAAAAGCCATCTCGGACTTAAGCTGGGCCTGAGGTACAGCATTCGTTTTGAATTGAATAAAAGTGGTACAAGACAAAAACAAAATAATCAACGAAAACACGGTATCACGAGTTAATTCAGACCCTGGGCAGTTCGTTATATTTCGTTTGAGTTTACATATATGTACATATGTGTGTGTAAGAAATAAAATCTAATAGTTTGCAAGAATAATAGTAAGCACTTGTTTGAAATTGGTGGACTGGCCGAATATTAAAACAACTTTAAAAGAGATTTGACAGAATTTGTTTGCAACAAAAGCTAAACAATGTGTGTTTAAACGTGAACATTATCGAAATTAAAATCTTTAAAAATTATGAAATATTGAATTCCCTTGAAACTTAACTTAACTTTTATTTTGAAATTATAAACGTGTATATTGAAATTATAAATATATTGAATATTATATTAGATATATAAATTAGCAATGAGCGGTAGTAATAGTGAAGTAGTTCCGACTCTGCAAATATCCACACCTATTGTGAATTGTTTTATGGCGATTAGCCAAATTGAACGAAGCTTTTGGTTTGATTGCGTCTTTTTGAATTTATAATGGGTATTAGCGTACGAAACCTCCAGAAGGACGAATCAACACCAAAGCTTTAGTCAACCCCATTTTGCTTCCCTCAATAAACATTCATGTAAGTTAATCTAAGCACGAAAACCAACTCAGCGTTTTAATCACTTAGAACATTCTTCCCACACCTAAGTTTGGTATAACACTGGGCAAATCCCAGCCCTATAATTCATTTCATTATTAGGCTCGAGCAAATTGGTGATCTCCCACCATTTTTGCTTTAATTTTCATTTCCTTCAATTTCTTATTAAAGAAACCGAACGAATTTGTTCAATGTGAGCCAGCAGTTAGATAAAGAAAACCTGAAATAAAATTAGATGTTATTCGAATATTAGCGTTTAGTGGTGTGGATGTTTCGTCAGTCTGTCCCATGTAAAAATAAAAAATAAAAATCGGAAGCCTCGAACGAACTATTTTTTGTGGTGAAACTTTTTCTTTCATCATCAAAAATCGATGGGACAATAACGAAAAATTTTTGGCCACACAAATCGAACGACCCTAATGTTTTCAATGAATTTAGTACAAACTTTAAATTTTAGAGATTTCTTACACCAATCATTATTTAACTACGAAATGGAGAGTTCTGTCTGTGTCAGCTTTAAATGCTAAAATTTTCTATGTGGATACATGTGTACATATATACTTTTATGCATGTATCCAAAGAGTAAATTTCTTCAGGAGGCTATGATAAATATTTCAAGCAACTTTAATTATCAAGAACAAAGATGTAAAGAAGATATAAAGGGCTATTCAAAGGCATTTATAATCTTGGTTCAGGGACATGTTGAGCGTTCAAGAGGAATAAACTTGTTAAAATTGTGTAATTGTGTGGTTGCAAGTGTGCATTCTGAAGAAAAATTAATAACGTTTTTTGAGCTCATTGCAATTCTCGAAAAAGTCATACCGAACAATTTAAAAACTCTAAAGTTAAAACTTTCAATATTTAAAGTTTTTCTGCAAACGAAATTTTTCCATTGAAAACCACTCAGACCTCAAACTCAAACGCAGACAAACACCTTCAAGCCAACGAGCATGTCAAAGCATACAATATTGTATAAGTGTTTTTGTGCCTGTGTGCACACTTTTTGCCACATGCCATGAAGGAGGCTTGCCAACTAAACACCAAGTTTTCTATACAACCATACACATCCAGTATAGTGGCCAGTGTTGTTGGGATGTGCCAACTCCACCGAGCTGCCCGCTTATAAACTTTCTGTTTTGCCTGTTCTTTTATTACCCACATAAAAATGTGTATGTGTTTTTTTTTAGTTCTATAAAACTGATGTATGTGATCGCAATAGTTCTCTGAATTAATGAAAAACTGTAAATGGGAGAAAGAAGAGGTTGAAAATTTTAGCTTGATTTACTCTCTGGTTCGCACAACCTTTGGCGTGGACATTAACATTGCAATCGCAATCACATGCAAGTAAAACTCTAACTTACCACCTCCGCATTGTTTTATTTTTATAGCAAACACAAGACCGAGAAGTTTTTTATCCTGTCGACAGAATTGCATTAGGCAGGAATCACACCTGCGTCCTCGGCGACTTTTAGTAGGGCACTCTACCTACTCACAAGGCTTACTTTTAATTACTCCTACACGTCCAGGTAAATCGCTAGACATTTTCTTTCATAGATTTTTGTATGTTCTCTTTTATAGCTTTTCTAAGGTTATATACATATGTTTGTGCTGCTAATATGTACACTTTTTAGACATTTAAAGCATACATATATATTTTCATATATGTATAGATATATACACCCAGCAGGTGATGGAGCTAAAAAATTTTACTTGTACAAAACCACCAGTACTGATTCTCAAGGCATTGTGTTGCGATTTTCTTGTAAAATTTTGTATGAGAGAGTTTATGTCAAGAAGTAGCAGCACTTTTTACCAAAGAACTTTTCCCCAAATAAAACACTGACTACCTTTGATACTTTACAGAAAACATATTTAAAGACACAAATAACAATAAAAAAAAATTGAGAGTTTCAAAACAGTGCTATACAGAAAAATTCGCTTGACACTGGTTTTCACATCATGGCAGTTTAAATTTATTAAGATAAAAAAATTGCAATTTGTAAACAAAGATTTTGGAAAGATAGTGGATACTGTGGTGCCGGCATAAAAACCTACACTGTATGGGGAAGACTGCATTAATATTATTAAGAACCCTATATTAACAATAAAAGCCTTAATGGTAAATTGTTCTCGGAATTAAGTTAGTGGCTCACTGAGTAAACATAAATTTGAGCGTTCAAACAAAAATTAATATGTGTCTGAAATGTTTATTAAGAAAAGCTTAATGAATAATTCAAATTAATTTACATCTAATTACAACTAGAATGTATGATGGTATAATTGAGGTTATGGGTATTCCTCTACGTGAGTGAAGAATACCCAAAAAAATACAAAATTAAAAAGTTTCTCGCTTACTGTTTAAAATTAGAAGTTTGAAATAGCACTAAAATTTACTCGCATGAGTACTTTTTGCCATCAAAGGGTGACAAAAAAACATTGTTTTGTCATAGTTTTCTTTAATCATTAGTAAAAGAAATAAGAAGCTTACCTTTAAATGAGCAACTGGTTCTACATGACGATAATTTATTACACTTCACTATAATTGCTATTACACATTTTTAATTTCTAATGACTTACCCCCTAATTCATAAAAATTATTACAGGCTTATATGACTGTTATTTGATATATTTGTATGGAATATCTGTCAAATAAGAGCTTTATAAACCTGTTATAATTTTTATGAATTAGGGGGTTAGTTCACATTTTACAAGCACAACACAAACACACGAACTAAACCAGTGATGGTTTAGTATTTCTAAATACTCATAGCCCAGGGACTACTACTATTGTTATACGTAACTCACACGAAATTTAATTGTGACACTTGCTTTGTAACAACCATAATTATTAATTTTGGGCACTTAATATTTCAAGAACTCGTACGACGAGCTATTGACTTGAAATACACGATGGCTTCAAATAAAACGCACAAATTTTATTATTTCCAATAACTTTTACTAAAAAGGCCTTATTTTATATTTATGGTTATAATAACCATCTTTGTGCATTTTATTTTATTTTACTTTATTTTATTTACTTTTACTTTTTCAATTATTTTATTTCACATTTTATTTAGAAGCAAACTAATCATTGCTCTTTTCTACAAACACACTGATTTTTCACTTGGCAACACTTTTTTATTTTTATTTATTTATATTGAGGACTTCCTCAATGAGAGCTATTCTTGTGCTCATATGCTCTTATTTAATTTTCTTCTTTCAAAACTCAATCAATAACAACAACATAATAGTCGAAAAACAACAGTGCTCTTTATGAGCGAGAGCTGAACTAATGGCGACTGCGCTGCTTACAGCTTATTGCGTATACATACACACATACTTGAAGGCAAATATTCGTAGCTTATTTTCACTTGAAAACAAATATTGCGAGCAAAACTTTCACTGATTTCTTATAAAACAACAAATAAACTATATTTATATATAAAAATTATCAAATTTATTGCACTTTATACCACTTATTTAATATATTTTTACCGGTTCACTCACGACGTCGACTGCGCACAACAGAAATTTTAAAAAACTAAACGATAGAAAATTAATCGAATGATGGGTACAAATTTCAAAAAAAAGGTATTTCTCTGAGAGACAGTGTGGCCGTTGTTAAAGAAATGGAAATGTTAAAAAAAAACTAATATATGTATAGTACTTAAATTTTAAAGTGTTTGTTAAATGTATTTTAAATGAATTTTAATGTATTTTAAATGGGCTTTTTGATATGCAAATCTGGTTGAAAATACATTTAAGAATAAATCTTATATCTTGCGTGTGCTTGTCAGAAAATTTGTAAGATATAAACGTAAACAATTTTCATGAAGAATATTCATATTTTTTCAGCCAAACTTTTTGAATAGAAAATTGCTAAAGACAGCATCATTTAAATACATTTCTTAAAGAATATTTCTTTCTAATAATATGATTTAAGAAACGATTCTCAATTTTAATTAAATTTAAGTGTAATTGTAGTATTTTAGTGCCGGTGATCATAAAGTATGAAATGGTGTTGAAATAAATTTAATTCTTCTTGCCTTTATTAGCGTAATTTCTACACCTCCTTTATTTCAACGCCAAAGCGCAGGCTGTGTGTTTTTACGCTCAAACTTGAATCATTTTTCTATTAATTCTAAGCGAATTTATGCAAAACGTGACGTTGTATAATTTCTGTTCATTTCTGCATAAAAGTTTGTAGTGAAAGGTGTTGAATTGGGTGCTTTGCATAAAAGTTTTAACAACTTGTGTAAAGTGAGATATGTACATAATCGCCCATTGATTGGCCTTTTGACTTTTTGCAACATGCAATAGCACAAATAGAAAACAAAGAAAACAGTTTTCATCAAGTGAGTCAGAAACTTAAAAGAGTGATATTTGTTTTGTTTAGTATTAATTGAATATTAAACTTTAAAGTAAAACAAAGGCGATGCTTCTCATACCTGAATGTTTAATCAAAATTTCTTTCTTTCATTAATAGAAATCCAAGAGAAGTGCCAAGGGTCTTTCATGACTTTTAGCAGCCAACCATTGTTCTTATTTCGTTTTTTTTTTTGTTGGTTGCAAAGTGGAAACAATTGACTTAAAGCTCAATTCCCTCATATACTTTGCTTTGTGATTAAGAACTTTGTTCCTGTTGTACCAGAGCATCTTTTCGGTATTAACGACCATATCGGACTTAAATGTAGCAGGCAGCAAAACAGGTATGAACTCCTTCATCTGTTCGTTCATTCAGACAAAGAGTAAACAAGCAAATGAATGCAGGATCTGGTGCCAAATCGGGCTGCGATTGTAAGTGATGGTGTTTAAAAGGAAAAGTACACTGATGAAAAAAACGATAATTTTATGGTTTATAGAAAACTATCTTTATGCGAGACAAAAACAGCTCGGGGCCAAAATAACTCATCACCTGATGGCGAACGATAGAAAGACACAAAAATGATCATGTTTGCGTTATTTATTGAAATAACGCAGCAAATTATCAAAATACACGACACGCACACAATCAAATGTAAGAAACGGCTGTATTGCACATATCCGGGGTAGTTTAGATTAAACAATTAGCCCTTTTTTTCATGACTGCTGCTTTCTCTTCCACATACCTGTAATAAAACTAATTTCAAGTTATGAAGGACTATGTAAGACTTAACATCCTTTCCAGAACAAAAAAAAAAAAAAATCATAAAAACATCTTTTGATATGGTGAGGAACAGAAAACATAAGGATAAGGATATTCACAAGTCTATCAAGATGCTAAAAGAGATGACTTAGGACACACGATGAAGAGATCAAAAATGCACAACGAGCAAAACCCTGAAATTAAATGTTTAAGTATTCTTAATAATAAACTGAAGTCGTTTATTCATTCTTTTCTCTGAAAAAAAACTCATTTTTCATGCATTTACTCCTCCTTGGGACTTGAACCTTTCAAAAATATGGCCAAAATTTTACAAACACAAATTTTTCTTACTGGCGAGATGTAATAATAAAAATTGATTTATAGTTGGCTTATATTGAAGGTACCTTTAGCTAACGCTAACCTCACTCCAGATCACAATAACGGCCCTTAGGGACAAGCGTAACTATTTTACTGATGTTTAGATAAAATAAGGTAGTAAGTACTACAAAAAAACTATCTCTCATATGCTTTTTGTTTCGTAAAACAATGCTGAAAATATTTTACTTGTTGCAGAAATGGAACTGTTACAAATTAGTCCCTTAAAATGTGACGGCTAAAAGTTAAACCAGACACTGGGAAACAGAAAAACAGCAGAAGGCGATGTGAAAGGAAACTACTTACAATAATTTTAATCTGGTGACATTTCAAATTGGTTTTACTCGAATTTAAATGGTTTATGCTGCATTTTTTTTTCCTTCTAATATTCTTAATATTAGATTCTTGTTTATGTTTTTGTATGATAAAGGCATGTAAAAGATAACGGAGCAAAATATTATTAAAAATACTGTTAAGAATACAAACTATTTGCTGGACTTACAAATACACGCAACATAAAATTTTATACCAACATTATCGACAACCAAATGTATGCAATATGTACGTTGCCCAAATATATATGCTTTGAATTTTTACTGTCTGGCAGTTGGATTATTTCAAACATGCAAAATTTGTGAATGTTATTTTGTTATCTTTTCTGCTAGAATTTTAGCTTTTAATTCAGATTTTTATATGAAAAATGTGCAAATATGTGCTATGTACCCAAAAAATTCTTAGTTACAAAAGTTTGTAAGTAGACACAAACATTCTGGTGCGGTACAGACATAACAAAAATTAATTCGGAAAAAAGAATTACATGTGTATACACATTTATACTGTTAAATCAAATATACATAATTAATTTTCAAAACAAAAGTTTAAAAACGGACTAATTAAAAAATGAGTAAGTAAGTAGGGTTAAAATCAGCTGATTACAAAATTATCAAAAATTGGTTGCGAAGAAATTTGGTTGCGCTGGACGGGTCTCACGCTGGACAAAAACCAGCCATTGTATGTTTCCCAGCCCATAAGTCTTCAACTTTACTGTTAATGTTTGTTAAAAGAAATGTTGAACACTACAAATTTACCGGAAACATTTTTCAGGTGGAAATTCGGGCAATTACAGGGTGTATTAGCAAGCTCAGTGAAATGGGAAGTCCAGAACTCTGTGAATAGATTCACGGATAGTCAAACGGCCGTTGGAGCGCTCTTAGATGAGTGGATTAAATCACAAACAGTTTGGGACCGTAATTACAACAAACACAACACCAACAAACAGCAATACAACAATATCTCTCACCCATTTGTTCACGTTTGAGTAGTGGTGTTGTGTACTTTGACAGTACTTTAGGCTAAAAGCAGTAGTCAGCTGAGCTTATAAGACTGGTATCGGGACACCTTATTTGGTATTATAAAAACGCTATTAAGAGTTAATCGACTCATGGAGAACAGTGTATCATATGGGTAACAGAGCATGCGAGAGTAACTGCAATTAAGAGAGCAAACTCACTTGTGCTTCAGGAGCAAGGGAGTTAAGACACATAAGCCCAACATACGACTGAATTTTCGCAGTAGTTAAATCTAAGCCATCATCCAATTACCAGGTCAATGTATCTCTCCATATGATTTGGGTGTTTTCATTGTGATACTCTTAAAAGCCGTACATACGTATGTGGTTGTTATACGTCCGACAGTTTCAAAATAATTATTACACAAAAAAAATACCAGCAGGGACCAAATCATCGCATTCGATATCGAGCAAAAATAATGTAAAAGAAAAACAAATTAAACAACAAACACACAGCATAAGTGACGGAATTCGTGCGATATCGAATGCGATGATTTGGCCCCAGGGTTTTTTTTTTGTAGAGTTACACTAACCAGATAAATATGTGTTGATTTAAGCTAAAGAAATGGGCATATAGAGTCCATTTAGCTCTTAAGAATAAGGAAACTATGGTAATTGATGCAAAATTTTTATGGTGGGTTCCAGATAAGGAAAAAACAAGGGGATTGCAAAGACTTAGCAAACCCAAATTAAGTAGAATAATAGGAATCACGACAGGTCATTCACAACTATTGACACATCTTAAGCACATAGGAATATTAGGAGGAGATGAAGGTAGAGCATGACAATAGAGCGAGATTTATGCCAGAGCACCATCTTCTAACAGATATGGTGCCGAAATCTTGGAAGAGACACCTTACCAGGTATACCAGATATAGGGCATATGCCTGAAGAAATTATGGAACTTTGTGAATGATACGGAGTTCCTATAGACCTATGCGTCAAACTGTTGATGTTTAAAGCCACGGAGCGCACAACAAGCCTATGCTAGCTTAAGTGTATGTCGCAAAATATGGGCAAACAAACGCCTCCAATCAACCTGATATAACCCTTAATCTTTATCAACTCTGGGGAAGTCAAAATAGAACCAAAGCTTTAAAGATAAAGAAATTAACTATTAATAAAACTATTTTCTAAAGCTTTAGGTGTTTTATTTTTCTTTACAAATTTTTCGATATTTCGCTAACAATTTGTTAGCATCGTCAGGAATCTTTAATTGGTTTTATTTTCTCAATTAAATATTCCTGACGATGCTAGCAAGTTGTTAGCGAAATATCGAAAAATTAATAAAGAAAAATAAAAGACCTAAAGCTTTAAAAAATAGTTTTATTAATTTTAACCATAAAGTTCAAAAATTATAGATAAAGAAATTGACTATTGTAATTGAAATTTTAGCTGATGATGAAAAAGTCTTCTAAGAAGCAAAGAAAGCGCCAAAAAAATTTTTAACAATAAATTTACAACTTCTATATTTAATATATTTTTCTGAAGCTTTGAACAACGTTTAGCGTACTACTTCTTATATTCAACTATGCGTAAAATGACTTGTGTCATTTTGTTATCCTCTATCTCTTGAAAAGAATGTGGAACAAATTGCCGACAGAATACTTATCATCTGCTCACCTTAATCTAAAAGTTAAATTGTGTATAAAATGATGCCGTTTTTTTTTTATCTTGAAGACAATAAATTCTGCCAGTAATTTTGGCAAGCAGTCTAGCGAGAAAAAAAAAAATTATTATTTCTGCCAGTTAAAGGAATTCAATAGAGTTTTTTACGTCATGTAAAGAACTTAGCTTCTATGTTCTTGGTTGATTTTAGGGTAACAATAATTGCTGAGAAGAAAATTTTATATAAAAAAGAAAAACATACAGGACAAGTTAGAAAAATCAAATCCTTTTAAAAGTGCTGAATGTGTATTTAATCTGCCTTATAATATAATATTAAACCACAACCTTTAAAAGGAAATGCAATTAAGCCAGCCAAATAAAAACTGAAAATAAAAACCAATAAATAAATCTATTTGATCTCATGAAACCACAATACAAGGAAACATCTAAATAAAATACTACGTAACAAACAAAAAAATTATTGCCATGCCCCGCAATCACTAAAGCTAATATGCAAATTACGGTTAATACAATTGGTTTTGGGTTAAAAAAAAAAAAAAAATATATGCATAAAAAATAAAATGCCAGCACAATGTACAAAAAATGCACAATATGTTTTCATAGTCGTTACAAATTCATTGACAAAAAAAAATCACCCAGCCCAGAAGTATACCTCACAGATTTGCTCTCCTTCCATCCCTTAAAATATGCAAAGTAATAAAAACACAATAGAATTTTCTTTCATATGGGCCTCACTTCAAACAATTTACAGACAAAAAGAAAAACTGAATAGCAATATGATGCAAAAATATATTTTTTATTTATTTTTTGTTCTCAATATTGTGACACGTACGCGTTGCTTGAACCACAGTCATGTTTTCCAAAAAAAAAAAAAAAAAAAAAAATTTATTCACTTCTAGTCATTATACTGTTTAAGTTATTCATTTTTATTTTTCTAGAATCTTGAAGAATTAAAAAGAGTTGCGTGAAGGGCAAAACCACAAGGTTTTGTTATTTATAAATTACTAAACGGAACGAATATTTTAATGTTGAATATATTTTCGTTAGAAAATATGGTGCAATAAAATTTCTGTCAAAACTACAAAATTATTGACGAACACAGCTCAAGAAGTTAAGTTACTAGGAAACAGTTATGGTCTTTTAATTGTCTGTAGCTTAAAACAATTTGTAGTTTAGTACAAAAAAATATTTCAGAATTTCTCTTACAAGCAAATTACATGCGAATCAAGTAATTCTTAGAAATTTTTGTTAGTGATACATAAACATTTCCAGCATGCAAATACTCGCAGGTGCAAGTGATTCAAAAGCTTAAAACTATTCACTGTTCACTGACTAAACACTGTGTTGGGTACAAATGCACCAAATTTTGCATCAACTATCGTTGCATAAGAGAAGCTTTACGTTCATAAAAAAAAAAGTATAAAGCTAGATTTACACGATTGAAATTTTCTTCAAAACTGCTCTTCAAAATGCTTTAAACTCGTGTAAACAGCAAATTTTTTTCAAAATGTATTGATCAAAATTTATTACACAAAACTTTTGACGATTTTATTGATGCCGTGTAAACAAGCATCAAAATCGCATCTGGCAATATTGATAACTATAAATAATTTGACAGCATGTTCATTCTTTTGATTCAATACATATCAGCTGTGTTTATTTACGAATGTATGTTTGTTGCGGCAAGTGGCAACGCAAATAAATTTCTTGAAGAATAAAATTAATACTAATAAATAAATATGAGTTGGTAAGTATAACATATTTAATAGTTATATGTTTGTGCAATAATACATATGTAGTATATCAATATTTTTAAAAGTGATACCATAAATGATAATTTGCACAACAATCGCAAGCCACAGAAAAAGTGGACTGGAGATGAATCGAGACGGTTCATCGAAATGGTTGAAGTGCGCGAACCGATTTGGAATTTTAAAATTGATGGGTACAGAAACCGAAATGCAAACGAGAAGTGCTGGTCAGAAATTGCTGCTGCGACCAATCATTGCATAACTGACTGCAAAGCACAATTTAACGCTGTTAAATTGTCAAAAAAAAAAAAACGCCATTGTGTACCATTCAGAGTTGACTCCTCTTCTAGTGACTGTTCTTCTAAATGAATTTATTTCATTAACATTTTTATTTTCACTAAACCAATGAAAATGTTTATTACGGCAATGAATTTTCATAAATCTAATGCATAGATTTCATTGACAACTGTTAATTAGTTTTCATAATTTCGTGAAAAAGTATTATGGGTTTTTGAAAAAATGTCAACAACTCAATGAAAAATTTCATTGAGTTAAAGTATTCGTTTATTAACATTTCAATTCTCATTTAATTTGTAAAGAAATTTGAATATATGGTAACTTATTTTCATATTTTGCAAAGGTTTTGAAGTGTAGTACTAGTATAAGCTAAAAAGTGGCATCACAATTAAAACGGCATTTTGTTTTGGAATATCTGTTAATAATAAGACTATGTTCTGTTTTCGTTAGATCAAATTTCCATATTTAATGCATCGTTTTATTAAGTAAATTTTTCGTCATCATAGGGCCTCGTTGGATAAATTGGTGGAGTGTCCTACTAAGGGCTCCCAAGGTTGCAGGTTCGAATCCTGTCGAATTCTTTATGTGTATCGCAGTTTTGTGTTTGTTTATATAAATAAAAGAAATGAAGTACTTCAATAGATTTATTATTAAAATTCATATATTTAATGAAACGATTATTAATATAAATCTAATGAATCACAAGTCATTGATTCAATGAACCCCAACGTTGGTTGATAATTAATGAATTTTTTCCTTAAATTAATGTCGAAATTCTTTGGACTTAGAAACAAAATTATTTCAGTGTGGTGCGCTTACGACATCACCAGTTGTTTCAAAAAAAAAAAAAAAAAAAAAAAAAAAAAAAAAAAAAAAAAAAAAACAGGCGGTCAACATCTACTTTAAGCTTTTAAACGCAACCTAAACCCCAAAAACACAGAAACACGTTTATTTCATCAACGAAATTTGTTAATATTAACTGAACAAAACAATATTACGCGTTTTCCTGCACAACAAGTTTTACGACAAAACTCTGTTTTAGTGGACATAAAAATTTAATATGTTTAAAATCTACAAACTTTTAGCAAATTCAGGCCCAGTAGTACCAAAAAAAAAAAAAACAAAGCAAATTGTACATAACAAACAGCAAAAAAGGATGCAGTTGCCACGAAGTGACCCAATAAAGTTTATTTAATACAACCACTATAGAAAGCAAAAAAAAAAAAAAATACTTATAAGAGTTATAAATAACAACAAGTACAACAATTTCGAGTAGGCCACTACAAAACTTCGAAACAAATTCAAGTAACAAGAAAATACTAGGCAAGAAACCACAACAACGTAATAAGCAGGAATAGAAAATGAAAACAAGAACCATACAAACTGTTTCCAAGAAGATATGAAAGCAACAGCAAATAATATCAAGTATCTAGATACAAAAAACAAGCTGTTGACACTCTTGCTCAAAAGCCTGTTAATAATTTAGAAATAGTTACAATATTTTCAAAAACAAGGAGCTTTCTACTTTTTGATTTTCCAGCATTCATGTCGAAATATAAATTGCCATTGAAAAAAATCTAAGGGGAATTTTTGCCAACACAAATGGGCAAAAAAAGAATAATTCTGTATTTCTTTAAGAAAACAGCCTTAAAATAAAGTTCTGTATTAAATAGTACCTTATAAAAAATAAGCTTCTAAAGAAGTACCAACTTGAAAAGTATCTTTTGTGTAACTTTTTTTTGTGAAAAAGAGGACATTTGGAAAAAGTTTTTATTTTATTAAAAAGGTACGTTCTAAGATAATAACGTGTTTGTTAGAAAAGTACTTTTTCCAAGTAGTACTTCTTCAAACAAGTAAATTGTAAGTAAACTACTTCTTAAGAAGCTTTTCAAAAAGTACCATAAGAAAAGTACCTTAAAAAATACCCTGCAAAAAGATAGATTTTAAAATACCACTTTCAAAAATATACAATTGAAGAGAAATTTATTTGAAGACAATGCCTTTTAATAAAGTATATTTTAAAACCGGGTTCTTTTGAAAAAACTATAGTTAAAAGTACCAAAAAAAAATATATATATATATATATGGGTTTTAAAAAGAGAGCTTTTAAAAAAATCCTCTCTAAAAGAAGTTTTCTTAAAAAATTAGTAGCTTTCAAAAAGCTACCTGTTACACTAGTGTCTGTTTAAAAGTATCTTTTAAAACAGTTTATTAAAAAAAAAGAGTTTTAAGAAAAGTTCCTGTTAAAAAAGTCCATTTTAAAAAAGTTTTTTTTTTTTTTTTTTTTAAAGAAAGTGCCTTGAAAAAGAGTGCCTTTGAAAACCCTTTAAAGAAAATGTATTAATTCAGGTCCAAAGATGAACCTTTTCAAAAAATATTTGCTTTTGAAAAGGTTCATTTTTGGATCTGAATTAATACATTTCAATTGGCTCTTAAAGCAAATAAATAATTAAGTTCATATTTAAAGAAAATGATTTAACAAAAATTTCTGTTAAGAAATTACTTTCAACAAACAATAGCCTTTTGAATAAGAAAAACTGACAAGAAGAACTCGGACAGCATTACAAATTACAATTTTGAAATCTGACTCACAAATGCTATAAATCTTCAAATAGCAGACATTTCTTTGAACGCACACATACGCAAAACATATGCATATCAACTGGGGTTAAAACACAGCCAGTGGCGGACTTTCGCAGGTCTTTGAAAATTAATCCTTCTTGAAAGTTATCGTTCACCGTGTATTTATATTCAAACCTTCTAAAGAGCGGGCAAACCATTAAACGCAACATGGACATTGAGTGGCTCCAGCAGCTTAGACAGAAAATGACTTCTTTATTATACATATTTAGATACCAACAACCACCCATGCTGACAAGTGCAATAAGTCAAGCACGATCTTGTGCACAGGCTTCTTGAACAGGCCGTTCTAGAATTTCAGGTGTTGGAAGGCCTTGGCGTGTAAAAAATGTATGACCGTGGAATCGGCCAGTCAGACCTTGGGTCTCTAAAATAAGGGCTTCCAGAAGGCCTGTCTACTTCTTCTCTCCGCCCCTGGCTATACATACACACACAGAACATACGCACATAAGTCAACGATTGTGGAAAAAAGGGAAATTTCATGAAAGCAGAATAGAAAAAACAAACCAAATAAAATTTTCATTTAAATATACAGAGACATAACATGTCATTAAGGTCAATATTCAAACCATGTTCGTTTGTGTATGCATGAAGGATAAAGCATATAAACTTATTAACACACACACACACTCACTCATGTTGACATTGCCAAAGAGATTTGTACAAATATTTTATGTAATTGCCACCAGGAAGGAACTTTATTTTCTATGCTTTTTTGGCCAAAGGTAAATGGAAATGATTTTTCGTTTTTTTTTCTTCTTTGTTTGCACTTTTTGCTGACAAAACAAAAATACAGTGGCAAGAAACTTCAAGACAATATAATGAATAAATTTTGTTTTTCTCAAGCAAACATAATTTATACAGTGATTAACGTACTATTCACAAAGCTAAAATAAATGAGTAGAAATAATTTATTCGCGGTTGTTGTGGCATCAAAGAGGGAATTGTCATTAATAAGAATCGAAAATCGATGCTGATTAGAATTAATATGGAAAGACAGCATCGTTTTTTTTTGAGTTGAAAATATAACACATCTTTCTTTATTTATTTTATTTATTTAATAGTTTTGATTTCCTGTACAACTTTTATTCAGAGCAGAAGTGTCTTTTGTGATGTAAAGTCGTAATAGGTGAACGCGTGCTTTCTTTGTTTTTTATGGCTTATTTAAAAAAATATTCCATGTTTATTAAACGTTTATTTGGCAAATTATATATAGATATTTTCCAAATGAGATCTTAACAAACATGATACATATACATTTTTTTAAAAATATGTCCGACAAAGTCGGATGAATTTGTAGTGTGATCTACCAAGAGTCCTTCGAGGTCGCAGGTTCGATTCCTGCCGAAGGCTCTGGGTGTTTCTGCAGACAAGCAAAAAGCTTCGCAGTTTTGTGTTTGTTCTATATAAAAAAGTGTATTCTATATTATTTTTGTGATTGATATTAATGAAACAAGACAAAGAATATATGGGTGTTTCCATGGTTACGCACGTGACATTTGTGCACGTTTAATTGTTTTGAATATTATAAAAATATAAATGGGTTGGAATTTTTGAATGGAATTTTGCCATTGTTACATTTTATGTGATGAGTTCCTTCCAAAAAGTATATATATTGGAAAATTGAGCACTGGGTACCCAAGTTCCATGCGATCAAAGTTGACTTACGCACGTGACAAAAAACGTAAGTGCCTTTTAAAGCAGCATGAAATATTGCAAAAGTAGGCGAATTGTAGAAGATTTTTATTTCGGAAAAAATGTTTTTATAAAGGTTATTAATGGACCTTTATAATCATGGTTTGTTCAAAAACAAGTGTGCATGGGTTGGCTAAGAAAAAAAAATTTTTTTGATTACGCACGTGACACTTTTTACCTTCATACATATTTTTGTAATTTAACATATATTTTCAGAAGTTTTTACCATCATTTAAAATTATTATAAGTTAAAATTTTTTTTTATGTAATAAAATGTCAATAGTTTTTTTTTTAATTTTCTGTGCTTAAAAAAATTGTGCTAGCGTTTTGATTTTTTAACTAACGGTGGACCATTTCATGGAAATACCCATATACAACAACTTGGTTTGAGTGGCTTGAGTGTCGCTTGAAAAATCCAGAGTTCAAAGACGGGTGCTGACGAGAAGTGTAGTGGCTCCGCAACAGCTAGCTGAGCACGTGCCCGAAGATGCTTAATGAATCCTTTGTCTTGTTTAGTTAATTAATAATCATAAAAATAATATTAAACGAACTTGAGCCTGATACTCATAATACAAAATAATATAAAGTTCGAATACGAAAAACTAATTTATTTTAAAAATCACTTAATTTCAACTAAAGTGATTTTCTATTAAGTTTTTGTTTAATGACCATATAATTTGAATAATTCTTTCAATAGGGGTTTCCTACGGGCTGGTAATGGTCAAACCTTTGTTTCAATTTATAATAAAATAAATAAAATTTCATAATTTTTACTCGACGTTTCGTTCGCTTTTTTCGAACATCTTCAGGAGTATGTTTATTTTAATGATTATATGTTTTTCTCATATTATTTATCTTATTCCAAAAAACTGGACATCACGACACAGAATTTTTAAAAATAAATAAATAATTAAGATTGGAACAAACACAACAATAAATCGATGGTCAATCTTAATATCACAGTATGTTGACTTTTCATTACTTCTAAAAAATTTATCGCCGTCGTCATAGCTTGACTCAAGCCTGAACTTGAGCCTGATAAATGTTATACTAAAAAAAAAAAAAAATATTATAATATAAAAAAAGCTTCGAATAATAAAAAACAATTAATTTAAACATTTTCTAAGTAAGAATACTGTTTCCTAGTATTTGTTACCCACTAACTTTAAAGCTAGTAACTAAGAAAAATTCACATCATTTCAAAATTCTGACAAGACGCGCACCAGAGCCTCTTTCATAAAAAGGTGTTTTAGAAAAAAAAATTTTACCAGTAAAATCTAAAGAAAATTGTGAGTTTTGTGAGTAAAAAAATGTGGCTGTGAAAAAATGGCAAGAAA
This sequence comes from Sturmia bella, assembly GCA_963662145.1. NCBI lineage: Eukaryota > Metazoa > Arthropoda > Insecta > Diptera > Tachinidae > Sturmia > Sturmia bella. The sequence goes on along the minus strand of OY759169.1, from coordinate 63,743,055 downwards.
ATATTTTTTTTTACATGTTGCATACTGTTTTGAGTGAGAAATTTAAATGTTTTTAATTTCCAAAACCTTTCTTTCAATATTATGGAATTTAATTAAAGCCATGTCATAAAAGATAAATCTTAAACAATTTATGTTTTTGTTATTTTCTAGAAATTATAGTGAAAATACTTGAAAATAAAATAAAAGAATAATAATATGTCTTTAAGTAAATTTACGGCAAACATGAATAATTCCGTTTTAGCATAAATTACAAATAATTTATGACAAGTGAATAACAAATAAATTAAATAAAACAAAACAAGCAAAAATGGCTAAGCAAACATACTAGAACTTTTTATGTGAAACTTTTGTATTCAGAGTAAATACAAGCCTTATGTATTTCTAGGTATTTGAGGCAAAAATGGACCCTGTCGGAAATTAAATTAACTTTAAATTAACTTAAAACGTTAAGTTGATGCCTGGATTACTTCTCGGTGCAAACAACTGACTATTTTAACATGGGAATGTCCTGCGACATAGTCAATTGTTCCACACTGCATTACTCTCTAGCTAACTTAAAGTTAGCTATTTAAAAGTTAGTGTGCACAGAAAAAAAAAACAAACGAATCAAGGCTGGTTTTATATTTTTTTGTGGATATATATTTTTTAATTAAATAAAATTTCATTATATTCTATTTTGTGTTTATACTAAAATTATTTTATTTTGGTACTGTCAGGTTCTTTTGTTAGCCACTGACAGGGATGGAAACACTCAGCTTCATGGCTGTTGTAGCAGTCACCACAACGAATGCGACAATAAAGAAATTAAGTACATATTTAAACGAGTATGTGTGTATGTTATTATTTTAATTTTCGGCCAACTCTGCACTACTTTTCAGTTAGCTTATAGTCAGACCATAAGGAGTATATCACAATTCAATTGTATTGTAGCTAACTTGAAGCTAGTCTATAAAATTTCACTTAAGTTTAACTATTTTAGTAGTCAATGTCCAACAGGGTGTATTTAAGCACACTTTCTTACCTAGACTTTATTATTGAATTCTAAGATGAACTTATTTATTTGCTTTAGAAGCCAATTGATATGCTGTTTTTTAGGTCTAAAAACAGATCTTAATGTTTTCTGTCTTTTCCGGCAGTCTATATATGCCGTCAACATTCAGTTGATGCTAATCAACTCATCTGTAAATTCGAAAAGTTCTTAAAAAAAAGTTTGAAACTCAAGTGTAGTGCATCCACTGAATCTCCGGGGAGATCTTATTTTCACAAAAAGTAACAATTTCGCAACAAAAAATTTGTAGTTTGAAATCGTAGTATGCATAGGGAAAACATTTGTTATTCATTAAGTAAAAATCTTAAAGATAATATAATATTGGCATAATAATATATATAATAATATATATAGCTTTCAAATTATGCTAATACCCTAATGTATTTGTATATATACTTTCTACGAATGAAATTAATAAAACTATGTGTTGCTGTGTGAATACAAACATTTATGCATAATATTTAAATCAAGTATTCATATAATTTCTGCCTTAAATATTTGCTTTAACAGTAAAATGTATACATTTAAATTTAAACATTACATCCACCACCAACATGTTTTACATCTTTGTAAGCAACTTATGTATGCATGTGTGCAAAAAATATATAAAGAAAACTTACAAGAACAACAGAATTAGATTACCCAACATTTACACACGCAAGTGCAAGTGTAAGTAACTCAATACATTGATATTTTTACTAATACGAAGTTCCTTAACCGTCACGAAAGCATGTGAGCTGTTTATATGTATTTGGTGTATCTGTCGACAAACAATTGTGTATGATGGGCGGTAAGTAGCGAAACTATTTGACAGCAGCGGAGACACAAACCAATAAATATTAATTAATTGTGAAAACGGACACTATCAGTTGCTAGATGTCGCTAAAGTAAAGTATGTCACAAAAAACAAACAGCAATATTGAAAAATTTTCCAACAGTTGCTTTTCTTCGTTTTGTAGCAGTTTGACAAAAAAAAAAACTGCAGGTGTCAAAAGAAAAAAAAATAAGACGTTCCATAAATTGTAAGAAACATATAAAATTTAAAAATTTCAAAAACAACACAAAATAAAACATACAGATTTCACTTTGTATTACATTCGAATAAGAAGGAAAAACGTAAGGAACTTCGTTCCTAATGGGGGTCCCCCGACCGCATTTCGTTTTTTATTTAAATATATTTTTTATTTGATCTCTTCTTACATTTGACGGTATATTTATTTTGGCCTAAGAAAAAACTTATGGAAGTTCATATGTTTGACTGAAAAAGCCATATTTTTCAATTCATTGTCCACAAAAAACAAAAAAACATTTTAACTTAACATTTCCAGCTTGAGGTCACTTGTTTTTTTTTTTTAATTGCTTATTTAATTCAATACTTCGATACCTTGATGGGTATCTTCTTCATGGAATTTTTTTTTTGCAAAAAAAAGCTCTTCAGGAATTTTGTAGGTTTTTAAGGGAAAAAAATTCGTGAAGAAGAACCCCATTGAGATATCGAAATATTAAACTAAATGAGCAATTTAGAAAAAACCAGTGATCTTAAACTCGAAATATTAAACAATAAAGGTCGAAAAATTTGCATTAAGAATTTAAAAAACAGAAAACAGTGCTTTCACATTCAAATTCAATTTGATGTATTTAATAAAGCGATATTGCAAATAAACCTGGTATTAGAAAATAATAAAGACATTACATTACATCACATTAGCAACCAAAAGTGCATACGCATACATACACATAAAACAACCAACAACAACCAAAGGAAATGTAGCATAATATGATTTAATTCTTTTAAACCATAACAAATGAAAGATTTAATTATTTCAAATGCATTTATTAATCAGGCAAAACAATATCAGGTATCACTAAAAATCTTATCAACAAAGGCCGGCAAGCACATGTGAATTATTTAAAAACAATGCCGCCTTTGCACCTCTTGAAGTGACCATGAAATGTTTATGACTCGTGTGTGTGTGTGTCACACTTAAGCCTGTCGTGAGAAAATTTATGCATAGATTAAATAACAGTTTTGTTTATTCCCACAAAATTAGAAATAGTCACTGCCCTTATTCAATGCAGTTATGCATTTAATAATTTGCCGTAATAACGGCACTTGCAATGCTATGCACATTTGGGGCAAACTAAAACATTCACCACTGTGGGAACAAATAAATATTTTTAAGGAAAATCAAATTTCATCAAGAATTTCCAACAACACTTCCACAGCGTCAATGCATTCACGTTTATAAAAATAGTCTAGGATATTCTCATAAGTAGTATATAAGCTGAACTAATTTTAAGTTAAAATTAATCTTAATTCGAAAGCAATTGACAGAGCACTTGTTGCTTGATTGCTGCAATAAAGATTCAATTTTTTAAATAATATAAAACCAAAATTTAATTGTTTTAATTATTTTGCTTCAGAAAAAAAGGGGAAAAAATGCTCAAGCAGTGAAAATGAAATTTTTAGAAAATTTGTATTTCAAATAATTTTTAGCTGTAAATTTTGTTTATGCTCGTTGAACAAATAGAACATTAAAATATACTCTTTTTCGTTTTGATGGTGTTTTTTGTTACAGCCAAGTGTATCCATATGCATTTTTATGTCTGCTTAATTGTTTGTATCCATGCGCCAGATCAACAACAGAGAGCACTGATCCTAATATTTGACGGCTGATATTCGTCAATCTGATCGAAGCTTTACACCACAATTTGAAATTTATTGTATGCTGTGAATTAAAAAATTTGAAAATAGGATAAAAAAAACAATATTAAGCTGATCCACATTTAAAATACCCCTTCCCCTAGTCGCGTCCATATGAGCAATTTTAATTGATAATTTCTGCTGCATTCACAATAATTTCGCAATGGTATGCATAATTAGTACAAAACTAATACCAATCTACATTTATATTAAATTACTTTTTCAGGCTTAAGTTCAAGCCTTGGGTTGTCACTACTTTTAATTAATATCAATTAAGTAAAGAAATACCAATATTGTTTGAAGTTTTTTACTATTCACAATTTTATAACGATTTTGAAAGTGTTTAGCTTGTCGCCAAGTATGGTGCTTCGATCTAACGTTTATATGATTCAATAACTACCTTTTAACACCTATGGGTGCATGTCAGAATAGTTTGAAAATACGTGGCAGCTTTGTCGAAAAACACAAGGAAGAATGCGAAAAAAAAAACAACTAAACAAAAATTGTATAATCATTCAATAATGAGCCAATTAAGTAAACTGAAGTAATATTTATTAATTATAGTTCATACATATTTCATTAAGAGCGCTGAAATTCTGAGCTTTGGACAAATCGTAAGGCAAATATTCAAAAGTGATTTCAATAAAAAATTTTAAAGTTAATATAAACACCACAAACGAAATCGGCTCTCAGTTAACACCAATCAGCCTTCCTTTAACAACAGCTGATTTTGTACGCTTGCGAATGTCTGTGTAAAGTGTTACTGTTGATAGTCAGTACTGATTTATATGTTAAATTTTTTAAATGATTTTATTAGCGTTAAAAAATGATTACTGAATCGCACTACCGAATGTCATATAATCATCAGCGTATACGTGATAATTTTGTGGATTTGTGTGTAAGAAATGTGAACCCTTAATATCAATCATACGCTTCACTTACTTTGAATACCAATTAGTAATGGCCATTCAATTTTCATTTCATAGAACAATCAATTAAGTTTTATTAACTTCTAATACTTTAATAATATCTATCAATTTCTAAGGCATGACATGTAATGCATTGATAAGTCTACATACATGTCTTATATTCTTTATTTCTTGAGTTCAACTTGTGGGTTGTTTTGAGTGTTCATTTTAATTTGTTTTTTGATTTAGTGCTTAAATAATATTAGAACATAATTGTTTGTTATGGATATGAATGAGTGTGTGTGTACTTTTAAAAAGCAAAGGGGGGGTTTTATGGTGTGTTTTATTTTAAGGTTTCATTTTGTTAGTGTTATCTATTTTTAAGCACTTTCAAAAACAAATCTTGTGTTCTTTGTTAAACTATAAACGGATTGGTATTTCCCCTTGTAACACTTTAAGTTGAGGAAAAGTTTCTTTTGAAAATGGTTTCTACTTTGTTTGCATAATTATTAAAAGGCTCAACTTCAACTGCTGCGTAATTACTATTTTATTAATAATACTTAAGTAAAAGGGAACACAACTTTTCAACTAGGAATTTTGGATGGAATTTTGGATGGAAGCGCTCGGCTGCCACAGCTTATACGCAATTTGACTTTCATTTTATTTCCCCCACCAGAAGCTAATGTTGACATTTTTCCAATAAAATTCAATACACGAGAAATACGTTGCGGTTATAATTCTTTACCCAGAGTTAAGAGACATTTGGTTTCTTTGACAAATGTGGTGGAATGGTGGCTTTTCAAATTGTTTACTTAAATTATTAATGAAGCTATTGTGGCATCTGAATTGATGACACTGACATTTTCTTCTTTTTTTAGGTGGTTTCAATTAAGATTCAGGTAGTGTTTGGGTTTTCGTTTATATTATGTGTTTTTACTGACACTTGAATTTGTGTTTAAAACTTTTGTTAAATAAAAAAACGTCTGAAGTTGCTCTAATGTAAAAAGGTCCCAACTTTTATTTTGTAAACTCGGTCTCTAAACATATTTCAAAATAAGTTCCTTTATGTGCTTGCTGCATGTATTTAATACATTATCAAAAGCATCTTAGGCATAACAAAAAACAAAGTTGGTGCCTTTATGCATGAGACCAACGGTAGAGGCGACGGAAGCTGTGTGTAGCGTTAGCGGGCACTTACTAAATAATAAGAATATTCCATTTTAGGTCCTTAATATGACTGATGTTACGTGGGTTGTCAGGTCATGAGACCGGCTCACTTGGGTCCTAGAAAAGGTCCCGTTGTGATAATGTTATGTTATGGTATGTTATGTTATATTATGGGGGCTGTAATAAGTGACTTGGTGACAAAAGTGTTTTGATTTTGAACAATCTCTTGAAATCAAAAATAATTTTTATTAGAGGCTTTGCGTTGTCTCTGTAAAAACGATGAGGTATATTGAAATGTATTTTATTGTCTGTTGTTGTGGTGTTTATATTTGCAGTATTATTGAATTCTGTTATTTACTTAAATTGAATTCGAAGAAAATTTTCCTAGCAAAAGCATATTTTTTTTTTTCATTTCCTTTTTATTGCTGGCATTGCTCTTGATTTGCTTTAGTCTTTATTAAAAATATACACAACGTTAAAGGAATCGAAATAATATATACAAGCATCAGTCTCATTATCAAGATAAAATAACAGGCTGGCTAAACCATTTAATATACACATACACATATATATTCGTGAAACTTGCCAAATTTTTCGCGTATCACATCAGTAAAACTTTAACTTCCTTCTTCCCAGTTGCTACTTTTCTTATCTTGTAGCAACTACTTATCACTCTAGCATAATTTAAATTATAAAACTCTCACGTATATACTTGTACTAAAGCACCACAATAAATTCAAATTAATCGCTCAGATAAGATTGAATGGCAACAATGAATGATTGCGTGCGTGTTTAAGCAACATTCTATATTTTTTTTTACAAGCACACAATCATATAACAATCACACGACAGGGGTTCGTAAGCAAATATACGTATAAACATACAAGCAAAAAACTATAAGAGAAAAATATATGGCTTCCAATCAGTGTTCCCAGGTGAATGTAGTTCTTCCCCCCCAGAAAAACTGTAAAGCCCCCTAAATTCAATGTTTTTCTACTAAATCCCCAAAAAATTTTTGGTGGACATTCTGCTTCAGTTTGCGAATCACCAATATTAATGCATTGACAATGCGGAAAATGCATAAAATTATTAAATTTTCCCCAATTAAAAAGAAGTAAAAATAAAACAAATAAAAGTAATTTAATATATATGTAAAAATTATTTGATTTTATGTATTTTTCAGTGCATATGTTATGCTTACAGGCGTATGTATATTTATTATAAATTTTTGAGATATTTGTATTCACATATTTTAAGATCTAAGTACATATTTATAGGCAGCTGCAAATTGTTATCTGCGTATCTAGAAAAAATTTAAAATTTTCCTCAAAAATATTAGGAGTTTCTAAGTCTTTTTTGCTCTTTACGTTCTTTTGACATTTTCGTAAAAAGAGTTTCCATTTTCCAAAGGTTCTTAGATATTTTAATTTTCCCAATTCTTAAGAAACGGAAAAAATTCAAAGAAATGACCCAAAAGGAAAAAAATTCATTCAACTCAACAAAAAAAGTGCTTAAAATTACCAGCTGCAAAATTATGTACTTGAAGATACCACGGGAGCATGAAATAGCTCATGTAATTTTACTTTAAAAATCGTTAAATTCTTCAAATTTATCAGTTTAAAAATGTTCTAACCCCTGCCATTTTCCCCTAAAAAAACCGCAAAAATAAATTGTTCCCCCTAAATTTTTCTCGAAAGAATTTAACACCCCAAATTCACCCCTAAAAGAAAAAAGAAACCCTAAATCTAGGAAGAAACTTCCTAAGCTGGCAACACTGCTTTCAATCATAACGTATATTTGAGAGAGAGAGAGAGAGAGAGAGAGAGGGAGAGAGAAAGGAAGATGATGGCGAAAATAATATGTATAATGTCATATGTCATATCAGCAAAACCAATGTCTAGATACTTAGATACCATACTATCTTATTTGTTTGAACTTGTTCGATATTATTTGAATACGTGTAAGGATTATAATAAAAACCACATCCGTCAAAACTTTGAGCAGTGTCGTTTTTTTCTTGAGAAGAAGTACGTGAATTATTTATGTTCTTGAAACTTATTTATTAGAAATATTTATTTTGTTGAGTGGGACTGCTTCAAAAAATGTTTTGTTTAGTATTCGTTATGTTTCAGTAAACATCTTGTGTGTTCATTCTTTAATCTCGAGTTGCGATAAATATTAAAGAATTGTCGGTAAAGTGAACGAAATATTAAATAACAAGAAATACGCAACTAGTTTATTTTTCTATCCGGAATTGGAGGTGGAGTGAACGAAAAATTAAAGAAGAAGAAATAAGCAACTAATCTATTTTTTTTATAATGTTAACATGAAATTGAATTTTATATCTGGGGTTATTGGTCAAATATTTACATGGCCGGCCGAATAGTTACGTTTCATGTGCCATCAATTGTAAGTCTGGCCCACTTAGGTCCCAGAAGTTGCCGTTATGCTACTCGTTAGAGACGCTAGGGAATCAGCCGTACACATCACCTGCTGATTCTGCCCTAAAGCATCACGATGACGTGATGAAAGACTGCACCCTGTTTAAGTCTCATTCTGACCGTTGCCATTCTAAACAAGTAATTCGCTCTCCTGCTAGAAAGAGCTGGACACTAGCAGAGGAAATGTTCGGTACTCTACTCCTCCTCTGCATTTCTGTAGTCTGTACAGTAATCATTATATGGAAGTTTATTATATTAAATTAGTTTACATGACTGAGATGAAAAGAATTCATCTAATATAATTGTATTTTGATTTCACCATATACCGTATTTAAGCCTTCAAGTAGCAATATGGTGAGATCTTTGGCATCAGTCGAAACTTTTGGTACTTCTATTGCGACCCGAAAAAATTGTAAATGGTGCCAGCACAAACGGCATAATTTTATAATTCACAATGCACCACGATAATGTATAGAAAAATTATAGCAAATTTGAAAATAATTTTACAAAATTGTTTTCAATTCGCACTACAGCATAAAATTTACACGCCTTTTTTTGCAAGTGTTTAGAGTTTGGAATTTTGCGTACAAAACAAAAACAATTTTTTTTTTTAAATATTTTAAAATTATTAATTCCTAATTAATTATTAATTCCTAATTAATTATTTATTCCTAATTAATTATTAATTCCTAATTAATTCCTAATTACTAAATCCTATAGTCCAAAAATGAACCCTTTTTACAAAATGTTTGCTGCCTTTTTCAGCTGTCTATATGCCGGCGACATTTCATTGGTGCTAATCAACTCATCAGTAGACTTGAAAAATGTTCAAGCAAACCTTTAACACAGCAAACATTTCTTTTCGTTTTGCAACTCTTTTACTTTTCTTTGCAACCTTCTATACAACCAGTTACCATTCATATTTGAATATTTTAAATTGACTGTTTTCCATATAAATCCCGGTGTTGCCTTGTAAACTACAAAATTATGGCCAAAGGAAATAATTTGTACCGTCATCAACCCATTTTCTTGTCATAAACCAAGTGGTGGTCTATATCCTTTAAAAGAAGCAAAACTTTGGCTGACCCTGGCAAACGAATCATACCGCGTTTGGCAAAATAAAATTAAACCTAATATTTTTAAGTGTTTTTAAGTTTCTTCTTTAGCTGGTGAGGCCTAACTTCTTTCTATGTCAAGAAAAATGCATTTGATTCTTATTACATATTTTATCCCGACGTTTCGTGAACGTGTTTACAAGATGATGTTAGCCAAGTTGAGACAACTTTCTTAGCATTAATATCCCTCCATCATGAGATAAAATATCCATGAACATTATGGCCATAGGAACCTTAACTTCTCCCTTATGGCTTAAACCATGATTGCGCTATTTTTTTCATTAAATGTTTGGTGTTACCGCCACCACTGCTTTATCAAAAGATTGCTAGCTTCAGGTACATAATTTGTTCTGTAAATACAGCTCTACTTGAGTGTTTTTATATTTTATTTCGCGATCATAAAAATCCAAAAGAATTCCACGCGGATTTTCTGATCGCAGTGCAGATAAAAGGATTGGAAATCAGCCATTTTTAGCTGAGTTGTCTTGCCAATCTAAAGCGGTGACTACACGAAAAAAAAATTTTAGCGCATAAGTATCTAGTTTTTAATAAATTCACAAGACCATTTAAATTGAATTAAAATTGAAATAAAGAATTGTAAGCAAATTAGAGACTTGCCCGTTTATAATCTACAGTGGAAGACACCAGGGCAAATATCTCGCCAACATTTGGTATTGGGATTTTTTTCTTTTGTCTTGCCTCGAAATTTTTATATGAATTTAATATTTAGAGGGAAAATAAAAAATAATTTAATTTTTTGTTAAAGTATAGAGACATTTTATTAACATTTATGTATGTTATTTTAGTAATTCTTATTGGATGCAGAATAAGCAATAAAAATATACCTGAAAAAAATTAAATGACAAAGGAAATTATGAACGACAAAGGAAATCATAATAAAAATCCGCTAAAATGGCTTGATAGTCTTGATATTATGCTCCAACCAAACTTTTGATAATTTATAATAATTTAATTTATAATAATTTAACTATCAATATTTTTGGTGTAATATTTAAAAGCAATTTTAATTACTTTAAGATATAAAACACTCAGATCCTGAAGATGCACTAAAAAATAGTTTGATCTATATAGATCTGAAAAAGGAATAAAATTCTATTTTATATGAACTTAATTATTTATTTGCTTTAAGAGCCAATTTAAATGTATTAATTCAGGTCCAAAAATGTCGTCGGCATATAGACAGCTGAAGAATGCAGCAAATATTTTTTGAAAAGGTTCCTTTTTGGACCTGAATTAATAAATTTTATTTTATGTATCAATGGAAGGCAAAGCACAAGAAAAAAAATATTTCAATAAAATAGAATAAAAGATTTAAAACACTGCCTTCAAAAGTTTTTGCAAAATTCTATATTTACTAAAAGTTAAGTTTTAATTATTTATTCAAAACGTTTTGTTACTAAAGGTATGCCATAAGGCCAAACCATAACCATAAGCATAATTTTTTTGACTGGCAAGAAGTAGTGCCGTTTTATTTTTATAATTTCAATGGTGCAGTATCAAATAGTGGTAAAAATATGAGCGGTGACGAAAAAATTGATGGTTTATTTCAAAGTACGATTTTATTGTACAATAAAAGAAGACACCTAAAGCGTAGGAGACGATGGAAAGTACGACCAATCAACAGAGATTGGTTTCAAAGTGGATATCACCAGAAAACCAGAATAAAAGATAGGGACGAGGAAGAACTTTTTGCATACACAGGAATGCCTCGGCATGTATACGATGTTTTTTTGAAACCAAGCGCTTCTCTTTTTTTACGATCCTTGAAGTTTTCGTGAGTTTTGTCGTAAAGACAGGGCCAGTTCCGCACCAATTCAATTAGTTTTCCGTCGTCCATCTAACTTAATAAAAACATTTTTATTTATATTAAAGAAATTGTAAGCAAATAAAAAAATTTACCAAAAATGCCAATATGAAAACTAAAATCAAAATAAAAACACAACCAATATATGTATATATTTTGCAATCAGCTGTTTATGGTTATGGCAGAAAACAAAAATTCAATTGGTATCTATGGTTATGGTTATGGCTATGGCAGTATGTTAAGTCAGCACTGTTCATTTACAGAGCTGCCCATAAAGTTGGTTCGACCAGCTGTTTTATTTGGTTATGGTTAAGTCGGGAATAATTTAACCTTAAGACTATGTTGTATATATGCTACATAAGTTTATTGTGGCAAAAAGGTTTTTAGGACGAAAAATTTTATTGCAAATAAAACAAAAAATATATAAACAACATAAATATTATCCAATAAAATTGTTTATGCAAAAGTTGCATAAATGTTAAATGAGGTTTTATTTTTCTAATTGGTTTTACAGGTGATGCTTTTTCTGCCGCCTGCAAAGAGAGGTTACCTTAAAAACATTTTTATGAAAAATGCTTTATCTTTCACTAAGCATCTGAAGCAAGAACAAATTGCTGATAAATGTATTAAGAGTTGTGGGAATTTTTTTTTTTTGAGAAAAATAATATTATTCCAATTTCCACTCGCACCTTAAAATGTTGACAGCTAAAGTCAAATATAAATGACTTGTGTTTTGCGTGACATCTCACCTTGAAGATTTATCAAGAATGTTTTTTATTCTTGGCATTGCATGTCCCATTAATCATTGGCTGATTGTCTGAGAGTCACAGGCATACTTTCTTTTTTTAATACTGCCAAGCGATTCAGTAAAAGTTTTTGCATTTAAAATTTTAAAGAAGACAGTTTGGTTTTGTTTGATAAAAAATTGTTGTAAGGTGTAAGAAATAAAGTTTTGAAGTAAATTTATGTTTATGCAAATTAAATATTAAAAATTTTTTTTCGGAAACTTTTCAAGCACAACTTAATAAATATTTGAATTTTACTTTGCCCCCAAAGATTTGGAAGAGAAAGTGCAATTATTTTGCAGTACGTTCATCAAACTTAGGTGCGTTCCATAACATTTTTGTGATTGACAAATATTAAACAGGACAAAACGAATATAGAGGAGGATTAGCTGTTTCGAAGCCACCACACTTCTTGTCAGCATCCGTACTTGATTTCAGGGGCTCATATTTCAAGCCACTCAGCCACTCAAGTTTTTGCATGTTTTCTGTCATAAATAAAATGCCGTTCTGGCATTTTTATTTATGTGTGAAATTTTATACGTACCGGCTAAAAGTTTCCCAGAACACTTTACCAAGTTCTATTAAAACTTATTAATGATTATAATTTCTTGTAGTGCTAGCTCTTTTTTTTAATAATTGTTTAGACAGTAAGCATACAACATTTTGGGTGGCTGAGTGAAGAGAGTGTCGCTTGAAAAACTAAAGATGCTGAGCGTAAGAATGTGTGTTGACGATAAGTGTGGCGGCTTTGAAACTGCTAGTTCTCTACCCAACTTAATATCCTGGACGTTTTCTTTTTCCTTTTTGTAAAGATAAATCACAAAAATACTACAGAATGACCTTAACCCCTAATTTTTTGACTTGGATTTTAAATTTCATTTCAATTTAAATTTGATTTAAATACAAAATTTGTTGGAAGTTATTCTTACTTTTCCTATTTTCCAGGAGCAAAATTAAAATCAATGTGTTTTAATTTTGAATATTTTATTACGACTGACAAACATTTAGAAACTACTATGATATAAAGAAATTAAAAATGAAGTACTGTATAAAATATGAGTGTTGGAAAAATCAAACATTCAACAAAATTGAGTCAAACAGTTGCTATTTAAATCAAACTGGAACGGCCTGTCGTGCCCATTTAAAATCGATTTAAGCGTTTCGTACTGCCATATGATTTTGACAGTTTGGTTTTGTTTTTTTTTTTGTCTCATAATTTGACTTTTTATTATTTCCAGAAGGTAATCAACTTCTGTGGCAGTGAAATTGGGAGTCCTTTTATCACTTTTGCTACTCAATTTAATAATTATTATTTTCTAAACTTTTCACAATTTCACTTGATTTCAAATTTGTTTAAACAGCTGTTTTTTTATTGAGTTATTGATAATTTTTTGACACTTACATTGTGCTGACGTACTTTTATTACAATGAATTCCAAAATATAATTTTAGACTGGAAAACCTAAAGCTATTTGAAATTTAACTTAAATTTTAAGGAAAATTTACTAATTTTGTATTTAAATCACAAGTCAAAAATCGGGTATAAGGCTGGTAACCGTAATACCAAATACTCATATAACCAAGAGCCGGTTTAATTAAACTGAGTAAATGAAATGAGCATATAGAAAGACAGAAAGCATTAAGGTCTATTTTTTTTTAGACCTAAGGTAATAAATGAAAGAAATTGTATTTTTGTACCTCGAATTTTAAAATTTTTTCGAAGTAAGGCTTATGCTACTCTTCAAGTAATTGGTCTTATAAAGCAAAACAATTTGTACTTTTAGCAGAAAGTATATAATTTTTTTTATTTTCCATTTTTTTGGTCCCAGTCCCAGAGTGCCCGTAGAGAAGCCTACTGTTTGAGCCCCAACACTTTATTTTCTCACATATTTTTTTTATCCCTGAACACAGAAATCTGAGAAAATGAAGCATTGTGGACCTCGAAAAATTTTTTACCTCATGCGAAAAGCTTACAAAACATTGATGGCACAATATGGACAAATTTTTGTCCATACAAATCTACCCGGCAAAAATTGTGTCCTTTTTTGTGGCAAACAAAAATTTTTGCAGCATTCCTTATGTTTTTTTTTTTGTTTATTAATATGCAAAATTAGAAAATTTAACAAAAATTACAATAAACAATAGTTAATGTATTTACAAATATTTACAAGTACACACAGTCCGTTTTCAGAGCTCTCAAGTATAATATAGAACAATATTAAGTTTTCAAAAATAATTTTTTTTTTTTTGGATTTTAGACTTCAAATGAATAATATGTTTATTTTTCTGTAATGAAAAATATTTTTTAAGTACATCACTTTAATATTTTGATTTAAATTCTTATGTTTTATTTATGCCAAATAACATTTATGTGCAAACATTTAAACAATTAACAGAGATTTCATTAACTTTAACAGCTCATTATTATTGAAAGCAAACTTTCATTGGATATTTATTGACAAATAGATTTTACAAACATCTTATACAAACACACACACACACACAAATAATGATTTCAGGATTAATTCTCCTAATTGCTTTAACAATTAACAACAAATAGTTGTACGAATTAAGGGCAACATTAAAGATTTATTATTTCCTGCCAAAGCATCTCCGTGCAGTACCTTGTCAATAGCATGTAAACAAAAACAAAAACAAAAGAATAAAAAACAGAAATAAAAAAATAACACAAAATGTTTAATTAACTATTTTGTTAAACTAATTTGTTTACTTGCGCACTGCTGCCATACCGATTAATATCCCTGTGAAGGGAGCTGAATAGTTACACAAAAATGCTGGCTGCAGCTCAACAACTGAAGTGTTGAAATTTAAGAGTTCCAACTTTACTTTATGCTATAGTACTATTTTGTTTTCTTTACTTTTTAAGTTCTGGTTCATTAGGCACACATTTTAAAGTACTTTCTACTTAAGGAAAACTTTTCGCCGAAGTCACACTCACACGCACACATAAACATTTTGCCGCACTCAGCGAGTCCATCTCATAAAAAAAACTAAGTTTAATTAAGCAGCAAGCATTTCAATAGAAATACTTTTTGTATTTCGTTAATGGTAAGCCCTTGCATTAATTATATTCCTTAAGTCATTTGTAGCAGTAGTGAAATAAGTAGTGGTACTTATGTATATACGCAAGAGCTTAGCGATTTTTTTTTGAAAGTTGTGAAAGAAAACAATTTTTTTTTAATATTATTTTGCTTATATATTTTCTCACTTTTCCTATAAATTGGCTTAACACTCTTTTAGTTTTTATAGTCACATCATGCTAATGAATAGCACTGCTATATTTAAATTTTGTTGTCGGCTCGCTTAGCGTACGGATCTAATATTATGGTGCTGGCTACTGTGCTGTAAGAGTGGAGAGTAAGTTGAGCGAGCAATAATAATTAGTAACAGAGTAGGCTACTACTATTTGGTAGTTATTTTCTGACAACAAACCTGGAGTAGAGGAGTTTATACCACGTTCTGTCGATAGTGCTGGCTGCTGTGCTTCAGGCAGATCATTGCATCGCTCTTGTATATTCTGCGTCTGAATAGCGTTGGCTGGAATAGTTATTGCAGTGCTGGCTACTGTGCCGCAATAAATAGAAAGAAATATATGTAGAATTGTGCGTATGTTATACCTATGGAACAGTGTTGGTACTGAGGGGATTTTCTCGTTATTGATTTGAAAACTGGAAACTTTTCGTTTACAATTGAGGTTATGTCGCCTATTGAAGTGATATTTTAACACAGTTTTTTCTCAAATACTGCCTTTTTAATCATACATTTGCTCTAAACATAATGTAACCCTCCTTTACCAAATGTAAAGGAGGGTTTCGTCTTTTCCAAACGACTGATAAAAAAAGCAACCCGTTCCTTTATCTTTAAATATGTTCAGCTTCGTGCTGATGTTTTATTCAATTTAACTGATACACAGCTTAAAAAAGAAGGAATGTAAAAAGAAAAATTAACTGATACAAAGGTTGCTTCAAGCAGTAAAAAGATAGCGGTTTTAAACAAAAACAAAAGATCAGTTCGATTATAAAAAATAAAGATAAAGTTATAGCTAATTACAACTTTTCGTTGTATGGGGACACCTGGTAGTTTTCGACTTGTTATTGTTTTTAGTATTTGCTGTTGTGGCGGCAAGGTAGAGCAACATCCTGTGAAAATTTCAGCTCTCTAGCTCTTACCGTTTTGGAGAATGGACGCTGTGACGGACGGACGGGCGGACGGACGGACGTACCTGTCTCGGTAATAGGGTTCCGTTTCACTCTGATGAGTACGGAGCCCTAAAAATGGCTTATTAAAAGATGGCAATTAAGTTCTTTCCAAAATGGCGAAGGCAGTAAGACGTTCCTTACAATACAACTTTTGTTCAACTAGCAAATATGCCATAATTTCTTAGCAAATACTTTTTTCGACATTAAATTAGTGATGCCAGATTAAAAGGCAATCATGAGAATTTTGGGAGTCGTCTTAACAAGTAATTTAAGAAGAGAGCAATTTTTCAGTTAGATCATTATTTTATTGAAGATTTCTAGGCCAAATTTAGTGAATTTAGGTTTGCATTTAAGCTTTTGGTGTGTAAGATTTTTGTACAAAATTGTTTTTTTTTTTATATTTTGTCTGCTAAACTAAATAATTTATGGCTAGCACAGAAAAAATGCTGCCTTTCAAAAAAGTGTACAAACAAAATCACAAACTATAGCCTTTGGCATTTAGTGTAATAAGCCTTTGTTTCAACTTACTGTCAACATAATTTATTGGTTTTTAGCAAAAGACAAAAAAAACTTTGAACAATGAAAAAAGTTGACTTGCCTTTGTGCTGCATATAAAAAGCATTCAAAAATACACGAGCCAAATAAACTGAAAATAAAAAACAAATATGCTGGGGAGTCTTATACAGATATTAAAAAAATATAAATCCGTTTTAAAATTGTTAACCCTAATTCATAAAAATTATTACAGGCTTATAAGACTGTTATTTGACATATTTGTATGGAAAATCTGTCAAATAAGAGCTTTATAAACCTGTTGTAATTTTTATGAATTAGACGGTTAATATATTAATATGCTTTTCTAGCTCGATCTTACTTTCTCAGAGTTGAGAAAAATTTTTTTTCTTTTTCAAAAAGTTAATCTAATAATATTAGTTCAAAATGTTTTAACATGTGCTGCTTCTTTTTTTTTTGGCTGAAAGAATGCAAAGATTATTTGGTTTATGGAATTTTGCAGTCTCGCTTTTGGGACCTGAAGTAGTCCAATACAAAAATAATTAAATTTTGTACTCATAATTTTAGTGGTTCAAATCGAGTCTGAGGATTGCAATAAAACTTGGCAGCTGCAAAATACAGTAAGATATGAGATAACAAAATCAAAGGGCTACAGCTGGGACCACATGATTGCCGCAATGCACCAATTTTGGTTATATTTTGTATGCTAATCGTGTGATATCACACGATTTATTGGCTCATGCGGTAACCAAAACAAATGTTGTTTCTATTTGTCCTAATCAAATACAAGCCTTTTTTTTATTTCACAAAACTCCATTAAAGTTTTTTGGTATGCACCATCAATGTTTCTTCCTGTGAGCCATTCTCTCACCCACTTACTTATTTTAGATTTTATGTTTTTCCACTTCTCACTTTTTTTTTTTTTAAGACCGACCGCACAATATTTGTTATATCAGCCGAAACCATTTTCTTTCTTTTTAAGGCACAAACCATATTTTTAACTTTTAACTCCTTTTTCACATTTTTGCAAAGCAAAGTTTGTCAGCAGCTTAAACAGCTGTTTCTCAGAGTTGCCGTATAATATGTATAACAATCGTGTGCCTATAATGCGGCAATTATTCTTCCTACTAAATTGTTTTGTGGCAATAAAAATTCAATAAAAAGTGACAATTATGTGATTGCAGTGTATTTGATTGGGAAAAAATTTCTTATTGTTCTCCAATTCAGCCCAATAAAAGTTGAATAAAATTGGTGCATTGCGGCAATCGTGTGATCGCACCTTAATATAGAAATACATTTTAGTACAATGGAATATCACTGCTGAAAAATGTAATTCCCATGGTCTGTATATTTGTTTTTCTGTCAGCACTAAGTTGTAAGTAGGGGCCTTTAATTTAGGCAGGTAATGTTATTTTTGTAAACAGTGCAGAAATGAAAGCACCACCACCTGTAGACGCACACGCAAAACGATCAAGCAAAAACAAAACAGCTACAAATTTGTTTTTTTTTTTTTTTACCATAAACAGCAAACTTAAATTAGAAAAATAAAACCAGTAAGAAATTATTAAGGAACTAGAAAAAATCAAATAAAATTTAGCCTTTTGTGCGGCTAAAATAAAAAATTATGTACCTTCACACAAAATAATTATATGTAAACATGCAGAATATTCACAACAGAGTTTTGCTCTCTTCTGCTTAAATACGGAGAGATTTTAATAGTATTTTCATTTCACAAAGTCGTTCAACTTTGTATTACCGTGTCAACTAAACTAAATTAAGCAATAAAGTATTGTAAGGCAACAACTGCAGTAGACGGGCCTATTTGAACACGATGTAGAATTAACTTCAAATACATTCTATAGCGCAGTTCATTATTTGGTGCAAATGTCTTGCGTAGGTGCGAATGCAAGAAATCGTTGCTTTTTCTTTGCAACCCAACAACAAAAGATACAAGGTTGCACTCGCAGTATTTTTGCATTTACGCACCGCTAATTACGTGTTGCTTTTTTCGCATGAGTATTGCGTTTGCAACACTGACACTCGAACAGCTGACATTTTAAAACAAAGCAAACAAAAAATAGTAGAGATGAAGCCAGCCGCAATTACCAAAAGAATAAAACGTGAAAAATTAAAAATTGTGTATTAATTTATCAGCTGTTATTTGGAGTGCAATAAAATTTGCAAAGTTGTTAAAAAGGGTGCTCAATATCAGTTGCAATATAATCGCAAACGCAAATAGTTGCAACCGAAAACGCACCAAACGCTGAGTACCGCTTATATTTTGTAAATGTACACCCGAGCTCTTAAGCAACATGTCTTTAATTTGCGAAACTATTAGAAAATGTGGTTTGTATTATCAGCATTGATGGGGAAAGCATTCATACAAATAAACGATTTGGTTGTGAAAAATCTATTGGCATAAAATTTCCAGTTAATGACAGCAAAAAGAAAACTAATGAATGTTTCTATTAAAAAGCACAAGTCTGGACATGATTTAAACCACAATAGAGCAAAGTAAAAAAAAAAAAAAAATATATATATATATATATATATATAAACATGGTGGGTTTGTTTATTTTTCTTGTTTTTAAATGACAGTTACGTTTTTTGTTTTGTTATAAAAACGAGCAAAAATTAAAATACATATTTTCTAACAAAGTATTAAATAATTGGAATTAATTTTCTTTTGAAAACATAAAACTTTATCGTTCAGAGTTGGCTATTCTTGTTGTTTTTTATACAGAGTGGCCCAAAAAAGACTGAAGGATTAAAAATAACTGTATTTTTTTGTTTTTATTTTTTTTATTAATTTTTTTATGTTTTTAAATATTTAATTCATGGAAATTTTTTACATCTAAGTGCGAAATATAACATCTCTCAAATGGTGTCCATTTTCTTGCAAACAAAAATTGGCTCTTTTAACCATATTTTTTCGAAGATGTGGATGTTCAACCAGAAACGGTTAACGGGGCTCTGTATAGGACTATGATAGAAAATTTTTTGCGTTCACATATTGAGAATAATCTAAACATATGGTTCCAGCAAGATGGAGCAACTGCGCATACAGCAAGAGCGACAATAGAGCTTCTTCATAACATTTTTGGTGAACGAATAATTTGCAGAAATTGTGATTTTGCTTGGCCTCCACGTTCACCAGATTTGACTGCTCCAGATTTTTTTTTGTGGGGCTATTTGAGAGGAGTTGTGTATATCAATAAACCCCAAACAATTGAAGAGCTTAAGCAGAACATTCAAGCAGAAATAAGGAACTTGGAACCAGAAACTCTACGGCAGTAATGGGAAATGCGGTTAAAAGAGCCAATTTTTGTTTGCAAGAAAATGGACACCATTTGAGAGATGTTATATTTCACACTTAAATGTAAAAAATTTCCATGAATTAAATAACATAAAAAAAAAAAATTAATAAAAAATAAAAACAAAAAAATACAGTTATTTTCAATCCTTCAGTCTTTTTTGGGCCACCCTGTATTTAATTATATAGCTTTAATGACAGCCACTAATTGAAAAACATTTAAGCTTAACAAAACGCATTTGTTCAATTGTGTAAGTTTCATTATGTACAGTTTAATTTTTATAAATTTAAAAAAAAAATCATTGATTTATTTAGTGGCCTCTAACACAAAAGATTAATTAAATTAATACTTGATTTCTGAAAATGATTTTGAAACATAAAAACAATGAGTTATTTGTGTACAAAAACAAATTTGCAAATAATTCAATACAATCTGACAAGTCTTTTGGATTATACACAGCATGAAAAACGAAACGAAACGAAAAAAATATCTACAATAATTTTAGTTTTCAGACAAATGTTTGAGTGTATGTATAACAGACTGCAAATCTAACTTATACGGAGTTAGAGGGTCCAGATAAAGGATTGATGTGCTATATATGACTTATGCTCTAAACACATAGACGACAGCAGACAGCAAGCAGCAATACGTCAAAAATAAAATGCATGTGTTTAAATGAAATCGATTATTTTGGCGGCAGCAGAGCAGCACGACTGCACAACAGCATTTGCTGCTGCTGCCAACTTAGGCCATTTTCTATTTTGACGGGCAGCAAATAAGCAAATATAGTGTTGCCATTATATATATAAATTGGACAAATTAGAACAAAAACTTTTTTTTTTTAATATCAAACACAAAAGAACATTGCAAAAATGCAATAAACAAATAAATGTATGTGTTTTTATAGTTTTTTTTTCGTGATATTATTACATTTTTCATCAATAACTTCAATTTTATTCATTATAAAATAAAAAATGCGGCATCCCTGAAATTTGCATTGCTAAAATACACAGCTGTTCTGGGCAAACCCACCATCTTCCGTTTCTTGTACTATTCGTCTCATGGGCTTAATATACTTCAGTTGTAGTCTGGGCTATTTTAGCAATTGTTGTAATAAAATTCACTAAATTTTCTTCGCTCATTTTTTATATTTTTACACCCATATTCATAAAAACTATTGAAGGTTTATTACACGTTTATTTGACATATATTCCGTAGAAGCACGTCAAATGAGAGCTTAATAAAGTTACAATAATTATTATGAATATGGCCTTTAAACTTTGAATAAAAACTTGAAATTGATCATCAAGCTGATTATTATGTTGTTGCTGTCTTCAAAATAATTATGAAGCCGACTTCAGAGCAGCATTTGAAGTTGGCTGCACTTGAAGTTGGCAGCATTTGAAGTCTGCTGTCGTCTATGTGTTTAGAGCATTATGTAGTTGTAGCCTGCATGGCTGTTTAGTGCACTGTAAGAGAAGTAAAACAACAAGTCCCAAAGATGTTTTTTTTTAAGTTTTTTTTTAAAGAAAGCAAGATCATAATATCTAAATAGAATTTAGTTGTCACTACACTACAGTAATTATTAACAACTTTTTTGGCGTTTGAGCAGCTGGCTGTGGCACAATCACTATTTTTGTAGTATGTTTTGATAATTTTTATGCGTTGTGTGACAGTTAAGCCATCTATTACTACGTTTATACGTACTGCTTATTCGCGAATAAAATTATTGTGAATAGAACAATTTGGCGTATAAACAGTAAATAAAATTTTTATTTGTGAATAGCTAAGTCACGAAAACAAGTACTGATTAAAAAGTTATTCGCAAATAAAACACAAAAAGTTGCCACTTTTTTTTTTTATCGGTGTTAAAGTTTTCTTCGACGTGACACACGTGCAATCATATGACAGAAAGGAAATAATTTACTAAAAATTGCACGAAAGCAATTCGCGGCTTTTCTGCATTAATTAAATTTTAAGAAACATCATAATTTTTTGTTGCTCCATTATTATTTCAGTATTCACGTCTTTTTCTGAACAAAATGTATGTTGTGCTTAACAGTGTTACCAATTAGTTACATTTTTACCATCTGATTTTACTAAAAAATACAAATTTTCTGCATTCGCATTGATGCATAAACAGTGTGAGTTATTTATTTGCGAGTAGTTTTTATTTGTGAATAGGCTACGTATAAACGTAGCATATTATCGTCAATGTCAGACTTTCAACTGAGAAGAAAAAAATTGGTTTCACAACTAAGTTTGACAGATGTCGAGCTCCAGTCCTATACTTTTGAAACCACAAAATCGACAATCTTTTTGTTACACAATTTTTAGAAAATAAATTAAAATAATTAAAAGAAAGATGCTTCATTCTCAATAAGTTAACCTTCATTCTCAATAAATAAACTATTGCTTAAACGTTTGTTAACCAATGTCAGTTGATGGTTTAACAAAGGGTAAACAAAAACCTTGTAATAAAGTTCTATATTACCCAATAGCTAACTGTTGTAACAGATGGACCAAAAGAAGTTGCACGATGTTGTTTGCCTTTCAGACAATCAGACAATCGGTTGTGACTCGGGAGTGTGTGCTGTTGCTCCATCCTGTTGGAACCACATGTCCTCAGACCTACTTCGATCAATTGGGGCAAAAAACACCCCAGTTAACTTGGCCCTATAGCGCATTTCCGTTTGACCGGCGGCATTCTCGGAAAAAATGGCCCGCAGACTCCTCCAGCATGAACTTTACATCCACCACGCAGCCGCTTTTGTTTGGTGTGGAGCATCACTCGTAGTTTTTCGGTGCCCCAGAAGCGTTTCTCTTCTTCACGCATCAGCTGAGGTGGAAATGAGCCTCATCGCTCATATGATTTTGGTCGAAGAATTGTCCACTTCGTCATAGACACGATTACTGCGCGTTCTTGAGGAGTGTGTCGCTTCCAGGCTCCATGGTTCACTTATGTTCCGCAGCTGTCTAGTTCACATATGTGAAAAGAGATTTCAAAAAAGATTTGGTATTTGCCACCATTTGCAAAACTAAAAGCAAATTACAATAGGCTGATTTATTTAAGCCCACCTGTTGTTTTAGCCAAGCTACTGCTGCGGCATCATTCAGACGAAAGTTGCAGAGATAGGAAGAGTGGTAGGCTGGATAAGGTGATATAGGATTTACATAGAGCATGGCTCAATCTGTATGGACAGCAAGGCCGGTACGTAAAATCTATAAATAATTAATTTGCGAGACATTCAGACCTGGAACTTCCCTGGGTATCTGCACACAACGGTGTGTTCGGAAATATAATCGCGGATAAGCTGTCAAGATCTGGTTCTCGCTTAAAAGAGTCCTGTTCTGTAACTAGCTAAAGTCAGACACATCGCAAAAAATCTCTAAACTCAACTAAGCGAGTTTAAGCGACCACCGTACTTGTACATATAAACTTTTGTGAGAGAAAATTGATTTTTAGAGCCGTTACTAAAATCTTAATTTTTTGTTCAAAAAAGTCAAATTTTTAGCTTCAAAAAATATTTGTTGCTAAAAAAATAGATTTTGTTGGAACAATTTTTCTTTATTTAGATTTAGATTTTTTGTTTTTATTTAGATTTTAGCAACAGCGCTAAAATTCAATTTTCGCCCTTAAAACTTTTTAAAGGTGAAGTCATCGCTAAGAATCGCTTAGTTCAGTTTAGAGATTTTTAATGATGTCTCTAATTTTAGAGAATTATAAAATAGGGCCGCTGGACGAATTCATTGATATTCCCCTTAGTCATTGTAAAGGGCTGATGCAACGACAGCTGTTAAGAATTGTGCAGCACAAGTGGTCGTATGAGGTCAACTGCCGCATAACGGGGCTCACGTGGCCCAGCTATACTTAGAAGAGAACTTTGGCTTTGTTGGATTTTTCAAGACAACTTAGTGGCTGTTTTGACAGTATACTGTCACGTGGAAGTACATGCGGGAATACTGAATCTTCCATACAATGATTTCTGCAAAGATGAAGGGAAGGGGGAGGAGGAGGAGGAGGACAGCGTTGAACACTTCCTCCACCGATATTCAACTCTCTCTAACAAAAGAACAAATTCTTTGGGCAGACCGACACTACATGCCCTGGCAGGCTTGTCGAAATGCGAATTAAAATGGGTGGAGTCTTTCAGCCATTCATTTGGCTAGTTCAGAGCAGAACCAGTAGGTGGTGTGGAGGGATGTTTCCCCACCGCCTCTTCAGCACCTTCAATGAGCCAAATGGTCTGGTCTCATGACTGGCAGCCCATGAAGTACAGCAAAGCATAACATAACTATTACCAACACCAATAACTTGCATTGAAAGTTACTGGGTCTAATTCCTCTGATTCGGAGCTCCTTCAAGCAGGAGTCTTTCACTGCAAAAGAGTCTGGTAGTAGACACTAAAATATCACTAGGAACAATACGAGAAGTATATTAAGGTAATATTGTCTCGTAAGTACATTAGGGTCAGGGAACTTTGTTGCAATGAATTTTACTAGCGGCAGACATTACCAGTTGAATAGCTGATCACTATTTTAGGGCGCTGGCGTGACATCTTGCCTCCATCATATGAATTGATGCAATGCGCAACAAAGTCATAATGACAGGCATTGACTTCATATTTGTGAATCAAGGTCACGGTGGGAAAAACTAGTATGACCCGTTGTATCACTCAGGAGGCAAAATCTCATAGATAATGATCCCACGACATACAGACCAAATGCTAAGAAGATTATTTTTTTTAAGTTCTTTTAGGACACAAATCCTTTAAGAGAAAAAATAGAAAAAAGTTGTTGAGATCCGTTTTCGAACTATTTGAAAATCCGGTTTTTTTTTTTTGACAAATATTGGTTTTTGTGTTATTCGAAAACTAGCTTTTCCAATGTCGAATTATTCGAGATTTTCCATTCTTTAACAGTTTACAGTAGAAAGTTTGTAACATTTTACTTAAGTAAAATTTATTCAATTTTAAGTTCCCTGGTGACAATAACATGACAGTATTGGCGACACCAATCATTCAGTTTTTATTTGCTCATTTTTTATTGAACAATTTATCATACGTTTTTAATAACTGCAAGCTTCATAACATTTTTAACGGTAAGCACTTGTATATTTGTCTTCGATATTGAAAAAAAAATATTTTTTTTTAATAAATTGCTTGGTTTTATAATTTTCATTAGTTTTCGATTCGAAATGAGTCGTAAGCAACGTCGGCATAAATCGAAACCTGGCTATTAAGATTTGGCAAAACAATTAACTTTTCGGCTAAAACTCATTTAGGTGGGCACATTAATAAGCAAAAATGATTATTTGGGGCTCAGAAAGCGTGGAGGTGATCTTATAGAAATGAATGACCGCTTGATGCATTTTATGGAGCGGAAAATCATTGGCCAAAATTTTTTTGAAAATGAGGCCGAACTCTTTAACAGCTATTTGGGAGCACAAATTTCTTTTATGAATTTTTCAAGTCTACTGATGAGTTGATTAGCACCAACGAAATGTCGTCGGCATATAGACAGCTAAAAAATACAGCAAATATTTTTTGAAAAGGTTCATTTTTGGACCTGAATTAATACATTTGAAATATGTGACCTTTAAAAAAAAATTATAAAAATTTGAAGTAAATTTACTAGCATGCAAAACAGACAAATATTCGCTTAAAGGGTTTTTAGGAAATCGCTCTCTGGGGAACCTAGACTGCTTACAAAATTTCGCAATGAAGACCTTCTAAATTTTAGCACAGACTCCACAGACTCTAGTTAGTGCTTAGCAATTACTACAACTACCTTGAGCCTCCTTAAGCCTAAAAGTGAATTATTTTAAACAATGTGGCAGCTCCAAGAATGAGAATGCCTTTGTACTCAAATTAATAACAGCTTTTGCTATCGCATAAAAAAAACTGATCAAATATCATACATAATGTTTTGGGTAAAAATATTTGCGGAAATTTTATGTTGAAAACATGCACACAGTTTTTGTTTTTATATTACTTCTTCATTTTTCAACTACTGAACTCATGTTGAGGCTTAAATCTAATTTATTGTGAAACATGATTGAATAAAATTTTTTTGTTTACAGATTTGCCATATCAAATTGAAAATAACCGAAAAAAAAAGAATCTTTTATATAAAATATGAAAATAAAAATATATTATACAGGCATATGTATGTAGTATGTGCGTAAGCTCTTTCAATGTACTCGTATGACAACAAAAAAAAATTTAATTTAATTTAAATGAAATGAAATTTCTATGAAATCAAATTACTCAATAACATTTTTTTTTCTTTCTTTTAATACATTTATACACCATTTTGTAGGGACAGGAACATTTGTTAAATTTCATTATTAAATATAAATATTAAATATAAACATTGAGGGGATGAAAAATATTTGAATGAACATGCTGTTACAAATTTTAGTAGTATGTAACTTCAGTTCTATAATCTCCGCCGCAACATATGCTACAAAATTAAGTAAAAGCGTTCACTGAACACTTAAGCTTCGTATAGACGGTTGTCAGATCTTACAATATTGTAAGACCTAACAACATGCTGGAATCTGTAAGAAATACAAAATTGTCAGCATTAAGAAAATTTACAGTTCAGACAATGGGAAGAAAATGTTACAGTTTCATTGCCAGACAATTGCCTGACAATAAATTTAGCTACCAGCGAAAATTGTCAGCTTACACGGATGTAAGATTTTCTATGTATCAAAAATTGTCAGACAGTTGTCATTATCAAAACACACACACACACACATGACATTATTCATTCTCTATTTTACTCGCTCAGTAATTCTGTTTTCAATTTTTTTATTTTTTATTTTTCTCCAACTTTTTACCTCTCGTACGAGAGGTAAAATTCAGGTTCATTTTTTTGAAAAGGTTTATTTTTGGACCTGAATTGACCAAAATTATCATGAGCCTTGTGTCATTAAAACTATCGCTTCTGGGGCACTGAAAGTCCACCAATGATTGACGAGGAGTCATTACGCCCGCTCAAAGTGACTAGATGGTGCACTGTATGCGCTGGAGGAGTCATCGGTTCATTATTTTTTCGAGGATGCTGCTATAGGGTCATGTTAACCCAGGTTTTTCTGTCGCAATCGATCGAATTAAGTCTGGAGGACATGTGGTTCCAAGAGGATGGAGCAATGACACACACTGCATGAGCCACAACCGATTTTCTGAGAGCCAAACAACATCGGTTGACTTCTTTTGGCCCACCTGTTATTTACGAACAGATGTGGAATGATTTACGTCAGTACATGCCTTGCGGCCCGGAACAACTGCTCGTTTTTTGGTCATAACAAAACCCCTGTATCAGGAGTTGAACTATCAAACCTCTGCTGCAGTGCAATTCCCTAGATGGCATTAGGATACACGACTACCGTGGTAGGCCGAAGTCTCAAAGAGCATCAGTCCTTGAACCAACGCTAATGTTCCCGCCAATCCAGTTCCTTACAAAGCAGTGTCTGTTGCTTAGCAACAGCACTACGGGCCCACTTGGGCGACCGAACATATACCCTAGGGTCTATGATCAGTATAGCTACCAACGTTCCCTTCCATGCGAACTTATGGTAGCACCCACAGCCAAGGAGGCTTCTCAGAGCGGCGAGATGACTCCGTAGAGTTATCTCGGTCCTCGTACTGCCGAAGTGCCCCTCGGTGAGGGGTTTCAGCAAGTCCCTCAATACACGCCACTATCCCTCAGGACCTGCCTAAGATTTCTAGCCTAGGTATCCTGCACCTCTTCAACCCTGTTGACTCGACATCAAGCTGGTTACGATCAGCAGGATGCATATTGTGCCCCCGGGTGGATGTTATTTACGGACAATCAGATGGCCATCAACGCGATCTCAGCTGAGCAGATGAAATCATGAATAGCTTGTGTTTGCATAGACGCCTAAAAAAAATACTCTACATAAGGTGACCTATGCATAGTATTTGCTTTTTAAAACTTTAAGTAATTTTTCTCCTTCAAATCTATATGCACGAGTGTATGCTATTTTCCTGAAACATGAAACAACTGTTTTTAATGGCGCTTTTATGGCTCACAATACACCATTAATTAGCATACTGATTGTTACTAAAGTCTTAACAATATTAAATAAACAGCCAAATTTTATATAACAATGGATATTTTTTTTTAATTTGCAATTTTTATTTTAGACAATTCAACACACCAACGTATTGGTCGGGTCAGAAATAAAAACCACATGGCCAAATTAGGCTGAAAAAAGCGTTATAAAGTTTTAGTAGAGAATATTGTTTCAAAATGATGGAAAAACAACAGCAGCTGGCCTTAATTTGATACAAAAAAAAAAAAAAAAAAAAACTCATACGAGAGACAACAGTATTTTGGGAGCCTAATTATTACAGTCAGGTTTCAAATTTAAGCAATTTTAAGAGGGTATCTGCTATGCTTTAAAAATTTTCAAAAATACTTGCTTTCTAAATTAATATCGTTGATATTAATATCTTTTCTAGCTGAATTATGTAGTCAACATACTCAAACACTTTGATATGACGAAATAACATCTCTATCAAACATATACTTGCACTGCCCTTAATTGATTTCTCAGCACTTCATCGACTTTCCTATTTCATAATACCGACGTTCTGATTGCAGTTGGTTTTCTATTTGCAATAGGACGGACGGTCTGTTACTCATGACAATCTCCATCACTTTTTGAAACTTTGATTGAAACTGGCGTACGTACTGATTTGCCCTACACTTTGCTCATACAATTTAGATTAGATGTTTATTGAAAGGTTTTCATATTCTTGAGATATTTCCACTTTGCTTTTGATTGAAAGTTTTCTCTGGGAACTGGCTTAGTCCGAGAGCTGTCAAGAATTTTTTTTAAGTTGTTTGTTATGCCGCTTCTTCTTCTTGGTCTAAGTCTGTTCATTTCCTTCTCAGTTTGTGCGGCTTTCGCTTTAATAAACTCAAAGGGAAAATATGGGGATTGCTTTGTACAGTTTGCTGTAAAGTTTTTTCCCTGTATGTGATTGAAATTTCTTGCACATGTTATGTTCTAGTTATCACAAAAAATGTACTACTTTGCTCTTGAAATGTTCAATACATACGTCTGGTACGTCTGATTCCTTTTTGCAATCAACAGTTATAAAATTCCCTTCACTCACTTACTGGTTGGTGTAAGTGGCATAAATGCCGTAGACAACGCAGCCACAGCATTGCCGTACGCAAGATGAAGAGCAGTGGGGGTATTATGCACAACGAATTTGTTTCATTGAAGGAGTTTTTATAACAACATACTCCCAAACTGACTTTGTGTTTGTCGACAAGATTTTTAGTGACGACAAGAAAAGCATGGTTCATCATGACCCCGACGTGATTGGCACGTTAATTATATTATTGATTTCGCTCGTACAAAAAGTTCTTTGATATTTTTTGAAGAATAAAGATTATTGGTTTCGGAGAAAATAAAAAATTCGTTTTATTTTCAAACACACAATTCTGTAAAAAAGCTTACAGAATCAAACATTGGTTCCGCACTCATCAGAGTCGCTACAATAACAAATACCAAAAACAACAACAGGTCGAAAACTGCCAGGTGTCCCCATACAACGAAAAGTTGCAATTAGATATAACTCTCGAACCGTAAACGATAGAAAGGTGAAATTTACATAGTGTATGTGGTTATAGATGCTTTACAACAACAAATTCTAAAGACAACAACAAGTTGAAAACTACCAGGTGTCCCTATACAACCTAAAGTAACAATTAGCCGTAGCTGCTAAACTGTAAAATACAAAGAGCTGAAATTCGCACAATATATGTATTTACATATGGCCTACAATAACAAATGCTAAAAACAACAACAAGTTGAAAACTACCAGGTGTCCCTATACAACGTAAAGTAACAACTAGTCGTTACTCTCGAACCGTGAGAGACAGAGGGATGAAATTTGCATAAAATATGTATTCCCATAAGCTCCACAACAACACTTGCTAAAAACAACAACAACTGTAAAACTACCAGGTGTCCCTTCACAACCTAGAGTAATAGCTATAACTCTCGAACCGTAAGAGATAGAGAGTCGAAACTCGCACAGTGTATGTATTCCCAAATGCCTTACAACAACATATTACAACAACAACAACAACAAGTACAAAATTACTAGGTGTCCCCATACAACATAAAGTAGCTTTAAAAACAGAGAGATGAAATTTATAAAATATAAATATGTATTCATATACGCCATTCCATACATACATTACACATACATACGTACGGAACCCCAAGTGTGCGAGCCAGCCTCGTACTTGACTTAATTTATTTTAGTACCTAAAAGAATTATTGAAAATGAAAAACTATAATAAATAGGAATTGCACAATTACAAAGCGTGCAGGTTGGTTGGAGGGTTTGCGCTTGGCCTGCGGTGTGCACTTAATTTTTCTTGTGCTCTTTGTGGCTTTAGTAATAAACAGTTTGACTCATAGCTCTATAGAAACTCCACTCCGTTTTATTTAAAAACTGTCTTAATTTCATTCAGCATATGCCCTGTTAGTGGGTTATGTGTAGTAAGGTGTCGCTTCCCAGATATCAGAGCTATATCTGTGAGACAATGGCCGACTGACAGAAATAGTGCTCTATCCACATGCAGTTTTCATTGCGAATTTTCGGGATCAAGAAACTAGTATGAAAATAAAAATTTTCTTCAATAGAATGCTCAGGACTAACAAATTTTTGCCTGCTATTTCTTAAATTTTACAGTTTATTTGTTCCTTTTCCCATTTCCCACACTTAATATTCCTTCGTCCTGTTTTGCTATTGTAAAACTTTACTGCTCATGATAAACTAACACTCACTGCCCTCATTCATCATCTTTATTAAATAAAGGAAAAGAACAAAAATTTCTCAATTCTTCTTTACAATTTAATGTTTTTCGTTCATTTTTTCCTTCCTACGCAAAATCAGTGGACAAAAGCTTCAAAATTGTCGTGGACATTCCCTCCATTTTTTATTATTTGCAAATGCACAAACCAACTACTGCCAGAATGCACAACAACAATTGTTTGATTCTGTGCGTGATAGTGTTTTATTGAACATTCAATGTCTTGTGCATCCTTCACTGCCTCCTCCACTCATGTTTTGTTCTCTTGGTTTTCTGTTGCATGTGGGACGACTAGTGTTTGTTTAAAATAACTAATGAAATCAATTCCGAATTGATTTACTATTTTAAATTTTGTTTATTTTTAATTTAATTTTATATGTTCTTGATTCAGATGCACAGATCTAATTGCACAGGAGATTATTTTAGTTCCAAGACAAACGGGTATACAAAGAACGAATTAATTTTTAGTTTACTCATAATTTTTTTCGAAAGCGACTGTTTTGTAATTTTTCATGCATCAAAATTGTAACTTTTGAAAAGCCTTTCTTAAAGAATTGTGTTGTTTGAAGGTACTTCCTAATGTCATGCTGCTCTGTAGAAATTTCTCAATCGTTATCCTACAAAGAAGGCGATCTACTTCTGGTGTCAATATCGTACTCGGTGTTACTACGTATCGGTTTTTTAGCAAACATAGAAATGAAGAGAGTTTAGTTTTTCTATTTTCAGAGCTAATATGCATTTAATAAAAGTTAAGTTAAGCTTATTTGAGACTAAAACAACCATTCATAACAATAAAGAAAATAATAGAGAAAAACGCAAACATAAGAATGTTTTGTAATAATAAATATTATTAATTTGCAGTAACAGACTTGTTGGTTTATGTACAATTCGTATCCTGACACAATATTTAGATTTAGACATAAAAAGAAAAATAAAAGATTTGTGGCATGGTTGTCACTTTAGAAACATGAGCCCCTGAGTTCAAAGGCGGGTGTTGACGAGAAAGTGTGGCGGCTTTGAAACAACTAGTTGTACACCCTGCTAAATGTCTTTGAAGTTTTCTTTGTCTAATTTAATTAATATCAATCACAAGGATAGTAGAAGAAAGAACTCGAGCCTGATAAACTTAATACAGAATAATTTAATTTAATAACTAAACTTAATGCAAAAAATATGAAATATGAAAATGCATTTAATATAATGATGGCAAATTATTAAATATTCTTCGTGTCTTTCGATTTTCTTTCCCCCAGCTTGAGTTCGATTGTTTCCTCTAAATTGGGAATGATTTGGTTGCGATAAAATTGAAGCGATCAGCAGTTTTCAAGTAGACAAGAAAAGATTCTGTTTTGAACTTTTTTCCAAATCATTTTCTTAGAACAGATTTCATTGAAAAATATTATTTTTTCTTACTAGATCAAGAGTGATTCTAGAAGACCTAATTAAATGATAGATCTTAAATAAAAGTATTGGCTTAAATAAAAGCATTTTAAAATAATGTTATCACTATACTCATGCAGGCTTCCGTTTTAGCAATGTACTTGCTGACAATAAAACAAAAAAAGGCCTAGTTTTCGGTAACTGCATTATTTATACAATAAAAACATGCTTAAACTCGAGAAAAATTTGCATGAAAAAAATTTCAAAAATTTTGCATGAGTAAATTTTTCTAATCTCTAAACTTTCTGCACACTTTCGCACTTTCTACTCTGTTGACTTGAATATATTTAAAAATTTCTTAAAAGTATGCTTTAAAAGTGTACATAGTCTTACGCCTAACTGTTATGCAATGGTATTTTATGTAACAAAGAATACAACTCAAAGATAAGCATACATTGTAACAACATCGCCAGGTAATTGAGGTAAAAATTGTACTCAGCTCAGAAATTTTTCCTTGCAACGTTAATCTTTGTGAGTATTTATCTAAAGCAAACAATTAATAAAAAAAACCAATATGTATATACTATATTACAAGGAGATGGGTTTTATATTATTTTAATTATGGATGCATATGTGCGCAAGAAAATTTTTTTGGGAAAAACATCAAAACATTCCTGAAGAAGATATCCATCCATTCAATTCAATTTAATTCTTTATTTATAAATATCTTTCATGGTTTTACAAGTTCAATAATTTTCTTAAAGAGTTTGGGATACTTTATCCTTTTCTACTCAGATATTAGATAACAAACATTTTATATTTATCTGGGCTTAAACTATTTTTTAGTGTAAAGGAGAAAATTTTCAAAAATTTATGTGTGAAATTTTTGTATGGGTTTATGATAAAATCTTAATACTAAGGGTAAAAATTATGATGAGATTATCTCATTGATGTGGTTAAACTCAGAACTGAGGCATCTGCAATTGAAGTTGAGAGTGAGGCGATTTATTTGGTCATTTACGGGTTTGACGTTTGCTAGGGTATGAAGACGTTGCACAGAGAAAAAAGCACCTAATAAAGTAGAACAAAATCAATAAGATATCTCTATGGTTTTTTTCAAGAAGGATTCCTTATTATTTTAAATGGGAAAACCTTATTGAAAAAACAACAATTAATGAAACTAAAAAGAGGATTTACGTGTGTTTATATAGGAAACTAATAAAACCAATAGGGAAAAATTAATAGGATAACCTAATATAATCAATAAGAAATCCTTATTGTATACAATTTACAAGAAAACCTAATAGAATCAATAAGTTCTTCTCTATAGAATTTTTTATTTTTTTTTGGTACCATGCAAATCGGAAACTGAGTAAAAACAAACGTGAGTAACAAGTTTTCTTCTTGGTTTTATGTGTTTTTCTTGTTGAGACAATTATTAAGATTTGCAACATGGAAATAATAAGAAATACCCATAGAAAAATCTTCTTTTCTCTCTGCTGGGATACCCCTCAGCCTAAAAACGTTTCAAAGAGAAAATCTTATTGAATCTATTAGGAAGTTTTCGCTCTGTGTGGGTAGAGTAAAGCCAAGGCAGATTATAAATCATTTTTAATAATTTATTTTGGGCTATTTGCAATTTTTTTTATGACACTTAGCTGCTGTGGACCAAGCTGGAGCACCATATAACATTATAGCCTGAAATATTAACTTGAAGACTAGTATCTTATTTTGTATGCTTAGCTGTGAGTTTCTATTCATTAAGGGATACAATAATCTAGTTTTCGTATCTAATTTGTTGACAATGTACGGAATGTGGTATTTGAATTTGAGTTTGGCGTCTAAGATCAACCCTAGATATTTAACTTAATTTGTCCAAGGTATATTATTGTTGTTTAGTGTGATCGGCTGTTGTGGTAAGTAGCAAGTTTTAATTCTCCTGGAGAAATAAATGGACTGAAGTTTTTGGGGATTTATAAGAATTTTCCATTTTGTAAAATATGCAGAAACTTTGGTCAGTGCTGATTGTAATGTGGCTATAACATTTATTGCTAGTATTTCTGAGCGGAGAATAGCGGTGTCGGCTGCAAAAATCAAAGATATCCATTGTGATATCGAAATAATGAATTTAATAAACATTTATAAAAAAACAAAGGACCTGAAGGCTCGAACAATTAAAATACAATATATAAATGTTTACATGTGAAAGTGACTCTGTGAACGCTATTTGGGATGGGGCCCTGCAGAACGAAATACTCTTACTTGTTTTTATTTCTGTTCTGTTTCGACTTCTTACTGAAAATGTTAAAGATATTTGTGCTGGCAACATTTTATTACATATAAGTTTGTCATGTTGTGTTTCCAAGCAAGTTACCGGAGCAAAACTCCTGCGACTCTATGGTTTTGATAATTGCCTCTGTGGTGTGGCAGCAACAGCAAGTTTGATTTTCTTTTTCATCTTTGATTTTCTTACTTCTTTCGCTACTTTCATTTAGTCGACTTCATGAGCCATTATTTCTTAAATTCACAGTTTGTGTTCTGTTGGTGTTTTATCCATTGCTGCCCTATTTCACAGCACCGCAGTAATATTTTATCAGTTTTCTCCAATTTTTCTTTGATATGATAACTTAGCAAAAGCCTGCTGTCTAACAAATCCAATTTTTTCTAGCCGCAAAACTTCAAATGGCTCAAGATAAAAAGCCAGTTTTATTCGATAGAATTGTATGTAGGTCTTTCTTTGCAAAACAACATTCCTCTGTTCTCATTTTATGTTTGACTGACTGTTGGATATTCAACTTGTAAAGTGTAATAGGCACTAATGAGCCAGATACAATATCATCTACTTCTCCTCTGTATAACCAATAAATTCAAAAGGAAATACAATTACACATACAGGTAAACATTAACACACATGCATCTCCTTAACAGTTATACAAATACTCCCACAAATTCCTGTTTAACCCAACAACCAAAACCATTAATGTTTTGGTTTACTGGCAAATGATAATGTTGCAAGCTTGCTGCAATTTATTTTTATTTGTCTATATATACAGGTTTCTGTGGGTGTGTGTGTGTGTGATTTTGCAAAAATAGATATTAAGAGGTTTTTTGCTTGTTTTCAAATCTTATTTATCTTTGGTCTTCTTTGACTAAACATTTTCAATCATGAGATATTAAGAATTCAATATTGAAAGTTGACGCTTAAAAAAAAAAAAAATCTCAGAACACTAATCATTTTGTAAAAGGAATAAAGACTAGTTGAAAAATATTATATATGCTAGAACAATAAAATTTAGCAGCGGTGCGAGGGTTTTTTTTTTATAATTCGGGACTAGAAAACAAAAGCAAATATAAATCTTTGAAAATCACTTTATTATTTTCCAAAATTTTTCACCATGAAGGTGATCGCAATTTACCTGCGTTTGAAACAACTGTTGAAGCTCTTTCGCCACTTTGATTAAGGTTACTCCAAAACCTGCATTCTGAATGCAGCAACAGCTTCTTTAGGTGTCGAAACACTTTGACTTATCTGTTTATTTTTTATGGGATCTGTTTATGTTTTAGTTGATTTATTAAAAATCAAAAATCATTTACTGTGAGGATCAGAAAGTTATGTGTAATTTTCGGAAGAAACGACATGCTAACTGGACGCATTATTTATCGCGTAATGAATGACTTCAAAGAAAATTGGCTCAAGCATGGACAACAATGTACTAGAAGATCGTCTGAAAGCATTATTGCTGTTCAAGAAAACAAAACAATCCATTAACCTCAATTCGCCACCTTGCTCTGGAGCTTGGTCTTCACAGAACAACTTTGGCCACAATTCTGCACAATGATTTGCATTTCTGTCCATTTAAGATTCAATTGACACATTAGCTTCATTCGGAAGACCATTTACGCCAGCGCACATATGCCCATGACAACCTCGATTTTCATAAAAAAATCATAATTTGTGAAGAGGTACATTTTCAGCTGAACTGAAATGTGAATAAACAGAATAGTTGGTTCGGGGCAATGGAAAACCCTCAAATTATTCCTCAGTCAACTTTTTTTTGCCATTAAGAGTGACAGTATGGTGTGTAATTTGGTCAAGAGGATCATTGGATTTTACGTCGCTAACCGTCAATGGGAAGCGATGTTGTGATATATTGTGGCTACCCTTTCAATGCAACAACTGCATGCCTTGGGCTTGGTTAAGATATCATATCAACATGACGGTGCCACATCGCATAAAGACAGGATTAAAATGAAATTAATGCGAAACCTCTTTCCACAACAACTTATTTCCAGAAAAGGTGACGATGATTGGCCTCTAAGATCGCCCGATTTAATTGTTTTGCACTTCCTTTTAAGGGAATATCTGAAACAAACCAGTAACTCAAACAAAATATTCGCGACAAAATTAATGCAATGCCATGTGAAATATGTACGAATGTAATGAAAAATTTACTAAACAGGCTTCTTTCATTTAATAAAAGATTATAAGCAAACAAAGTTATATACCTTCCTGTATGTTCGCCTTCGAATACATATTTATTTCGTGTTTTTGTAGCTAGCCTGAAGAAAATGTCGGTAGAAAAACTCTAGTGACTTACTATTGACATGGTCACCAGTACTAGTGACATATTATACCTCATACAATGAATTTTTCTGTTGACATTCAACATGCGCTTGTCATTGTAAATCAACTACTGACGAAGGAACTAGTGACTAGGTGGTTCCAATGCGACTATACCACGACCATGGTACTATTGTGTCTCTATAGACATTGTCACCAGTACTAGTGACATATTATACCTCATACAATGAATTTTTCTGTTGACATTTAACATGTGCTTGTCATTGTAAATCAACTACTGACGAAAGACCTAGTGACTAGGTGGTTCTAATGCGACTATACCACGACCATGGTACTATTGTGTCTATATAGACATTGTCGCTATCCTGAAAGTAATGTCAGTAGAGAAACTTAATTGAAAAATCAAGAAATAAAATTTATCTACTCATTAACAATGTTGTCAGCTTAATGTTTTCCTTCCGAGTAAAAACGATTTTTATTTCATGATTTTGGTGTTCTTACAAATTTCAATAATCACAACACTGTTCATAGAACAAAAATCTGAAGACACTCTGTTGACAATTCGTTTAAAATAAAAGTCACCAATATAGGCGAAAAATGTAGCGACTTGGAGCCACTTGAATCCAGGTTTGCTTCGAAAACATATAAAATTATTTCAATTTCAAGTGTTTCGTTCTGTGTGTGCATTTGTGTTTATATGCTGTTATAAACACTGTTATATATATAGTGTTAGTGTGTGCCTGTATTGGCAGCCAAAGGGGATGGAAAGTGATGCAATTTTGCCTTGTTAGTGTTATTGAATAATTGATAATACGATTTCGGGTAATAACAATTATGAAACATTGCAAATTTATTTACACCACACATTCTATTGTTTGATCAAATGAAATTTGTAATTTCAATACAAAACTAATAATAATTTAGTTTTTGTTGAGAGCTTAAAAGTTTTCCCAAAACAATATTCGAATTGAGTAAATATTTGTAAAACATAATTAATGGAATATTATTGGCAGACAATTGAAATGTGCAATCGATTTCATCATGGCAAATGTTTAGTATTTTGCAAGAAAAATATTTTGCTTTACGTGTTTCAGCAATGGTTCATGCAGCTTGCATCTTATGCAAAAATGGGTAAAAGAATTGAGATTATTTGAAATTACAAATGATAATTATAAATGAAAACATTAGCCAAGATTTTGTTGAATTGACGAAACATATGTACACATGTATATGGTGATCATACGCGTCATATGCTTAAAATATGAGCCAGATGGAGCCAAAAAATATACCGTTTGAGGTTAGCAAGCGCATTAAAATTTCTTTCTTTCAAAAAAGGTAAAACAAAGTGTTGGAAAAATTTGTACTTGAAAACTTGTAAAACGTTATTAAAAATCTAGTTTTGCAGTGGACTTTATTAATAAATCCTTAAATCGTTTGTGGTTGCTACACTTTTTCGCTCTGACTCTCATTTTTATTCTACTTAAGTGCATGAAAGTAAACAGCAAACAGCACCAAAGTAAACAGTTGAACTTCAAGATATGACAACGTGCCATGGTTAAACATAGTATCCTGTGTCTAGTTAAAATGATGGAAGCTTGTTTTACATGGAAGCCTTTTTAAAGAGCAGACGCAGAAGGGTAGTTTGTTAAAAAATAACATTTTACATTGTTGAGGAATTAAAATTCGAACTAAAGTTTGACAAGGTAATTGAAGGTCACTTCATTTTTGCTGAAGTAATCTTGTTCTGAGAAACTTTCGTTTTTCAAAAAACTTTTAATGTATGCTTTATTATTACATTAATTTCTCAAAGGAAATTTCGGTAAATTATTTTTCGAGGTAAACTGTGAAAATTCTTATACTCCGTAGATGCATTTTTGTTATTTAATACATACAAATTTATTAACTACTATATAGTTTTTTTTTTAATAACATTATGTGTCTTTTGACTAAATTATTTGTGTTCTCCTTTTCCAAAGAAACACAGCTTGTTCTAACATACATGTCATTATGGTTACAAACTCATGTAGCTTGACATACACACGTATGCACCCATGCTAAGAGATTTAATATACATACATACATAATGTGATGTTTTACCGTGTGCCCTACTTATAAAGAAATCTTATTAGTCGTCAACGTTGTTTCGTTGGTCGTTGACTATAATAAAAAAAAAATTTTTTTTTAGGTTCTTAAGTTCATGGAGGAAATTTTTTATATTTCCACACATTGACACACACGCATACCTCTGTTTCAACATCTTCTTTATAAGAAAATGTCTTAAATGTCAATTACTTGTACTATGATGATAATAAAACGACTCACTTACAGACATACTTTCATTCCCAACACACACACACACACACACTAATGCACAAGCATATGTTTTAATTGTTTATCATCTTACACATAAAAACTTTAATTTGAACATTCTTGTACAAATTCGTTCTCACATACTGAAGCGAGTGATTGACAGAAAAGTCTACATACACGTTAGGAGTACAAAAAGAAGAAGAGGAAAATACTCAACAACTGCACTGTGAGCAAATTCGAAGAGACTAAAAAAATACCATTAGCGTATGAGGAATATTTATGCTTTATGACTGCAAATATCATTCATACTTTTAATGAGACTTGTCATAAAAAAAGCAGGAAGTCAACAAAGCCAGAAATGAATTAATGAATATTTGAATTAGCACTCTAATTATAAAAATCCTTTTATAGCAGAAACTGAAAGCCAAGAAAAGTAAAATAATAAACAAAGAGAGGAAAAAATATTTATTAATGAGTTTTTAGTATGTGATGAAGAACTACATCCTTATGTGGCCGCGCATTGCCAAATTCCCAACATTAATTATTTTGAAAACTTCGTTGAAACACTGGACTAATTACGTGAATGCTAAGACGAATTGCTGAATCACAACTACATAATTTTCCACAAATGTAATATGGCATTAAGTATGTTTTTGTTTCTAACTTGTAGACAAAATGTTAAGTAATCTTCTAGGTTGTAAGTTTATATTAAATATTAAATTAGTTGTTTTGATCTTACTGGATTTTGGGATACTACTTAGAAAAAAACATAATTAAAAACCGGCTTAACCAGCAAAAAAATCAGAAAAAACAATTTTTGTTGGACCAGTATTTTGCTGATTTTATTTTCACAAAATGGTTCCTCATTTAAATACTTTATCAGATTGCAATAAATATCAAAAGCTCTAGTTCATTATTACAGAGTTATGGGAAGGTTGCATGCTATGCCAACGA
This sequence comes from Sturmia bella, assembly GCA_963662145.1. Taxonomy (NCBI): domain Eukaryota; kingdom Metazoa; phylum Arthropoda; class Insecta; order Diptera; family Tachinidae; genus Sturmia; species Sturmia bella. The sequence goes on along the minus strand of OY759169.1, from coordinate 63,702,918 downwards.
TATAAAAAGTATATAGTACTTCATATCAGCAGCAAAGAAAAAATATCTTATGAAAAGTTATTTGAGTTTTCTCAGAAGGTCATCTGCTAAAAAAAACTGAATTATATTGAAAGTAGTTTTCTTATGAGAAATATCTTTTCTACTAGAATAGTTTTTGCATCAGACTCATATTTTAATTAAAACGACGACTAATTACTGCTCTCTAAATTGTTTGCTAAGCAGCATAGTCATGACATGGGTTCGATACAATTGGGGTGCAAATGATCGCCTTGATGAACGTAAAATAGCTATGGTATGTACCCAATGTCTCATATGTAATGGTTTGGTCTTCTTTTTAATATGTCTATGCAGTACAATTTTATCACAAACCTTTTTTTTAGTTCTGAGAAAGTAAAATAGAACTAAAAGCCCAACTACCGCAATTACATATAAAGTAATTGAAACAATAAATCGAGAAGAATACAAATTGGAAAAAAAAATATTTGGAGCATTATGAATTAAAATTTAGACAGAAAATAAACAATTTGGTGCACTGATTGGTGTGAGCGGCGCCTTAGAAACGTTTGCCTCTGAGTTCAAGAAGACGGCTGCTGGTGAAAAGTGGGACGGCTTCAAAACAACTAGTTGTCCCTTGGCTAAACAAGTTTTATGTTTTTTGTCGTAATTTTAAATGACAATAATTACAACAACAACACAGATAAAAAATAATTACATAAGAAAATCTCTAAGTATAGAAGCTACACAATATTTGACTTAAACAACTCTCACATTTTGACAGTTGGTTTCTGTATAATGCCCCCTTGATCTACTGAAAGATGAAGATGCTAAAAACTGATGGCTCTAGTACCGTTTCCATTGAATTTCCATTATGCTTCTTTTTCCTTTATCTAAGAACTCGGACTGTGATGCCGAATTCCTAATGAAAATTTTACACTTTACATGTTTTGGTACTTAAAATTCAAACAACGATGGATATCGAAATATTGGAAAAAAAACAAATAAACAAAATATAAAAACTTGGCCTAGAGCTTGAATAAAATTATATGTAATTAATTGACAACACCAAACTTTAACTAGAGCTAATGTAAAAAAAAAAAAAAAAATAGGTACCTTCGGTAAGTGTAGTCGAAATTTGGCGCAATGCGACCAAAATTAAAAAATTTATAACTTTTGGTGCCATCTGTTCTTCAAACTGCAAAAACTAACTGTTTTTATTTCACACAACATATAAAATTGTTTTTATTCCCTATAGAAATCAGGACTACTCCTTACAGTCATATAAAGAGTACTCTATAGAGGATCAGGACTAGTCCAAGGGTACCCCAAATATATGGAGAAAACATGATCACTTCTACATTACACTGTCCTAGGAGAGAACCATGTAATTAAAAAAAAAAAAAAAAAAAAAAAAAAACAAAAACAGAGAATGTAAAGAAAACAAAAGGCTGACACTTGAGAGTTTGCGAATACAACAACATATAAAGAGAGCAATAAACACCAAAGAAGACAAGGACAACATTAAACTGCAATATTCCATTGCAATCAAATGACGAAGAAGGTTCTGTGATATTAGTTTTAAATTAAGCTGTGATTTTTATTTTTTATTTTATTTTGATTATTGCTTAAATTATACAATCGTTCATTGTGATGTCCAGTTTTAGAATTTTTATAGTGATGTAAAATAGAAGGCAAATTTGTAAGTAAAACAAGGATTCTAATATCTAAAGGTTTTTAATAATTACAAAATTGTCTCTAGATGAAATAAATCTCCCGAAGAAGTCGGAAAAAAGCCGATGAAACGTCGAGAAAAAAGATTAAATACATTTTGTTTTATTTGCATCAAAAACAAAGGTAAACCACTGACCATTATTATTCCAGAAAAACTTGAGAACTTAAATAAAAATTGGTCATAAATTGCAATTATTAAAACAAAAAAAAAAAAAAAACTTTACGTCAGAGTAATTCAAAAACTAGTCTCAATAACTACTTCGGTCAGTATTAACACAGTATTAGTGTTAAAATTACTTCATATTACTACTCTATGGATTGCCACATCGTAGTCATGCGTTGGATGTATTGCCAAATATTTTTTTTATTCATCATGATCCATGTTTGCATTACATCGGACCATGTTGTAGCTACCAATTTTTACTTATAACACATCATCATGTACTCCCATAATTTCTGCAGGATTATTAAATGTTTTTTTTTTGTTTCAAAACTGGATAAGCAATTTGCGATTTCAAAAGTAAACGTTAATAAAACACACAAAAAATATTTTCTTTCATGATATTTCTTTTTTTCATCACAACTTCATTTAAATGACCACCAGGCGAAGTGTTGCAAGCATTGATTCTTTGGAGGTAGTTTTCGACCAGTTTTTGGCACATATTGGTCGGTATCTCAGCCTTAACTTGACGAAAATTATTTAGCAAGAAAACTACAACTTTTTATGAAAGCCTTTTGTGCTTAAAGCTCAACTGATGGAAATACATTTAAATATTTTTTTACTTATGTGAGCAAGGAAATAGCTTGCGAAAAAATGTATTCTAGTTTTTATGAATGGCGTAACAAACTGCTACAATTTTAACGCATTTCTGAAGTTATGATACGGACAGTTATAATTATTTATAAATGAAAATAATAAAGTCACAATACACATTGCAAAAGCATGTTATATAATTAAAAAAAAAATTCTTTTGTTGCAATGGGCTGTAATTGCAAGAAGAAAAATAATTATAATACAATTGCATTTAATTTATTTTCAAGCTAAAATTTTTTCATTAATTTTCAGTTGCAACCTGTTGTTAACTCTTTTGGTGTAGCAATTGTTTGTTTTGCGGTCAAATGCGAGGGAGGTCTATAAAGTAATTGAATCAAAATGAGGTTATGTTAGCAAACTCATATATTTTGTTGAAATAAAACAAAACAAAAGTTGAAAGTTCATCAATATTATTAAATACATAAAGTAAGTAATGAAGAACTCTGGCTTTGTACTGCTTTTTAGAAACAGTATACAATTTGACATGGGTGTGAAGCGAATGAATTTGGGTGTTGTTGAGCGAAGTGGTGGTGGTGAAACAGCCATGGCATGTAACCAGCCAGCCAGTAAATCTGCAACTCTAGCCTTCTAGACAGCTTCAATTTCATCCCAGAAGAAGTTTCTTAATTTAAAGGAAGTACAAATTGAACCCAAGCCCGGTAAAATTATTAACAATCGTATATGATATCTTTCGATTATAAAGTTAAACAATTACTTGAGCTAAAGGTCTTTTAGAACTTATTTTTGTCAATATTTCGCTCTCCTTCGGATAGCTTCTTCAGGACAAAAATAATTCTAAAAGACCTTAAGCTCAAATAAATATTGTATAAAATATAAGAAACGAAATATTGACAAAAATAACAACTCAAATCCTAAAATACCTTAAGCTCAAGTTAAACAATTACACTAAAGCCCCGACTTGCGTCGTTCCGATTTGCGTCGTTTCAATTTGCGTCGCTTTTTTAAAACGGGAAAAATTCAATTTGCGTTGTTGCGATTTCAAGTTGCGTCGGTTTGAGTTGCGTCGTTTTGACCCCGATTTGCGTCGATTCGATTTGCATCGTTTTGATATCGATTTGCGTCGCTAAACACAGTTACATTTTTAACTGCATCATTGTGGATTTTTAGCATTAGTAGTGTAGTATGTATTTAGCATCTTGAATTCATTGGTTTTTACAACTTCTGGCAACAACGATCGTCACCTGTACGTTAAGAAATTTTCAGATTGCGTGAAAAAAGGGGAATCCCCTATTCTTTTTTATATAAGTGGTGCTAAGAGCAGCTGTCTCGTTATGGTAAAAATTTAGTGTGCGATTCACCATAATATGCCTTAAGGATGTAAAACATGAGTAATTTTTATGTTTTTTTTTCTTAATTTATGGTTTTGTTATTTCTTTTTAATATACATATGTATATAAACATTTGTTGAAGTAAATTAAATAAATAAAAAACGTACTCCTACCACTATTTTTTTTTATCAAAAATAAATTTTTTGCTTTGTTTTAAATATTTTCCCCAACAAATCAAATTTCAGTGCACTTATGTAGAAAAAAGTGATTCGATTTGCATCATTAACGACGCAAATCCGGGCTCTAGGGTATATTTATTTCCCTTTGATATTTCGCCAACAATTTGCAAGCATCTTCAGGATAAACGATGCTAATATCGAAAAAAAATAAATAAATATAATTGTTTCCAATTATTTAATTATAATTGTATTTACTTTATTAGCCCCAAGTTCTTTCTACATTATTTTTGTGATTGATATTAATTAAATAAGACAAAGAAGACCTCAAGTACGGGTGCTGACGAGAAAGTGTGGCGGCTTCGAAACAACTAATTGTGCATCCTGCTAAATTTATTTGATGTCTTTTTTGTCTTATTTAATTAATATCAATCACAAAAATAATGTAGAAAGAACTTGAGCCTGATAAACCTAATATAATAATAATTATATAAGAAAAAGTTCGAATAATGATATTTTTTAAAAAAGATTTTAAGTTTGTGTCAAGTTATTTAAATAAAATTTAACATCATTTAGATAATAGTCATGATTGTAGGGACAGCAAGTAAATAGTGGTGATTCTCACATATCATATCAAACTGTGACTATCATTACTATCAAAAGTCACAGTTTTGTCACTTTTCACCGCTTGTAATGATAAGTTACACAAAACACTTAGCAGACTACCAGAATAAAACTCTACCAACTGTTGCTATGGCAAGTAAGTCACAGTAAGAAGTCACAGTAATTCATTTATTTATTTAAAATACAAAAAAAAAGAACTTTACAGAAGGAAAATATTTTAAAGAAAAATGTGACACTGAAATTTTTGCAACTGAGCTGTTTAAAGAAAAAAACTTAATAAAACACAATGAACACAAAGGCAGCAATAACAGTGAAAAAAAAGTAAGAAGAATATGTTTATGAAAAAAAGTAATTTCAGCTTCATTTTCCCTGCTTCGTGCTGCTGATTATTCCTGGTATTTGTAATTACTTTGTTGTTAGCGATGAGAAAAAAATTGTTTTTTCGGCAGATTGCATTATTTATAAGCAACAATACGAAATATTAAATCAAAAGACTTGAAACAAGTCCAAAAATAAACAGCACTAAGGAAAAACAATAGTAAACAGCAGACGATAGAACTTGCGTCCAAATACTACACAAAAACCTGATTATATATTTTCCATGAGGAGGGAGTTTGTTAAGTGTTTTGAATAATTCATATTAATTGAGAATAATTTTCAAGATGATTAACAAATTTTTGTGAATGCAATGCAGCTGCTTTGCAAAATGCTGAGAAATGTCTGCTGAAGCAAGCTTATGGCTCAAAAGTTTTTTAAGCGGCAAAAAATTAAGAACTAAAACATAATATTAGATAAGACTAAAAAAAGAAAAATTAATTATAATGTAAGTTTGCTTTTTTGTTAGTTAAACAGGGTTATCCATTTTGCAGTTTCAAAAGTAAACGTAAATAAAATACTTAAAATATTTTTTTCTTAATATTTCTTTTTATTGAACATTGACATTGTAAGTGAATTACTATATCATTTAAATAACCACTACGCAAAGTGCTGCAAGCGTTGATTCTTTTGAGGTAATTTTTGGTCACTTTTTGACACATGTTTGGCGGTATCTCAGCCATAACTTGACGAATGTTGGTTTTTAAGTGCTCAAGAGCTAAAGGTTTATGTGCATAAACACGGTCCTTCGCGTAGCCCTACAAAAAAGGTATAATGGTGTCAAATCGCATGATTTCGGTGGCCAGCTGATACGGCCACTACGAGAAATTACGCAGCCAGGAAATCTCTTTTGCAATACAGAGATATTTGCTCGAGTTGTGTAGCCTGTGGCACCGTCTTGGTTGAAACCACAAATTCTCCAAATCGTATTCTTTAATAGCTGGCAAGAAAAGGCGGTTCTCATATATGTAACCATAGCGCTCCGAATTGACGAAGACAGTTGTTCCATCGTCGTTTTCAAAGAAGTATGGTGCCTCGCACCAAACAGTGACTTTTTCTGGATGTAATGGCTTCTCTTCAATTACTGGAGGATTCTCAGAAACCCAAACACGACAATTTTGTTTATGAACATACCCACCGAGTGAGAAATGTGCTTCATCGCTGACTAAAATTTTGTTCGAAAAATCGCTGTCCATTGCCTGTTGATCCACCCACCCATTTTACGTATCTACGACATTGTGAATGGTCAGCTGGCTTCAGTTGTTATGGATATAGGTGTAGATATAAATGCAAAATATGCCAAAATGTGCCGTAAGACAGTCCTAATTCCTGAGAATGTCTTCGGCAACACTTTCACTTACAGCAGCGATATTTTCAGCGGAACGAGGCAGGCCTTACAATATTTTTTACCGCTCCTGTCTCTTCGAACTTCTTCACAAATTCGCCAATTGCTGGCGTAGTTGGACGATTATGTAACCCATAATCTCCTTTTAAAGCACAATATGTGGCTGTGGCAGAGTCACCACAATTTTTAAAGTATGTTTTGATCATTTTTATGCGTTGTGTGACAGTTAAGCGATCCATTTTCGTCGTCAATGTCAGACTTTTGACTGAGAACATAAAAATTGGTTTAACAACTTAGTTTGACAGATGTCGAATTCTAGTCATAAATTTTTGAATTTACGAAATGTATAATCCGTTACAAAAAAATTATTATATATAAAATAAAGTTCATGAAATATTGTTTTTATCATTCACCAATCAAAAAGGTATAGAAGAAGTATGTATATAATATGTATACATATGGCACTTTTTCAAAACATGATGTTTTCGCAACATAATTGTGTAACTTAACATTATTAAAAAAAAAAAAAAAATGGAATAAAATAACAGTTTCTGTCGGAACTCAAACACATTTCCCCCAAACATCAAATTCGTTTCTTAATGACCACATTTTATGTACACGTAAAACAAACATATGGTTGAGGTAACCATATTCGAAGAGAAACATACTATTGGTGAAATATATGGTTACATTAATATTAATTAATTTTTAGATAAAACATGAACATTGTTACTAATACCATTAAGAAATCTTTGTTCGGAGCTAGATAAACAGGCATTACGTCAGATAATTGATTTAACATTACATTTTCTAAATCACAGAATATCTGTTGGGCCTGTAGTGCAACTCAGTAACTTTTAAAGATAATGCAATAGTTAAATTAAACATCCACATTTGGTGTTTCCTCTTACCATTTAGTGATTCATAACCTATTATAATGTATTAATTCAGGTCCAAAAATGAACCTTTTCAAAAAATATTTGCTGTATTCTTCAGCTGTCTATATGCCGACGACATTTCGTTGGTGCTTTCAAAAAATATTTGCTGTATTCTTCAGCTGTCTATATGTCGTCGGCATATAGACAGCTGAAGAATACAGCAAATATTTTTTGAAAAGGTTCATTTTTGGACCTGAATTAATACATTTCAATTGGCTCTTAAAGCAAATAAATAATTAAGTTCATATTTGAATAAACTATTATATTCAATGTAATTTTAAATTAAGAATCAAGTGGCATCTTTGTCGAAAAGAATGAAAAAACCCAAGTTCTCCACTAATAATTTTGAATTGAGTAGTCGACCCATCGTCCAGTCACATCAATTGGCTTATGAGTAGACTAAACTACGGAACATTGAACTACACTAGAAGATTTTAACATTTTATGTTTAAAATAAAACACAAGCAAATTCTACTTGTTAAGTTAGTGCCAGGAACTGTGGTCATTCATTGCTAATAGATTAGAAAACGCAGATATTTTCTAGTTAAATATTTTTAACGCTGAGTTTGTCGGTAAATATAAGTTGGTAAATTGCACTACTGAACCTTAATAATTCGATAACCATAGCTTTAACAATTTGCAGCACGAAAGTCTCTAGCTTACGTCGACAATTCCCTTAACACCTTTAGGCCATCGGGCTTTCATTCAAATCTGATCAAAAATTTAATTTGATACCCAAAATGCCTTCAGCAAAAAAAAAAAAAAAAAAAATTGCAGGCCCTCCAATAATGCTTGAATTTTTAAATGGCATAAAATTTTAAGGCCCATTTAATTTCCATGTTTAAGCACAATAGTATAAGCAGCAGAATTGAAATTAACATGGATTTCTCTTTTACTTTTGTTACATACACATACAGAACTGCCAAATGCGGCCGTGTTAATGCTCCAGCATTCACAGGAATTTGGCGTTAAATAATTTAGTATCAATTTTTGTTCACCATGTGGACAAGGACTTAAGAGTTAATCCCAAATCAAAGCCCCTTTGCTATTACACCACACTGTTTTGCCTTCTCTATCTGTTTTTCTCCAAATAAATTTTTCTAATATCCTGTTCTTTTGTTCACGGCCTGAACATTTGTAAAATTTTCCACTCTATTGGCGTTGACTAGCTGCCTACTAGAGCACAACTATAAAATTAACATAAATTCTCTATTTAAATAAAACAAGAATTTACCATTTCAGCCGTAGAGACGAAAATCCGCACATTAATTTAAATAAAAGAACAGAATTTGCATTGGATATGTAAATTTTCAAATAAACCAACTGCTGAGATTAGCAGCGAAATAATAGAACAGCACTAACACAAAAGCCAGCAAATGTTTAACACAAAATTATCAGCTACGTAATAATAAAATTAAATTTCTTTAACAAAATAACAATTCAATTGGAAATGGAATTTGCTAAACAAAGATTTTGTTGTATAAGAGCAAACATGTAATGAAATCAGACGAGGTGTGTCTCAGGGTAGCCTGCATTTGGTAATAGAAGAAGTTCAGTGGGAGCGTTAGCAATTGCTAATGAAGAGATTAAAGGAATTGTAGCTCTTAATTTTTTTTAATTGATTTTAGCTTATTCGGACTAGTGGTTCTCGAGTTATGACAAACGAAAGAGCCTAAAGCGGGACAAGCTCCCCCACACGATACTTACTAACTTGCAATTAATTTTGAAATTATTATTTGAGGTACCAAGACCAAACGAATGATGCAGAAGTTCTTCTTTTTGGGGCTACTTTCATAAACAATTATCAGAATTGAGTCCCGAAATCATGTGTTGTACAGTGTAATTTTTCTTGTTTTGTAAAAAAAAAATCAAAAATGAATACTTCAATCACGTCCGTTTATGCTGCTGCAATGCATGTTTTTATATGCCCTTATGGCAACTAGTTTTACTTGTTTTTCGTATTGGCTTGTTTTTTTTTGGAATCCAAAAAAAATTTTGTTTAAATTGTGTTAAAATTTTGAATTTATTTACTTGAGTTTTATGACTTGCTTTTATTTTTTCTTTTACCAAGTTCTTTAGTATTAGTTGTTCTGCTTGCTAAAACAATAAACGACAATAGCAAAAAGGCACAATAAAACTACACAAATAAACCATTCCCACGAAAATAAACTTGTATTGCGGGATACAGTGATCTCTATCATTTGTGCAAAAGTATGCGTGCATGTCTATGTGTGTGTGCTTTTTATCTACTGGTGGTACTGGACGTACACAATTGTTGCTGGCAGCAAACTAATTGCGCTTAATCTGGTATTATTTGGAAACAAGTTTGACACAGTATGGAAGAAAAAACTTTGTTGAAAACAACTATATTTTGTTTATTATTCGGTGGCCATTTCATAAATCAAAATAATATATTCGTCATAAATATAAATTGTTCAAAAGTTTATTACACAATATTTGCAGATCTAAATTTTGCAAATGAATGTAATTATATTTTAATTTTCATAGATAACAAAAACTGTGTTCATAACAAGAACTATGTTTATGCTGACCATAAATATGTTTACTTCATTTTAAATAATAATAATATCTTATTTGCCACAATCGTATTCATCGTTATAGAGAACATAACATTGTTGCCACAACGATATTGTAAAATGTCTTTTTGTTTTATGTGTTACACATATAGTTACATTTCCTTTTTTTTTTTATTTATTAAATTCATTAAGAAACGAATTTTAAATGTGTGAATAGTAACGTAATTTTATAAACGAACACAATATTTCTAACCATCTGAACACGGTATAGGACTAAAGCTCTAAGTACAAATTATTTATGAAACCAGTAACTTGAACTACAGCTATTCAATATTTTGCTTGGATTTTCAAGCAAACGGATGGCTGGCTGAACTGATTTATGTAAATGTATCCCAATAAATTTATCCCAATAAACTTAAGCTTTTTTTCCATTCAACACAGAAATATACACTAAAAATAAACAAATACACATGCATACGCTTCATGCTTATCTACTTACATATGTATGCTGAAACAATTTACATTAAAACTATATCCTTTCTCTGCTTGTCCAGCATCTCATTGATACTTATATAAACTCAAACAGAAACGAATGCCGAATAGCCAGTCAGAAGGATGCAAATAAAACTGACAGAAGAATTTTATTTAAAACATAAAGAAAAATGTTATATAAATTTTGTATTTCGTTCGTGCGATTGACTTTTATTTTAAGTGTATCTGCGTGTGTGTGTGTGTGTGTGTGTGTGCCTGCAACAGATGGAGTGCGTGTTTTTAGCCAAGTGTTAAAAAGTGTTTAATGGTTTTTTTTTTATTTATGTGTCTTGTTGCTGTTTTTGCTGCTGCTGTTGCTGCTGATGCTGTTGCTGCTGCTGCTACTGATGCTGCTTCTCTTATTTGTATTCAATTGTACATGATTTTAACATTTAAGGCAATTTGCTTTACTGAAGCGAATGCTGTGAAAATAAATAAATTCGCATACAAATAATATGTGTTTGTATGTATATTTTATTAATGTATTTTTAATGGCCAGGAGAATTTCTGAATATTTGCAAACAGCTCGACAGGTAAAAATGTAATTTGAAAACGCTCTGAAGCGGCCAAGTGAACGTGCACATACACATGCACTGTCATACAAATTGTTTCCGGTTGCCATTTCTGTTTCAGGAAATGCTTTATAGAAAATGTATTTTTAAATTATTTGATCTTGAGACTAGTAAATAGTTAAACCAGTTTTAGATCTTTTTTTACAAAAATGATTGGAAGCAATTATTTCTATTTATTTTCAGTATTTCGCCTACAATAGCTCTGTTTTTGTTTTACTACCGTGGAATCCCAAAGTTCGCATGAAAAGCGGTGCCGTACTTTAAATTTGGGCAAATGAGAGTATTTGTGAGAGAACACTAGGCTTCCTCTTCTTGCACGAAATAACCCGTACTTTTTGTTCGGGCTAGTTTGGGCAAGTAGTTCGGCGGTCAGCTGTTTCCAAGAATAAACAATAACATAGAAGAAATAAATGTTTTGCGGTAACTAAAAGAAATATTGGAAATTAGTGTAAAAAACTATTTTAAAGCATTCTAATATTTTAGCTGAATATTTCGAGCTTGAGGTCACTTGTTTTTTTTAATTGCTTATTTACTTCAATATTTCGATACCTCAATGGTATTCGTCTTCAGGAATTTTTTTTATTTTATTTATGATGTTTTTTCCTGAAGAAGGTACTCATTGAGGTATGGAAATATTGATTTAAATAAGAAATTAACAAAACAAAAACAAGTGACCTCAAGCTCGAAATATTAAGTTAAAATATTAAACAACAAAGTTCGAAAAATTTGCGTTAAGAATATATTAAAGCATTCTCTAAAAAAAATTTATGTTCAAATATGAACTTAATTATTTATTTGCTTTAAGAGCTAAATGAAATGTATGAATTTAGGTCCATAATAAACCTTTTAAAAAAAAAATTTATATATTTTTTAAAAATGTTCATTTTGGACCTAAATTATAAAATTTATATTCTAAAAAAAATTATTGATTGTTATATATTTATTCAAATATGAACTTAATTATTTATTTGCTTTAAGAGCCAATTGAAATGTATTAATTTAGGTCCAAAAATGAACCTTTTCAAAAAATATTTGCTGTATTTTTCAGCTGTCTATATGCGGACGACATTTCTTTGGTGCTAATCAACTCATCAGTAGATTCTCATTCTGTTCATGGGAATTATGAAATAAGTAGTTGAGTTTCAAACAAACTTTTAAGAATTTTTCAAGTCTACTGATGAGTTGATTAGCACCAATGAAATGTCGTCGGCATATAGACAGCTGGAAAATACAGCAAATATTTTTTGAAAAGGTTCATTTTTGGACCTAAATGTTATATATTTATATTTAAGAACTCACTGATTTATTTATTTATTCCAGTTAAGAATTCATTTATGTATATGAATTTATTAGTTTTGTTGTGTTCGTAAAAAGTTTTTTGCATAAATAGTTAGTGTTTTTTTTAAACAAATTAAGGGCCCATTTCTCACCTGCGAACGTTGTCGTTCGTTCGCACAATTACATTGAAAGCAAAAACAAAATATTGAATATTGGTTTTGCTTTCAATGTAATGATGTAATAATGCGAATGAACGACAACGTTCGCAGGTGAAAAATAAGCACTAAATCAAATACATAAATAGTTTTTTTTTATAAATTGAGCAGTCAGAACCCTCACGTTTTCCTTTGTGGTAAAATATTTGTTTTATTCCTTCCCGTAATTTTGTGCATTTGTGTCTTTTATTGAGGGAAATTATAGTTTACTCTCATATTACTGAACTTTGCCCAAAAAGTAAAGAAACAGAGCCAATTTGTTAGCATCTTCAGCAAAATAATTATAAAATTCAAAAAATAAATTATTGAGAGATGATTAACAAACATTTAATCAATTGCGGATCTTAATATCCTGTGAAAGTTTTCTTCATATCCAAAAATCCTTTTCGAAAACATTTTTTGTTGAATTTAAAAAAAGTATGTCGAATTCGGTTTATAAGATTCCTTTTCGGGGAAACGATAAAAAGAATTGCAATAAAAGTTATAAAGATACTACAAAGAATAAACTAAAGACAAGATTTGCAGTGCATAAATCAGACCAAAAGTAGAGGCATATTAATTCGCAAAAAAAAACAGCTTTACCTTCTCATTGCTCTACGTTAAATCAATATCCTCACTTTGAAAATGTTTCAGTATTAAGAACAGAAAATAATTATAAAAATCGTTACTTGTTAGAAGAGTGTTGGAGATTATTAATACACCAGCAACACAGATAATACATTTTAAGGTAGACACTGACAATTTATTTCAAAGTAATAGATATTTAGTTAAGAACAGATTAGGAACTTAATATTGTTGAAGTTTCAGATGTCTTCAGGTAAACATTTATAAACATTATGCTGGTATATGAGCAACATTTGAAAGGTTAATTTATTATTTTTTAGTATTAAACATAATGTAAACTTTAACATTCAAAATGTTAGTCATAGAACTTGTAGTTATGTTAATTTGTATTTTCGGGTTTTATATTTATGTTGTTAATACATTTGAAGACAGGAATGATATTTCTTGAATTTTTGCTAATCAAATTTTTTCAATAATTTTTATTTTTTTGTTTTTTGAATTTTATAATTATTTTCCTGAAGAAGATTGTGGGCGAAAGTATAAATAATTGTTTCCAATAATTTGTATTAAAAAAAGAAATGCGGTCGGGGGACCCCCGTTAGGAACAAAATTCCTTACGTTTTTTTTTTTTCATCTTTGAATGTAATACAAGGTGAAATCTGCATGTTTTATTTTGTGTTGTTTTTGAAATTTTGAAATTTTATGATTCTTTAAATTTTTGGAACGTTTTCCAACTAATTAATATTTATTGGTAGGTGTCTCCGCTGCTGTTAGTGGAGACACCGCCAATCATACACAATTGCTTTTCGACAGTACACCAATACATATAAACAGCTGACACGCTTTCGTGACGATTTATACTAATTTCCACTACAAGCAAGCCGCTTTAAGGAACTTCGTTCCAAAAATACATCTAAAGCTTGAATAGTTTTATAGAAAGTTTTATTGCCTTTCACAATAAGCATTAAAAGAATCATACTTGAATCACTTGTCCGCCTGCAGCCTGTTGAAATGACGTTGCTGAGAAAACTACTTCTTCTTAAATAATCTAAAATATTTCAAGGATTACAACTTCAATCACCAAAATGTTTATAAAAGTTTCAAATGGCTTATAATTTTCTTTCTTTATTCTTTTGGGTCTATAATTAAATTTTTTATCTAGATGTTTTATTTCATGTTATGGCCTGTCTTCCGGCTTTACTTGTTTACAATCCTTATTTTAGCATGTTTAGTAATAATTTTAACATTTATGTTTTCTTGTTGTTCGTTCGTCTTGTTTCACAACCCAACAATATTTAAAACTGAAAAATGCAGCTTGTGTTGTGCTAGTAACTAATAAAAACAATATCAAAATTATGCACTCATATGGGCAGACTTAATGCCTGTACTGTTCTACAAATCCCTTGTGGTTTCAACAAATGCTTGCGACCAAAGTAGGCTTTCACCTCGTCATACGCACTTTTTAAGTTGAGTTACACAGGATATGAACAAAACGAAATGTAACACGAGCACAAGTTGCCAAGCATCCGGATTGTTGCCACAAAATACAATATTTTCTACATACAATATACATTTATCGGACATTGAAAAACTACCACCAGCATGTTGAGCAAAAAATATGTAAGTAAAACTAGCACAAAAAAATGCTACTTTTGCTGCTCCCCCTGGCACAAGTTGTACAGTTTTTGCATACAAATTGTTCGCACTTGCATGCAGGCAAAATACAACTCAAAATAAAGCAAAAATAAATATGCTAGAGCGCAGCTGGTTTTTTCCAAAGCAATGGTTTAGCTTAGTTTTTTGACCAGTAATATAATTTTGAATTGTTGTTTTGTATTTTTTTTTTTTTTTTTTGATTTTCCTGGCTCTTAATTTTTGATCCACTTCTAGTTGTCACTGTTATTCCAAGTGATACCAAAATGTAACTACTAGCGTTCTTATTTTTAAAGCTATGAAAATTTTGTTACAGCAGTAAAACATTTGTGTGAGGAAAAATACTTCAACTATTCCGTCTGCGTTTTCATAACAAGCGACGGAAGCACATAAGCCGGTCGTTATATTTTTTACATTATGCCATCCATACTTCCATTTCTTTTCAAGTAAAAAACACTGGCGTGGTTGTTCATAAGAGTATTATATTGCATTGTGTCAGGACTAAAAAAAAATTCGACTGATATTATTATTTTGTTTCATTCGTTGGCTACATGTGATTTTTTAACTCATAATTTTTTGTAATTTTATATTCTTTAAGCAGGAGTGTGCTAATGCCATTTGAATGTCACTGAGCCCTTTAGTGCTGACAGTTAAAATACAAACATGTTTTCCACAAAAAGAAAAAGAAAGAAAGTCATCACCAGAAACAACAGTTTGGGTATTACATACCATGATTATCCTGCATAAAATGTTGTATCAAAAGCACCACCCAAGACATGTAAATCTCATGAAAGGGATTGAATTATAGCTATCTAGCATAAGAATCCTTTAATTTTTATCTGCTAGGAGAAAAATTTATTTTTAGGTAAAAGCAGAAACTTTTAAAAGCTTAAGTTAAATTTTTACCTCCTTGAAATTGGGAAAGATTTTTTTTTTTTTAATAAAATTGGAGTGAGCAAAATTTCTAAAGCAGACAAGAATGGTAAAGTTAAAGACTTGCTGGCTGGGGTACATACCATAGCTATTCCACGACCACCACGTCACTCATCAACACCCAAATTTGCCAAGACTATTTGTGCACCGGTTTGTAGACAGTAGCGTTTAGCTATCCTGTATTTGATTAAAGACTTCTCAAACTGCTTTTAGGTAAATGTTTTCTTCAACCACATGAGGTCAGAAAGATTTTTCTAAACTTATAATATTAAGGCATTATTTTTGAGCTAAGTATACCCAAAAAGTCAGTAGGAGTTAAAAGATTTACTTAGCAAAACCTTTCTATGATTTAATTGCAATTTCAATCTGGCTGTAGTAGATTAGCGAACCTCTTATTATTGATTGGTCTTGAAAACAAAACTTTGCCAAAAAAAAAAAAAATTTGAAATAGCTGATGCTTTACACTGTTTGATAACTACAGCTTCAATGCAAAGTTTTATTCGCTAAAATGTCGCTTAACTTTTTCCAGATTTAAAGATATTAAAGCTTAAACAAAAATAAAGCCAAAGTCAAAGTTGTGCTTCCACTAGTCTGTCGGGTGTAAACCTTTAACTTTACTTTATTTAAAAAAATAAAAGATATTCGTTTAGATCAGTGTTCCCAGGTCAATGTATTTCTTCTCCTCCGCACAATTTTAAAACCCCCTAAAATTCAATGTTTTTTACAAAATCCCCCTAAAAAATTTTAGTGAAAATTCTGCTTTAATTTACGAATCACCAATATTAATGCATTGACAATGCGGAAAATGCATAAAATATTATTAATGGCGATGTCTGCTCTGGATTTTTGATCAACGAAATCTTATTTAACGTTCCTCAACGTACATCACGTAATTTTATTCCTTTGTTGGTAAAAGTTTATAGAGAAAATTATACTGATGCTGATCCTCTCAGGAGAATGTGTTATACTTTAAATCAATTTTATAGATTTTTTTGACTTTCCTTTAAATCCCGCTGCAGTAAAAAACTCAGTTATTAATTTTTTAAATTCATAAAAAAATTTTAATATTTTTTATTTTTATTTAATTTGCATTATTCGAACTTTTTCTTATGTAATTATTTCTGTATTAAGTTTATCAGGCTCAAGTTCTTTCTATATTATCTTTGTGATTGCTTTTAATTAATATCAATCACAAAGATAATATAGAAAGAACTTGAGCCTGATAAACTTAATACAGAAATAATTATTTTTAATTTTTTTTTAAACGCTGTCTTTAAATGTAATAAAATTGTGTATTATGTATTGTAAATTGTCTGTAGGGAATTAATTTCCACAGACTAAATTAATAAATAAAATAACAAATAAAATAAATTTAATTGAAACCGCATAACTTGATTTTATTTTCAAACATTACAAAACCGTGATTTTATTAACAAAAATCGTAGTTAGCGCAAAGTTAAACAATGTTTTGGTTGAATACACAAAAAAAATGTATTGTATTTACAATCCATTTTTTTCTGTGTAATTGACTTGCAATTGGTTTCTGTTTTTGTTGCTGTTGTACCGAACTAAATAATAAAAAATTCTTAATATTTTTATCAAGCTTGAGTTCGTTATTACTTCCTAAAAATTGGAACAGGTTTTACTTTACTTGCTCAAAATTAAAAAAAAATATTGTTAATTAGTTTTCTTAGACGAAGGCATTGATTTTAATCATAAGAGATTTTACTAGCTGTTTTCGCCAAATGCTATCAAAGTTTTCAGTCACATACATTAACACCGGGTATTCATAAAAAACAAAATGTTGCTCAAATACATTTTAGAACAAATTCGATATGAAAAACTGGTTCTAAAATGTATTTCAAGAATGAGTTATTTTTTATGAATATCGGTGTAAATGTTTGTATTGCTATCAGCACAAGTACGCGAATGAAAATTTTGTTTGTATTAAGAAAATTAAGAAATTAGTATTCAGAACGCCACAAACAAAATTTCTATTATCTACTGTTACAAAACATGCTGCAAAGTGAGTAAGAGCTATGGGAAAAGATAAAAAGACTTTAAAAATTTTAATTATCTGCTATTAATCATTTATGAATGCTAAATAAACTAAAGCTTCCAAAGCGGTCTAACTAAGCAATTGATAATCAATTGAATGAGCGCTTTCTTATGAATTAGATGATAAACATATTTTTTTAAATAATATCATAAATTTATTGAGCCTGCTATAACTTTAAAGCTTAAAAATCTCCCATTTAATATTTATAGCTAAAAGATGTGTATTCAACCTTTTTCGCTTAAAACAACACATTAAAATCCGATTCGTACTTTTAAAATACTGGCCAACGCAAACAAAAAGATTCTGCAGCCTGGACGCACTATATTTTTTCTTCTACTTTTCTTTCTTACTTGAACTTCCTTCCATTTACTTTGCCACCAGAGCAGAGTTGTGAAATTCAATAGACCAAAACAAAAAAAAAAAAAAGAGGTAGAAAAATTTAATATGTAAATTGCTTTACCTTCGCATTAAATAGCCATTTATGAAAATGTTCTTTTCAATGTAAATTTATAGTCTGGCCGGAACAAAAGCGAACTAAAAGAATTACAAAAACAAAAGGAAACAAATTAAAAGGTGGAAATATGATCTTATATTAAAAGCTCCTTGAAGATATTAATACATATTTTCGAAAACTAGAGCAAATATGTTCAACACCTTTGCGCGCCAACGATGCACAGTGCTTTGCGCCCAAGAAAAAAGTGAAAAAGTCTTTTTACCCAGAATTTAATAAATTACTGCTACCACTAGATAACAGAGCAACTGAAAATGATTTTTTTTTTTGTAAATTCCCATTAACTTCTGCTGATTCAGTCAAACATACGTGTAGCAGACATTTGCCAGCTCAAAGCAAAAATATGAACAAGGTGACCATGATAAATTAATTGGGTAAAAGTCAACAGGGTTGCAATAGGATTAAATATCTAACAGGCAGACCTTCACATAAGAATTCGATCCTGCAGATCAGACACGCAGAATATTAAATACTAAATAAAGTTTTGCTTTTATTTAGCCCCCTAAGGACTATACAAAATTTTTGCAATCAAAGAATCATTGCAAAAGCTGAGAACATATTTATACTGCTAGTCCCACAATCGCTTGTACATATTTATGCGAATAAAAATATTTATTATTTAGTTTTTTCCGACCTCTTTTTTAATTTTATATATTTATTTTCTTGAGCTAAAGGTCTTTTATTAAAATTATTTAATTATTTTCGTCGATATTTTGCTCTCCTTCAGACAACTTCATCTGGTAAATCATAATCAATCAATAATTAATTAATCAAAACTTTTATCATTATTATTGTCCTGAAGAAGCTAGCCGAAGGAGATAAAGGTATCAACAAAAATATGTAATTAAATAATTTTAATAAAAAACCTTTAGCTCAAGAAAATAGATATATAGATTAAAAATATTTTTTAACTGTCAATGCATAAAACATTTACGACTTTATGCAACTTAGCTTTCTTTTGTTGATTAAACACTATTTAGTATTGCAAATGTTGGCCCAAATGGGTGAATAGGTGCCCCCTTTTTGCTCAAATTTGAAATTTCCTTCAGGTGCTTGGGGGAGAAAATCCCCAGACTTATATTTATAAGTAACGATAATCAATGAGCTTAAGGTAATATATTATTTTCTTTTAGATATTTATTAAATTTTTCGCTATTTCGCTAACCATTGGTTAGCATCTTCAGGGCTACATATATAATTGAAACAATAAAAATATTATAAATTAATGAAATTCATACACATATGGTTTCAGATACATTGCAAACACATAAATTTATAGATGTATACAAATAAATTGACCATTATATATAATGCCCATAAGCAATAATCAAGTGCATGAGTACTTTGAGATACACTTACAAGTAGAAATAATCAAGCAAATTCTGAAAATATGAACTACTTGTGTCAGTTTCTATTATTGCAGATATGCCAGTTTTCCCTTTTTTTGGCACAACATATTGTGTGCCCCTGAAGAATCTACGGATATATTTTATTTGTTGCACATTTATGTGGACTACTCCAAATGTATATTTTTGGCATATGCAAAAGGGCGGACTTATTCAAAAATCTGAACTTCTTTAAGGAAGGCATTCTACAACTGTATGCAAAATTTCATTTATGAAACTGATCCTGTTTCTGCTCCTCCATTATATGGGCTCAAAGTACTGTGCGGCATGCCTGTTTTTCGCATGCTGGCGTTTAGACATAATTGGAAATTTACGAGGCAAAATCAAGCACTACGCACGGATTTTTACTTTAAGAGGACTTTTAATTATCTCTAAATAGCAGCAGTGAATGGTGAACAAGAGGGGATTAAAAGGGTTTAGAAAAAATTGGAAATCTGCCGAACAACACCGTGTTCGCATTGATGAAGTTTTGCTGATCAACTCTTGAGTTTGCGAGAGAGGGGAGAGAGATGAATGATAATCGTTAACGAGTTGATTGTACTGGGCTACTCATTTCAACTCGTTTGTATGTGGGTGTGGGTGTGGATGTCTGGGTCTATGCGTTTAAAGAATTGATATGAAAAGCTGCTTGTCTGGACATTCAAGCAGCTTGAATGAAGAATTACCAAAAATTGATCTATTGTAGGCGGGAGTAAGCAAAAAGCTGTTGTTTAGTTCAACGTTACAAAGTAGAAGGCGTAAGCATCAGAGCACTTCAGCGACTACTTATTTAAATGTTCTGGTGTCTTAAAATGAGAGACGATGTGTAGAACACGTAATATTTGTGGTATAGGCAACTATAATATTTATGAAAACAAAAATTTGCAGATAAAAACTAAAGTTTAGAGATGATAAAATGCCCAATCAGTGGTTTGTGCATGAAGCCTTTAGTGGAACTTTGTAAATCATTCACATACTTCGTTCACATACTCCACACATTTTCATATGAAAATATGTGGAGCGACGCCTTTTTAACCGGTGCTGTGGAATGGCATTCACTAAAGCAGGGGGATAGAGACGTAAACGGTATGGGGTTTTAAAAGTATGGTGGCCCCATGCCAATGACACAGTAGATCTTTTGACTGGCAAACTCAAGGGCCATGTTGTCCTGCAGGGTCGTTGTTTGCCGCTATGATCGTGGCACTTTACACCTTTGAATTTCCTTGTTTGATTTCATTTAAAAGAGAAAGTCACTGTGGATAAGACAGAAAAAATACACGAGCAAAGGAACGAAGTGACTGCGCATATTCACGATATGGAACTGCAAGTAAGTCGCGGAGTCATTGAGAATATGAAGCATGGTATCGAGGTCTGGCAACAAATCGGTGGCAGACATTTAGCCAATTG